>CAIGQQ010004433.1:6426212-6469368 GCA_903798035.1 Danio albolineatus | reverse complement strand
ATAATCAGCATAATAGGACTACATTTGAGACTTGTATTATAAAATGTTTCAGCAATGTTTTCAAACAAGTTACACTAATAAGTTTGTCTACTTTACAATAATATTTTCAACGACGATAAGATGTGGCAACAGTTTGCCGCACCACAAATTTTCGTTTGTTAATTTGGTATTTTTTATAACTTTTTTTCGCATTTACAGAAACGGAGTTAAAACCTAATTAATTGTTTACAACATCTTTACTGTAATAGCCTACTACATCCGTGATACCAAAACACGGTTTGTGTTGCGTAAAACCTCTGGATTTAAAAAACAAACAAACATTTAATAATCCCTCTTAACAACATTGAACAGTTCAAATACTGACACAAGTGTGCTCTGCAGACTCACAGCCTTCTTCTGGGCGGAGTCAAAGTTATGCACATTTTCCCTTCTCTTGTGGCTGTTTGTGTGCCATGCATAGCAGCTAGACACGAGCACGCGCATGCAGGTAGCGGTAGAAGAATAGAGGGTGACTGTGAGACACCAAGGAGGTGGCTGTTAATCTGCAGGAGGTTTCTTATCTTCGTTGCTGGACAGTGAAAAAGCGGTAACAGGTAAAGTAATTAGATTTTTTTTACTCATAGTTTGATCAAAAGACTGAAAACTACTGAGACCAGAAATAGATGTGTGAAGTTGTTTCACAGTTGCTTCACATCGCGAGTGCGCGCCGTGACACTCGGGGGCTCGTTCAATCATCGTCCGCTCCAGCTCTTCAACCTTAGTGAATTCATGTTTCCAGCTAGTATTAAAACTCTTGATTTAAACTGTGAATTTAGGTTTGTGATTTGCATTGGTGTGCTTCGGGTATCAAATAAACATCAGTCTACAGTGGTAAATATTAGTGGATTAGTGAAAGTAAGCAAGCTTTTATTTTATACAAATTATTAAATAGAACTTTTTGGTAACACTTAATTTCGATGGTCCATTTGAGTATTACTAGACTGTCTACTTAATATCTGTTGATACTGACATTCAACAGACATTTAACTGACTATAAGAAACTTTTCAAGTAGCCTACTGTATGTCTATTTACACTAACCCCAACAACCCCAACCTAACAGTCTACTTATGATCTAATGAGAATTGGTTGCAATGTAACTTAAATTCAACAAACGGACCAAAACAAAGTGTGACCTTTTTTTTCTTGCTTCAAAATCCTCATTTATCTGTATTTTCTAGTTTTTATGATTTCGTTATTAAGCCTACTGTAGGATAGATAGATAGATAGATAGATAGATAGATAGACAGACAGACAGACAGACAGACAGACAGACATATACAGTAGATAGGTAGACATATACAGACAGAAAGATAGATACAGATAGATAGATAGACAACTTAATTTTTTTATGTTCAATCAACTTAAAGTTGTAAAAACCACTGCGTTCGCTTTAATCGATTTGCTTTGTGATGACATGAAGGGATTGTGTGGTGGAACCCAGCCCTAGTTAAGGAAGGTCTGATATTGAATGTTTAGCCTACAGAGACCCTTTCCCACATCAGTTCCCAGTTTCCCCATTTCTAACAATTCAAAGTTATAATCGTAATGTCATCGAAATATCAGTATTAATTCTCAAATAACAGTGCAAATTGTCACAATTAAATGTGCTTTGCTTATGTGTTCATTTGTAAGTTAACGCAATTCATCCCAAAGCTTACATTTGCAAAAGTGACTGAGCCTCTGCACATACAGTAACACAAAGAGGCTATCTATCGAGGGAATGAGACTAAAGCTCAGTGTTTATTCAAGAAACAGCTTCCCTCTGTCACAGCAGTCAAATCAGCTTTCTGTGTTAAATGGCTTTTTTGTTTTTCTGTCTTCCTTGTAATGCCTCAATCGATTTGCTAATGTTTGCATGAACCCAGAGGCCTGCATTTCAAGGACATTCACTTCTAAGAAATGATAACGAATGCAGTCATTTCATTTGCATTTTATTAATTTATTTTTTCATGTTATTTCAGCCATGATATCATATTTGGCTTTGACAGAGTAGATCGTTTAATATAGAGCGCAGATTTGTACAGTAAAAGTACAGATAGAGTACAGATAAAGTGCAGTAGTAGAGCACATACTATTATTTATTTATTTGTTATATTATTAATGACATTTAATTACATTTTTTTTTTTTAAATGTTGGGTTTCACACAATTCCTTCATGTTGTCCGTATACAAATCGATTAAGTTAACTTGATCATTTTAACAAAATTAAGTTGATTGGACATAAAACAATTAAGTTGTCCCCAAAAAACATAAGTATTGTGTTGTTTCAACACATTTTTAATAAGTAGTTTGAACAAGCAGCAAAAGTCATTTTTGAGCGTGTGTTCAAACTCTTCTGCATGACTTGATTTGATTCAAGAGCATATCTATAATCAATGAAGCGAGAACATTTGATCATCAGTAGAAAGAGTCATCCTTTGTTGCTAACATACTTTTCAGATTAAGAAAATCCCAGCAAGCATTTTTTATTTTTAAAAGATGTCTAATAGATGTCTAAACATAGTGTAAAATAGTCAAAAATTTTAGATGTCTAAAACAAGGCTACATTTCAGTCAAACAGACTAATAACAAACTAATAGACGTCTAAGAATAGGCCAAAACTAGACTAGTCATCAAATAAACAAAAATGAATGACTACACATAAACTAAAAAATTAACTCATTGGATGAACTCAATTTAATCGAGGGCAGGATTTCCATCCAATAAAATTGTTTAACTCCAACTAAAAAGATATATATATATTTTCAATTAAATGCAATTGAGTTGGTCCAATTTGATTTGATCAAATAAAGGTTTAAATGCATTTGTATTTTTACTAAACTTGAACTCAAAGGTCTGATAGTATCATGTATTCAAGTTATCCAAAGAGCCATTTTTAAGCATATTTAATATTTTTAAGCATAAGTTATCTCTACAGTTGATTGACATTGATCTCAGAACTCATTTTAGAATAGTTATACTGTAGCTCACTGAGCAAAGCAACAAACTGCATTGTTGCGAATGCCTACACCCAAAGCATGAGTGCTTCTGCAAGGTGCTAATCTCAAAACATTTTATGAAAATCTTCTACATCTTCAAACTAAAGTGAAGATTAAACTCTAACAAGTCTTTCTATTACCTTTAAACACCCAAGATTACTTTTATTGTCAATGTTTTAATTGGACCAACACAATTCCGTCATGTTGTTACAACACAAAATGCTTAAGTTAACGTAATGGTTTACAAATTTAAGTGGACTGAACATAAAACAAAGAAATTAGCCAACGAAATTAAAAGAATTGTGTAGTTTCAGCTCATTTTAAACAGGTAGTTTGAACAAGCAGAAGTAATCATTTTTTTGAGTGTATAAAGTCTAATTCGGCTATTTGACGACTAGTCTAGTTTTGGGCTAATCTTAGACATCTATTAGACTTTCACTGACAGCCCAAGTTTAGCCTTGTTTTAGCCAAGCTGTCTACGTTTAGATGTCTATTCGATGTCTAACAAACACAAAAGTTGTTTGCTGGGATGACGCAAGTCTCAAGCATTGTATTTATTTTACCTTATAATTTTTTATATATATATTTAAAGGTTTTGAATCAACTTTTTTGGTATTGACTTTTGATAAACTTTATTGAAAGTATTTCTACAAAGAACGCACTATGATGCAATCGCTCTGATTTTTCTTTCATAGTCAAATTAGGTCAGATTAATCCAGAAAACCAAAACAAGACAGCTTTCCTCCGCATAAACTTGACTCATTGTGTGTCACCGAACAAAACAGATAGCGTTTCTGTAGTGTTTGCAGTCAAGGAATAAATTGGGTTGCTAATTATAATGGATTTCACACTTAGCACTCAATTTAATGGGAATGTGTTGCTTTTTGAACATGTGTCTTTGTGTTCTCGCTGTCTCAGTGTGGGGTGCAGCAGGGGGAGCTCAATTTAGGGAGAGATAACTGAGCACTGTGGAAGTGACAGAGCACATTAGCATGACTGACAGATCAAATCGCTGCTCATCTGAGAAACATTTTCTTTTTTCATAAGGCCAGAGGGGGGAGAGGGAGAAAAGGATGATTTCAGATCGGTGGTTCAGATGCGGCTCAGTTAGAGGTGACAAATTGAAATAGATGAAACCGAAAGCTAAGTCTGAAGAGTAGGACACTGCAAACCAGTACATGGATGGCCTAAAATAGCAAGTACAGTTAAATGCCACAAATAGCAATTGAGATTCACTGATAGAATTAAATATTGACACAGGTCTTTTTTTTTTTTTTGTCCTCATGATTGTAACATTTATTATCAATCAAGGAGGCATGATGTACATTTTATTTAATGTAACATCAGGTACCTGTACATTTTGTAGGACTGAAACATCATAATCCTACAGTTATATTTGTAGGAATAGCCAAAAATACATTGTATGAGTAAAAAAATAATTTTACACCAAAATAAAAAAATAAATATTAAGTAAAGGTCCTGTTCCATGAAAACATTTTGTACATTTCTACTGTAAATACATACAAATGTAGATTTTAATTAGTTATATGCATTGATAATAACTTAATTTGTACAACTTCAAAGACGATTTTCTCAATATTTAGATTTTTTTTTAACTATTAGATTTTAGATTTTCACATAATTGTACCTCAGCCAGATATTACCCAATTTAATAAATCATGAATTGTTGGAAAGCTACTTAATTCAGATAAAATATATATTTAGTAATTACTAAAAAGTACTCATGACTGGTTTTGTGGTCCAGTGTCACATTTTTCTTGTCTACCATGAAACGATAACAATTTCACATGCAGTAATATTTAGTTCATGAAGGATGCAACAAAATGGTTGCTGCAAAAGTGATCATTTTATCTTCAGTGGTTCTTGAGAAATTGTTTGAGCAGTTTGTTTATGTTTATGATAAAACGGCCGTGTGTATAATGCAATGCTACAGAGATTCATGCATCGACATGTTCCTGTCCACATTCACTTTTTAGTGACTGGGTTGTGAAATGGGTGTTTCTTAACAATGGAGAAGTGAAAATTAAGCTTTTTTTTTTTTACTTAAGGGACATCGGTTGTCCAAATATCCTTGTTCCCCATAAAGCCAAAAATATTACCATTATTTACTGTATGCTGTAATTATGAAAAAGTTACTTGTTCTCAAACTTGATTTGTTTTAACAAAATATTAGTTAATTAAATGAATCAACCGTCATTCATTTTGTCAATTTCAGAAGTTTCAAAGGAAGGTCATTTAACTATTTCAAGATTTATGCTTTCTGACCTTGTAAAAATAAGTTTTTTTTCAGTGATGCCATTGAAGAATGATTTGGCAAGAGAAGAGATAATAAAATAATAAAATGTATTTGGTGTAAAGCACATTTTAAATAATCTAATCAAATCATATTTGTGCGAGTGGACGTTAGAAGTTATTCACAGAACAGCAATGCCATTAATGAACCTTTATTTTTAAAAGTGTTTAACTAGTCATATTAAAACAGTAACTGCAGTAAAATTGAAATTTAACATGAAAATCAAATTAATCGATAAAACTGGAGAAATTGCCCAACCCTAGACTAACTCGTCCTGTACCTGCAGTCCCCTTGGAAGTTGCTGAAATCTTGGTTGAGAACTAAGAAGTGGAACTGAAAAAATGACAATGTATGATTATAATATGGATGAAAAGTCAGGCAGCACTGTGGCTCAGTGGTCAGCACTGTTGCCTCACAGCAAGAAGATCACTGGTTTGAGTCCTGGCTGGGCCACTTGGCATTTCTGTGTGGAGTTTGCATGTTCTTCCTGTGTTCACGTGGGTTTCCTCACAACAAAATATTTATTCATTCATTTATTTTCCTTCGACTTGTCCCTTTATTTATCAGGGGTCGCCACAGTGAAATGAACCACCAAATTATCCAGCATTTTACACAGCAGATGCCCTTCCAGCTGCAACACAGTACTTAGAAACACCCATACACACTCATTCACACACATACTGTACCAGAGCCAATTTAGTTTATTCAATTCATCTATATTGCATGTCTTTGGACTGTCGGGGAAACCGGAGCACTCAGAGAAAACCCACAACAACACGAGGTGAACATGCAAACTCCACACAGAAATGCCTGGCCTTTCAGCGACCTTCTTGCTGTGAGGTGACAGTGCTAACCACTGAGACAGTGCCCACCAAAATATTTAATTTAGGATAATGTTATCTTCCTGAGAACTTCCTGACCTCAGAGCTATACAGTGCATACTGTATCTATTGATTCATGAAAGTTTAAAGCAATGTGTTTGCTACTTTTCTACTTTGCTGTACCAGTTAAGGAAAATCACTGTCCATTGAGAAAATCCCATTTTCCTTTACTTCAATGTGTTCAAAATAATGAGAATACTTCCATGACAGAAATGTAAGCCAGAGCTATCTTCGTTTCTATCTATATCTTAATCTATATATTCCTGCAGGGGAGCACATTCTCTGATTGAGTGCATGATTCAATATGACCGCTTTCAATTTAATTAAACTATTTATTTTTCAAAATCGATTAAAGCTAAAAAGTAACTCACATTATATTTCTTAATTAGCTCAGATATTATTGATTAATATTATTACTTGTAATTCATTATCCCTAACACTGCTCACGATAACTATTTTCAATGTGTCAGGTTAACTTTGTGCTCCTGACAAACTTTTGAAAATGCAACATGCGAAAAACATCTTACAAAATTGATTTATAAATCTGTTTCCCTGAAGTTTATCACCAGAATAGAAGCTCTATGGTTCTGATGTTATATAAATGCATAAACATACATACATTTTAAAATTTTACAGTTATAAAATAAGTTTCATTTGTTAACAAAGCAGACCCCTTCTTTAAAAAAAGGCTCCAACTTTATTTTGACGGTCCGTTTGTTGAATTTAAGCTACATTGATGCCAACTAATTCTCATTAGATTATAAGTAGACTGTTAGGTTGGGGTTAGGGTTGATAGGGTTGACATGTGCTTGCGAAGTTTCTTATAGTCAGTTAAATGTCTTTTGAAGGACTGTAAAATGTCTGTATCAACAGATATCAAGCAGACAGCCTACTAATAGTCAATATAAAGTGTTACCAAAAAAGCATTGCAAAGACACTGTTTTTCATACATGAATGACCAGGGGCTTTAAAGACTACAAGAAGCATACAGCAAGAGCATCATAACTATGATAGTCAACTCATAGTTAAAGCAAATAAAATTACTTTTAAATATAGCATAAGCTTGCCTTAAAGCCTTAAGCCTAGAACAGTATATTTTAAACTGGTAGTGTTAAAAATGTATTCTGCAAAGTTGTATTCCTCTTTTCCAGTAAGCCAAAACCACTTTTCTTTCTCACTCACGTGCTTGTCTTCTACCATCATCACCATCTTGGGCAAGGACACGCATCATACTGTAGTAATTAAATATAATTGAATCTGCGTTTCCTCCTCTTCTGTTTGTGCCGCTCTCCTTCCTCCTGATCCTGATGGAAATGATCCTCATTACCAGCATCCTTTCCTTTCCTCTTCTCTTCACTCTGAAAAGCCCAATTCAGTAGAGAACAGAGAAGACGTTGAAACTGCTCAACCAATCTGGTTAAAAAGAGGATCAAACAACTTTGTTAAGAACATTCTGTTATTTAATTAAATTCCCCATGCGCCCACTGTACAGTAAATATGAAGGGCAGTTTTGTTTATTATGGTCTTATTAAGAGGGTTAGTTCACCCAAAATACACATTCAAATAACTTTTTTTTTAAAGTGATTTATTTACTCCAGTAACAATTTTTAAACCACATCTAATAGATAATTTTACCACGTGTTTTGAGATTTCTGATAATTTTTAAATTTATAATAATACCTATATCCATATGTTCTCCAGGTGCTGCTGTGATGGCCTCTTGAAACCAGTTAAACAAGTGTCTCAACATCCTCTGATCACAAGCAGTGTTTTATAGTAAGACTTGTCCTTTTGATTCATAATTATGAGTTGAAACAATATACAGTCAAGTCTGAAATTATTCATACCCCTTGCAAATTCTGGTTAAGTTTTCTTTAAAGAGCCCATATTATGGGTTTTTGAAAATGAGCTTGCATGCAGTGTGTAACACAGCTCTAAGTGAAGTGAAATGTCCAGCTAAGGCTTAAATCTGAAAGTGCAAAGTGTTTAAAACTATTGATTCATCCATAAAAGAGTCGACTCATAGTTCCTCAAACAAGTTGCCGTGCTTACGAGTCTTTAGCCGTTTCGGCATGACGTGAACATGAAACATAAGCCCCGCCCATCTGTGCGCACGCAGCCCCGGGAGATTCGAAACCACCAACCCCGCCCACAAACAAAGCAAAGGTTGCCTGATTGGGCTGTTTTAAATTTGATTGTGCAGGTAAAAACCTTTTAGATAGGGTTTGGATTGGAATGATTTAGCTACATCTGACAACACAGAAAAGAACACTGTGCTCAGCTGGATATTATAGGAAGTGTGCAAATGAACCACAGACGAGACTGTTCCCTCTGAGGAGTGCTTTTGAAATCTATAAGCTTACAACAGAGGATTCGTCGATCGTTTGTTAAAGGATCAGAAAAGACTTGATGTATGCAGGGGTGGACTAGCCATAGGGAACAGCGGGACATTTCCCTGGCCTGCTATCCAACAAGTGAGTGCGTGTGATTAAATCAGTTGCATCATTGTTTTCTCCAGCTTGTAAATGATGCATTTAACTGTGTTTTGTAACTTGTAACCGCTTGTAGTGTATCTGATTAACTTGTATTCTCATATCACGTCTAAAAGCACGTTGTAAACACGACGCGTGTCGCTTTGTTTATGGATTAATGCGTTTGTGAGCTCGTGTTCCTCTGCTGTTTGTCATTGCTATGGCTACATCAGCTCTCACACACGTGCGGCAGCCCTGTTTTATAATGGTTTAGCTTTTGCCGCTGTGTGCACTAATACTGAATGTGTGTCGTTGTTTTTACTTCTGGTTAAGAATAGAGCAATGTGCTGGGAGACCGGGGGGTTAGATTCGGGGGTGAGGTGTCTGAAATACGGGCGACTCCCGGAAAACACGAGTGTCAGCAGATATGCTCACACACACACACACACACACACACACACACACACTGTGACTACTTCAAAATTGATAAGCCGTGGTGGGCATTTTCTCGCGTTGAATGATGTCGACCAATAGCAACAGACTGGGTCATCGTCCAATCAGCGCCGTTTAGCATCGCACTAAGGAGGGGTTTAGGAACAAATGAATCACTGAACGATTCATATAGGAGTCGCTGGGAAAACGAGGTAAAAATAAATGCAGATTATAAGACAATGAAAGTGTTTTTTGACCATGCATGCAGATCAGCCTGCTGTTGGAGACCCCCAAAACCAAAATATGACCCTTTTTAACGTATAATATGGGCCCTTCAAAATGTAAAGTAAATGAAAAGTAAATCAAATGAAAAGTAAATACAATGATGCCTCTTGTAAATCATCTTATGATCTTTTGGGAGAAGCCTGTGTCATTTCCAAAAAAAAGACTGGCTGGTTGAATAAAAGTAGCTTTAAATCAGAATTTGCAGGGGTATGATTCATTTCAGGTTTTACTGTATGTGTTATGCCATTGTGTATAGTAACAAATTACAAAAACTCAAATTGAGTAGATTTTGTCAATTTTAGTATAAAGGGGTGGTCCAGAGTGTATTTTTAAAGCTTGGTTGTATTTATGGGCTGCAAAGCAATGTGTGCTCGTGTCAATTGTAAAAAATTGCGTTATTGTTTCAAATATCTTACTTTACCTCCGAAAGCCCACCCTCAAGAGGCTCTGATTGGTCAGCTAACATAATGTTCTGTGATTCACGGATGCTCTCTAATATATATATATTTATATATATTCGGGTTATAAGCATGCGTAAGTAACATTCACATATCTTTTGCGAGTTAGTTATTTGAGATGTATAATGCAGGCAAAGTGTCCGCATAGAGAAACACTGCATGCGCTGCTGAAGATTGTGGGTGTTTACAGGGGCTTGACAGATAAATACTGTATGAATTTATAGCTAAATTGTTAAGGGTGCCAAACAGAATTTCCTGCTGTGTACATCATTGTTTACTCCTTTGCTTTAACATACGATTAACACTAAAAACTATGCATGTAATAGATCAATTTTAACAAACCCAAAAAATTAAAGGCTGTGGCTCACAGTCCACAGCTTCTTCTATTATGGTTGGAGCTGCTCCTTCTTTGAGGAGTTTTAGCCGAATCCATCACTGAACTGGGAGAGATTCTGGAAGCTCTCCTTTGTCAAATGCCAGAGCTGTATCTTTTTATAATTCTCTGGAACATGATTTAAATTAGATTGTGAGCACTACTGTCTTTGTGTCATGTTCTTTGGAAGCCCGATACAGAAACAGAACAAGCTCTGTGGAAATAGCAGCGTTTGGGCGGCATTTTAGCTTTTTCTGCTATAATATTACAGAACCTCTATCCACGCCCAATGTCTTCCATCGCATTGAAATTTGAGCGCAATTACTTTACATTCAGAGATGTAGTTTATGTTCACATACATTACACATGAAGATTTACTTTACTTTAAGTACATTTGTAGTGCTCCTTTTTCTGTCCTTCTACCTGCAGACACTATTTAATTTGTTTATTGTGTCTTGTCTACAGTATTTAGCTAAATAGAATAATCAGTCTTTCTGTGATGTGCATAGAAAAACCGCACAACAGAAAGACTGACCTCAAGACACAGATGATTTATAAACGAAGCAAACATGAGCATTTCAGAAACATTAAGTGGTCAAGAAGATGCAAAATCATTGCATGCAATGGCAGAGAAAGTGTTTAGAATGCATGTCATTGATGACCCTATACTGTGGGATGACAAAAATTAACAAAAGGCAATTACTCAATGCACTACAGAATGTTACGTTTTCAAATAAATGAACAAATGGTATGTGTTCTATCAGTGTTGCACAAGCTTGTTTTGAAGCAGCAACTGCTGGACACGTGTAGATTGTTAGCCAGAGTTTATAACATAAGCGTTAACATTTGATCACAGCTAGATTTTTACCTCATACACTAGGTTACACATACTTCGCTTCACATGTAAATACATAAGTCTGCTTACTGTCAGCTTATTATGAGTACATACATTAATGCAATGTGTTCTCACTGCATTGCTACAAAGCTACATTTGTGTATGGTGCAATAATTTTCACAACACTCACAACTCTTGAGTACTAGAGGACAAAATTTTTATTCACATTTTGAGTAGTATTTGTAAACACCACTGATTTTATGCTTAATTTAACATTGACCCCATTAAAAACTTCAGTACTTAGGCAAATCTTAAAACAGAATAAACCCAGCGTCCTTTTTATAGCCATCATGCTCAGCTTTGTGCACATTTGCATTGCGTACAATTGTGACTAGCCTGCTAACCACATCTGCACACATTTGCTTAGCAAGAACATCAGCAGTTTGACCTCTCTTCTTTCTCACAAGCCTGAGGTTAACACATGTCTGTTCATTTTCAGCTACTATTGACATCATGGTTTTTCTAATATGCAGCCTCTCACAATCTCTTGTTTGCAGACCCTGTCCTCTGCTCAGCCTCTCAGTTTTTCACAATGGAGGCTAGAGGAAAGTATGACTTCAACGGCACGGCAGAAGACGAGCTCAGCTTCAGGAAAGGAGACACTCTGAAGGTCAGTTACTGGTGACCTAAATGCACAAATCAAAAAGCTTTTACTTCAGTTTGAGAGTTGTAAGGTCGTCAAATCAGGGCTTTACTGTTAGAGGCAGCCATTGCGTTGACCACCACATGACAAAAATGAAAAATGTACTGCGAAAACATTTTTATTTAAGGTTATACTGGAAGACTGTTATTGCTATTGTGCATCATAGAAAAATATGACTTGCTTAAATATTTATCTTAGGATGCTCAAGGTGTAAAAAAGATGAGGCACTCGGGATGTCGTCATGAATGTTTTAGAGACCTTTTAAACACAAATGTACAGGTATAAAGTTGAACCTGACCAGACAGATGTCAAGTGTTCTGTCCAGTAAATGTTGGTATGCCAGTGGGACTAAAGCTGAAACCATTTCTGAGTGCTGCTCAGTTTTGTTAAACCAGTGGCAATGCATTATGGGCATAGTTACTGTACAATAAAAATTGATAAAATACACTTAAAAAAACCCGAAACTGTAAATACTGTTTCTTAATACACAAATCTATTCAGCATACATCTATTAAAGGGGCAGTGGGTGATTGTCTCTTCAGAAACATTTGTTCTTGTGCTGGATGAAAGTCTCTTTACATTCCAATTTTAATGATTAAAGTAAATAATCTAAATGTATTTACATGTATTTTTATATTTTGCGTAAGACATAAGACCAAAAGATCGGGCTGACAGTTCTCATAATTCTGATGAGTTGCCCAAACTGTCTTTCAATGATAAAACAAATGCTGAATCAAAACTTTTTAAAATCCTGAATCAGTATTGGAGTTATTTTTGCACGCTGGAGGAAGGATGAAGGAGGGCTGAAGTATTTCTTTTAGACAGGTAATGTTATGTTTTAAAACTATTTTAGTCAAGCAAAGCTGATGTAGATTTTTTTGTTTTACAAATGGGTTATATGCACAAAAGTGTTATTCACCCACTGAGATCTTCCTGTGAATGGTTGATGTGACTATTTTCAATGTCATAAGGGGCCTTTTACAGATTCGATAATGTAGATTTTTCTATAGTTTAACAACAAAACATAAGTAAACAGCGCTATTCTGCCTAGCCTGCTTTACTGAGGTGAAGTTAGTTTTATATTCACATTGGTATGACAGCCTTTGCTGCGCTCACAGACACACTCCCTATATTGTTGACCATGCTATTTCGAATATTCGGTCTGAAATAACATGTTAAGTATGGCTTAGTAATAAATATAATTCCTGCACCCCGTCGGCCAACCGCTAAGCATACAGTAGTGGCTTTAGGACAAAGCACGTGAGAGAGTGAGACCAACGATCTTTGCATGCATGAAATATTGCACATTATGACAAGTTTTGCTTGCTACACAAGGGAATATGTGCTAGATATAATACAGTTTTTCTGTTTAAAATTGTAGTATTAAAAAGTACTAGATTTAGTGGGTTGTCGGTGCTCGGTTGTGATTTCAGGTGGTGAGGGTTTGAACGGCAGGGGAGGGATTGTGTTTTCAAAGACATTATGCTAACGGTTAGCGTTTTGGCAGATCACCTACTGCACATTTAAATAAGTAATCTATATATCTGTTCAGTAATACTATATTTGTATAGAAGCTAATCAACATAAATGATTATAATATGCATTATTATGACATGAAAAGTCATAATAATTCATGTTATAGGGTACATGCATGTTATAATTAAAATTATTGGATAAGAACCAAGTTTTTTATGTTATAATTAGGTCTTTTGACTTAACTGGCTGGTCACAACTGTACAATTACATGAACTATGACAAAAATCACATATGGTGACAAAGGTCAGGTCATAAAAATGACTGTAGCATCTATGACATAAATAGGACAATTTATTTTGACTTCTCGTACTTTAAAAGTTGAAATTACTATATAAAACATGTAATGTCATCGTTTTGTTATGATATAGACATTTTGTTAACAGACTGTTTTTAATCTTCTAATCATGACTTATAATATCATAATATAGATTTTATTTATATTTCATAAAAAGCATGATTTTGTGTGTTTCCATTCAACTGAAATTATTATTATTTTTTTGACAGATTCTGGGGTCTCAGGACGATTGGTTCAAAGCAGAGTTACATGGCCACGAGGGTTATGTGCCGAAAAACTATGTTGACAGGCAGACACCGAGGTAAACTACAATACCATTATCTTAATCTTTACAAACCACATGCAAATAATCACTGAGCATGCAGTGGTCAATACAGTGGGATCTGTAAATAGATCATAATGAACAATGTAATGTATTCTTTTGCAGCTGGTTTAAAGAAAACGCCAGTCGTGGATCAGCTGAGGAGATGCTCATATCCCGAGAGGTGGGGGCTTTCCTGATCCGGGGAAGCCAAAGTTCTCCTGGAGATTTCTCCATCTCTGTCAGGTAACTCAGAATTATTGTTAGGGTCATAAAATAATTTTATATGTCAATTTGGATTTACACTGTGGATTTAAACTATAAAGAGATAGTTCACCCAAAAACTACACATTTAATCACACTTGAGTGTTTTCAAATGTTTAGGAGTTTCTCCTTTCTATTGAACACAACTGACGGTGTTTTTAAGGAGAATTGAATCCAGTTGTCTTTGGCCTGCATAGTAAATATAATATATATGCAGTGCTCAGCCTACGAGTACACCCCTTACAAGTCTCACAAATATTTTCTATAGGATGCTTTATAATATTATATTTGTGTATATACATTAGATTACACAATATTAAAGCTATTTTGTTTGCTATGTTAGCTATTTTTGTCATAGCTAATCTAAAAAAATAACTTACAATCACTGTCCTAAAATTAATAGCCCAAATTATACATGCTAGTAATAAATATTAAATTAAAAAAATTAAAAAGGGCAAAAACCAAAAGTAAAATTTTTGAAATTATGTAGTTTTTTGTCAATATTTTGCATATATTATCTTTCTATTTCTAATTATATTATGTGATTATAATATTATTTTAATAAAAATAGTAGTTTAATAAATCAGTTTTGTTTAAATGCACCAAAATATATTACCTATATTCACTGTGAAATGGATAAAATATTCATTTTCAAAATGGGGTGTACATCAATTATGCTGAGCACTATATCTATTTGGTTACTATCCATTTCCAACATTTTCAAAACATCTTCTTTTGTCTTCAATAGAAAAAAGGAATTCAAACAGTTATATGGAACAACTGGAGGACAAGGAAATAAATTTAGAGCTTTAAAAATGAATATTGTTTATGATTGAGGGGAGGCACAGAAGTCTGGAGTTTTTTATCTTTTCCTCAAGCACCTATTATAATATTCCGCAAAAATAAAAAGAATTATAAAAGGGGCTTGTTAGCGTTATACTAATATTTCAGCTAGCTTGTGAAGGCCACTCAGTGCTATAAAGCTGTAACCCCACAAATATTAATGTCAGTTTGCCACTAAGGCCACGAGGCTGAAAGACTTTCACACATGAAAGCCTCTGCCCACACACAGAGACCGAATCTAGCCTGTGGAAAAACTCCATCAATATTGCATCAATAACATCCATCTTATTACAGCAGTCAGACAGTCCATTTGTTTTAGCCATTCTCTCATAAATCAGCTATACAGTAGGTCACACTGTAAGACTGAGAGGCAGAGAGAATGAGAGAGGGTTCCCTCTAGTGCAGAGAGAGGGTTGTGCAGGTTTTGTTAACTGGTTTATTCAAACCTGCTGGAATTCAATACATCAGGACTCGTAATTAAACTTGAATAACCTGCTTTGGATAAAGGCTTTGGCTGAATTACTACTTTATAATTGTGTCTACAGATGTAAACAAGATCAATGGAAGCCTGTTTTAATATCACCATATGAAATTTAAGGCTCAGTCTGCAATGGACAATATACATTTGTTTATTACACTTCACAGTGAACTTCTCATATCAGTAAACAATATTTTTAATATTTTTAAAAACGATTTGCTCAATTTCAGTGTCTCTGGTAACCCAAGGCTTAGACAGAATAAAAAACAGACAAACATTTTAACAAATTAAATATTACCAGAATTTAATGAACTTTCTGGATGAAATAAAGGAATTGAAGGAACCGAATTGAACGAAATACACACCCTATAACAATAATCATACTGTACTGTGGACCACATATTGTAAGCAACACCTTAATTGTTTGCTGCTTTGTAATAACAAGGCAATGTAATAACATGCACTTTTTTTATTGTGAAAAGCACTCTACAGGTTAGCTTGAATTGAATCGTACCGTTATCTGAAGTAACACAAAGCAAAAGTAGGCAAAACATATCTTGTTTTATATTTATTAGAAGTTATTAAGTACTTTGTAAAGATCTAATTATTTCTTTATCAATAATCCATCAAATGTAAAGGTCTAGAAAAACTTTGTCTCATTAAATGTTCAAAAATTGATTCATCTATCAACAAAATGATGATTTTTTTAGAGATGCTCAGCAGTTCTGCTGTGATTTAGAAAAAAACACTTGTTTAAAAATATTGTAGCTAGAATGTAACTCACTAAATCAATTTCATGTTTATGTCTATTCTCTTTTTCTTTTGGTAGCTCAATTTGAAAACACAAAGAATTTTTGTTGTAATGTGACCAAAAATATGTAAAACTCATCAAATTTGAATTTATTCTCATTAATTTTCAAGCATTAAATTGTAAACACTGTTTTTGACCCCGTTCCGAATGTTATCACTCGATTAAATGGAAGTTATTAGTGGTTATCAGCTGACAGATATGGGCCAGTAGGCCCTTCTGTGCCTACTGGTGGGATTTGAAGGCTGTTATAATCAAGATCTGTTTTTGAGTTACTGTGAGGGTTGGGGTAGGGGTAAACGTTAATACAGTAAAATACAATTAATGGGAAATTTTACAAATAATATAAATAATTCTCGTTAACTTCCGGCCTCAGCCGTATGTGATCTATAGCTGATTAACCGAGCGGATGAATGATAACAACCTTCTGAGCCTACCAGTAGGTGTAGAAGGCCCTATACTGGTCCTTATCTATCAGCTGATAGCCACTGATAATGTCCATTCGATCCAGTGATAACATATGAATCGTCTGGTTTTTAAAACATCCTGCAGCCACCCTGTTATTATAAGTGAATTTATTTTTATATCAGGCCATCATATGACCAAAAGGACCCTGAAATAAATGTGCAGAATAAATATATAAATAAATATCTCACATTCATTTATTTATATTTAACTTTGTGTTTTGTTTTTTCCCCTCTTTGCTCACAGACACGAGTATGATGTGCAGCATTTTAAAGTTATGAAGGACAAATCGGGCCACTATTATTTGTGGACGGAGAAGTTCACCTCTCTAAACAAGCTTGTGGACTTCTACAAGACCACCTCTATATCCAAGCAGAGGGAGATCTTCCTTAGGGACGGAAGTGGAGATGAGCCAAGAGCACCACCTCCTGTAAATAATCTCTCGATTTAAACCAATAAATACAGCACGTTTGCTGTTAACATTCTGGGTTATTGTTTCAAACTCAGAGAACTCAAGCTTAATAATTAAATGGTTTATCTTCTTTGCAATGATGAATCTTCTGATTTGCTTTTCAAGGAAATGCTGATGTAAAAGAATCAAAAAGTGAAGATCTATGGTGTATATTTTCACTTTGAATTGATTAAAATCAATAAATTGTCCTCATTTTTAGATAAAGAGTCAACCAGAAGTTCGGTCTCCCCCAGGTGGTGGTTATGGTGGTCCACAAACCTCATCACAACACCGCAGCAACACAGATCCAACTCACAACCAAAAGGTAGAAATGTGTCAGCAGGGAAATTCAGCCCTTGCATTTAAAAACTGAAAATGCTTGTTGAATTATTAATATGTTTCCATTCAAACTGAATTACTGAAGCCTTTATCCAATCAGCTAACCAACTGTTCATTAAAACATTTTAAGCTTAAATAAATAATGAATATATAATGATATGTGTGTGTCTGCGTGAGTGGGTTTGAAAAAAACTATTGAAAATTTTTTTTGCTCTTTTATCAGGGTAAAAGAGGAAGTGTTGAGGAGAAATCTAACACTTTGGGTCACCAAGGGAAGAACAGCCCGGCCCCTCGACGAACCTCTGAAACTGCACCTGCTCCGGTATGATACCAGAATTTTTGAAAAAACTTTGACACTTGTAGGTCTTGTGTAAACTTTTTTGTCAAGGTCATAGGTGTAATAATTTCAATGTTTTGTTTTTTCTGTCCCAGAAAATAAATATATATATATACAGATATACAGATAAGGGAATTTTTTCAGTTTCTAATAATTTACGATTTATAGTTATGTAAAAAACATTTTTTTGTCACAAATATGTTTATTTTTCTTCTTGTTTTCTTAGAAAAACCTGATATGCATATTGTTAGACAATCCTTTAATAATTGACTTCCATTTTAATATAATATAATATAATATAATATAATATAATATAATATAATATAATATAATATAATATAATATAATATAATATAATATAATATAATATAATATAATAAAAAAGAAAGTCTATTAAAGAACAAAGTTCAGAGGGATATTGGTACCTTTTATGGTACTGACATTGTGTGTTTTTGTGTGTATGTGTGTGTGTGTATCAGAGATCAACCATCCAGGTAAGAGCAATATATGACTTCACAGCAGAGGAAGACGATGAATTGGGTTTCAATAGCGGTGACATCATTGAAGTACTGGACCGTTCGGATGCGTCATGGTGGAAAGGTCGAATGCGGGGCAAGAGTGGTCTTTTCCCTGCCAATTACACAGAACAGATCTAATACTCAAAGGTGTGGAATCACCACACTAAGAGTCAAATACATGTACAATGTATGGACTGGTCGATTAATTTCAAGTGAATTTCATATAGACTGCTGCAGAACTGTTGAAGAGCACTGAGAAAAAGACAATTCTCATGAATGTCTTTCGTGCTTCTCTTTTTTATAAATATAACCCTTTTTTATTTTAGAAATAAGGTACGAAGAAAGGACTATACCTTTCCCTTTAAGTCAAACTCTCCTGGTGGCTATACAGATTAATTAATTATACAGTATGCCTATACACAATGACCCCAGTTTACAGGTAGTGGAAAAGTTGTCCAGAACATTCTCAAAACATTCTTTAATGGTTTGCTAAGAACGCTTTATGAAAATTTAACATTTCCTGTAGGTTCGTTTTTTGTAATCTACAGCAAAAATGTTATTATGTCCTAGTGAGTACGTTTGGGCAGTGTTCAGTGTTTACTGGGGCACTTGCCGTCACCATTGTCATTTATATATAAGCATTTTATATTAGATTTTCAATAGTACACACTAACACAGGAGTTCTTTCTGTTAGCAAGGCTTTGTTACTCTACCGTTTTGTATTGAATTAGATGTTTTACCAGTTTGAACAATTTTTCAAAACAGGCCTATCACAATGCGTGTTGTTTTGTTATACAGGATGCAAAAGATGTCAGACTCAGACATGATAACATCAGTGTTATACAGAACTTGAATAAAAGTGCTTTCAAAAATACAGTAAGTGTTATTTTTAACAGCACTTAAAACCAAAAAAACACTTTGTTCCAAACTTTCTTTGTTTTTTCAGTGTAAATAATGTTTAACTTTATTAGTTTAGCTTTTTCTTGTTGGCAGCTGTAATCGTGTCCATTCCTTTGTTTACTTTCCTGGCTCTTGTCAGTTATCTTGAAACAAAAAGTTGTCGTCAGACCGGGAAACTACCGTGACAGGTTCATCCGTCTTCTGTTGTAAGTTAAACAAGTGTCGTCATGTCAATTCCCAATAACCTTTGAGAAACCCCGCCCATCGGCTCCGAATCCCCGCCCACCCACTCTCTTCAGTACTGAATCACCTCAAGCAAACCACTCAAACAGGTACTGTAAAGGTGGGTACAGCGGGCTGCCTGAAGAAGCCACACAGGTGAACCCGTTGTTTCCGGGAGCGCAGCTGCCATGGCTGAGTCTCAATTAGTATGCATGGACGATGAACATGTAAACGTGAAAATACCGGAGTCCAAGCCGGAGTTTTATTACAGCGAGGAGCAGCGGGCCGCGCTCGAGCAGCTGCTCAGGAACGGGGACGGCGCGTTCAAGATGCGCCTCAAAGAGGATAGCGTTAAAGACTTTCTGTCCGCCAGGGAGATCAAGTGGATGCGGGAGACCTTCCAGGAGTATGACAGCGACTCGGACACCTGCTGCTCACGTTCGCCTCATGATACGAGCGAGGACTCGGGCGTCCACTCTACCTACTGGCCCACCATGTCTGACACGGAGATCCCTCCGCTGGACATCGGTTGGCCCAGCAACGGCCATTACAAAGGGGTGACTCGAGTGTCGGTTTACACCCACCCACCGAAATCCAACAGCCCGCATATTAAAGAGGTGGTGCGGAAACTCATTCAAGAATCTACAAAGGTAAGACACAATGGCATCTTGTCATTTATTCCTAAAACAACAACAAAAGCAATAGATTTTAATTCCTAGTTAAAGGATAGTTCACCCAAAAATGACATTCTCACCCTTTACTTGTTCCAAACCTGTTTGAGCTTCTTCTGTTGAACACAAAAGGTGATGTTTGAAGAAAGATGTAAACATTGACTTCAATAATATTTGTTTTAACAAATGTATTTAGGAAGTCAATGGTTACAGGTTTTCAGCTTTCTGCAAAATATCATTTGTGTTCAACAGTATAAAGAAGCTCATAAAGGTTTGTAACCACCTGAGGGTGAGTTAATTTTAATTTTGGGGTGAACTATCCTTTAAGTAACATTAATTCGTTAATAACAAGCATGTCTTCCAGTTCCACTAGTAGGCCTAATAGTTCACTCAAACTTATCTCAGAGTTCAGTTTTTTTCCCATTAGTCAAAAACATTTATATATTAGATGCTGGTAATTACATTTCTGCTATCCTATAATATCCCAATAAAGTTTTACATTGTTACTGGTTGGTGTTCACACTGTTCCTAGAAAATGACGTGATCAGTTCCACTTGGAACTATTCACTACTCACTGGCCCTGTTACAGTTAATGTATCAATCGGTAACACTTTATTTCGATGGTCCATTTGAGTATTAGTAGACTGTCTACTTAATATCTGTTGATACTGACATTCAACAGACATTTACCTGACTATAAGAAACTGCAAGTATGTCAACTTACACTAACCCTACCCCTAACCACAACCTAACAGTCTACTTATAATCTAATGAGAATTAGTTGCAATATAACTTAAATTTAACAAACGGACCATCAAAATAAAGTGTGACCTGTCAATATATTGAACTACTAAGCATTAATTAATTGCATGCACTTAATGTATTGTTAGGGTTAGAATGCTGGTTAGGTTTAATGTCCTGTAATTATGCGTAATTAATTGTAATTACTATAGTAAGTAGATTGAACATGTACAAAAAGGATACCTTAAAATTAAGGTATTTATTTATTTTTTTAATTTGATGATTGGTTCCTTATCTGCTGTCCTAATATCCCAAAGTATCTGCCATTGCTACTGCGTGTTATTACCAATATGCCTATAAAGGTCAGTGATTCAGACATTACCATTTTGTTTAACAGTAGTGGTAGCAGGACATTTGCTAGTATAACCTACTAGTTTAGTTATTGTATTCAGTTTTCAGTTAGTTCAGTATTATTCATTAATATCTAGTTTTACTAGTGCTAAATGCCACTCATACATTTTTTATTAGAAAATTAAAACTCACTTGCAATATTTTAAACCTAGGAAGACATTCCAACCCGTTATTAAGACCAAATCTACAGTATGTAGTTAGTTGGGTAACCAGTGACATAAGAAAGGATGTTTGCATTTTACAATATGTGTACTTACCATTTACCATAGAAAATTAAAGTTAGATAATGGGTTCAATTATTATGGTTATTACCCAGTTTTAGGCATGGGCCGGTATAACATTCTGACGGTATGATAACCTTGGATAGAAAGTATTTCACAGTATGACGGTATTGTGATTACTGCTCTAAAATAAATTCTTTTTAAATGTCTGGGTAAAAAACAAAACCTTTTCCCCTTTAAACACAAAGCATTTTATTTTGAGAAACATTCAAATTATTTTTGAGCAGTAAACATGTCAGGCTGAATAATTCAAGTGAATCATTGACTTCTGCGGTCTTCATTTGTTTCAAAACACAGATGACTTTACAATTTACAAAAATCTTACACATACAGTACCTTAGGAACGGTATAGCAGAACATTTTGGCGGTATGAAAACCTTGACTTTTCCAAACCGTAGTATACCTTGAAAACGGTTATCATCCCATGCCTACCCAGTTTATGTAATTATTTTGAACTGTAAACAGTACTGTAAAATAATGTGGTACCAAAATGTAGTGCTACCACATTACACACTAGGCATGGGACAGTATAAGATTCTGAAGGTGTGATAATCTTGGATAAAAATATGACGGTTTCACAGTATTGTGATTACTGCTCTAAAATATATTCCTTTTAAATGTCTGGGTAAAAAACAAAAACTTTTTTCTCCTTTTAACACAATATATTTTATTTTGAGAAACATTTAAATGTTTTGGGGCAGTAAACAAGTCAGGCTAAGTAATTCAAATGATTTAAATGTTTTGGGGCAGTAAACAAGTCAGGCTAAATAATTCAAATGAATTCAAAATTTTGGCGGTTTTAAAACCTTGACTTTTCCAAACCGGGGTATACCGTGAAAACACACACACTGGTCTATAGCTAGTAAAATGCTACTAGTAGCTTAAAAAGGGGGAAAGTAATGTAATGAATAGTATAATAAAAAAAAAAATTCAAACCAGTATTGGATTATGCACTTGGAAAAGAAACACAAAAGTAGTGAAGAAAATACTGTACATGCCATCGCTATCTCACGGCAATTCGTAACTTTTTATTTAGTGGCTCATTCGTATGAATTCGTACTATGTAATTCGTACAATTCAGTACGATTTGCTCATCGACCGATGACGGTTGTGTTTAGGGGTGGGGTTGGGTGCCACGCCTCCTTTTTTAAATCGTACATTTTCGTATGACTGAACTCGTACAAATTTGTACGAATTAGCCACTAAACTGGCAAAACGTAAAATATTTACATTTTCTCGTGAGATCAGGCTGGTACATGCTAGGCAGCTTTAGTTGTTAATAAGTCTGTTGTTTATGCAATGTCATGTACATGCAATGTTATTTATTAGTATTCATTTAATTTGTATCATTCACATGATGACAAAGCATGTGGCCATAACCAGTTTTACTAGTTTATATGGGTCTGTAATTATGTTTTGAATTAAGTGTAAGTCATGTGGTTTTATAATTTCAGCTGCGGATGAGATCATCTTTCAAAATTAACATTTACTGTAACTCTGACATGAATGTATTAAAACCTGCCATGAAGTTTTGGGAAAGCAGAATGAACAATAATGCACTAATAACTGAGTTTAGTAGATTTTATATGCTGTAAGAAAGACATATTTCTTGGAAACAGAGAAGGCTATGGGTATTTTGGAGGAGTGTTGTTAATTTAAGAAACAGCTTTGAGCTCTTATTTGGAAATCACCCACAGTGTTTGAACAGCGATCTTTCATCAAGATATGTAACAGGAACATCATAATTCATTTGAACTCAAAACAAAATTAAATGAATGAAAGTAATTATGATGAAACTAAGATTGAAAAGTAAAATAACTAAATTAAATTACAAACATAAATATTACAAAACTGATCATATTTTAGTAATTATATTTGATGTGGAAAAAGTTGTTACAGGTACATTCATTTAGTATGTGAACAAATGTCAGTGTTGATTTGAAGCAATAACTTAGCGATGATGTTATTAAGATATTAATAACTAATTCATTAAAGGAGAGGATTTTACTGCTAGATGAAAGATCAGGTGGCATTTAAAGAATTATCTCTAACCTATTGTAAAGTACAATGCGTGTCACTGAATGAGCTTTAGTGAAAGGAATGAAATGATAATCAGTACAAGGAATAACCTCTCTAGCCTTGGGCTTTGTCTGTAAGTGCATTCTTTGTCAGTACGAATGCCAGAGGATTTAGGACTTGCTTGTTTGCTACCAGGTTTACACATACATGAAGTTGCTTCCTTAACAGTTATAAATGAGTTATGACTAGGCACACGGAATCTTACATCCACAGAAAATTAAATGAGTGTGTATGGATGTTTCCCAGTGATGAAAGGGCATCTGCTGTGTAAAACATATGCTAAGTGGCCGGTTCATTCTGCTGTGGCAACCCAGATTAATAAAGAGACTTGGCCAAAAAGAAAATGAATGAATGAATGAATATTTTCTTTTGTAGTGGATGAAATAAATGACAGGCCTACTGTAGCTTTGTTTACCAAACAAGTGTGTATATATGGATTTGCAATAGAAACCTTAAATAAAAGCTGAGAAATTATTTTATAAAAGGATACTTCACTGTAAGTTTAAAAGAACTTCACTGTAAAAAAGTTGACTCAACTTACAGTAGCATTTTAAGGCAACAAGCTTCAGGACATTTTTTCAGTCAACTCAAAAAAAAAACTCTTCAGCAAGTTGCTTTACAATTTTGAGTTAACTTTTTTTTACAGTGTTGTTCCAAACTATTTTAATCCAAAAGAAAATATTTTGAAGAATGTTGAAAATCTATAACCGTTGACGTTCATAGAATTTGTTTTTCCCGCTGTGGATGTAATTGGTTACAGGTTTCTAACATTCTTCAAAATAACTTCTTTTGTGTTTAACAGAATTGAATATTTTTTGGGGTGAACTATCCCTTTAAGTTTTTAGCTTTTATCCTCTCAAAACCATTTTTCTTGAATCCACAGATTGTTTTTTTCCCCAGTAAAGATATTCAGATTCTGCCTGTTCCTGTTTGACACATTTAAGTGAAGGAAAACGCCTTTATTACATCTCGGTTTACTGTAACCCCCAGTTAATACAAACTAAGTACAGGTGTATTTTATAATACAGTCCGACTTCGTTCCATTGCCACTTCACCATACATTTTCTCTCACAAATGTGTACCAATACATTTATACAAAAACATTGCAATCTCAGGTTTACTGCAATCTTTAGACCTGATTTTATTGGGCCGTTTCTTATTGTGACCATAAACAGTAAGAACATAGCTTGATAGTTTTATTGAGGATACACAAGTATTTAACTTTGTGCCTGTCCTAGTTTACTATGATCACATCTCCATGCAGCACAAGTACACAAACAAGACTTAATGTTTGTGGGTTGTGGTAAAACCTATTCAAATGCACTAGTCAAAATGAGTTAATGTCATTCTGGCAGGTGCTGCCCTTGTTGGCTTTAGTTAAGCAGCTTCATTCAAGTAGATATGCTTTCATAAAACACCTGAGAAGAGTGTTTATACACTTAATTGTGAATTATACAGTTCATCTGCTAGTACACCCTTGTAATATTCTTTGTGTACGATGTTAATACAGACATTATATGCACTTTCATGTCTGTGTCCTTGTAAAAACCTCAATATATTTAGAGTTTTCACATGTAATCTGTAGTTGGATGATATTTAGACACGTTTTAAGTTCCACTGGCTAATGTGTCGTTTTAGTTTCAGTTAATGTGTCAATGTTAGCATTAGACTGTGTCCACAGTGCATTGTGTTGACATTCTATTGAGGTCGATCCTGACGCTCATACATATATTTGATGTCATGCCATCATCTGAAGCATGTGCCACTTCCATTTGAGGATCTGGTAAGAAACATGCACGTGTCAGAATGGTAAAAATAATTCCCTCATACTGTAACTCATGCAAGATGTTTAAAAATGTCATTAGTTCCTTGTTTGAAATGAATCAATTCCTATATGACAGACCCGAAAAGACTTTCTGAAACATTTTTTATGTTATTTTAAAATTTTGGAAGCAGAACAGAATCTGAGTTATCAAAACTGATTCTGCTGCTGCTGTGTTTTTGTCTTCAATGCAAATTTCTTTGCTCTTATTTACATGAGTTTTCATGTGCGAGTTCGTGAGGATGAAAAAGGGAATATGAGGCCTAACATCAAAACCTTTAAACAAGCCATTTCGATTTTTCCACATCATTACTTTTTGAGTTTTATGCTGACCTAGTTTGCATTTTATCTGTTGAAAAACAATTTAAACACACATGCCCTTTGAACCAGAATGTTTTATAGGTACAGTAGCCTGTGACTTCTGTTCAGGTTGAACTTTAGGTCTTAATCCCCAAGGTATCAGCTTGTCTTTAATGGGTTTGCTGAAATATAGCTTTCTGTGTACTTACCTGTATTAGAGTTTACATGTTCATTCAAGCTGAGACAGAAAAGGTCTAGAGTTATCAGAAAGGCTCATACAGTGTGGCTCATACAGTATACACACCAGATGTTGTGATAAGCACAGTAAGTCAAGCTCTAACCACTGGCTGGTTTTCAGTTGATTGCAGTTGTTATGGACCTGGTGACGGACCTGCAGATCCTACAGGACCTCCTGGACGCTGCAAGTAAAAGAGGGGTGGCTGTGTATTTGCTGCTGGAGGAGAATGGCCTGCCACACTTCCTGGACATGAGCAGCAGACTGCAGATTTCTGCGCAGCACCTGAGGGTGAGTCAGGGTATCTGCAGGGTTCTAGGAGTTATGTTTAAGACTGCTTACTATCACAAAGAATGAAAATACAGAATTAGCAAAAATAAAAAAGTATGCAACACATCTAATGACCATTCTTAACACTGTTAATTCTACTTACAAAGTGTGGAAAACTTCAAAATGTTATTATTATTAAAATAATAATAATCTATTTTATATGTATAGATTTTTATTATTGTTTTATAGATACTTATTTCCTTATTTAAAGCATTTGCTGACAACTTCAGCGTGACAGATGTTTTCTCTCCTTAAATAATTTAGTCTAGCACAATTATTTTTAACCACGCAGCAAACATTTTAAATGTACCTTAAAGCAAAAAGTTGAATATGGCATTTATATTGATTGTATTTATTACATGGTGCACTTTCACCTTGTATAAAAGTTCAGCGCCAATGACATGTTATGTGTGGCTGTGAGTGTCTGTGAGCATTACTACTGTATAACCACACTGCATGCTGGTCACTGGTCAAGCTGGAAATGGGCAGATTCTATAATGGCCCGTTTCCACTGAGTGGTACATTACGGTACGGTACGGGTCAACTTTATCAGGCTTGCGTTTCCACTGAACAAGGGTACTCTTTTGGTGGACGTGGTGTATGACAGAAAGTTTCAGTCGACGTCATTTTCGCTCGAGGAAATGTCTACAGAAAAAGCTTCATGGGTCGTTCACAAATCATACGAGAAGCACTTCTCACAAAACAGAGGCTTTATTATACACATTAACACTGGTGTACTGACTGAACATGATCTGATTATAACTGCAGATCAATGATGCGAAATAGCCTACGGTCCGCGATTATATAAAATAAATAAATAAATGCAGCATATATGAACACATACAGCCCCACACAATCTCCGATGTTACCAACTATAGAAAAACTACATACAGCAGACATTTATGCCTTATTTAGATTCAAAAACAATACGAAATATAGCCCCCAGTCAGTGCAAACCTCTCATCTGTGTCTTTAATCTTCACCAGTACATGTAGCCTCTCGTTAGAGAGTAATTCCGTCATTCCGAGTTTATAATAGTCTAGGTTAAGAAGTTTGTTATTTCAAATATTGACGTGCACGCGAGCACAAGCGATAAAGCGAAACCACTCGCGCTCGCGCTTAGATGGGCTCGTAACCCATAAGAATCTGCTTTTCTTCTTGGCTTTGTGGCTGTTCAAGATGACGACAAGGTGTGTTTGAGCTCAGGTCGACCATGGCTCGTTATTCATTCATTTCATTTTCTTGTCGGCTTAGTCCCTTTATTAATCTGGGGTTGCCACAGCAGAATCAACCGCCAACTTATCCAGCATATTTTTTACGCAGCGGATGCCCTTCCAGCCGCAACCCATCTCTGGGAAACATCCATACACACACATTCACACTCATACACTACGGACAATTTAGCCTACCCAATTCACCTATACCACATGTCTTTGCACCCGGAGGAAACCCACGCAACCACGGGTGGCTTGTTATTATATGTTTATATTATTTTGGTGTATAGTCTTTCAGCTGTGTATTAAACATGGCGGGTCCTTTGTTTTCATTCTGGCTTGTTGCGGAAGCAAATGACTTATTTCTGTAAACCAATAGCGTTCAGCTGCGTGTCTAGCTCCACCTTTTGGTCACTCTTTGATACCCTTGGTACCCTTTGCAAAGGGGTACCACCTCTTTGGTTCCGCACAAACAAACACAAATTTTCTTTGTGGGTCAGTTTGATTGCTTTGAAAGACCTATGAAATGTGGACTTTTAAGATGAAAAGACATTTTAAGACTTATTAAAGCCTTATTTCTCTACTATGGAATTTAAGACTTTTTAAGTATGCATGGATACCCTGTGAGTGAGGAAAATTGGATGATGTGGATACTTTATCCTAAAAGCGAAACAGGGAAATTGAAATTGTATGATGCATTAAACTAACAAAAACTGATTTTCATTATGTAATAAAAAATTAAATATATATTATAAATACTGCCAAAAATGTCATGAAATATCAATGAAGCATTTTCTAACAATTTACCGGATTCTTTTGGGTGCTTGAAATGTTTTCAGGTTTGAAAAGTGCTTAGATTTCAAATTAAGTGCATGAAAATGGAACTGTGTTGCTTCCATACTAATTTGGTAGTGCTGTAAGTGGGTAATACTAATTAACTGTTTAAGTAAAATACATTTTTACATATTAACATAAAATAAAATGAAGTCTGTGCATATCCCTGTAGCATGATCTGGCTGTTTTTTTATTTTAAATGTGAGCGAATATAACATTTAAGAGAGTAAACAACAGTACATCTAACATTATGTGATCATGTTTATGTATGTATCACACGTGCAGTGCATTTTAAAATGAAATTTATAGGAACCTTGTACATAGTAATATTATCATCACTGTAACAATAGGAATAGTACAAGTAAGAGAGCAGCACAAAGCATTGTGATGATGCTGATTGGAAGAATGTTTAATTTTTTTTTTTTTAAATGATAATAAATCTTTTGAAAATAATGAAAAAAATGAAGTTCTCATTCCATTTGCAAAACTACCAAAAATGCTAATTTTATAATTTAATTAAATATATAATTTTTCAAATTACTATCAAAATAATATTGTTATTGTATCATTTCATTACCAAGGAATTCTGTTAAACCTGACAGTTGAGACTATCCTGTTGTAAGGCAAACATTATTAAACTTAACAACACTATGTAAACAATCAACTTCTGCCATGTTGGAACAGAATCCCCAGTGATCCCATTGGGTTTTATTTCTAAACGCTAGTCATTAGCAGGGCCAGAGATTTTTTTTTGCTATTTCTTCACAAAATTTTGTTAAAAATCTGTGGAAAAGTAACTAAAACTAGAGAGTAACTGAATCTTACCACATGAAATAAAAACAATAACATTTAACTTGTATTTAAGGTTTACAATGCAAATACATTTAGATCCACTTCACTGAACAAAAAAAAAAAAGATTCAAAGATGATTGATTGGATTTACTTTTTTTTTAAGGTAAGTGGTTGTAAACTATTTATTTGGGCTGAATTTAAACAAACAAATTAAGTTTTAAGAACATTTTTAAATTTAATTTGTTTAAAATCAGCCCATTAAAAGTGTTTGCAACAATTTTGCAGTATTTTTTCAGTGTTTGGTGAACAAAATAAGTCTCTCATGTCTACTAAAAGACGAAAAATAATACTATATACAGTAAATAAATTATATAAACATTTGCATATTATTACAAATATGACTGAAATGAATATATAAAGTAAATAAACATATATTTAAACCCATTTACATAAGTAAATAAATAGAAATAAAAATAAATCTGCAGGTTTCTGCGTGCTTTGTCATTAGAAAACTAACAGGATCCCTTCTGCCCTTTTATTCTAAACTCTGTGTGTGAACAGAAAATGTTAGTGAAGACACGTGTGATAAACGCCATAAAGTTTATATATTAACAACAGTCAGACGTGCCTTATCAAGCTTCGCTGGAAAAGAAGTCAAACTTGAACATGTGACTTGCCGTGTCACATATAAATGCACATTAACAGATTGTCAGCTGACCTAGAAGAGATCTTGTGTGAACTTGAAACTCGGGATGATTCTGGAGCTGTTGCCACAGGGTTCAACTGACTTTCTGGTCCACCGTGCACACGCATAACAGCACGACAGAATAAAAACCAGCGCTTTCTGCAAGACTGCCCTAAATACTTGCCAATCTCTTTTAGATACTCTGCCAGCAAGCCTTATCTACGAGGATTGTTTTATATAGGACACTAGGTCTTTTCATCTGACAGCAATAGAGTTGGATAATTCAGCATTGTTATTTCCTGAAAGAGATCTGCAGATTTCAGCTGAACTAGGAAAAAAGCAGAGGCAACCTGATCTCATTTTGGGGAATTGTGGAGCACTCTCATCTCTCACGCTTCTGCTTTTTCCTCGTCCATGCCAGCCATGTACTCAAGGCACTTTTGAAGCCACAGTATTCCTTTCTTTTGGCCTTCATGTGCAAATGAAATCGCCACACCTCTGTGTGCAAGGATTTATTTTTCATTAACCTCACTGCACCGGCTTCACTTGGAAATTTGCCCAGGTCAGGGGTGTTGCTCTGACACCTCATGCCTTTTGTCAAATCCAGATTTCCCACTTTAAACCAAGAGTAAAGGCCCATTCCCACCAAGAACGTAACTGTAACGATAACTGTATGAGCATTCACACTAAGGAACGATAACCTGTTTTTTTAAGCACGTTGCAAATATATCATTATCAGTTTAAAAGTTCAGTTCAAACCAATTCAAGTTTAATTGTATTGTGCTTTCTCACTATAAATACTTCCTTTGATGAAGCAACAAAATGTGCACATTATTTCATATCAATATTTTATTTATTAATTTTCTACATTATTATATTGTAATTTAATAATAATATAATAACTTTGAAATGATGATTAGGAGGGAAAAAGCGAATGCAGATAAACTCAAATTGATTTGAACTGAACTTTTAACCTTTGATACATTTGAATGCCTGCTTTTTTTTTTTTTTATTATTAGTTTTATTGCTAATCCTAATTAGTTTAAAAAGCTGAATTCCATTAATATTATTAAATACAACCTGAAACCTCTAACAGAGTTTTAGGACTAGATTTGATCAAGTGATTTTTACCAGGTTTTAACCCATGCCTAGGCCCACACGGAATCTGCGCATGCAGAATTCCACAGATTTCGGCAGATTTTTAGCCCATCATTAATTCTGTTTATTTACTGGTGTAAATGTGTGTGAATTTATATTTATTCAGTTTTCAAATTAATTTCAGTAATAATATTGACTAATATGAAAATATTCATATCATTTATTTACAATACAGTTCGTAAAGTACTATTTTCTGTCTTTTAGTAGATATTTTATATGAGAGACTTGCTTTGTTTACCAAATAAGTGGATCTAATTGGATTTGCAATGTAAACATTAAATAAAAGTTAAAAATGTATTACTTTTTATTTCATATATTAAGTTTTTAGTTTTGATACTCCCAAAATTATTCTGCATAAATCTGCAGATTTTAACAAAATTCTGCGCAGAAATAGCAAAAAATATCCGCAGATTCCGTCTAGCCCTACCCATGCCTTTTTTGCTTAAAGATCCCACTCAGTGCTTGTACTGCACAATTCATCTTACTGTAAAACACATTTTACTGGACTGTCCTGCATTTAATGATCCCAGAAGGCTTTTTTATGAATAGAACTCTCGTTAATGACATGTTTTTTAACAAAGTGACACCAGGAAAGATTTTAGAAATTTTATTATGTATAAATAACACTTTACATTTGAATGAATGTATACATTTTTGTTGTTGTTATTAATCGTATATTTAATATTGAATTGTTCTTGCCATGAAAATAGCCTTGGTTGCTGACATGGAATGAAATGAAAATACATTACATCAATATTATCATTTTGTGAATTTCATTATGCTGTAGCTGTATTGTGGATTTTCCTATCCTAGTCATCTTTGGTGTGGACAAGCATTTGCTTGCATTGAATGACCTGTTTTGTGCTACATGTGGTTTTTGAGATCACACCATGCGAAACCTGTGAGGTTCAGGGTAAATGTTAAAGCAGATTGTGAGGTTTTTTTTAAGTGTGCTGCTAGACAGTGTGATATACATCTCTGGTCATGATTGACTGGGTGTTTAACTAGTCTACGTCACTTTCTGCCACTGCAGCTTCATGTACAGACATAATTGAAAAGGTATTGTGGATGGCCTGATCTTGTCCTTGTTTTCCATTGACAAAAACTAATGAGTTTGTTGTGGCTGGACAAAATATACATTTTATATAGATTTTTTTTTAAAGGTATCCTGATGTGGTAAAACGATATCCCATGCACCAATATTTTTGATAATCTCATATTTTAAAGAAAAGGATATTTCACCTCCTAGGAAACTTGTTCGAAGAATTATTAATAAAATATTAAATGGTGGATGCAACATGAGAAACATTTGACTTTTTTAATATGGCATAATTTTAAAAAGATTTAAAAATAAAAATGCTGTCATCTTTTGCTTTAATAGAAGATTTTTGAGAAGTCAGCCATGAGAAGTCAGCCAAGTTCTGTGGAATTGCATTGAATTTTCAGAAATGTTTCCAACACGTTGGCTCAGTGGTTTGCACTGTTGACTCATTGCAAGTAGGTCCCCGGTTCTAGTGCCAGCTGAGCCAGTTGGCATTTCTGTGTGAGTTTGCACGTTCTCCTCGTGTTGGCGTGGGTTTCCTCTGGGTGCTCTAGTTTCCTCCACAGGCCAACCACATGCACTATGAATTGGATGAACTAAATTGGACATAGTGTATGAGTGTGTGTAATTGTGAGAGTGTCTGAGTGTTTCCCAGTACTAGGTTGTGGCTGGAAGGGCGTCCGCTGCGTGAAACGTATAACACATGGAATAGTTGGTAGTTCATTCCGCTGTTGCGACCCCTAATAAATAAGGGACTAAGCCTAAGGAAAATAAATGAATATTTCCACCGTAGCTGCAGTTTATGATTTTATATTCTCCAAATTTGCTTGAAAATACATAGAAGGAAATAGATCTTCTAAAGAAATAATCTCCAGTCCCAGAAAAGTTTTGATGACAGATATATTGCAGAGCACAGTCAGCTTTAAATGTTCTTTCCTCTCCTGCTCTTTCAGAACCTGCGGGTGCAAACTGTGAGGGGCTCAGGCATGCCGCTGTCCTTTGGGCGTCTGCCAGGATCCCTGTGTTCAAAGTATATGTTGGTTGATGGCGAGAAAGTAATGTTTGGATCATACAGGTTAGAATGTAGACCAAGAAGTAAACCTTGCTATTTTGTACATGATTGGCATTAATATGCTTCGCTTTCATTCATAGCTTTACATGGAGTTCCTCAAGGATGAACCGTAACACAATCACTGTGATGTCAGGACAAGTTGTCGACTTCTTCGACAACGACTTCAGAGAACTATATGCAGTGTCTGATAAAGTGGACTTGTATCGTGAGTTTCACATCAGCAAGCCTGCAATGCAAGTTCCTGTGTTGAAAGCGCCTTCGGAACCCATCAAACTCACAGTTCCTGTGTCCATGTCACGCTTCCAGATCTCTGTAGGAGACTCTAAACCAGTGGACCTAAAGGTGCCTGCACATAAATACCATAATCCTAAGTACTCTTTAGTTGTTGGCAATAGCCTAGGTGTGACTGGATCCCTGCAGGATCTTTCTACGCTGAGGGACTATGTTGACCATGCCTCTGTGAGTAATATGGAAAAATTAATCTACACCAATGGGGAAAGTTTACATCCACAGTCTCCTACTTCCCCAGATGGGACGGAGGACACAAAGGGCGAAGGGAAGAAACCCTCGCCGTTTGGTTCTAAAAAGCAACGCTCTTCCTTCAGGAATTACTTGAAAGGCAGGGCTAACAACCAGAGTCCAGGCACTCTTACTAAAACAACACATCAAAACACAGATGCAAAACTGAACAGTCCTAAAGACATTAAGCCTACCAGCAATTTCAAGGAAGCGTCATGGTTGGACAATCATGTTAAGGAGAAAGAAGAACCACCCAGACACATGAGTTCTGCTCCTCGAAAGATTTCAGAGGCTGACAGCACTGATGAGGTCGAGGACACCTTTGAGTTCATAGAGAATCCACCACAGGTGAAGTTTAAACTCAAAAAGAACAAACTGGGTCCCAGGAGTGTTTCTCTTCAGACTATTGCCACAGATGGTGAGGAAGGTACGTATCCTGTGCAGCATTGTTTAATTAATGGGTTAATCATTAAGGTCAAGATGTCATTTTTCATGTTGGGCCTAATATTGTGATTGTGTTGGAGCATCATAGTTCGAAACGATTGAACCAACTGCTTCGCTAAATGTTTTGAAAAGTTCAAATCATCACATGCTAGGAACACCATGGAGGTCAAGTTCGTGTAAATCCAACAAAAGCTCTAATGCAAACATATTGCGAACTTAAAATTGTTTTAAGGCTTACATATTGTTTGTTCTGTTGTGGGCTCTGCTTAACAGGCCAGCAAGAGACAATTAACTATTGTTAACTGTTTTCCTTTACATTTTACAAATGTATCATTAAAACATTTGCAAACTTGTTAAAACGATGAAGCCTGTTCAGTGATCTGAATGAAGGCACAAGATTCATGGGGATTTTATGGTATTACACAGATCTTCTCCCAGTGGAGAACCAAACCAAAATTTCAAAACAGTGACAGTATGGCATAATGAAGCCCCGCTTACTGAAATCACATAAAATCATATGAAATACACACTTTGAACCACTGATTCAAAGCAAAAGATTTGTAAAGGTTTCAAAGCTTCAGTGCTTTTTGAAAGCACCCATTACTATCATAAACTGTGAACCGAGACTAATAATGACCTGCTCATGTGCACAATTAAAGTACTGACAATTGCACAATCCTTCAAATTATGCTAATTTTAGCTGTTAACTTAAAAATTGATAGAAACATCTGTTTTGCAGAAACTTTGCAGAATCACAGGCAAGTTTAAAAAGTAATATTAAGCTAATTTGTAGTGGAAATGAGTTCACAGGATGTAAAAGTCACATGATAGTTTCTTAAAGACATGGCTATGCATTTGTTGAAATTGCCTTTCTAGGTCATTATGCAACAGGGGCCACAAGAGGCCCTATTGTATTGCACAACTCAAAAAAGGTTTATCTGTTGATCCAGAGTTTCTGAATGCAATGTACCTTAATCTCCTAAAAACAGTGAAAGCAAATGGAGCATTTATTTTGCCATTAATGCATAGATAACATGCTTACATACATGTTCTTTGATTGAAAAGAATGGCTAGTGCCGTAGCTGCAGTGTACTGTATGTAAACCTACCAACAATTATCGTCATGATTTTTTAAATGACATTTCAGGAGGACAAGATGATGATTTAGTTTCATAACATTGGCTAATTAAAACCCTTTTCATATCACAATTAGGCATGGGCCGATATAAGATTCTGACGGTATGATAACTTTGGATAAAAATATCACAGCTTCATGGTATGACGGTATTGTGATTACTGCTCTAAAATGTATTCTTTTTAAGTATCTGGGTAAAAAAACAAAACCTTTTTCCCCTTTGAACACAATATATTTTAATTTGCAAAACATTTAAAGTATTTTGGGGCAGTAAGCATGTCAGGCTAAATAAATCAAGTGAATCATTGACTTCTGTGGTTTTCATTTGTTTCAAAAACATCGGATGTCTTTACAATTTACACCTAAAAACATGTAAATAAAAAATCGTACACATACCTTAGGAACGGTATTACAGAATATTTTGGCGGTATGAAAACCTTGACATTTTTCCAAACCGTGGTATACCTTGAAAATGGTTATCGTCCCATGCCTAATCACAATCCTCTTTTCTCAACATTTAGCAAATATTACAAATGTTCGGTCATATCTACGATAAATATCTGCCTAGTTTTGCGCTTCACTTTAAAACATACGGTTTGTTTCATCAAATCCCACCCATTGATATTTGATTATTACATTAAGCTGTGTGTGTGTGTGATATTTATTATTTATTTACATTTTGTTATACTTTCAGGCCCAAGAGGACGGAGACGTAGCCAGAAGAAGAACTGTATTCAGTCCTGATGTATTTCTGCAGGAGGGATCAATCAACATCTGTGTGTGTGCTTACAGATCAGCATTTTGGATACCAGAACAGGTTTTAACATGAACATTAATAACGTGGTGTAAAAAAAAAGAGGATAAATGCTTTATTCTGTACAGTTTGGACAAGATGTGAACAGTGATTCTCCCTACAATAATACTGATTCAGCTGCCTGCTGATAAAGTATTGGTGCTGTGTTTTTCAAGGGATGTGAGGTGGTTTGGACAACCTCCAAATTGTTGCTGATTCAGCAAGCTGCTGCCAGAAACCAAATGACTAACATAATTTGCACACTGAAATCATGTGGCCTTCTCCAAGTTACAAAGCTTAAAGGTGAACCTCGGAGAGCTTTGAAAAGTAAGGGTCTGAAAATGTAGCATGTTATGTTTTTTCGCTCAGCTGATCTCTACCCTGCATATTTGCCCCTATCAGTTCCACTTACTCAATCCTCTTTCATAAATGAAGAAGGGACAAGGTCCACAGCAAAGAAGGCTAATAAAAAAAGCCTTTTTACCACTAATGTGCAGTTATATATGTACCACAAAATAATATAAGTCATTTCAGTGAGAAACAGTTTGAAACTTTGCATGAGAACAAACAAACAAACATGGAGATTTAAGTTGATCATATAAAATTGCTGTTTCCAATCAAGCTTTAAAGGTGACTTCTGTGAGAGCAGTAAGCAATGGCTTTTTTGTTTGCTTGCTTTTGAAATTGTGCTAATGTGAAGTCTTACTTATGGTGTTATGTTGGAATGACTAGTACCTTTATAAGTTTTTGAATATACCATATTTTCCTAAATATAAGTCAGTTTTTTTTACATGCTATAACTTGTATTCCCAAACGCCTTTTATAATTCATTTAACAGCAAGCAAACAAACATGTACCAAAGCACGCACACTTTAGATTAGTGTCGGATGATTGACACAGAAGTACTTGTTTAGAGCATTTCACTTCAAAGACATTTGCTTGGGCTTGTCATTTTAACAAACATTATAGTGAATCCCACTATAATTGAAATGATTTGTTTTTGATTGAGGGGAACTAAAATACATTTTCATATTGATTGTACAGTACCTGACATGTTGTTTTTTTTAGCTCTACAACAACCTGTTTTACTCTATTTTTCAATTAAGTTATAAAATGTGACTTCTTTTTTAAGTCTCAACTATGCAGTTTTAATGTGTTGTGACTCTCTTACAGCACATACGGTATGTATGATTCTGTGTTTCTTATGAATTCATACAAATGTTTACTTGTGTTTAAAGACACAATGCAACACTGAGGCAGAATGAATGAAAATGTATTAGGAAGAGTTCTTATAAACTAAATTTTACTTTGACATTCTGAATGGACATCTTGTTTCATTTAAAACGTTACAATTAGACATGGGATAACCGTTTTCAAGGTATACAGTGGTTTGGAAAAGTCAAGTTTTTAAAACCGGCAAAATTTACTGCTAAGTGTGTATGTGTAAGATTTTTTATATTTATTTATTTTTTTTCCAGCAGAAAAGAAATCCAAAGACAGTCGTTTTAAATTGTAAAGAAATCTGTGTTATTGAAACTAATGAAGACAGCAGAAGTCAATGATTCATTTGAACTATATAGCCTGACATGTTTACTGCTCCAAAATACTTTAAATGTTTCTCAAAATAAATTATATTTTGTTCAAAGGGGGGGTTTGCAGTACATGGAAAGGCCTAAAATATACTTTGAGTAAATATATGTGGTTTGAAAAGAATACAGGAGTAGGACACGATAGATTTTTTGATCATGAATGCTACTAAATAAAGGAGCCCAGGTTTATATTAGGCTTTTTTTAATTTACCTTAAGATTATGTGGCCTTGCACTGAGATGGCAGAAAGACAATAGGCTTAATTGACCATATATGAGTTTAATCAGGCTTAATTGTCTAATGTCTGAAAGGTACTTTCTCACAGATTATTAGTATAATTGTTGCACATCATCAAACCTCATTACAGGTTGATATTTTTAGAAAATGACACCTGCTGAAAAACCTGTATTGACACAACTCATCTTTGATTAATGTAGCAGTTATGTGGACACCAGTGAGATACAGAAAAAAACTGCTTGATCATTTGCTGAATATGTTTGATATCACTATTTTTGACTTACTTAAAGTTATGGATTCTTGAATAAAAAGGTTTTTTTAGGTTAAAATTGTGTAAATTCTGCTAAATTCCACCGAATTTGTAGTCATCTCAGCTTTGATATGTGCCTCAGGTTACCCAAACTCTCACTATTGACAACTTTTTTTTTTCTTCTGTTCAGCTCAAAAGACAGGTCTGACCACTGAAAAGACAACCGCCATTATCTCAACGCCTCTCAGGTTATTCGTGGACAGGCTGAATGGTCTGTATATATAGTACAATGGTTTGGTTGTTTTGTACAGATTGAGGTGACAGATCCTAAAATGGCAGAAACAGCTGCGTCGGTGTACTTACAGTGACGTCCACATTAACTGGTCATATAATACAAACATCATCAGCAATAACTACGTCAACATAGCTGTTAGGCTAACATGGGCGTGAAATTTGTCTTCTCTTGTTTGTTAATGGTATTATGTGTGTTGCGAAAGCATGTGTTAAATCGTTACTGTAAGGATGGGGGGGAGGGGGGACTTTACATCTTTTTCAGCTCGCACCGGTCTTTGTAGGAAACCAAATAGTGCTCTACTGACCTTTTTTAAAATAGTAATTATTTTAGTGTTTGAGAATGTGTAGCAGCACCATGATGTTTTGACATGAGCAGCTCTTGATAAATGTGTTTTTGTGTCTCAGTTAAGTCAGCTGAGCTCACACAAAAATCCATCTCTGATTTTAGTAGTTCGTATTGGATTCATCCTGTCATTCTTAGACCGTAAGATCAATGGTTTTTATGACGTAAGCCTATATTTTGCATGCAGCGCAAGTTTACAGAGCTTCTACTAGTGTGTGTTGGTCCAGTAAATGTGAGGTCTCTGTTTGAAATCAGATGGGAATTCCAGAAAAGTTTATAAATGCTTTAAAGGGTCAAAACGCCCTCAGGAATTCTGTAATGGGAAACATTATATGACTATGACGTGAACAACAGGCAGGCTAAGATCGCTCTGTCCATTTTATGATTGCATCTGGTGATGTTTTTGATTGTAGTGTGTTCATATTTTGTCTAACCGCACTTGGCTAGCTTGTGAGAACATAATATTGAAACTTGTATTAGAAAACAAACCAAGGCAAACATTTCATGATATCGGTTTATAAATAAATAAAAAAATGTTATACTGGTATAAAAAATAAAGTATAGGTCTATACTATACTGCACAGCACCATTATTATGAATAGCAAACATTTTAATATATTACAAGTATTGTTACAATTATTAATTATTAATATTAATTAGTGTTTTTGAATTTTAACAACTAATTGCCTAGTAAAGTGACAATTTATTCTGCCTGATTTTTATTTTTAGAAATAATACTTATTTATGTACTTGTTTCCATTCTACATCCTCAAGTAGATAGTGTGTAACTCATAATAGATTTATGTATATATATATAATTATTTCTACATCAGCTATTTTACATTATGTAGTTAGCATTTTTCTAATTTATTTCCTTTGATTAAAATGTTAATAATTTGTTCAACCTGTTTTTAAATTTGTCTTTAATGCAATCTAAAACTTATAGCAAGTAAAATACTCTTAGATTAAATCATGAAAGGAATTTACAAAGGAGAATGACAAATCAAAGCAAAAATGGAACAACATAAGTAATCACAATTCCAGTAAATGTATAGAGATATTGATATTTGGTTATTCCACATTTGCTGTATTTACAGCTGCAGTCATAGCACCAAAATATTTCCTGAGAATTTCAACACTAATATTTAACCACATTCCTTCAGCAACTGAAACCAGAGGCTTTCCTTTGAATTCTGTGAAGGAAGCTGATTGGTGTGTGACATTAGACTGGGAAAAAGACAGGCCTAGAAGGTTGCTGGTTTGAGCCTCGGCTGGGTCAGTTGGCATATCTGTGTGGAGTTTGCATGTTCTCCCCGTGGTTGCGTGGGTTTCCTCCGGGTGCTCCGGTTTCCCCCACAAGTCCAAAGACATGTAGTACAGGTGAATTGGGTAGGCTAAATTGTCCGTTGTGTTTGTGTGTGAATGAGAATTTATGGATGTTTCCCAGAGATGGGTTGCAGCTGGAAGGGCATCTGCTGTGTAAAACAAATACTGGATAAGTTGGCGGTTCATTCCGCTGTGCCTGAAAAGCCGAAAAGAAAATGAATAAAAGAATGAATGAATGAATGAATAATAGGGCACCACGGTGGCGTAGTGAGTAGCACGTTCGCCTCACAGCAAGAAGGTCGCTGGTTTGAGCCCCGGCGGGGTCAGTTGGCATTTCTGTGTGGAGTTTGCATGTTCTCCGAGTGGTTGCGTGGGTTTCCTCCGGGTGCTCCGGTTTCCCCCACAAGTCCAGAGACATGTGTTATAGGTAAATTGGGTGGGCTACATTGTCCGTAGTGTATGAGTGTGAATGATTGTGTATGGACGTTTCCCAGAGATGGGTTGCAGCTTGAAGGGCATCCGCTGCGTAAAACATATGCTGGATAAGTTGGCAGTTCATTCCGCTGTGGCGACCCCTGATTAATAAAAAGACTAAGCTGAAAATGAATGAATGAATAATAATAATAATAATAATAATAATAAAAATATTATGTACTGTCAACATGGCACAGATAAAAATGAACTATTAAAACTAGCTTAAATATGTATTGGCTCTTTTAAACAGCAGTTGGGAATTATTTTATATGAAACATTATTATATTTTACAGGGCATGGAATATGATAATTTTCAGCCGTGCTTGCACATGACTCGAGATAAAGGAAATGATACACCGGATGAGGACATGTAGTTGCAGCTCATGTAGACCACAAGTGCAGCAAAGGAAGCATCACAGAGTTCAAACATTAAAAAAAAAAAGTAAGAGAGAAAAGGAACATAAAATAAACTAAGCACCTGCATCCACTGTTAATATAATCGTGAAAAAAGAAAATACATACAACAGTGCCCTCTTCTGTACAAATTTGTTCAACACTTTTTTTTAATGAGGCTCGTTTAGTACAGATTTTCAATCAGAACAGCTTAGAGTAGTCAGTCATCATATTTAAAAACATGCTTTTAACATATTCACAAGCTTATTTAAGAATTCAGCGTAAAAAAAATATGCTTATAACCAAATAAGGATAGATTCTTTAAACAGATCAATTCATTTCTACACAATATGGACAATTTCAACCTGCCAAGCATTAATGCTAACGGGCCATTACAATATTTACAAAATTATTTACAAGACACATTCATAGATTTACTTTTGAGTACTACCTAAAGTTAGTCAAACGGAGAACTGCATAGAGACTTCCAAATGGAAAGGCTTCAAAATGTAAATGTAGCTTTCGATTGAAATTATTTGAATTGTTAATAAACTAAAATCAATCCTACAGTACAGACCATTTCAACGTGAGTCTTTTCCACAATATTTTACTAATTTAAATAAAACCACAATCATTCCATGGCTTTTTTTTTACAGCGTGGTCTCTCACAAGCTTTAAATAAATAGGAAGCGGTTCATTTAGCAATTGTATTCGCTTTTGACCACAACACCTTCGCTTAGAGGCGATGACCCCTGTGTGCTGAGAATAAGCACCTTGAAAACCACATTCAACATTTCCAGAGTCCCACCAGCATCCCACTCATTCTTCGGTCTGTGTGCAGGTGATTTAGAAAGATCAGATGCGAGTTCGTGAACTCAGTCGTGGGGTTCGTTGTGATTGGTGATTTTCTTTTTGCGTGCAGAGACCAGGTCATAGAAAGGGTCTTTTGTGATGCATGCTCTACAGAAGAGAGAGAGAAAACAGTTACACTCAGAGGCACAGTTTTCTTTCGCTTCCTCTCTTAAAGCTAATATATATATTTATGAGTGCATGTGTGAACATTTCTAAACATAATCAACTTCTTCTTTCCCATGACCTACAAAGATATATTACTGTTTGCTAAAATCTAGAGCAAGAGCTGTTATTTTCTTTAAATGATCAAATCTAATCCACTAGATTTGCAATTTTGCTTTCAATGCTCAATTCTGATCTTTTTTTTTAATGTTTTCATAATTGGTTTAGGAAAAAGTTTATGTAAATCGTATTGCTGACAACCGTAGCTATTGTAACAATGCATGCATTAATAGGGCAGAAAACAGGAAATGTTGTCTCTTTTCAGTCGAATGAGGGCTGAAGTGTTGACTTGTTACCTCTTTCACTACTTATTGAATGCTGCATAGTGTGTTTTATGAAAAAAGGAGATACCTTTCAGATAGTATTGCACTTAGGGTTGTTACATATATGAGTGATGTCCCAAATGATGAGAAAAAATTAGCTAAGATTTTAAATCTCATCATAATGCCCTTCTGTATGTAAACCTGAAAGTCATATTATTTATTTTATTTTTTAAGTTTAAATGGTGGGGAAAAAAAGATTTTTTTTTTTTAACTTTATTTTACTAGAAAGGCAAACATTTAATTGTTCTTCAAGATACAGAACATTAGGGCTGCACGATATTGGAAAAATCTGACATTGCAATGTTTTGTTTTGCAGCGATATATTGCAAATTGAATATAATTTGTATCAGATTTGAATAGTGCTACATTTTGAGTGATTTCTTTTATTTAGATCAACTAGGCTGATCAAGTTTTCATATCATAAATTACAAGCATATAAAAATAAAACAGCAAAAATAAAACTTAAATTAAAAGTGCTGTATGGTTTTCTGAGTCTTGCAAATATAGAAATTGAACAGTCAATCGTAAAATAATATGGTCATCATTGAATAATTTATGCAATAATATTTAATAATATCTTTATCTTTTCATCTTTATTAAATAATCTAATCCTGCGATGTTTCTTTATAGATCATACATGATATCGACGCTCAAACGATATACTGCTCAGCTTTACAGTACATGTTAAGAAGCAACATGGCATAAATAAAGTCTTGTTTTCTGATAATAATAATAATAATAATAATAATAATAATAATAATAATAATAAT
>CAIGQQ010004433.1:6411417-6426202 GCA_903798035.1 Danio albolineatus | reverse complement strand
TAATAATAATAATAATAATAATAATAATAATAATAATAATAATAATAATTATAATAATAATAATAATAATTTATCCAAAATAAAGTAACTTTTTAATTAAAACTAGAATTTCAAGAATTATTAACTTTATATGTAAAAATATATGCTATTTTGTTAAGAAAATAAATGGAAGGGAAAAGAAGGTTATTTTTCTTACTTTTTTATTTTTTATTGCAGGTTTTTATTCTTGTTGTTTTTTTATATTTGTGTTTTAGATATTTATATTGGCAAATATAAATCCCGCTGGTTTTATATTTATTTCAAAGTGTTTCATGCCTAAATAAAATAAAAGCACAGAACAGATTCACATTTAAGAGCAAGAGGGGGCCCCTGCTGGTTTTGCGGTATGGGTTGCATACAGAAAGGAACGACTCTTTAATGTTTATTGCCAGCCTTCAGAGAAAGACTGAAAATCAGGAGAAATACGGGAAAACACCTTTACAGGATGATAGCGGGATAGAACAGTAAAATACAGGAGAATCCTGGCAAAAACAGGAGGGTTGACAGGTATGACGTAGACATCCCCACCACTTCCTCCCTCCTCCGGTGTCCTTGATTTTTTTTAGAGGCAAATGTTGGCAGGTATAAGGATAATCCTCCCTTTTGTGTTTTTGAAAAATGCTGCATTGTTAATGACAAGCCAGTAGTTGGCGATATCACTTTATAAACACTAGTATAAAACAGCACACACCAAAGCCTGAGCTAATAAAAAGCATCACAGCTACAGTGTGCTCCAGCATTGCCAGTCGTACACAGTTTTGATTTGATCTATTTTTAAACATAGTCATCAAAAATGAGAAATTCGCGTTGGGTTGTGTCATTCAGAATTGCGTATATGCTTTTCTGAACATAAATCGAGTGCGTTTTGTAAAGGTTGAACAGCGTGAATCTGCTGTATGATGTAGTCGGGTGTGGTACCTGATGGCTTGTATCCATTCTGCACGTTCCTCTTCTGAAGCAGTGCTGAGTTTGTAGGAGTGATGTTTGCCCATCACGACTCTCCCGTCTGTCTCTGTCTTGCAGGCCTTTATCGTCTCTCCTTTTTGATGAAGACTATACACCTCCAGACAGAACTGAACGCACACACAGCAAAGAGGAAGCGCATATGTTGTCATTTTCGAAAGGTCACATTCCATAGTTACAAGAGCATGCTACATCGCAAACATTCAAAGTGACTCAAATAGAAAAACAGAAATCTGAGTTTGTGGGCAAAGCTAGGTAGTTATCACTCAGCTATGATAAGCAAAATAACTCATCGCTGCCATCGCACAGGTGTGAAGGGCTTATGAGTGACACACTATCTACTTGAGGATGTAGAATGGAAACAAAAAAATGAGATAAGTACCTGTTTGTGTGGATCGTTCACTTCGCTTACACACAAGTTCTCCAGGGGAATGATTCCTTTTGGTTCTTTATCCTAAGGATTCCATTGAAAAAATGGAAAAAAAAAAAAACGTTTAAGGAAAGACACTGCAGGTGAATAATGGGAAAAACAAACCATTTTTTCAACTGCAAAACTTTTTATATTACAGGTTTATAAATAAATTGAAAATTGTTATACGTAAATATGCAAATGAATCACCTTTTAAAATGTAAATATGCAGTCATTTTGCAGTCAAAATATGGACATTGGATGAAGTCAGGTTAATACTGATTGTTTGAGTTCTTTGTTTTAATAGAGTCAATAAAAAATTGTAAATAGATTTCACTCTATTTGTTTATAAGAAAATGCTGTGAACAGTCAGACAAATAAATAAAATTTTAACATTTTCGTTGTGAATAAAATATTGCATATAATCAGACAAAATTTGTATACACATACCCCTCTATAAAAATGTAGATATGAATATGAAGCTTAATAAAATGTGCATTGTAAGTGTAATTTACTGACACAAACCGATAAGGTGTGAACAGAAAACACATTAAAATGTGTTTTAAATGTTTTCTTTGCATTTAAACCAAACAAAAACACTTCACAAAGAGCCAAAAACAAATAGGAAATAATTAGTTTTTGTCTGCAGTGTCAATTTTTTGTTGTTGTTGTTGTTGTTGTGGTTTTTGTTGTCGTTAAAACAGACATTTTTGTACAGAAATGTAGAAAATGCTCTCGAGTACTAACAGTGGTGTATTGGAAATAGTAGAGGCAGCCGTCAGTCAGAATGAACCACCTCCTCTTCCAGGTCTTTATTCTGCCACCTGGGGATTAACCAGAATTTTAGTAACATTCAGAAATACAAAGATGGCATAAAAGCTGTAGTCCCAGTCATTTGATCTAGTTGGTCAAGCTGCACTGGACTGTTTTACTGTTTGGAACTTTATCAGACCAATTAAATTATAGAGATAGAACAGTCACACTTTATTTTGATGGTCCATTTGTTGAATTTAAGTTATATTGCAACTAATTCTCATTAGATTATAAGTAGACTGTTAGGTTGGGGTTAGGGGTAGAGTTAGTGTAAGTTGACATGTACTTGCAAAATTTCTTCTAGTCAGTTAAATGTCTGAATGTCAGTATTAACAGATATTAAGTAGACAGTCTACTAATACTCAAATGGACCATCGAAATAAAGTGTTACCGATAGAACTGATGGGAGTAAAATGTTTAATTGCAGCACATAATTAATTGCAACACTGGTCTCTCATCAAGTCATTGATAAACCAATCAGATGAATCCAGGCCTACAATAAATAGCCCATTTTGTCTTATTTTCTTTATCTTTGTTTTTGAAGAATCTCCCCATCCACCAAATCTCCTCCTTTTCCTCCTTTACATGGAGGAACTCTCGAGAACTACCCGATGTCAAAGCCCCCTTTATGCTAAATGACCAGGCAGGAGCCCTGGGCTCAATTTTCTCCGAGCTCAGGGTTCTCTCCTGGGACGGCATGCCAAACTTGTTATTAGCATCAAGCAATAGCTAAGTGTGAACTCTTGAAATGACAAACCTTCTTTTAGAAGCCAGCCCTCTCGATCAGGATTAAAGAAGGTGTGAGTGAGATCATTGCCGTCATCCTCTGGGATCTTAAAGGGTTCGTTCTTAATGCTCTCATAAAGTTTCTACAGAATGTTTCAAAATAGAGAAAATGTCAACATTTGATAATTCTATAAAACAAAATCATAACATCAACAGGATTATATAACAACAACAACAAAAAATGCACAGAATTCTCTTTAAAATAAATAAAAAAGGTTTTCTTTATGATTAATATTTCAATCTATGCTTGTTTTCATGTTTGGGGGATAGTATAATTTTATTTTAATTCTTTTAAAAATGTTCACTAATTTTATTGTATCTTTTTTTATTATAATAGTATCATTTATTATATATAATTTAATATTATAATATATATATATATATATATTGTATTGTATCTTATTTTATTTAATGTTGAAAATGTAATTTTGTAATGTAAATATTCTAAAATAGTCTAATAAAAATGTAATATTGGGAATTATAATTTTTTTTAATAACAGTTTACAAAACTGAGCTGAATATACATCAGCCGATCCTCCAAGTATTCTGTCTCATATGATTTTTTTTTTTAAATATACATTTATTTAAATTTTACTTCTTGATTTTGACCCAAAGAAGGTTTACAAAAAATATCTGAAAAAGTCTTCTGTAACATAAATGTCTTTGCTTTTAGCTAAATATAACTAAATTTCTTTTTTAAAGCAAAATCTTACTGAGCCCAAACACCGGTCTGGTCAATTGTGTAAAACAGTAAGATTGTGACCTCTCTCTAACCTCGAGTAGTTCACTGGGAAGATCTCCTCCATTGTTGATTCCTCTGTTCATGCTAATGAAACGTTCTAGTGTGGTTTTGTCTTTTACGTTGGGGTTGTGCAAGCTTGTGTTGAGCATGATAATAGCGAAGGAGAGGATGTAACAGGTGTCTGCAACACACACAAGTACACGCTTAAGCAAGCATTTTCAAATGTCTGCGTGAAAGTATTGTACACAGCAATGATTCTCAGTTAGTTTTACTTAAAGCATTAACCCAACAATACACTAAATTATTACCAAGACATCGACTCTTAAATAAATGTCTCTTGAATTTGTTTACATTCTCTAAAATACAAAACATATCGATTTAACTTTATTTTCAATGGTTAGAAGTTCTTTTGCCTTGAAGTAAACTGTAAAAAGTCAACTGACTCTTATTACTGGGTTAGCATATCAAAATCAGACTACTAGATTAGGCTTAAAATAAGCTGACATGCGCTTGCAAAATGGCCTATTAGTCAGCTAAACTAAATATCTGTTGGGGAGCATCTAAATAAAGTGTTAGCAGATATATAGCAGAAGGCCTGGTCCACTAATAGCTTGTTGCCACTGCAATTTGTCCATTTATATATATATATATTATAAATATTATTATATATAAAGAAGGGAATTTCAAAATATAGAGTGGCGTACCTGTAGACTGAAAAACCCCTGTGTTGCAGGTGCAGTAGCGCTGAGCAAAGGCCTCCATCATGCGGTCAATCTTCTGAGCTTCACCAGGTAGACGGAAACTCCACAGAAACTGCCTGTGTCCACATAAAAGATGTTATGAACTGACAAAACTAGTCTTTGTATATGATAATGTTATGTTGAAGCAGAAGATCACCTCAAAGCCTGCACCAGATTAAGGTTTGAGAACTCGTGAAGGTGAACAAAAGCCTGTAGGATCTGCAGGTGGATCTCTTCCCTGTTGATGTAAGAAGACAGCAGATTTTTCATTTCCATCATCAGACCTTTCAGTTACTTTATTTTAATGGTCTCTTGTGATATTTTTCTACTATATTAGTATCTATATCTCATCTGGCTATTTCAGCTTGCTCAGAGTTCGTTTGGCCTGTGACAGTGACACATTTTTGTCATTTCAAGACCATTTTATGTTACTGATTACACAATTCTGATATAATGGTATAATATTGCAAATCACGTGCTTTAAAAGGGTGGATGATTTTACCTTTTGTTACACTGCAAATTTGCCAGTGTACATTTTACACCACAGGTGTTGAATTTAACACTTTTCTGGTGTCTCTATGAGTCCCATCAGCCAAGTGTCCAGGTTACACTTTCAAAAGTGTTGAATATATACACCTCTGCTGTGTAAAATATTTCACACTTAGAGTGTAAAAATACACATTAAACATTTTTAACACCTGTGGGGCAAATTGTCCAGTGTACATTTAACTCCACAGGTGTTAAATTACACTCTCTTGTGATGTATATACAAGTCCCACCAGCCCAGTGTATGTTACACTTTAAAAAGGGTTGAATATATACACTTAAGCAGAGTATATTATTTTACACTACAGTGTTGACCGTATTGACTCAGTCACCTCAAGTTCCCCTATGTGCAATTAACACCGATGAGAAGTATGGAAAGGCAACACCAGAAATGCACACTGTTAAAGTCACAGTTTAGCCCACATCAGCGTTAAAACAGTAAACGTACACTTGGATTTTAACACTATAACACTACAGGGGCTTACACCAGAAATTCAACACCCCACAATTTGCTGTGCATGGTTCATCAAATACTAACATGTCCACGATGAAGAGCAAATGCACGTTACAACAAGATCTGGTTTGACTGTAATACATGCAAACTTCAACAGAATGTGCTTTTGTGGTTATAATGCTGATTCTATCAAGTCTAAATATAAGTATAAATGAAAAACCTGTTAAAATATGTTTACCAATATGTGAAAATGAGCAATCCGCTGCAGCCTTCTAGTGGCTTCAATTGAAATGTCATGTTATTTTTAATTTGACGTGTTTGCCTTCCAGTGGCTGCAAACACGAAAGAGAGGTTAAATGGTGATTATTGGCTATACAGTGAGTTCTCTTTGCTCTGAGCATCGATTCCTGACAGCCAAAATTTACATCGATATCAAGGTCATGTCCATGTATTGCGAAAGAAGTTGATTTTGTATTCAATTACTGTGACAGATCTAAGTAGAATAAGAGTAGAATAAGTTGATACAGAATGTGCTTGAAAAGCTACTTATTTCTTGTTTTCACAGACAACCCTGATCAGTCTTGCTTTTCTGCAGCCAGCAGTACCCTTAATACTGTAGACAGGCATAGTGTTTGCTGGAAAGTATTGACCAACATCATTCTCAGAACAAGAACAGGACATACAGGCTGTGCACATATCATTCATTCATTCAACAGGGCTTGCCACAGCGGATTGAACCGTCAACTTATCTAGCATGTGTTTTACACTACGGCCAATTTAGTTTCTTCGATTCACCAATAGTGCATGTCTTTGGACTGTGGGGGAAACCGGAGCACCTGGAGGAAACCCAGGCGAACACGAGGAGAACATGCAAACTCCCCACAGAAATGCCAACTGACCCAGCCGGGACTCCAGCAAACTTCTTGCAGTGAGGCGACAGTGCTAACCACTGAGCCACCGTGTCGCCATTCACATGTCTTGTCTTTTTAATTAATCTTTATTTATATAGCACTTGTGTCGAAGCAGCATAGCATAGATGATGAAAAGCCTAAATATTTGAAACTGTGGAACATTCCAGGCAGACATGACTTATTTTGTGCTCTCAGATTCGTTATTTCAAATGTTGATGTAGAAACAGAGAGAGGAACCATGCGCCTCATACTTGGCACGTAGAGCAGATTCTGTTTTGGTTCTTGTTATGTGGCTGTTTGTCACAAGAAGAAATGGATTCTTTAAACTTGGGTCGACCATGAACAATTACTGTGTGCATCATTGTAATGTTACGGTTTCAACTGTGTATTTAAAATTAGCCTTTCCTGTGACCAATAAGCATTCTGCAGTGAGTCTAGCTTCACCCTTTAGGGCAGTGGTTCCCAATTCCAGTGCTCGGGATGCCCCACCCTGCACATTTTCTGTCTCTCTTACTTGACACACAAGGATCAGTTCATAAATCTCATTTTTAACAAGCTGATGATATGAATCAGGTGTGTTAAGCAAGGAAGATTCTGTACCGGTGGCGGTACAGTTAGCTATTTTATTATACTAGGAAAAAATGCAGGGTTTCATACAATTTCTTCATGTTACAAGCAGGGGCGCCGCTAAGGGGGGGAAATTAGGACGATTCTAAGGGCCCATGCACGCTAGGGGCCCACAGAGATCTGCTTTATAATTAATAACAGTACTATAATGTAATATAAATTATGATTGTATCTCTAAATTACAAGTAAAACAATTTATCAGAAATAAAAAATAAAAATACGGCTTATATCTGCCCCTCGTGTCTGTCACTGTCAAATTGCACCCCCCCTCCTTTCACTGTATGGTTCAGTCCGTCAGTAGCGGGAAGAGAGTTGATGCTTTGTTGAGTGCGATCGTCAGGTAAGCTGTCAAAGCAGCGATGACCTCGAGCTTAATATCAGCTGCGTCCCAAATTGCATACTTATGCACTATTCTACGCCATTTAGTAGTATAAATAGTGTAAGTAGTGCGTTCACACTGACAACTCTAATAATAATAAGTGCACTTTAACCACCCGGATAATGCACTCAGAATCATTTATGGGTCTCGGCTTATTTATGGGTATCATTGTAATATAATTTTGTGTCTTATTGATTTTGGTCACTGTTCCAGTGTTTTGCACATTGTATGAGACACTATTGCAGTACAGTTATTTAAATAGGTACACATTGATGTTTTGTGTGTTTAGAAATGTAGAATTTTCAGTGAATATTTGATCACTGTTCATTTTTTTGTACTACATTTACATTTGAACAATAAATCATCTGCTAGCTACAGTCATGGCCGTTCTCTTACTAAATACTGATAAGTAGTGGACAAAATCAACAATAAAATGCATAGGTCAGTAAAACTACATTGCAGACAAAGAGTATGGAAAGCTAGATTGGTACTAGGGGGCCATCCTCATATTTTTTTAAGGGGCCCAAAATTGCTAGCAGCGCCACTGGTTACAAGTAAACTTAACAAGTTTAGGTGGATAAAAATGAATTAAGTTGTCCCCCGAAAAATCAAGAATTGTGTTTTTTCAGCTCATTTTAAATAAGTAGTTTAAACAAGCAGCAAAAATAATTATTTGAGTGTGCCATTTACAACTTCTGACAGCAGAAATGGTAATACTTATGTACTGTATTGTACTAAACCATACCTCTCAGTGGAAACGAGCCATTATAATCGGATTAATGTCTGCTGAAGAACGTCAAAATACTGTAGATTGTTGACTTGTATTCAAATGACTGCTACCTGGCATGCAGTTGCAAAGTTACATCTAGTCAAGTGAATGTTTAAATGAAACCATTACCTACCGTTCTCCTAAAAAGTTGCCGATAGCCGTTTTATTAAGGCCTTCCTCTTTGTAGAGGAACTCTGCCACAGATTCAGGTTTCCATTCTAGCAGGCCATTATCCACTAGATACTGAATGCCCTGGATATAAACAGATAACCTCAATGAAATAACTTGCACGTCATCATTTTGCCAAGTACAATGCGATTAACATCTATGTTGATCCTGGAACATCAATTTTATTTGAAAATGTAATCCACACTTATTCCCTACCCCTAAACCCAACCAGAACTGTAAATTATTCCCAAAATCAGAGGGGAATAGTAGTTGGATAACAGTCATGTAAATGTGCATAAACCATAAGCCTAAACTTAACATAAAGGTAAACGTACAGTATCCCTTAATTCTGATTGGCTGATTAGAATGTTGTTCTAGGATCAACATAGATGTTAATCCAGCAACATGTCCTCATTGGTATAATCAGGTTGACAGAAATAACTCAGCTTTTACACCACAGACTAGAGGCATCACTGATTCCAATAATTCATTAAGAAACAGGACATGAGATACAGATCATGACGCATGATTGCATGTTGGTCTAATAGCTGCATGATTTGCAACACTCACCTTTAATAGGACTGTAATAGGAACGTTCTGATGAAAAATGATCAAAACCGGACTGCTTAGGCTATCACTGGTTTTAACACACTGACCATGTATACTTGACTTACTCGGAAACTGCAGTGTGGCTTCAGCTCACTTGTTATACAGAAAGACAGGATGTGGTTCAATCTTTTTTTCTCTGTCTCCATCCACCCCCTCTTCCTCTAACCTAGTTTAGCTAAATTGCCTTGTAGCTGTGAAGCTGTAACCCTGTTGTGCTGCGAGCAACTCGGATGGTTCAGTGTTCATACCTTCTTCGGGTCCATGTTGAACTTCTTTTTTCCACATTGGATTCTTTTGTTCTTCATAACATTTTTACTAGAGGGGAATTGAAAATATGCGCATTATTGAATAGGCACATAGACTAAAATGAAACACATTCTGTTGTACAAAATATAAAAATAAAAGATGCTGATTGCACCAAATCCTGAGAAGCTAACGTGTATAACTCATGTCATCATTTTCTGTGGCTAATGCATCTCTCCAAATAATGTCAGCCATGTCACGTTTACAGCCAAACCTCTTCTCGTAAATTCGATACCAAGAAGCAGGAAGCATTTAACCCACGCTCATTGATTGTGTTTCATGATGTGCAAAAAACTGAGCTTGCAAATGTTAACTCATGCATTCTTGGTAGAAGTTACATGTAAGATCTAACTTATTACGAGGAAGGTAGAAGGAAGGATGTTACAAGGAAGATAATGTGACTTCTAATGCACAATACAATGTGCGTTGTGTTCACAAACAGGGTTGTCAGAATAATGAAAAAAAGTAGTATAAATAGCATAGTAACTTAAAAGAACAAGTAAGGTCCTGGATCTTCCAGTTGTTTAGTTCTATTCTGTAGTGAATGGTAAATGTAAGAGCTGTCAGTCCATTCCAAACAAACTTCTGCCATAAACCTGTCCATGATTGGTCTTAACTCATTGTCCCCATAGATAATGAGGGATTTATGTATTATATCTTATGTATATTATGTGTTATCTATGAGATCTAGTTTCTATTGGGTGAACTTCAATCATTTTTAAGTGACGTCGTAAAACTGCCTCATTATAATAATCATGTCTATAGCTTTAACAGAGCTGCATGAAATGGCACCCTGAGTATTTTATCAACATCTACCTGTCATTTTACGTTATTAGTTTATGTAGTTTATGTTTGAACTGAATTAAGAGCACCTGCTAAAAATATAAATAAATGTGCACTACTATGGTTTCATAACGTGTTATGAAGCAACATTGTAAACAAATATCCATAAATTAACAGATTGATGAAACTCAACTGAAACTCATTCATGGTGTTTTTTTGTTTGTTTGTTTGTTTGTGCATTCACATTCCATTATGGGAGTTTGATTTCTGCTTCAAGAACTTTTGATTTTGGAAAGTTAATAATATGTTTTATAGTTTGAAACAGTGTTATGTATTTTTTGTGTATGTTATGTAAGTTGTAAGACCAAAACCTGGTAATGAGCTGCCAGTACTTTTTTATGGATCTTATGTACATTTTATGGATTTGTTTTTCTATATGAATTTTGCATTTCTTATACAATAGATCCAATTTACACCAAAAGAAAAGCCAGTTTGTAAAAAGGCACCATTTAAAATAATCAGTGCAGAAATCAAATTCCCATAATCCAGTTAAAAAATGGGAAGATATGGAAAAACACCCATAAATCATGAGATCAGCATTGGAAAAAATCCACATGGAAAAATCTTCAGTCCTCCAGTGAAATCTTTTTTCTTCTTCTTTAATTTCCCAAATTACATTAACAACATGAATATTTTTCACAGTAGTTCCTAATACTTGTTTTTTTTTCAGGAGAAATTCCTTTTTGTTTAGTTTGGTATCAAAAAGTTATTTGAAATATTAATATTACCATATAAATATATGGTAAATTGGCCTCTTAACAATTTTCCCTGATAATCTACAGAACAACCACTGTTGTCCAATGACTTGCCTTGTTAACCTAATTAAAATATAGTTTAAATGGCACTTTAGGCTGAATACTAGTACAGTATCTTTCAAAACGACTAGTACTTCCATCATGGCAAAAAAAAAAAAGAATTACTAGAAAATAGTTATTTAAAGTATGTTTAAATATGTGTTGACAAAACATCTCTTCATTAAATGGCACTTTTAAAATTAACTATTAAAACTATTGAAAAATAGAAAAAAGGATGGATGGATGGATGGATGGATGGATGGATGGATGGATGGATGGATAGATAGAGAAGGCTGTATACAGGAATCAGAGACTTTAAGACCTCATCGCCACTTTAGGTTTCAACCAGTTACATTTTAACTTACAGTATATTTACTAAATTCTGATTGCAAGAAACTATTCCTAAATTAATACATTGTTGATATAATGAATAAAAATGCTAATTTGGCAACTGCAGGAATAACAGTGTTGCCTTGGCTACACTGGAGTTAACAAAGCAGTGTGATGTCAAATCTAGCGGGATTCTATGGATTTCATAAACTACACAGCATCCTAATATTCACAGATTAAATTGAGGAAAACTTAAGTATAAAATGATACGTTGTAGAATCAAAAACGATACTAAATTTGATATCTTGCAGCAGAGCATTTAAGACTTTTAAATATTTTTTAAGGGCCTTAAATTTATCTAGATTGATTTATCCACTTTTAATATTTTTTTAAGACCCCGTGGACACCCTGTAGATAGATTCACGAGAAGACTAATAATTTTGTCTTTTCAGTGTACTGTTTACACATATTTTGTATTGTTTGGTCTTGATCTTAAGTAATTTTGCCTGTATTCTGCTGGTTGAGTTTTTTTTGCATTTTTATTTTTGTTTAGTCATATACTTGTGGCTCATATTTTTGACCCTTTTAGTTGACAGTGTCATGTTAAGCTGTAAAAATGTGCATGCCTATTTTTATCTCATGTGTTGTATGATGAGGTATATTAGAGTGTTCACGACCCTATTTGACCAAGGTCTGCACACTGTTAAGTTTCACACAGCTGATTTAGACTACTGCAAGGAAATAACTGACCTTAATCTAAAAAAAAAAAAACATACTATAAACCCAAGTGATTTCATGACCATCAAATGAGTGTATGGATATGAAATGACCATATGGATATGAAAATGACCATAATGATGAAACGCTATCAAGATGAAACGCTATCAAGTACAAAATGAAACAATACACAGTGAAAATAAAATATTATGTATAGCAAATGTTGGGTTTATCGATTTTTTTCCCTCTCTTCTAGTTGCTAGGAAACTGAGCTGAGTGATAACGGTGAATACTCACTTCTCATCATCGGCCTCCATTGTTTGAATTTCTGTCATCATGTTTTCGATCTCCATCCTGAGTTGCTGCAAGAGTGAACACATTGATCAGCCAAAACTTTGTCTGCGTATGATGATATGTAGCTCACAAATAATTCATTTCTGGCACAAGTTTTGGCATAAAATTATATTTGCGTTAAATGAATCCATGAAGTTACCTTGATATCATCAAGAATAGCATGCTTATGGACCTCAGTCTGCTTCTTGTCATTTGCATTGAAGGACGAAGGTGCTGAATGCAACATGGCAGCATGAAAAGATCAACAGTTAGCAACAGTTTTTACATCAGATCCCTGATCTCACACACATAGTTGAGGAATTACACCGAGAGAAAAACCAAAAGTGCATACACAGCCTAAATCTCACAGCTAAATATATCTCTGCTGCTTCTGCTTTGGAGAACTGGCCCACATAGGATGTATTTTGGTCAGTCAGTGGTTGCATTTACACAGATATGTCAGGTTTTTACATCATTTACTCTCTCTCTCGAGTGTGGTTTTAAACCTTTATGAGTTTCTTCTGTTGAACACAAAAGAGGATATTTGGAAGAATGTTGGTTGCTATGACACATACATTGGGTCATAGAAAACTCCCATACACTTAAAAAAAAATGCTGGGATCCACTCAATTCCTTCATTTTGTCCCAAAAAATATCAATTAAGTTAACATAATTGTTCTTTGCAAATTTAAGTGGATTCAACATAAAACAATTAAGTTGTCTTAAAAACAACTTTAAAAATGTGTTGTTTCAATTCATTTTAAATACTTGGTGTAAACAAACAGCAAAAGTCATTGTTTGAGTATAGTAGAGGGGGAAAATACTATGGAAGTCAATGGGTGCCAGCATTTTTCTAAACATCTTCTTTTGTGTTCAACAGAATAAAAACCAAAAATATGTTTTGAACAAATGACAGGTTTTTGGAACACTTTTAGGTTTCTCAATTATTCAAAAAGACAGCGTTACCTCAAAAAAAAAAACAACAAAAAAAAAACAGTTGGACAGAAGAACATTTTTGCAAATTAAACCTTAAAGTAGATGATATATAACAGCCAAAGACCACAACAGTATTGCTGATTGCTTCCTCTATGACCAATCACACAATGGCTATACTTCCAGCAAGATAAAGCAGAATTTAACATAGCTCAAATCATCTCAAACTGGTTTTGGTACTCAAAAGTCAACACTAATTGATATGGCATTAATATCCCTCATATATATGTTATGTCTTTGCAAAAATGTCCAAGGAGTGATGTCACAAGTGTCAGGTGCATAAGGAAATGACAGTACTTATACAGCAGTCTCAGAGAACTTTAAGAAATGATTAAGGGCAAACATACCTTTCCCCCAGAGGAAGCTGTCCTTTCTTTGGGTTCCCATGTTGGCGGTGCTGCAGGGGGACTGCAAACGAGATCAGACACAGATCAGTGCATACACAGAGACACGGTACCTTCCTGGATTAAAATGACTACCATAACATGATAATTTCTAAAATGAGGTCGTTTTTTTTACAATACAAATACATACTATTGTTAATATTAAAATAATGATCGCAGCAACGTATTAACTAACGCTCTAAATAGCGTTCAACATAATAAACTCCCAGGTCCTACTTAACAGACTACAAAACTTATTTGTTACACTGTCAAAGTGAAATACAAAGTATCAAACCGAAACGAGGCAATACAAATGTTTGTCATTGTTAAAGAATGTGGTGAAAACTCATACCTTCATGTGTGTAATGCAGTGAGGAGGTACTCTGTACGGACGTAAGCGTGAAGTGCGCTTTAATTGATGATCAAGCGCTGAGTTCTTGAGCGAGGGGCGTGACGTCACAGCCGTGAATGACAGCGGAGCTCTGAGAACTTGTTTCCTCAGTAGGTTCACAAATCGCAACTTCTTTATTCACAAATGTGGCAGAGATGAGTGAGCTAACAGCATTATGATAGGTTTATGTTATTTTTGCGATTTCCTAAAGTAAAGTCTAACGTCATGCTCTTACCCAATATTTTGAGAAACTGCTTTTTGATTGCACAGCAACAAGACAAAACTCACAGCTGTTTGTATAGTTGTACAGTATTTTTATTGTGACTATTTAAAAATTCAATTCTTCTAATTCATTTATTAATGTATGCCTATATAATGACAGTATTTTCTTGGCCATGAAATATGTTTTTGCTAGGTATATGAAGTCTGAAATTATATTTTAATATTACATTAAATTTTTTAATATTGAAATTAATATTTAATTATTTTTAAATTTCATATAGACAATTCAATTTTTTAAAAAAAGGTTACAAAACAGTTTTACAATATGTTTAGCATATTTGTAGATAGCTACGTCAGAAAATTACAAAAAACATAATTTCTGTATTTTATAATGCATTTATTTTATATTGCACATTATATTATGTTATGTTATGTTATATTATATTATATTATGTTATGTTATATTATATTATATTATGTTATGTTATGTTATGTTATGTTATGTTATGTTATGTTATGTT
>CAIGQQ010004433.1:6393641-6411017 GCA_903798035.1 Danio albolineatus | reverse complement strand
TATTGTATTGTATTGTATTGTATTGTATTGTATTGTATTGTATTATAATATATTATATTATATTATGTTGTTATGTTATGTTATATTATATTATTGCCTGATGTTTGCGTTTTTGGCAGCCATTCTGCATTATGACAACCAGCAGCATAAAAATAGAATAACACAGAAAATGTTGTCAGTTACAGAAACTTTAGAGATAAACAGAACATAGTGCACTTGAATAAACTTTAAATGATTCGAGGTCGCCCTCTTGTGGACTGTCACTCTTAACGCTTTGACACAGAGCGCGTGCATGTTACTGACTTAAACCTTAATACTTCCTCATATATACAGACACGTCCAAAACTGTCACAACCACATGAGTGAGAGAGAGAGAAGGAGAGAGAGAGAGACTGAACCAATCTGTTTCCTGTATTACAACTGAGTTCCTTAACAGTTGTTTTACAGCGGTAGCCGGCAGATTTTTGAAAGTATCGGAAAATGCAAGCAATAAAGTGTGTGGTGGTCGGAGATGGGTGAGTGAAAAGTTAACTCTTACATGGTTGTATTAGCGAAATCTGTTTCATCGTTTACCTTTAAAAGTTGTTTTTAAACATTGTATTGTGCTATGTTTACTTGTTTATTTAAGCTAATTAGCTCAAAAATGTACTGATTTGCATCGTGAGGAGCATTATTACAGTTTTCAGTGACGTTTCAGTAGCCTTACAAATCACACACTTAAACTATGTTACTTTAATTTCCTCATTTGTCACGTGAGAGCCTTACTTGCTCAGTATTTTTATAGCCTCAGGCACAGGTTAGTTGCTGAATCTATATGGTCATGCCTGAATACACTTTAGATATCTCAGATTTCTGCTTTCCTTTTTAACCAAGTAAGAATATGAAATACTCTACCTACAGATTAGTTTAGTTTTAACTACAGATTTTTGGGGGGCTGAAAGATAAGCCCTAAGATGTTCAGTATTGAGCTGACATACAGATCCCAGTGCTATTTGGTGGCCGGTTTGACATTCATGGGCAAGTTAATACACAGAAGGAAGAACACCTTCTGTCTTGTGCCATTCCTTCTTGAGAGCGTGCAGGAAGTTATGCCACACACAATGCATGGTAATAATGCTAGCTGATTTTAATCAAAAAAGGAAACAGCAGTTGCAATTAGGTCACTTTCTAATGCTTTTATTAGTATGCTGACAAAATCAGGATAAAAAATCACATCCTGGGTAAAGCTGTGACGGAAACATTTATATTTTAAGTAATGTGTCATTTCAGGACAACTTGGTTTTTATCAACCTCAAATTAGGCAAAAAATATTTGCACATCTGTGCTCCTTCAGTGTTTATTTCCTTTAAATAACATGAATAATGCTAATAGGATTGAAATAAACCTATTTACCTGATGCTAGTAAAGCCATATTTGATCCTTGAACTGATGTACTTGTTGTGGTAAAGTCTAAAGAAGGTTAGGAAACACTACCTTAGACAACTGGGCCCTTCATCACGGTCTAAACATTTGGGCTGTTACTAGTGAACCAGGCCCTTTTTTCCGTGCATCATAGCGGTGCAAGGAATACAAGAAGTGTCTGTTCTTTCGTTATGCAAGTGCAGCTATAGAGTCTAGTCATGCTGTCAAATAGGTATTTTAGTCTGCCTTCAAGATGACTAATTATGGCAGACGAGGGCATTCTACTTCATTAATTTAGGCCCAAATATGTCAAGAATGTAGTTTGCTTTCTGAGGAAGTCTACAGGCACAAACACAATAGGTGTTTTTAGGTCATGTGCTGACACACAAACAGTGATGATTCAAGATGGAGGATGGATGAGACTGCTCTGATTTCCAAAAGACTGAACTGCTTTTTGAAAGAGGGAGATAGAAACATATACGACAGATTGATTATGTCATATGCTTTATATTCAAGAATAGGAGTTTTTTGGGACAGAACAGGAGGGACAAAAGCAGCATGTACTACCAATCTACAAACAGAGCAAATGATGATGCAACTGTAATTAGGAATGTCATGTTGAAATGCATAAATGACATATATAAAACACAGAATGTGCATTGCTTTTTGGTCACGTTTAGCAGAACATCTACTACAGTAACATTGCAAATGGCAGCAGAGGAGAGGTGCATTTGCTTTGAGGATATCCTGTTTGAGCCCTGCTCATGCTTCTCCATTTTGAAGCTCTTAACTTCCTCTTGCATCTGATGCTGTGACCCAGCTGCTGAAGTTCCTCATATTGCGTTGTTCAAAGTTGAACTGGGAGGATAATTCCTCCTTATACACCATAATAGAACAAATTTGGAAATTTTTCAGTCATTTTGAAGAAGTTTTTCAAAAGTCATTATACACCCACAGGCACACGTTTTTTTTTGCATTTTTTATTTACAGCATAATTCACAGCATAAATGAAATTGTTGTTATTTACATTCACTCCTGACTTCCTCAGGTTCCAAACCTGTTTTATTCTTCTGTTGAACACAAATTATATTTGAAAGAATATTGATAACTGGTAGCCATTGACTTCCACTGTAAACAAAACGAAAATACCATTGATGTCTGGCTACAATTCCAACTTTCTTCAAAAAAATATTGTCTTTTGTGTTATGTTCAGCCGAAGAAAGAAAATCATAAGATTTTAGAACTGCTTAAAAGTGAGTAAATGAAGAGTAAACTTTCATTTAGTTAGTATTGGTAGTAGTTGGACACCATTTTGCTTTCAGAACTGCCTTAACTGTGTTATGGCATAGATTTATCAAAGTGCCAGAAATATTCCACAGAGAATTTGGTCCATATTGACATGATAGATGTGCAGGCAGCAAATTGGCAGCGGAAATGCTGTGATGTGAATCAACCGTTCAATTAAATTCCACAAATGTCATATTGAGCTGAGAAATGTTGTCTGTGGAGTAGAGTAAACTCACTGTCGTGTTCACCAGTTTCAGATTAATTGTGCTTTGTGATATTGTGCGTTATCCTGCTGGAAGTAGCCATTACATGATTGGTCTTAAAGGGGTGGACATGGTCAGCAACACTTAGGATTTTGACAAGAACTTGAGGCAGTTGTGGCCTAATGGTTTGGGAGTTGTACTTGGAGTCAAAAGGTTCAATTCCTGGTCCCAGCAGGAATTGAAGATGGGAGAACTGAATGAACTGCACTCTTTCTGTCTTCGATACCCAGCTGAGGTGCCCTAGAGCAAGGCACCTAACTCCTAATTGCTTCCTTAGTGCTGGAAGTAATATCTGCCCACTGCTCCGGGTTGATACTCACTGTGTGTGTGCTCTCGCTTATGTGTGTGTGTTCCGTTAGATGGGTCCAGTTTTGAGGATGAGTTTGACGTGCAACTCAAGTAAGAAGATATCCTCCTTTTAATGTTGTATTTCTATTAGCTTGAACCAGTCTGGTCATTCTCATCTGACCTCTGGCATCAAGGGCTTCTTCGTTCACAGAACTGCCACTATTATTTTGGACCATTCATTGAGACAGTTGTGCACGAAACCCCAAAAAGAAAATTATCATTATTTATTCACCCTCATCATATTCCAAACCTATTTTTTATTTCTTTTTTATTATTATTTTTAATTATCACAAAAATAGAGATATGTTGAGGGATGCTGGAAACATGTTGCCACTGACTTCCATAGATTTCTATGTAATTTAAATCATCTTTATTGTTGATTTGGTGCTTGTTTTGAAATTCAACAATATAATCAACTAGTCCAAGTGGATTGATTTGTTGATGTGACTGGCCACTAATATTAATAATCTGGACATGCATAACTAATGAAGCAGCATAGAAGTGTACATACAGTAGGTGTTTTACAAACAACGGCAGTTCAAAATAACCAAAGGGTGTTCAGCTAAAACAATGAAAAGCTCTCTGCCAATATTACTGTATATTCATGTAAACTGTCATTGCGTGGAAACATTAAAAAATATTAATTTTTATGCGAATTTAATTTCATGTTGAGCTAATGTAGAACTTAAAAAATATGATATGTTCATAAGGTGAACATCCTCAGCGTTTTCACTTCATTGATCCATTCATTTGTGTGTGAATCCAAACTCATTTCAAGAGTTCACACTTAGCTGATGATTGATAATAAAGCTAGTTTGGTATGCTGTCCCAGGAGAGAGCCCTGAGCTCATAAGATCCTCGAGCCCGGGGCTCCCTCCCGTTTGCAGGGCGAGAGGGGAGTTTGAGCTTAGGTAGATCTCGAGAACCCCCTCGCCCTCCTGCTGATTATAAATTGCTCTGAGGGTATGGTGCTGATTTGTCAATTTACTTATGTCTCATGTTTTGGACTGTGGGAGGAAACCAGAGGACCCGGGGAAAACCCATGCGAGCACGGGTAGAACATGAAATCCGCACAGAAATGTCAAATGGCTGGGTAGAGGCCCAAACCAGCGGCATTCTTGCTGTGAGGCAACAGTGCTAGCCACTGGGCCACTGTGCTGCCCTATAGAGGAAAAGGTGGGAGAGGGGGTGGAAGGGGGGATTCTTCAAGACGAAGATGACTAAGGTAAGATGCTTTGGTTATTTATACTAAGATGGGAATCGTCTGATTGGTGGATTGTGCATTAGCTTGACTCTGGGCCAGCCGTGTCAATCACAAGCACGCGCTCCTCTCGAAATTAGTTTATAACTAAACTTCACTAAAATTTCACTCTTTCATTCATTCATTCATTCATTTTCTTTTCGGCTTAGTCCCTTTAATAATCCGGGGTCACCACAGCGGAATGAACTGCCAACTTATCCAGCATTTGTTTTACGCAGCAGATGCCCTTCCAGCTGCAACCCATCACTGGAAAACATCCACACACACACACTCATTCACACACATACACTAGGGGCAGTTTAGCTTATCCAATTCAACTATAGTGTATGTCTTTGGACTTGTGGGGGAAACTGGAGCACCCAGAGGAAACCCACACTAACACGGGGAGAACATGCAAACTCCACACAGAAATGCCAACTACACAGCCGAGACTCCAACCAGCGATTTTCTTGCTGCGAGGCGATTGTGCTACCCACTGCACCACCGTGAGGCCCTTCACTCTTTCAAATTAGGTTATGACATCTTATCACAGACTTGTCCATAGAGATTCTGCACACACAAAGTCCAGTGTGTCTGTGGAAAATGTCCAGTTATGTAAAAGCATTCACGAGCACCTGGGTGTGTTTTAGAACTGTACAATCAATTTTAGATAACCGGGTGAAGCTTAGATAAACACAAAACAGTGACATTATGTCAGGGCAATCATTTAGCAAACTACTTTGTAATTCAGTGAAACAGGAACTGTCAATGTTTTATTCATTTTGAGGGTACATCGCTATCCTGATTTCACCAAGTAGGACAGGTTCCTGGATTAACATCTATGTTGATCCTGGAACAACATTCCAATCAGAATTAAGGGATATGTTTACCGTTTATGTTAAGTTTAAGCTTACGGTTAGCTTTATGCACTGTTTACATGAGTGTTATCCAACCATTATTCCCCTCTGATTTTGAGAAAAATTTTGAGTTATAGTTGGGTTTAGGGGTAGATAATAGGTATGGAATACAGTCTCCAACAAAAACGATGGTCCAGGACCAACAGCTTAATCCAAGATAGCATCGTGCTTGGCAAAATCAGGATGTGCGAGGGTACATTCCTTTACTCAAACATACGTCAACAACACAAATCCTGCCGTGCTTTTTTATGCTATTTTGATTTGTGGTTACCCCTTACGCTATTAGAAGAAGTAGTGATTCGCACTAATATTTTATTTTTTTTATAATTACTTTTTTGGGGTTTTCACCTTTAATGGGCAGGACAGTATAGAGTATTCACAAGAAAGATGGGGAGCAGAGAGGGGAAGGATCGTCATAGGGCTGCGAGGCGGGAATCAAAATTGGATTGCCATGAACACTGGAGTGCATGTGTCGACCACTGGCACGGACAGTATTCTTGTTTTTTTACATGTTACTTTGCATTCATCAGGAAACAGACACAAACGTTTCCTCAGTGTGTAGAAAAATTCGATCTCTCCAACCTATTTTCAAATCACTAATTAAGGTGACGCTAATGAAAGCTAAAAACAGTTTGCTCTTATGTCATAATATCACATCCATTTATAGAAGACATTGCTTCCATAATCAAAAAAGATGATTTATTTAAAAATCACATATACATCACCATTACAAAACTCAAACAGGCAGTCGTCAATATATACTTCATCAGTCTTTAAATTGCATAACAATGAACATTTCAACAATTAAAGACATTAATGTTTGGCTTTACAGCTGCTAAAACAAACAAACAAACAATTTTACATAAGTTCGTAATATTACTTGTTTAGAGTGCAGCACCGCGAGGATTAATGGGGCTAATATCCTGACTTATTGGAGTAAAATAGCCCAAGCTTAAAAATTATTTTTCCAAATGGAATATGTATCACTCTTTGTTATTAGTTGCTGCTGTTGGTTAACTGTGTGTTGTATTTCTTTTAAATACGTACAGCTGAAGTCACAATTATTAGCCCCCTTTGATTTGTTTCTTTCTTTTTTTAAATATTTCCCAGATGATGTTTAACAGAGCAAGGAAATTTTCACAGTATGTCTGATAATAATTTAAAGAGTTATTTGTTTTATTTCGGCTAAAAAAGCAGTTTGTACATTTTTAAAGATCATTTTAAGGTCAAAATTATTAGCCCCTTTAAGCTATTTTTTTCTGATTACCTTAACCTACATAGTTAACCTAATAAACATAGTTAAGCCTTAAAATGTCACTTTAAGCTGTATAAAAATATCTAGTAAAATATTATTTACTGTCATCATGGCAAAGATAAAATGAATCAGTTATTAGAAATGAGTTATTAAAGCTATTATGTTTAGAAATGTTGAAAACATCTTCTCTCTGTTAAACAGAAATTGTGGAAATAAATAAACAGGGGGGCTAATAATTCAGCGGGCTAATAATTCCGACTTCCACTGTATATTTAGAAGTATTTACTGTTTGTATTTCTCTTTAAATATCTGTACTGTCATCCTTGCTTTGTTATGCTAGGCATGGGATGATAACTGGTGTCAAGGTTTATCGCAATTTGCAAAAGTTAAAACCACCAAAATGTTCTGTTATACCGTTCCTATGGTATATGTAAGATTTTTATTTTTGATTTGTATTTTTATTTTTTACAACTATTTTATTTAGTAAGTTGTTTAGGGCAACAGTATCCACAGCTGGAAAGAACCCTCCACATCAAAAGCTACAGTTCCAAACTATTTTTAATGTTTAATGTTAATGTTTAATGTAATCTTTAATGTTTAATGTTAAGATCATTTGGGAAATATTTAAAACAAAATATATTGTGTTCAATGTATAAACAATGTTTGTCAAAAAGTTTTTACCCAGACATTTACAAACAATATATTTTAGAGCAGTAATCACAATACCAAGAAACCATGACATTTTTATCCAACGTTATCATACCGTCAGAATCTTATACCAGCCCATGCATTTATGCTACCATTTTTAAATGAATAAAAAGACAATCGCAAAATAAAATAACATCATTACAAACAATCATTGTCTATATATTAGATATATTCGATACAATAACCCCGATGCCATCACATGGTGTTTGTAAAGTTGTCTGAACAGCCCTGAGTCCTTGGTGGACATTTTCTTTTTCATTTTCTGAGTTTCATTTTTCTGTATTGACTCACTCTTGCTCTCTCTGCGGAAGCCAGCGCTGCTAAAACACGAGGCTGTGCAGTTTCATACGTTCAGCCCCAGATCTGTGACACACAAGCACAAGAACACACTAATAGTGTTACAGTTGTAGGAGTAGCAGAGAACGCTAGCATTTAACAATCAAAGAGTAAGAACAGAATGAACAAGCTGAAGCCACCAAGGGCACATTTTTCAAAGACAAACTTCAAAAAGCCGCTCGCTGTCTCTCTTCCTGGCTGACACCGCCCAACTTCCTGTCATCCTGTCACGACAATGCCAGGCCCCATACTGAGCTTTTTCTCCCTCGCATTCTCCCTGCATTTATCTTTCCCTCTGTATCTATCTATATCTGATTCACCACATCAAAGAGCTCCCAGAAAGCACCTCTTTTAACAGTTATCTCCCACTGTTTTCTAATTATGCTTCTGCCTGGAGTGTCTACTGAAATTGATGTAGATTACAATTTATTCAAGTGTGCTGAGTGATGTTAGGCATCTCTGATTTCCATAGAGGCTGCGCTCGGTTCTAGTTCTGTTAATATTACTTTATTTCGTCATCTCTCGACAGAATTTATAGGGAAAGATGACAATCTCATATCATGTCTAGGCCTGTCACGATATCCTTTTGTTGCTGTTGTACGATATACAGCACCAAAATATATTGCGATAAATGATATTAGTGTAATTTTAAGACCATTTTATGCCACTCATTATATAATGCCAGAACGACAATATAATAGTATCACAATGCAAGTATGCTCTTCCAAAGAACATAACAATATTTCATTTAATTACAGTCATTTTAGGGCGACATGGTGGCTCAGTGGTTAAGACTGTCATCTCATAGCAAAAAGGTCACTGGTTCGAGCCCAGGCTGGGCTAGTTGGCATTTCTGTGTGGAGGCTGCATGATATCCTCATGATTGTGTGAGTTTCCTTTGGGTGCTCCATTCATACATTCATTTTCTTGTCGGCTTAGTCCCTTTATTAATCTGGGGTCGCCACAGCGGAATGAACCGCCAACTTATCCAGCACCTGTTTTATGCAGCGGATGCCCTTCCAGCCACAACCCATCTCTGGGAAACATCCATACATTCTCATTCACACACATACACTACGGACAATTTAGCTTACCCAATACACCTGTACCGCATATCTTTGGACTTGTGGGGGAAACCAGAGCACCTGGAGGAAACCCACGCAACCAACATGCAAGCTCCACACAGAAATGCCAACTGACCCAGCCGAGGCTCGAACCAGCGACCAGCAAACGTGCTACTCACTACGCCACCGTGGCGCCCTGGGTGCTCCAGTTTCCCCCAAAGTCCTAAGACATGTGGTACAGGTGACCTGAATAAACTAAATTGCCCATAGTGTGTGTGTGAATGAGTCTGGATAAATCCTAGTAGCTAGAAGGTCATCTGCTGTGTAAAACATATGCTGGACAAGTTGCCGGTTCATTCCGCTGTTGTGACCCCAGATGATCAAAGGGACAAAGCCGAAGGAAAATGGATGAATGATAGTCATTTTAATAATTTACTAATTAGGCATTGGAGTCAATGTGAAAATGTATATCCTAAACAAATAAACAATGATAAATGTTAACAAAAAAAAGTGCAAGGTATATAATAACAGAGGCTGTGATATCTGCTACCAGATCTATTTTCATTCATTAGGCACTCACATTAAAATATGCTTAAGTAATTTATACACAACAAATTTGCCAGTGTACATTTTATACCACAGGTGTTGAATTTAACACTTTTCTGGTGTCTCTATGAGTCCCATCAGCCAAGTGTCCAGGTTACACTTTCAAAAGTGTTGAATATATACACCTCTGCAGTGTAAAATATTTCACACTTAGAGTGTAAAAATACACATTAAACATTTTTAACACCTGCAGGGCAAATTGTCCAGTGTACATTTAACTCCACAGGTGTAAAATTACACTCTCTTGTGATGTATATACAAGTCCCACTAGCCCAGTGTATAAGTTACACTTTAAAAAGGGTTGAATATATACACTTAAGCAGAGTATATTATTTTACACTACTGTGTTGACCGTAATGACTCAGTCACCTCAAGTTCCCCTATGTGCAATTAACACCGATGAGGAAAGTCGACACCAGAAATGCACACTGTGTAAGTCACAATTTAACCCACATCAGCATTAAAAACAGTAAACGCACACTTGGATTTTAACACTATAACACTACAGGGGCTTACACCAGAAATTCAACACCTCACAATTTGCTGTGATAGTTTTTTAACCATACTGACTAGGGCTGCACGATCATAGAAATCTGGCTTTGCAATGTTTTGTATTTCTGCTATTATATATTGCGACGTGAATACAGTTTCACCAGATGGCTTACTGTAAACAGCTTTATTTGGGCAGAAGTCTATTTTAGATTGATTGGGGTAATTAAGTAGAGGATTGAGTTTCGTATAATGTACAACTAATGAATTACAAACATAGATAAATACAACAGAGCAAAGATAAAACTTTTTTATTTATTATCTCTAATCAGTTTTATTGGACAGTCTAACTGAATTCAGGTACAGATATTGAATAATCAACGATCCATAGTCTATATTTTATATAATGTGATCTTTATTAAAGTGACAAACGTTATCTTGCGGCCGGATTTTTAAAACTCTAAAATATCGAAATGTTCACAGTAACATGCTTTAAGGGAATAGTTCACCCAAAAAGAAAAATATACTCACTCTTTACTCTTCAGTAGTTTCAAATGTTTGAGTTATTACAATATCTTCTTTTTGTGTTCAGCATAAATAAGAAATTAATAAATGTTTGAAATAAGCTTTAAAAATGTGTTGACATGATAAACCTTTACTCCATTATGATTCAACCCTGCATAGATTATTATCGACTATACTGTATAATCAACTATAATCTTGTGTCGCATATCCTGCTATGTGACCATTGTGGATGCACACATCGCGATATCAATGGTGAAAGATTTTCTGCAGCTTTAATACTGACTCTGAGACCACCAATAGAGATAGAGCTGTTGCACAATCAGCTAAAATGTTGATAGAATTGTTTTTTATGTATGGGCAATATATTTTGCATCACCAAAAATGATTGAGGTCATGTCTGTGTGTTGTGCGATAAGTCAATTCATTGATTATTGTGACAGGCCTATGATAAAGACTGAAGCGATAGACTTTTTTTGTCCATATGATCATTGCACAGCCCTAAGAGTGGATTAACAAAATTTCATTTGATATTTTCTGTTTGTGGAGTTGAATCATCATGATTTATAGTGCACAACAATCCCAAACCCAGCCCTTGAGTCGAGTGCACACAAGTCTGGATAACTCAAACATATGTGCGTGTGCATGTATGTGTTCTTGTGCTTGCATGAATGCAACTGCACATTAGAGACAGCGATAGAGAGAAATCAAGGGCAGAAGCCAGTGTAATAAAGCTGGCGAATAGTTGTGATGTGACTGAACGTGTGTTGCCTGAGGTGTCTGCTTTTGGCCTTGCCCTTGAGTAGCTCTATGTTTTCCTGATGCAAGCGAGATGTTGCCACAGGCTCCTGAATCCCAGCATTCCTCAGTCTCGCTGCGTGCATGCATCAACATGCACTCCACTGGAATTTGTCTCTCATACACTTTTCTTTCAGCCCATGTGTGCGTTTGCTGCTTCAGGTGACCTGCTTTCATACTGAATGTCAACTTCGATTTTTAAGGTCCTGTTAGCATACATAATTGTTTTGATGTATTTTGTGTTGCACTCCACTGTGCTGTCACAGCTCCGCATGCGGCAAACTATCGCTGGATCTAACTGTGACAGCAGTGCTTTTTTTTGTTTTACTTCCAGTTCTGTGAAAGGATTTTTGATTATATACAAATTGTTGTGCCCTGAAGTTAGATTTCTTTTGTCAACTATATGATATGGAAGGCAAATAGAAAAGAAATGAAAAACATTCTGTATAAAAGGACACTGTTATTTACTGTTGTGTAATAATCAGTGTTAAAGGATTAATTAAAGGATTTATATATCTAAAAGTAATGATATATTTCTTTTCTAAGTATATACTTTATTTTTTTTTAATCACAAAATCTTGCATCCCAGAGCCTGTGTAGAAAGAATACTTTTTCTTAATTATATAAATCTTTCGCTAGGTAATATCTTTACTCTTTGGATGAGAATACTTACAGAGCTTTAAAGCTGTCTTAAAACATTTGTTTTGTTAATCCAAACCACTGAGCACCATATAAATCCACTATACTGTATGTAGTGTTTTCCTCAAAAGATGTGTATTATTGAATATATATATATACTTTAATTTATCCTTTAATACTGATTATTACACTCCAGTAAATAACAGTGTTTCTTTACACAGAATATTTTTTATTTCTTTTCTATTTGCCTTCCATAGTTATATCATATAGCTGACAGCATATCTATCCATCCATCCATCCATCCATCTATCCATCCTCATATAAACTGCAGTTTTGAGGTTCATAGAAGTACAATATTTAGTATATAATATTTGTTTTAGATTACAATAATTTTCATTCTTGAAGTAAATAAATCCCTAGAGAGGTTGAAAAGGTTCACCCTATAATGCTCATAACTTTATGAATAGTAAGTAAAAATAAAATACAAATAGAAGTAGTGGCATTAGTTGATTTTACCGATAAGTGGTTTGGCTATAACTGATCAATCAGCCAATAAGTATTAAAATTGGTAGTAAAGCTGCACCATTCTGGGTAGGCAACAAAATAAAAAAGCAATTTTTGTCGAGGTTTTGACAAAAAAAATTTTTTTTTGCTGAAATCTTTGCAGTCTTTCTGCTGTCCTTATCAGAAGTTCAATAAACACATGCAAGTCACATTTAGTATTAAGATTGCATGTGTGAGTAAAAATTGCAATCTTTTACCAATTAATCATGCAGTTCTAATGAATAATAAATGAAAACCTGAAAAAAAAAGCAGTTTCATCCGGTCAGCCTATAAAAATTGATGAACGAATTTTGTTTCTTCATCAAAAGTTGAAAATTGGATGGAAAAATTGTATATTTAGTTGCATATATTCGCTCCACCTCTGGCTTTGTCTAATTGGTCCACTTTGCTGGGTCAGAAGTTCTTAATCTAAATAATCTCAATCTGTATAGTGTTGATGATTTTTTCCCGTTTGTGTCATACATCCATATGTAATGGATTTTCGGATAAGAACAAATTTAGGGATTTGACACTTGGGATTGTTCTTTAGTAATTGATTAGGCCGTTGTTGTTTGCTATTGCTGTAATTGACAGGTTTTCCCTGGCTTGGTGCTGGTAAACAGTTCATCAGGCAAGATATGTTCAGGGTTCATACAGTCATGGAAAACCTGGAAAAATCATGGAATTTTGACATGGCATTTTCCAGGCCTTGAAAAGTTTTGGGAAAACAGAAAAACCCACAAAGTTTTGGAAAAGTCATGAAAATTAGCTTGACAAAAATCTGTATTCTTGAATCAGAATATTACATTGTATTACATTTGTTAGATATTACATGTACATGTATTTCTGTGATGTATATTGCAATGTGAATACAATTTCACCAGATGATTTAACAGGTTTATTTGGATTAATTGAGGGGATTTTGTAGAGGAGTGAATCTCGAATAACATATAACAAAATAGATTGTTGCGTGCTCTATGATATGTATTTACCATGCATGTAGGCATTACTTGAAACATTACGTCATGAAAATGTACTTGAAAGTTCTGGAAAAGTCTTGGGAAAGTCATGATATTTTAGTAGTAAAAATGTGTATGAACCCTGCATGTTGTGCTTGGATCTATAATTCATAATAAACATTAGATTATTACATGACTTCATAAACAAAGAAGCAGATTTATTCAAGTGAACATTGTGCAATGTCTATGTCAATGTCTACATCCATACATTCTGAAGGAAGTAGTAAAAGTGGCATGCAAAAACTCGTTCTGTGTAAATCGGTTGGGAGTTAGTTAAGCTTTGACCAATGAAAAGTAATGGTAACACTTTATTTCGATGGTCCATTTGAGTATTAGTAGACTGTCTACATAATATCTGTTGATACTGACATTCAACAGACATTTAACTGACTATAAGACACTTTGCAAGTACATGTCAATGTACCCTACCCCTAACCAGGGGCGCCACTAGCAATTTTGGGCCCCATGAAAAAATATGAGGACAGGCCCCCTACTACCAAGCTAGCTATCCAAACTCTGTCTGCAATGTAGTTATACTGACCTATGCATTTTATTATTGATTTTATCCACTACTTATCAGTATTTAGTAAGAGAACGGCCATGACTGTAGCTAGCAGATGATTTATTGTTCAAATGTAAATGTAGTACAAAAAACAGGAACAGCAATCAAATATTCACTGACATTTTTACATTTCTAAACACACAAAACACCAGTGTGTCACTATTTAAATAACTGTACTGCAATAGTGTCTCATACAATGTGCAATACACTTTGGTTGAGGATTTTGCAAGCAAGAAGGCCAGGCGTTTGGCACTTGGAATTTAAATTACTGTCAGGTTAATCAACAGACTGTTTCAAGTTTATTTATGTTGTGTTTATTTGGTTTGCAGTGTGCTGGAAATTTGCACTCTGTTATTATAAATATGTATTATAAATAAGTAATGGTCAGTTTAAACAAATAAACATTTCTTATTTATGGGTCTCATTGTAATATGATTTTGTGTCTTACTGATTTAGTGTATAGTGTGTTATTTGGGATGCAGCTAATGAAATAAATGACCAAAATACTAAATAATACCAGCATGAGTATAACCGCATCCACCATCGGGAGACGCTGTTTACCTGACAATCGCACTCAAGCATCTCTCTTCCCGCTACTGACGAACTGAACCATACAGTGAAAGGGGGGGGGGGTGCAATTTGACAGTGACCGATGTGACAGACACGAGGGGCAGATATAAGCCGTATTTTTAGTTATTTCTAATGAATTGTTTTACTTGTAATTTAGAGATACATTAATAATTACATTATAGTACTGTTATTAATTATAAAGCAGATCTCTGTGGGCCCCCTAGAGTGCACGGGCCCTTAGAATCGTCCTAACTTTCCCCCCCTTAGCGGCGCCCCTGCCCCTAACCACAACCCTAACCCCAACCTAATAGTCTACTTATAATCTAATGAGCATTAGTTGCAATGTAACTTAAATTCAACAAACGGACCATCAAAATAAAGTTTGATCAAAGTAATAACACAAAGTGGACACACAATCTCCGCTTTCATAATATGGCATTGGCCTATGCGGTTAGGATTTAAACCTTCAACCCCTAGATTTTGTAATAGGACCACATACAGTACATGTTCTTTGTGTTCGAGAACAAATTCATCACAGCACATCTGTTCCTCTTTTGATGGTTACACCAGATACCCTGTGCACTTTGAAGCAATTTTAGCAGCATGTGTTTTACTGAAAGTGCATTATGCTGTTTGTTTTCTGACAGATTACTAAGTGTTTTATCTTCGCTGTTTGTGTTTTTCAGAGCTGTGGGAAAGACCTGTCTTCTCATCAGCTACACTACCAATGCGTTCCCCGGGGAGTACATTCCCACAGTGTGAGTATCACATCAGTAAGAGGAAGCTTGAACGTTTTGTGTGTTTTTACAGTACGTTTGTGATGAAATATTGAACGATTGGGCGGGTTTGCCGTTTTCCCTCAGGTTTGATAACTACTCTGCAAATGTAATGGTGGATAGCAAACCAGTCAACCTGGGACTATGGGATACAGCCGGACAGGAAGATTATGACAGACTGCGACCACTGTCCTACCCACAAACGGTAAACTCCACCACAGATATTTAGTGGGACAAATCTGGAGCTCATCTAACAAAATAACTTATGATAACAGTCCAAAAATTAGTAGCGCAAATGTAAATAATATGAAAAATAAATTCAGTAAATGTTTTTACACTCAAAAATCAAAAGAAACAAAAAAAATTTGCTGGAATTTTGTAGTTTGTATTTTTTTCTGCAACATTCCACATGAATTTAAATTGAAAATCATTCTATTTCTAAAGATGTTTGGTGATTATAATATTGTTTTCATAAATATCGATTTAATAAATCTGTTTTGTTCAAATGCACCAAAATATATGCTTGAATGGAAATGGAAAAAATATTCTTTTTCAAAACGGGACATACAATTTATGTTGAGCACTGTATGTACTGTATATGGGACATTCTACCAGAAACGTACATTTTCACTTATAAAAAATGTGACAGGGCCTGACTTAAGCTTGTCGTCCTCGAAAGAATCATACAAAAACAAGCATAAAATCATACAATCCAATGATAGCATCGTTGATCACTGTCAGCTTCTCCTCTGTCAAATGATGTCACTTCCTTTGAGTCATAGCCTTAAAGGTGGATTCCACACATTTTATGTTGAATTTAATGCAAATGTGACAGTACTGACAGAAACATGGGAAAAAATTGTACATTTATTTGTATTAAATTACTCAAGCTTTTAATCAATTCATGTGACTGATAACAACTTAAACTTTGCAAACTGTTTTTTTCTAAATAACAGTTTTTAGCATAACAAAGCTATTAAAGTTGTAGGTTCAATTTGGCTGAGGACAGAGACAATGACAGGGTTTGTAGATTTGTAAAGTGTTTTTAATAAAGAAAAAAAAATCTGAGAAGCAAATGAATAACATTCCTTTACAGAACAACTCACAGAAATCAACCATCAGTCCATTTTAGACATTTTTGGGATGAAATACTTTTTTTTCACTGTATTTGTTTTGATTTCAGGTACAGATAATGTACGTTTCTAAAAACAGATAATGAATATATTCAAAAATAGAAGTAAGTGATAAATGCAAATATACAAATGGACAAGTGTATGTACAGGCAAATTACTATATACAACGCTATATGTGCAGCTGTTATGTACAAATTGGCATGTAAAGTGTGTTGTTATATAAGTGTATGTGTGTGTAAAAAGTGTAGAGCAAGTAGTGATGTTGGTTTCACGATTATTATCATCAAGTGTTCATGAGATGAACACTTCCCCGTGGGAAGAAACTGTTTCTGTATCAGTTTCTGTAACTGTTTCTGTATGTCTGAAAGAATTCTATTATGGTCACTATGGCTACATTTATTTGATCAAATCACAGTGAAGACAGGCATTTCAGAATCAGAATTAGAAAGAGCTTTATTGTCTGGTATGTTCACACATACGAGGAATTTGTTTTGGTGACAGAGCTTCTACAGTGCAACAGAATTACAGAGACAGGACAAAAAACAGATAATATATATATTCAAAAAGAGAAGTAAGTGTTAAATGCAAATATACAAATTGACAAATGTATGTACAGGCATATTACTATATACAACATTATATGTGCAGCTGTTTTGTGCAAATTGGCATGTAAAGTGGCATGTAAAGTTTATCATTTAAAATAATATAACACTTTACAATGACAATTTTCTGTCTTAATTGGTCTGTTTTTATCAATCTATTCCTGTAAATTCTTAGTATAGTGGACTACATGAAGCTATTTGTCAGTGTTAGCATCTGTATGCAAATCTTTTTTTTTCAATATGCAATAAATTATTATATTATATTATATTATATTATATTATATTATATTATATTATA
>CAIGQQ010004433.1:6363461-6393631 GCA_903798035.1 Danio albolineatus | reverse complement strand
ATATTATATTATATTATATTATATTATATTATATTATATTATATTATGTTATATTATATTATATTATATTATAGCTGTCACCAGTTATATCCACTGTCACCATTTTTACTGCCATGTTTCATAAAAGATAATAAAGGAATAAAATAAAACAATAAAATAAATACTGACCATCTTTTATCCAATTTTTGTATTCAATTGTTATTTATAGCATTTATTCAATTTTTACTGATAATTAATATTTTCTGATTCTCTATTTTGTAGGACGTGTTTCTTATCTGTTTCTCTCTGGTGAGCCCAGCATCATTTGAAAATGTCAGAGCCAAGGTGAGTCCATATGTGCTTACACAATTTTGTCTAGATCTTAACAAAAAATGAGCACAGTCACACCAGAATGAACCTACTGGCACAATCCAGTAGCAGCCATCATCTACTTGTACAATAACACACTACCATTCCATGCATGCTTGCAACATTCCCACATGCACACACAAGTGCTTTAAAACTTGCTTTGCATTGAACTGGACACTAGATGCCACTGTGCATTAATCCATGATGCATTTGCTGACCTCAGTTACAAACATTCACTAAAAGTCATACTTAAAAAAAAAATACAATTGACGTCAGTCGCTTTGTCCTTGTGACTATTCATTTTCATAAACTGAAGGCTGAGATTCGTCAGTGGAATTCAGCTGTTTTGAAAGAAAAAGGTATTTGTTCTCAGGAAACATTCATCACACACGGCATCATCCTTAGCGATATGTTTTTCAGCCAAAAGGTTAATTCAATGGCGACTCTTTTTAGTAAGATATTTATCCAGCTCACACTCACAAAACCTGTTAAGGGAGTTTAATAAGTAGCAGAAGCTCGGTTGACCTTGATATGTTCTTCATTAATGCTACCGCAGATGTCTGACAGTTACACACCGCTTAGTGTCCTGCCACAGTTACAGTGTTTAAACTGCCTCTATTTCACCCTGACAGAAAGCATTTTTTAAAAGCGATCTCAAAAGGGAGGCTGTTTTAGAAGTCAAAATGATGGTTCTCTCTTGAGTGTGTAGTGCAGTAAGAAAATAACCCAGCGTCCCATGGGACAAAAAGAGATAGCTTTCAGGTCACGTTGAAAGGTTCATTTGACTCTGTTCTGATCTGGAATCACATCTTGTGGTACTATAGATAGTCTTTACTCCCTCAAAGGCACAGCTTGCCCAAAATAAAAATATTTAGGCCATCTAAGATGTTGGTGGGTTTTTCTTTGTCAGTAAAATATATATTTTTTGTTTATATCATGGTCCTTTTACTCCTAAATATAAGCCAATGGCTATTTAATAATAAACACTGATGATACATTGAGGTCTTACGTAGTCAAATAATCAGAATCAGTTTTATTGCCAAGTGTGCTTCACACACACAAGGAATTTGCTTTGGCTACAGAAGCTTCCAGTGTACATAAAGCGACAAGTGACAACACAGAATAAATATTAAAAAAAGACGATAGACATTAAACAGAGATGCAGTCAGTCCAACAAGATCTGGATGTTGAAACGTATGTGCAGATTTGTTATAAATATACAGGTCATTATGCACATGAAATTTTTGTAAACAACGTTTAGTTTCTTATGCAGATCTAGAAATTGCTTAATGCTTGATTAGATCTCAGTACAGTCAAGTCAGAATTATTAGCCCTCCTGAATTATTAGCCCCCCTGTATATATGTTTTCCCAATTTTTGTTTAACGGAAAGTTTTCCGTAAAGGATTTTTTAAAACATATTTTTAAACATTCATTCATTTATTCATTTTCTTTTCGGCTTAGTCCCTTTATTAATCCGGGGTCGCCACAGCGGAATTAACCGCCAACTTATCCAGCATTTTGTTTTACGCAGCGGATGCCCTTCCAGCCACAACCCATCTCTGGGAAACACATCCACACATTGTCATTCACACACATACACTACGGACAATTTAGCTTACCCAATTCACCTGTACCGCATGTCTTTGGACTGTGGGGGAAACCGGAGCACCCGGAGGAAACCCACGCAACCACGGGGAGAACATGCAAACTCCACACAGAAATGCCAACTGGCCCAGCAGGGGATCGAACCAGCGACCTTCTTGCTGTGAGGCGAACGTGCTAACCACTCGGCCACCGTGGCGCCTATTTTTAAACATATTAATTTTAATAACTAATTTCTAATAACGGATTTCTTTTATCCTTGTCATGATGATCGTACAGAATATTTTACTAGACATTTTTTAAAATGGGAGTATACAGTACAGCTGAAATTGAAATTTAAAAGCTTATAGGTTAACTAGGTAAGTTTGGGTAATTAGGCAAGTCACTGTCTTTATGTATGATGGTTTGTTCTGTATAGACATTCGAAAAAATATATTGCTTCAGGGGTCTAATAATACTGACCTTAAAATGGGTTTTAACAAATTTAAAACGGCTTCTGTTGAACTGAAATAAAACAGAGGGAAAAATTTTATTGGAAATACTGTGAAAAATTCCTTGCTCTGTTAAACATAACTTATTTGAAAAAGAAATTCTCAGGAGGGGTAATAGTTTGACATCGATTGTATATATATATACAGTATATTGATTGCCTGCGGAACTAGCATGTCTTTTAGTGTCTTTCCATGATTCAGGGAAAGTTAATTTTTAGTTTCTCTCTAGAACAAAGAACAAACTGTCTTTTTTTCTGTTGAAACCCAAAGATGTCCTGTTCTCTCTACTCTAACTCAGATTATTGTTGGGATAATCATAGACATTGTTCTTTGCCATAAAATAGTATTGATCACAGTATCTGTGTTTACAGTATATTAACGTTTGACTGGGTAAAATACTGTATGCAGGTTATTTAATTTAAAGGGATTGTTCACCAAAAAAGTGTTTTTTTTTGTCTTTATTTAAACTGAAAAAAGGTCTATGGTTTCTTTCTTTAATTAAACTAATTATTGGAAGATATTAAGGATTACAGTATTTGTACTACACTGTACATGACTTAAAGTTAGGTTCAGGTTTCGGTTGAGGGATAGTAGTTGTTACCCAGTTTATGTAATAATGACTGTGATAACTACATAGTATGTACATGCATTATGGGACCTTAAAGAAGTGCTGTCATGAAAATCAATAAAGTTCAATCTTATTTAGGCCTCTGTGTTTTTAAAAGATCTTCTTTTGTGATCCAATTCCAGAATCTCACAGACTTGCACTAGTACTAACATAAACAATAATCCATTGTCATAAGCAATCAAGGAAATTCAAGTATACACTGTTTGAATTGTGTGAATCTATAAGTATACTGTTGTTCATTGTGAACAACAGATTAAAGCTTGTTTTCCTCAAAAAATCATACAAAAACAAGCATAAAATCCATTACAAAATCCATACAATTCATTTAAGGCATCCTTGAGCACTGCCAGCTTCTGCTCCATCAAATTATGTCACTTTCTAATGTATTAAATTGTTTAAATAAAGTGGTTTCAGCTCTGTGGATGTCAGCTCTGAGCCTTTGCTAATACAAAGCCACATTAGTGAGACACCGGCTGATTCACTGAAAGCGAATTGACAAAAAAAAAAAAACCAATAGATTCATGTTGTTAAAAAGAAACGGCTTGATCAAACACAACCAAAAGCATTTTACCATTTTATTCTACCAGCTTCACAGTTTTTCATGAATGATAAAATGAATGAGCAAAGAGAATAAGAGTGTTTCTTTAGCTGAGCTTTTGTTGTTATCGGGCCAAACTTCATCAAGGGCCCTGGTGCCTGAGATGGAAAAGGAAGACAAATTGTTTGTGATATCAATAATTCCAGAACCACTCGAGGCTTAATCCGGTCCAATTTACTTTGCTTAAAATCAGCATTTGCATAAACAAGTCTACAAACAACCCTTTGAATTGTTATTAAGCTCAAACAATAGCAATCTCATCTCGCCGGTTCCTTAATGCTTTTCGCTTTCACTCCCAATCAAAGACCTTCAGAAGCTTCTTCCACTCTTTGCTTTTTTTCTACCCTCCCGGTTGTTCCCTTTATTATTTCTACAGTATATTCCTGGGTAGTAACCATGGTAACGCTTGCCATATGCAAATGCAGTCTTGATAGATTGTGCAGGGTTGAGGAGACAAATTAAAATCTATTTAAAGTGGAGAGGAAAGTGCACAAATATACAAGGGTTGTAAGACGTCATGTGGCCTGCGCTTACGCACCCATTCAGGGATAATCACCTGTCACGGAGAAGTTAAGGGCGAAAAAGATCACTTCTCATTAACCATGCAGGCTGATTGTATGTGGAAACAGGGCGCTGTAATAATTTTCGTTTGGCTAGATTGGAAGGAAAGGCTCATAAAGCAACCCACCCAACCGCCAATCATAAATGTTCACAAATGCCACTGAAGACGTGCTGATATCTAATGAAGGCCACCATTCTGCATCTCTAAACCCTTTTGAAGGCTCTTATTAATACGCTTGAAGAGAAGGAACAAAGATACTTTGTGCTGGTGTATTCAAAACACTACACTCTAGCTTCTTTTAATTAAATGCTGCACTGAAAGGATTAATAACTAGAGCTCGTTTTGGAGAGTCATGAAAGTTTCAAGGAAATGTTTGATTACTGCTCTTTTAAAGAGGTCTTCTGCGTGCACAATAGCTCAGTTCAGTGTCTTGAGTTTTGTATGTTATAATTGAAACCACAGTGCAAAATATTTTGATTGAAAAATTGCAGTATTCGTTCGTTTTCTTTCGGATTATTAATCAGGTGTCACCACAGAGGAATGAACCACCAACTATTCCAGCATATGTTTTATGCAGCGCATACCCTTCCAGCTAGAAACCCAATACTGGGAAACACCCATACACACACATCCGCACACACATTCATACACTACGGTTAATTTTGTTCACCTAATTCACATGTCTTTGGGTTGTGGGGGAAACCGGAACACCTGGAGGAAACCCACGCGAACACTAGGAGAACATGCAAACTCCACACAGAAATGGCAACTTACAGTTCCCAGCTGGGACTCGAACCAGCAACCTTAGTGGTGTGAGGCGACAGTGCTAACCATTGAACGACCATGCCGCCCAATTTTAGTATTTCTTTTGAAGATTTTTTGATTCATGTTCACTCTTACTTGGTTTTGTGGGAATTTTGGGAGCAATAGGCTTCTGTTGTTTTTATAGTTGACTGAACCCCTAAAACTTTCCTGAAAAAAAAAAAATGTTGTTTCACACTTTCAGGGTTAAAATAGAAGTAATTTTTAAAACCCTTTGTAAAACCTTAATAGGGTACGCATTAAAAAACTCATTTAAAACCCTGGACTGTTACTGGGGAAAATGACTTTTGAACTTTTTACGACTTTTGTTTACATGGACGTCAGTAATCAAATTATTTGCCAAATTATAAATTTTTCGACTTTAACGGCACTTTCACTTTAATCCAGTAACATTTCTTGCATGCCACTGTGACAAACGCGATGCGAGAAACTGCTAAGAGTGTGGTTTTAATGGAGTGTTTGAGACTGCGCGGCATATGAGAGAAATAAAAAAATCCTCCGCATTTTCCGGTAACTTATGCTCTCGGTAGGTAGCGTCAGAAAGCCGTGTGTGTATACACTATTCTGTCACAAAATGCGGCGGTGTTTATATGTTTCCACTCGGAGAGCAGCATCTACAGCGGATCTTTCAGTCTATAATACTGTAGTGATGTTAGCGTGCTGTAATCTCAGTAACAGTTCTAATCAGTTTGACTAAGGCATGTCTATAAACACTGAAGCGGTACTGCTGACGAAACTAGCTTTTTCATCTGAATAAACAAACAAAGAGCACAGATAGCGTAGTTACCAAAGACAGGACAATCAACATGAACTGCAGTTGTGTATTTTTTTAAAGGAGACGAGCGGCAAATCCGGATTTCACCATTTCCTGATGGGGAAAGCTCTCGGGTTCCTTACAAACGCATTTCTGCTGCGCGCGCATGGGAGTCCAGCTGCGCTCTCGTAGCGGGTTAAATGAAAACAAAACCTTCGTTGCAGCACATAAACACAACACTGGCGACCTGTGTCTCCAAACAATTTTTCTTCTTCCACTTGTTTTGGCAACACAGCGTGGCTCTCTCCACCGTCTGAACACTGCAACAGGTACAAACAATCTTCGAAGCGATCATGAATATTAATGACGTTGCGCCGCATACACAATTGAGCGCGCTGGTTGGTTTGAATCAAGTCTGCTCAAAATAACGGAAAAACAACCAATTTTCACTCTTTAGTGAAATACAATATATGTGTCCTGATAGTGTTTATAGCAGCGTGGGACACATATGACTGTCAACAGCTCAAAAAATTTGTTTTGGTGTTTCGTGACCCTTTAAATAATTGTATTCAATTCATAAAGTCAATGAAGTTAGCATGTATGGTTCTTAATTTGTGAACATTTACGATTGGCGGTTGGGTGCGTTGCTTTATGAGCCTTTCCTTCTAATCTAGCCAAACGAAAATTATTACAGCGCCCTGTTTCCACTTACAATCAGCCTGCATGGTTAATGAGAAGTGATCTTTTTCCCCCTAACTTCTCCGTGACAGACCCTTATATATTTGTGCACTTTAATAAGGCTAGTCCCTGCAAAGTAAAAAAAACTCTGATTTTACAATGTTTGGACTTGCATTTTGGACTTGCAGTTATTGTTCCATTTCTGGGAAATTTGCCAAGTACTTACAGTACATGACATGGCAAATACATAACACGAAGCTCAAATAACACAACACGTAGAGATATTATATCGCTTTAATTCATTTCATCTTTATTTCTGTGGCACTTTTACAATGTAGATTGTGTCAAAGCATTTTAACAAAGACAAAATTGTAGTAAATTGATACTGCTTCAGTCCAGTTTTCAAGTTGAAGTTCAGTTTAGTTCAGTCCAATGTAATATAAATGTGACTGCTGAAAGCCAAAACGCTGAAGAGCAAATCTTACCATGCGCAGCTCCACAAGTCCCAAACCAATCAAGCCAGTGGCGGGGAACAAACTTCACTAATTGATGAAAGTGAAGAAAAAAAAACCTTGAGAAACTTTGCCAGCCTAAGATCTCGATTATGCAAATTTTACTAATGATTTCATTTACATATTAAAATCCTAAATATATTCTGTACCCAGATTTTTCAGAAAACACCCTTCTGAAATGTTAAAATAATCTGATAATTAATTAAAGAACTTTTTTGTAAAGATCCAGGGATATTGTCCATATTAACTGAGAATTTGATTAAAAATATATATATGTTTTTAGGCACTGCATATTGATGAAGAGGGCACATGAATAAAATATAAAACATCTGCGTTCGTTGGCGTGTTTGTGTGTACTGATAAATCATTTATAATAATAAAAAAAAAATCATTCCCCTCTTGAAATAACTTTTTTTTTTTTTTTCCCTGTTCTCGAATGATGTTTTCACTGGTATGAAGGTGGGACAACCTGCCGCTCAATGTGCATTCACACCACATTCATACTGACAATCCGACTAGAAAAAAAATGTCCTTGTTGAATTCATAGTTACAACTTAACTGTTGACCTGTTTACTGGGGAGTTTCTGAGACCATGTGTACACATTTCACCTGATTGCTTCATATTTATTCAGGCATTGATGGTATCACCATATAAATTCAAAATTCCAAGTCTAAGGGAGAGAAAAGAACCAATAAGAAAATGTGTTGTTTTATAGAAATTGCAGTCATAACTACATGGCATGAGCACATCTTCATGTGACACCACAGCATTACTAAACTACAACAACTGACAAAATCAGGCACCGCCCCTCTCTTGTTTAAGAAGCCATTTCTGTACTTATGACTGTGCATCATAACAGGGAAGAAAAGACTATTGACTAACTTTCATTTCAAAACTTTAATAACAAATTAAAAAATGAGTATATATTGTTTTTTAATTAATGTATTTGCAAGCACTTATAGAAAGAAGCTCTTTGTAGAATGATTGTGTGTAGTGCTCATGTAATCTGTACTTACTGTGTTGTCATTTATCATGCAACCTGCTAGCATTAGCCATTATCTCACCTATACTATATGGTAGCAATGATTTACATTAGATAAGTCAGTACCAAAGACAAACTGAGGCAATTTTAACAAAATAACTAAAGAGAACATTCCAAACATTTGCACACCCAAATTATTATTATTAAGGGAATATTTTAAATAACATTTTAATAAAGAGAAAAATCATGAGAAAAAAATATAAAATGTTGTTGAAATTTTGTATATATATATATATATATATATTTTTTTTTCCCTCCAATATTTAGTTTTAATTTAAATGTAGTCTACACTCACTGGCCACTTTATTAGGTACACCCTACTAGTACCAAGTTGGACCCCTTTTGCCTTTTTGGTCCATTTTGACACGATAGCATTACGCATTTACTGCAGATTTGGCCGTTCCACCACATCCCAAAGGTTCTCTGATGCATTGAGATCTGGTGACTGTGGAGGACATTGAGCACAATGAACTCATTGTCATGTTCAAGAAACCAGTCTGAGATGATTTGCGCTTTATGACATTTTGCGTTATCCACTGGCCATTCTTTTCTGACCTCTCACATCAACAAGGCATTTGCGCCCACAGAACTGCCGCTTACTGGATTATTTTTCTTTTTCTGAACATTTTCTGAAAACCCGACAGATGTTGTGCGTGAAAATCCCAGTAGATCAGCAGTTTCTGAAATACTCAGACCAGCCTGTCTGGCACCAACAACCATGCCACGTTCAAAGACACTTAAATCATCTTTCCTCCCCTTTCTGATGCTTAGTTTGAACTGCAGCAGATTGTCTTGACCATGTCCACATGCCTAAATGCATTGAGTCGCTGCCATGCGATTATCTGATTAGAAATTTGTGTTAATGAGAAGTTGGACAGGTGTACCTAATAAAGTGGCCGATGAGTGTATTTCTATTCCTAAAGATGTCAGGCGACCAAACTCTTATTTGAATTAATATAACTGTTTAATAAAACTGTTTTGTATAAATGCACCAAAAATATATTGTCTATATTCACTCACAAATGGATACAAATATTAATTATAAAATAAGCTGTACTCGTTTATGCTGTACTATATATTTTTTGAAAGTAATCTAATATGTAAACAATATAGCTCACAGTACATTGTCAGTTTTGTTTGTCTGCTGTTATATCGTTGGTTCTGATTTCTTTAACTTCAGTGTTCACAACATAACAGTACAGTTTGTTGCTGGATGCCTGCTTTATTTCAAGCCACTTTAAGTCTGTTTGGATGGCAAGAACACTGCGGACTTGCTATGGAAACATCCATTGACCACTCAAGGTCTGCTCGGTGTGACTGCATGGGCTGCTTTGTGTATGGAAACAATGGTATTTGTGATTGTCAGATTAAAGGCCAACATTCAGAGGCCGGACCTTGAAAAGTGCAGCAGTCTTTGCACACCTTTTCAAAGCTTTTTCTCCATCTGCTCTGCTCTGCATTTTTCACACTTTCTGAGAGAGCACTGACATTGTCTATGTGCTCGGCTTTAACCAGTGATTCAGCTAGTATTTTCTGAGAAGATCTTTTCAGCGAAAAGACCTTGGCATTTCCTTATATGAAGTAAAACAAGCTAACATTATTTTTCGGGCCACTGTGTGTTGTATAACAAAGAGATTGTGGGATTGGTCATTAAAAACAGAATGAAGTTCTGAATAGCTTCAAAGTTCGTCTATTTTACAGAAGACAAATAGAAAGACTAGTGATCTAGATCTAGTGTAGAGAGGGACTGATAAACAGCAGAGAATGAAGTGTTTTGAACTGCTCCTCTGCTCCCTCTAGTGGTACCCAGAGGTGAGGCATCACTGCCCTTCCACTCCAATTATCCTGGTTGGCACCAAGCTCGATTTGAGAGATGAGAAGGAGACCATCGAAAAGCTGAAGGAGAAGAAACTGGCACCGATCACTTACCCACAGGGTCTAGCGCTGGCCAAAGAAATAGGTGAGGTGGCAAAGCTGCATTTGTCCTTTTTGTATCACTGGATGAAATTACTCGCATCACTTTTCTTTTTTCTGAAAGCTTAGTGTGTGTTATTATGACTTTATGCCTAAATGATGCATTAATAAAAACGCTACAGGATATTTACATTATTATAAATAACTTCTTATTTATCTAAATTGTGTTCTCTGGAACTTTTTATTTAACAAATAATCCTGGAAAAAAATATCTGTATCAGGGTTTCCATAAAAAAAATGAAGAAATATTAGATAAATTAACAACATTAAGAAGTGTATAGAGGCCTATTTTCTTCCATATGGAATAAGTAATGGCAACTTTTTATTTAACTTTTTTCTAGAATTGTGAATTTAAATATTTTTTTCAAAAATAAAATTAGAATTGGGAGATTTAAGCTGACAATTCTGAGAAATAAACATGCATTCTTAGAAAAAATCTGAAGTGCAATGATTCTTTTAAACAATCGATTTCTGATTTTATTATTAACAATTCTTACTTTTCCAAATTCAAAGTAATGAAATAAACCGGAATTCTGAGTTGCAAATGTACAGGCTCTTTTACTAATCTGACTTTTATTTCCCTTTGTGAAAAAAAGGCTTGCAATGAAATTCATTTATTTTCCTTTGGCTTAGTCTCTATTTTAGAGTTTACCACAGTGGAATGAACTGCCATCTATTCCAGCACATGCCTTATGCAGCGGATGCCCTTCCAGCCACAACCCATTACTGGGAAACACACTACGGCCAATTCAGGCCCCGTTTACACTAATGCGTTTTTGTTTTAAAACGCATAAGTTTTGCAATGGTTACACAATCCGTCCACACTACGCTGGAGTTTTCGAGCCCCGAAAACGGAGCATTTTGGAAACGCTGGGGAGGCCATTTCAGTCTAAAACGCTGCTGCTCCGTCTCAGTGTGGATGGGGGGAAACGGAGACATTTGAAAAAGGAGGCGTGGCTGCAGAGATTCGCTACTTTATTGGGGCTTTTGGGTGATTGGGTAACCTTCACTTATTCGTCAAGCCACTATCACATGACCATAACGCCCCCGGAAGACGACAGACCAGCCTTCACTGTAAACAACAACATGGACACAGAAATGGCAGCGTTGTAGGCGCCATTGTGCAGTAAAACCTTTTTTACTACAACAGCTGCATATATTCGCAAGAGGCAAGCTATTGTTCGAGCGTTGTTTGAATCGTCGGAAGCCCTAATTAGAATGCCAAGCGAGACACATGCTTCCTGTTTATACTTGAACGCGCACGCTCAGAGTGCGCGAATAGTCACATGATATACATTTTCAGTGGAGTAGTGTGGAGGGAGATATGTTCAGAAACACTGGGTGAAACGCTAGTGTGGACGCGGATTGTTTTCATGCTAAAATGCCGTTTTAAAACTAAAAACGCACTAGTGTAAACGGGGCCTTAGTTTACCCAATTCACTTACTATATAGCACATGTCTTTGGACTCTAGGGAAAACCGAAGCACCCGGAGGAAACCCACACCAATACGGGGAGAACATGCAAACTCCACACAGAACCTCTAACTGGCCCAGCCGGGCAACTTTTGTGCAACTTTTGGAGACTTGTGCAACTTTTGTGCAACCAGCAACTTTTGTGCTGTGAGGTGACCGTGCTAACCACTGAGCCACCATGTCGTCCACTTCCAAAGAAATGTTTTGTATAAATGGTTCCTGAAAGATCATGAAAGAGTAATGAAGTTGAAAACACAGTGTTGCCATCACAAGAATAAATTACACTCAAAATGCACACAGAAAACATTTATCTATTTTTAAATGCATACTTTATATGGCCAGTCCTTTCAAAAACGTATTCATCCCGCATTTTATATATTGATGTGACAAGCTTCATACTTAATCAGTTTCTACAACAATTCTTGTGAAATTCCCCTAAAGATGCAAGACAAATGCAAACACTGTTTGTTGTCTGCTTCCTTTGTGTAACATATAATTACCACATAGTCTCTAAATGCGCAAAATTACAGAGCACTACATATCAGGCTACAGATTTAGATGCTAAACGCAATTTGTTCTCAGCGTGATTTGAACGAGCATTTGGGAGAACACATGGGCCGGCCCTCCTACACGCTCCGATATGACAGATTTATGCACACCTAATACTCCCAGACATCTGGTGTTAAGTATCCCACTCTGAACAGGCCAGATCTGCTTCGGCATGCATACAAACTAGTCTTGTAGTGACGGGAGGTGATGTGTAAGAGGATGCGCTATTAACCCCGACTTGTGTGTTTGTGTGTGAACAGATGCAGTAAAATACCTGGAGTGTTCGGCCCTCACTCAGAGAGGGCTAAAAACAGTCTTTGATGAGGCGATTCGCGCTGTGCTCTGCCCACAGCCCACCAAGGTCAAGAAGAAGGGCTGCGTGATGCTCTAAAGATGCACGGTACATTTTTGTGTGTATGGCTTGTTGCAATTTCATGGTCACTGTCATTAGTAATTTCATTAATCATTTGTAATGCAGTAAAAGGTTAAACATTTCTGTCTCTTCCATTGACCTTTTTCTTATAAAGACTGCGGTGTTACACTTTTAAGCCTCAAATAAATTTGCTGCTTGTGCTTATTTAAAATGAGCTGAATCGGGATAACTTACTTGTACAATCCACTTAAATTTGTGAAAACAATTAAATCAACTTAATCGATTTGTGTTGGGGCAACATAAAAAAATTGTGTGGAACCCTTTTTACAGTGCTATGGTGTGTCTGTCTTAAGCATAGTTCAATAATTGACAACCCTTATGAGTTAGAAAGAAAATCATAAAATCATTAATAGGCATAATTTTAATAGTGGCTATTTTAGTCAATGGTATAATTGTTTTCATCCATATATTTCTAAAAAGAAAAAAACAAAGGAACTTGATTTATTTTCAACTTTTGGTTTAAATAACGGACAATGCAGTATAAGATTGCTACAGTTTAAAGCAGACTTATATATAGGCTTCTAGCCAATGGTTAATTTGCAGCCTTACACCTGTTTCACACCGCAAGCGTGTGCAGCGCGTATAGAGAGCAGAAGCAGCACACAGGCGTTTGCCTTTCACACTGACTGTGTCTGCAGCGATCAGCTCATCGGTAGCTGATGCACAGATCAATCTATCTCTGTCTATTCTAGCTAACCGATATAAAAAAGGAGAGAAAACTTCATGTCTGTCAGTGTTCACAAACATGCTTTAGTTTGAACCACTTATGTAACTCTCTTTGAAATACGTTTAACATGTTGACACATTTTGTCACTGAAAGCCATGTCCTCTTGTATGACACATGATGCTAATTTTAAATCAGCAGTTCCACGGAAAACTTTAATTAGTTGAAGGACCCCGGTTAAGATCATGCGACTGACGTTTTTGTCTCTGAATTTTTCACACTATAAAATTAAGTCTTGTTGTCCTTAAGTGTTTATGGAATATATCCGACAAGTCAGAGAGAAACAAAATAATGAGTGAAATAAATATATGAAGATAAGTGTCTAGCAATTAAGATAAATCGCTCGCAAGCTATTTGTATGTTATTATGAGTTGTTGTTTTTTAATTTTTTTATTTTGCTGTCACACCGTAGGACGTATTTAGGATAGTTGTGTGTCCTAAATTTGTAAAGAAAAACTAAACAATGAAAGACGTTAGTGACCCCTTATATTTAGAAAAAAATACTGGCCATTTGTCAACTACCCATGTGTTTAAATTGAAAAATGTCAGAGAGATAGAAGTTTGTGGAAAAATGACAGACGTCACCTCAATTACAACGAACAGCTTTTGTTCTGTTGCTGCTTTGCAATTGTCGCGACTTACAAGCGCGCTTTCAGGTGGAAGTTAAAAACAGTCATTTTGATCTGGTCTATTCTTTCTTAAAAAGAGGATGTGTGGAGATGCAAGAAGTAGAACATCTACTGACCTTTTGTTATTTCTGCCTCCAGATTCGTCACTGTAAAAAAACAAAAAAGGTACCAGAGGAATGCATTGGTTTTCTCCTACAAACCAACACAAGATACAATTGCCTTACGAACGCTTTTCATCACTTTTTAGCTGAATATATCTTTTGAACATGCCACATCGATGCCGATGAAATAATAATGTTGTTAACAGAATATTTAATCATGTTTTAGCTGATGTGTTATGTTATTTTGAGACTGGAGTGTGTTTGTTGGGTACGCAGTTGCATATTGTTTTCTAAAGACAACATAAAGCAGCTGATTTTCATTTTCTTGTTACACAGAGTTGAACCCACATGGAGGTTTTAGACATATGAATCATATCCACGTTATACTTGTATAATTATTTTTGGCAGAAAATGGCAAAATAAAACGTACAACTGTTTCCAAATGCTTGTGTTTTATTATCTCCATCCACCTGAATCTTTTTTTTTCTACTCATAACATGTACAGCATATTGAGGCCACACAGTTTCAGTTAAATACATTTTGTGATGCTTTGTGAGCTTTGATTCAAGTCCTCCAAGGTGGCACTTATACTGTGTGATGCTGGGAATATGATGCAGATTGCTGTTTTGAGTCTCTTTTTTTTTTATCTATAGCACTTTTTATAATGTAGATTGTGTTACAACCTCTAGGGTTAAGCAGTAACAGAAAAGGGTTGGTAATTATGTGAGTGAGAAAATATGGATGGAATTAAACAGTTGTATAAAGCATGCATCAAACCACAGAGATATGGACAAAGTGAAAGTGATTTATTGATTTGTTTGGGGATCACTTCAGGGACCGTTAAGGCCAAAACAATAAACAAAACACACCTTTAAGTTAAATAACTTTAACACAAGCAAAAGAAAATAAAATATGATTTACTTGCCTAACTCCCTAACCAAAACCAATAGAACAGATATGAATAAAATGACGTCAAGTCTCCTACTGCCCTTAAAAGTGAAAGTAATTTATTGAATTGTTTAGGAATCACTTCAGGGACCATCAAGATCAAAATAATAAACAAAACGCATCTTTTTTGAATAACTTTAACACTAACAAATATAAAATTAAATACATTTTACTTGCCTAAATCCCTGACCAAAAACAATACAAATGGATATGAAATAAAATGACGTCTTCCCCCACAAGTCCAAAGACATGTGGTATAGGTGAATTGGGTAGGCTAAATTGTCCGTAGTGTATGAGTGTGAATGTGTTTGTATGGATGTTACCCAGAGATGGGTTGCAGCCGGAAAGGCATCCCCTGCGTAAAACATATGCTGGATAAGTTGGTGGTTCATTCCGTTGTGGCGAACCCAGATTAATAAAGGGACTGGGCCAAAAAGAAAATGAATGAATGAATAAAATGACATCAAGTCTCCTACTTCCATTAAAAGGAAAGTAATTTACTGATTTGTTTGGGAATTATTCCAGGGACCACTGAGGCCAAAACGATAAACCAAACACATCTTTTGTTAAAAAACTTAAACACCAAGAAAAATATGACTTGCCTAACTCCCTAACTAAAACCAATACAAACGGACATGAAATAAAATGGCGTCAAGTCTCCTACTTGTGTGTATGCTTTACGCCGCAGTCTGTCTGAGTCTGTCCTTGTTTCGGAGTATAGCCTAAATATAGTCATAAATGGTGGTTATTCTGACAAGAGACTCAGTTGTTGTTATTTTAGTTGCTTTAATAGTGTGGACCACTATTTTCTTTTTGATTCTCACAATTTTGGAATCCAGTCGCAGGCCGGATTGAATGGCTCAGCGGCTCAGTTGATGATCAGTTCTCTACACAATAATTAATAAAAAGCATTTAAAGCACATTGGATGTATTGATATTATTAACTAACTTCTTGTACTTATTTGTTTCATATATATTTACCTAACCAATGTCAATCTATTAGTTCAGTTACGTTAAAAGTATGTAATCTAAATGAATGAAATTTTTATATGCATTCAGAATGCATAGATCTTTTTAGTTTTTTGGCCTAATTTTTTTTTTATAGCCGGGCAGTATATTGAATTACATTGTCACAAAAGAAATGTGAACCTATCTGTTGTTATGATGGGACTCTCGGCTTATCTGTCCGTCCTCTTCTATTAGACGTGGACTTTGTGGCATGACAACAAGCCAAACATTGACTTCAATTGGACTGACGGGAACTCACATCAAAGAGTTGCCATTTAGAGCAGGTCTTCCTCTTCATCTCTTGGGTGTAAGAGGTAAACAGTGTCAGGCCTGATTCACACTGTGAACTTTAGCAGTTTATTTTCAGTTTATTATGTGAATAGAATAGAATATCAATACATTTGAAGAGTTCAGATGCAAAGCCTGTGAGATTTTCTTCTGAAATGAGCATTTTTTGAGCACAGGCTGCTATACAGTCATTTCACTTATATGGAAGTGAAGGTTTCCCAGTACTGGGTTCCAGCTGGAAGGGCATCCGCTGTGCAAAATGTGTGCTGGATAAGTTGGCCGTTCATTACGCCGTGGCGACCCCTGATGAATAAAGGGACCAAGCCAAAAGAAAATGAATGAATGCGTTACATCCTGTCGTCCGTGTGTGTTTGTTTCCATCATGTGACCTCCACCATGAGCTCTTTTGTTCCAGTTCCTGCCACTCATTATGTTCATCACCTCCACCTGTGTCTCACTCCTGTTTGTAATCATTGGCAATCATACCCTGTGTATTTATAGTCGCTGTTTTCATTCAGTCGTTGTCCGGTATTGTACGTTGATGTCTGTCTTCACCTGACGGTCTTCCAGTGTTCTTCCGTGTGAGTAGTTGTAATAAATATACGTGTTTTGATAATCCTGCTCTCCTGTGCCTTCCTGTCGTGAACACAGGCGTAACAGAATGAATGGAAGTGAAGTAATAACTGAACATAAAGACATGAGACCAATGCCCGTTTTAAAGAAAAAATAGTCAGTTGACACTTGGACAGAGGCTTTTGCATCTGAATTCTTTATTTATAAACACAGTATTTTGTAATATAGAATATAGCTGTTACCTCAGAAGGCTGACTGTATTTTTTAGCTGTTTGTAATGACTTCTGCTTTCATGCTGTGCACCTTAGAATTTGTGTCGTCTCAGAGAGTAAAAAGTAAAACGTGTGTCAAAAACATGTGAAACAAAAGCATTTCAGTCGCCTACTGGCTAGCTACAATATAGACCATAAATCTTGCTCCATTTATCTAAACAAATTGACAAACCAAATTAAAAGCACTAGCAGCCATAATATCCCAGGCCTGGTTGTTTCTTGTCCTTTGCCGTCAGCATTACTCTTCTCTTTCTGTTCCCCTTTCTAATGTCAATTAACTTTAGAACTAAATTAGCATTTTCACCATGCTTAAAGCTCCCGTTAAATGAAAATAAGGCTTTTTAAGTTGTTAGTATTAGTATGCTAGTCTGAAGGACATCTATAAGCTAGTTTGCTTCAAAACAGCAAACAGCAGATTCACATTTTGAACATATATAACCATCCTACTGTAAGCTTGCAGTTTATCAGACTAAATAACGGAATTAATGATACTTCAGTTTCTGATCAAGTCTTCTGACCAATCAAATGCTCACTAGTATCTGACATGTCCCACCCCCTTCATAAAGCTTCTCATTTGCTTTTAATTTGATTAGCTTGATTTCAACCACTCTCACTGGCAGAGCTGTGATTAAGGCACAATCCCAATTTTACCCCCAGGGGTCGGGAACCTTTTTTCAGCAAAGAGCCATTTCTGATATTTTTGGCAAATGCATTTTTTAAAGAGCCATTGAGGTATATATGTATGTATGTATGTGTGTATATATATATATATATATATATTTATTATTATTATACATACACCCCAATACTACCACTATAATACAGGTTTAAACAACCTTTATTTATGCTCATGCACAACTCAATATGCAGCATCACATGTTGAGCAAGTCCATGAATGAAGAAAAACAGTTTATTTATTTATTTTCTGAAAAGCAGCATAATTTAAAACGAACAACCTCTTTACTATTATATAAATTACAGAGTTACTTCAAATTCAAAATAAAGTATGCAGGAATCATTTTGCCTCGTTTTTAAGAACATATGAAGAGTTTAGATGCAAAAACCTCTAAATGCCGTTTAATATTTTCTTCTAAAATGAGTGTTTTCTCTAACTCTTGTGTGTAGGCTTAAAAAATTGTACTTTTATAGTGATGAATAAGTTCTTTTCATTGGCTTTAAAGTGAAATATTTGAACATGAACATGGGAAGCTGATGAAAAATTCACATGGCATAGAGGTTTTACCATCTGAACTCTACATATATTATTGTTATTACATTATTTTTGGCTAGTTTTGAAGAACAAAAACGATATTTTACTATTATTACTATTACTCATATTTCTATGTTAAACACTCGCACGCGTTTGGCCTAATGGTGCCGCGATTACATTTTATCCACAGCACCTTACAAACACATTGGTTGAAACATTCTTTTATTGTAAACTAAGTTTTTATTCATTTTGCTACAAAAAAAAAATATGAAAAGGGAATTGTGATTGTGTTCTCAATAGGAAACTGATTTTTAGTGACTTAATTTTTTTTACTGTAAAATATTACTGCCACTGCCCTAGCCCTTCCCCTTACCTTACCCCTGTCCCAATTCTCTTTAGATTGAAGGCATAGGGCTAAGGGGAAGGGCTAGATAGCCCTTGAAACTGAGATTTTTCAGGACCACACTCGAAACCAAGGGGTAAGAATATTTCCCAGAATACACCATCTACAACAGCAGCTTGGCTGCATACAGATGTCAGGAGATGCACAAATTAGTATGTTATTATGAAATTTTACAGCAAACAAGCACGTTTAATACATTCATAAAGCCATTCGTGGTTTACCGTCATACCGAAACGCTAAAATAAAAATGCTAAATTTTGCTATCTATAATCCATAATAATAATCCTGTATAGTAGTCCCATAACATGCTATCATTCCCTTCAGTGATTTCCTAAAGATGAATACCAAAAATAACACAACTGGATTAACTACATCAGTCACCATCGTCAATCTCATATGAAGTAGATTGCGATGACATATGATGACGTGTGCAGGTGTTGTAGTGCTGTCCCATTTCTTAGAGGTAAAATGTGAAGCCTTCTCCTTCACACTCTGTTTCAAGGGCCAAGAGGAAGGAGTAGGGTTACAAAAATAAAATTGAGATTTGTCCTTAAACAAAACTCTAACAATTTTTTTAGAGGGGAGGGGCTACTCTATGTCCTGCCCTGTATTCATGTTTCGATTGAGATTATGTCAAACATTGAATAAACAAACGCACATTTCAAAGCACTATAGACCTTTAAGTTTGTGATGTACAGTACGTTAACAATAGCTCACTGCCAGAAGCCTTTTAATAACTTATGGTGAGTTATTTAAATAAATACCCAATGAACCAATTAGGTTTAAGGTTCATTTATTTCCTGCATAACAATACCAAAGGTTTCACTATTGCAGTAATTGCAACCATACCCTTAGTGCAAAATACTAAAACTTAGGCCCCGTTTACACTAGGGCGTTTTCGTTTTAAAACGCAGATGTTTTGCTACGGTTACGCCATCCGTCCATACTACATCGGAGTTTTCGAGGTGCGAAAACGGAGCATTTTAGAAACGCCGGAGAGGCCGTTTCCATTCTAAAACGCTGCCGCAGCATCTCAGTGTGGACGTGGGAAAACGCATACTTTTGAAAACAGAGGCGTGGCTGCTGATATCCGCTACGTGATTGGGGCGTTGGGTCATTGCGTATCCTTCCCTTATTCGTCAAGCGCACGTGGCTATAACGTCACCGGCAGACAGCAGACCAGTCTTCACTGTAAACGCTGTATTTTCGATAGCCATGGATGTTTTATATTCATTTGTTACTTTAAGTAACAACTTGACCTCGTCGTCTGTCCTCAAAAAGACCTCTCTTGCTTTCTTTACCATCGCGTTCATCGTTCAACCAGCGTTTGTTGACTAACAATAACCAAATGCCGAGCGAGACGCATGCTTCCTGTTTATACTTGACCGCGCATGCCCAGAGTGCGCCAATGGTCACGTGATATACGTTTCTGGTGGATTAGTGAAGACGGAGATCTCTTGAGACGCTGGGTAAAAACGCGAGTGTGGACGCGGATCGTTTTCTTACTAAAACGCCGTTTTAAAACTAAAACGCACTAGTGTAAACGGGGCCTTAGAAAAGTTGTTAAACACATTTATCTTTTTTGTACACAAACCAATTTCTGTACAAAGCCTCAGATCCGAGCAAAAACACCCTCCGTCTGAAAGCACAAAACCCGCTGCTCCTGCGTCTGGTGTGAAAGCAGCCTTATGGTGTTATCAAACTGCGTTAACAAGCCAATCTTTCTGACAAACCAGCTCATAGTTAAGCAGTACCTCAGGACCAACACCTTGACAGAAGCTTGTGCTTTGCTTTTAATTAGATGAATAAAACCAGAAGGCCATGAAGTGGGAAAATGTTACTTAGCTATTTTTCTGTTTTTGCCAGGCGGCAAGGTATTCATTTCAGTGACTCACAAAGAAATGGCTATGACTCACGTTTCACTGTGACTTGCAAATAAAGCGCTCTGAGAAGCAGCGATGGGGTCAGTGCGGTGACCAAGGAATGGAATAAGATATAAAAAAAGTGGAGATGAGAGAGAGAAAAAGAGGAACACAAACACAATCAAGTGGAGTCAAGAGAGTTCAGCTTCCCATCAGCCATCCACGAGGTTATAAATTATGTGCTGAAGCGTGCGGACGTAAACAGGCTTCAGAGGCCGAGCTGTGCTCTTGAGATCTCGTGAGGTTCGTCTGATCTTCTGAAACCTCCTGGTCAGTTGCGATGTGATGAGACGAGAGAGCAATACCAACCAAAACGCCTGCGGAATATCAATCTGCGTGATTGTGCTCAGCAGATAAGGAGCAAACGAGAACGCTTCTGGACACATATGGGCGACATAAATCGAAGGAGTCTGATGACGTGCGACTCATCCCTCATTTCTCGTTCCCGCTCTCATTTGTCACCGCAGTGAATGAACGAATCGCCTTCGATACAATAGCAATCCATCAGCATCAAATTGAGTGTCAGCACTTGAATGAAGCATTGTTAAAATGTAATTTTTACCATTTAATTTAGAAGTAGACGACTGTAGAATGATTTCATGTAGGTGCTCTCTACTATCTCCACAGATTTGCACTGCGTGAAAGTGTTCATTCATTCATTTTCCTTCAGCTTAATCCCATTATTCATCAGGGGTCGCCACAGCGGAATTAACCGCCAACTTATCATTCAATATCAATTCTTTATTCTATATGTTTTACGCAGCGGATGCCCTTCCAGCTGCAACCCAGTACTGGGAAACATCCATACACACTCATTCACTGACATACACTACAGCCAATTTAGCTTACCCAATTCAACTATACATGTCTTTGGACTGTGGGGGAAACCGGAGCACCCGGCGGAAAGCCACCCCAACACGGTTCTCCCAACTCCACACAGAAATGCTGTGAGGTGACAGTGCTAACCACTGAGCCACCGTGTCACTGTATTGAGTGTAATCAGTTATAAAGTTACTAGTTACTGTAATAATATTACTTTTAATTATTACTTTTAACTTTTAGGTCATTTAAACTAGTTACTTAAAATATATTTACCTTGAATGCTGTTCATTAATTAAGCATATATATAAATCAATTAATTCAAGCAGACTAATATAGAATAATAAAATGTTTCATCTAAAGAAGAACATTTATCATTTGATAAGGCAATTGCTTATGTTTAAGACAATATAAATATAAACAATAGAAATCCAGAGAAGCAGAATAGAGTAGTTCTATTTATATATTTGTTACTATTATTATTATTATTATTATTATAATTAATAATAATAATTCCTTCCATTCATATAGCGCTTTTCTGGACACTCAAAGCACTTCACACATTTTTGGGGGGGAATCTTCTCATCCACCACCAGTGTGCAGCATCCACCTGGAGGGCGCGATGGCAGCAATATTGCACTAGACCACACACAAGCCTATTGGTGGAGAGGAGGCAGAGTGATGAAGCCATTTATGATATAGGGAGGGTTAGGAGGCCATGATAGACAGCGGCTAGTGGGCAAATTTGGCCAGGATGCTGGGGTTAAACCACTACTCTTTTTCGAAGGACATCCTGGGATTTTTAACAACCACAGAGAGTCAGGACCTCGGTTTAACGTCTCATCTGAAAGACGGTGCTCACTCAGCAGCATAGAGTCCCCATCAATATACTGGGGCATTAGGATCCACACAGACAGCAGGTTGAGCGCCCTCTGCTGGTATCACTAACACCACTTCCGGCAGCAACCTAGCCTTCCCATGTGGTCTCCACAAGTACTGATCGGGCGCAGCCCTGCTTGTCTTCAGTGGGTGACCATGTGAGAGTTGCAGAGAGCTAGCTGCAGATATTAGATATTTTGCATAGTAACACAGTTTTTCAACTAAAGAACAACCAACAACTGCACATGTTTAAAAAAGAAAAGTTTTAGAAATACTGTATACGTAAATTAGTATGTATAAATTATGGTGTCGTTGAGATGTCTGTGAATTTTTAGTTTTTAGTCAATTAAATGACTTACTGAGTAACTAAGTTACTTTTCAGACAAAATAAAGTCCTTTAAATGCAATTGTATTGATGTAATTAGTATTTAATTGCTTTTTTTAAGTAACTTGGCCATCATTGACATTTGAGCGCTCTGTAAATGTGTTGTGTACCTGCTGCTGAGTTCCTAGAGTGAGATTTGGGTTAAATAAGTGCCAGTGGCTCATGCCTCTCTGTCCTCACTGCTGTGCCATCACTGCCTGCTTTTTTAAAATTTGTTTTCAATCAGTTTGAATGCAGGTCCATATACCAGCATATCTGCACAATAAATGGAGGCACTAATGGAGTTTTCCATTTTATCGGCTCATCTGCACTGTACTGAATCATGCATGACTGTTTATTTTAATTATTATTTGAATGAGTCGCATTCGAATTCATGCCATGTACCATTCAAAAGTTAAAAGGGGCAGTGGTTTTTAAAGAAATGAATGCTTTTATTAAGCAAGGATGCATTTATTTGATAAAGTGATATGACACAAATAGTTCCATTTCAAATAATCTTTATTGAATTTTTTTTTTCACAGTCATTCATTAATTTTCCTTCAGCTCTATTTCAAAGGTCGCCACAGCGGAATGATCCGCACGCTATTCCAGCATATGTTTTATGCAGCGGATGCTGTTCCAGCTGCAACCCAGTATCGAGAAACACCCATACACATCATTCACACACACTCATATACTATGGTAAATTTTGTTTATTCAGTTCACCTATAATGCATGTCTCTGGACTGTGGGGGAAACTGCAGCACCTGGAGGAAACCCACATGAACACGGGGAAAACAGGCAAACTCCACACAGAAATGCCAAGTGGTCCAGCCGGGACTCCAACAAGCGACCTTTTTGCTGTGAGGCGACAGTGCTAACCACCGAGCCATCGTGCCACCCTTTTTTTTTTCACATGAGTAAGTTAAAAGTTAAAGTAAAGACATACCATTTGAAATGTCTAAATATAATATTAGTTTATCAACCTGGACCACAAAACCAGTCTTACCTTGCATGGGTATATTTTATGCAATAGCCAAAAATACAAGGTATGGGTCAAAATGATAGATTTTTTTTATGGCACAATTTATTAGAAAATTGGGGAAATATCATGTTTCATGAAGAACTTTTGTAGATTTCTTATTGTAAATATATTAAAACTGGATTTTTGGTTAGTGATGTGCACAGCTGAGCATTTGAGAAACTTTTGCACTACTTGATGATTTTGTCATTTAGATTTTGATTTAGTTTTGTTTTTTAACTCTCAGATATCCGATATATTCAGATATCACTGAATTTTCAATAAATAGTCATAGGACTAACCAGTTTCAGGGTTTACAGTGGTTTGTAAAAGTCAAGGTTTTAAAACCGCAAACATGTTCTGTTATAGCTTTCTGAAGGTATTTATATGGGGGTCGGGGGGTGTTACTTATGTGTTACTTAAACTAATGAAAACAGCAGAAGTCAATGATTTATTTGAATTATGTAGCATGACATGTTTACTGTTCATAAATATTATAATTTTTTTCTAAGCATTTTTTTACCCAAGATTATCATATAGTATACTGTCAGAATTGTATACCAGCCCATGCCCATCAATTAATTGTTGTTGTTTTTTTTTGAGCTTTCAGGTGATGTATAAATCTCAATTTTAATAAAAATGTTTGGTCAAGTGTCACATACGCTATTGTTAAATATTTCTATATGTATGTATGCACTCAAAAAAGGACTTTTGCTGCTTGTTAATATTATTTACTTGGGATTGGTTTAGGGGGGCATATATTTTATGTTTAAGTAAGTTAACGTAATTGATTTCAACATGAAGAAATTGTGTGGAACCCAGGATTTTTACAGTGTGATTTATTCACTTTTAATGCACCTTTTCGTTTAAATATATTTTTTATTTGTTATATTATGTTAGCATATTATAGACACACTGAAGACTCTGTGACAGAAAAGCTTGACTTGTTGTTGTTGTTGTTGTTGTGCACTTCATGTGTCTGTGCTGACACCAAATGAACTTTTAGCAGGTACTATTTAAAAAGGCCAGTCTTTATATATCTCCTGGGGGCGTAATATTGATGACTAATGCTGCACCACACAGTCTTGAAAATAAACCAGCACCAAGCCAGCCTATTAACAATGACACAAACAGTGTATGTTTAATATTTATAAAGGTTTTTGATACTTCCTGTCACATGACAAATGGACTTCCTGTCATGTAACTTTTCTAGCTTTAAACCAAGCTGCAATGGACAACACACTCCATCTGAAGCATCCAACGGTGTCCTCGTGTGTGGAGTTTGGATTATCAACAGGGTCTACATGGAAATGTTTGTCACTCGTTCGTTTGGATTACCTTTGTGCACAATGTGGATTCACTCAGGACAAAAACATCACCGGTGAGCTCAATCCATTGCTTTTGTGTGTCTACACCCAAAAATAGCCAGAAGTGTTGCCAGCAGAAGACATTTGAGCAAAATTTGCTTTTAGTTTAACCATAAGACTGTTATATTGGGATGAAAACTAAATTTAGAAAAACAAAAAGCTCACAAGAAAGGAAGCATAGTATCTCGCATAGTCTTTCTCCTGCTCCCTAAATGTAATTTGCCAGGATTGAGGTAAAGTTGGTTTCATATTCGCACATTTGTACCTTTTTGAACAGCGACAACTTGTGACACTCTCTCTATATTGTTTATCACGCTACTTTGAATATTCGGTCTGAAATGGCATGCAAATAGGACTTCAAAATTTCATTAGCACTATTTATTTGACTTGAACAATGTTGTACTTTGAAAATCATTAGCTGCTAATATGATTTCACCATTTAAAATATGCAAAGAATACTTTATATAGGTTATATTATTAAGGAGAAAATGTGAGAGAGGTCTAGATGCAGACCTAGTGCAGTGCAATATGAGCTGCATCCAACGCTTTTTAATGGGCACACCTAACCCTACCCCTCACAGTGACGTAACTCCATTGAGTGCATTGTGTCTGACATCGCATCCCTGAAATATGCAGTCTCAGCTTGCATCATCAAGGCTGTATCCAGATACTATTGGAAAATGTAAACGTGTGAATATAAAACCAACTTTACCCTTAATGTTGCCAGGCATTCACAAATGAAACATAATGCACATACATTATTTTATAAACTTTAAAAAACAATTATGCTTCTTTTTAAATGCTAAGACTGCAAACATTTAAGTGTCATTCACTGAAAAATAATGGCTTTGTGTGTATTGCATTTGAAATAGCAAGACTTATTAGTATTTTCAATATTACTAGTATTCAAAATATGTTTTAACATCCATGCATACACATCTTACTGACCTGATTTCACCCATACGAGCGAGCGCAGCCATTTAAATCACTTTGGCTTGAGACTTTCAATATCATTCACTTCCTTTCATTTTTAGATGTTAAAAATAACCCGTTTCGCTGCTTGATGATGCAACCTGATATTGTCTTATTATATTATTCTATTTTGTCTGTATAATCATGCAAACACTTGTTTGTAGAGCAAGTGGTTTGAGCGTTTTCCAACCTTTTTTTATTCCTAGCCATTTCTCTCATAAGCAACTGAATCTGAAGTTCTAAAACAATCGCAAAAACGAGCCCACTTCCGCATTGAAGAATAAGGTCAATAATGAGTGCACCTTCCTAACTGGAGCTTATTTGCTGCTTCATAAAAAGAACAAGCCCTTCAATAGGTCCTGATTCAATATAAAATATGGCCTTGGACCATAAAACCGTTTTTGTTGTTGTTGTTGCTGTTGTTGTTGTTTGTTTGTTTGGTTGTTTTTTTTGCACAAGTAAAAAAAAACATTGAATAGGTCAAAATAATTTCTTTTAATGCAATAAATTATTAAAATATTAAGTAAAGATCATGTTCTATGAAGTTATTTTATAAATGTTATACTGTAAAAATATCAAAACTCAATCTTTGATGATAATGTGCATTGCTAAGCATGTCATTTAGATAGCTTTAAATGTCATTTTGTCAATATATAGGATTTTTTTGAACCCTCAGATTCCAGATTTTAAATATTTGTACCTCAGCTAAATATTGTCCTATTCTAATGAAGTATACATCAATGGAAAACGTATTTATTCAGTTTGTTATTTGTAAATATTAAAATATTGACACTTTTATAACTGGTTTTGGGGTTCATGGTCACAATAATATCAACAACACAGAAAAGAGCTGCACTTTTGTCAAGTGATCTTAATTTCATTTTAGTCAATACTAATATATACATAATATAACCAACATGTAGAGCATAAACGTATAAGCATTTTCATTTAATATTTTAAATGTTTAATGTGTTTTTACAAACAAATAATTCCTCTGCAATTTCCTTTTATCAGTTATAAAATGAGTGTAGTGCTGTCAAATTTGCATGTGTTTGCAAAGATTGTAGCTTCATTGCACATAAAATGTTAATGATGCTCATATTTTGCATCCCCAGTTCAAACAAGAGTATGTACGTGCGTGTGTGTGTGTACAGTACTTGGTATTTGGAGATTCTCTGAACTGCGCTGAACTCTCTTCCTCAGTGAATTATGTTTTATGAGGCGACCAATCCTACTAAACAAGTGGGGAGGAAGAAATCTCTTTCAAATCAGATTATCTTTTATCAACCTTTCTTCATCCTACCCATTTCATGCCCACCCTCTTTGTGTCTGTGTGTGTGTGTGTAGGTGTGTGTGTGTGTGTGTGTGTGTGTGTAATGTGTATGAAAAAATACATTTCCTGCCAACATATTTAGAACTAATTTAGTACTTTTGGGTTTAACATGGCATTAGTGCTCAAACATAACATATTTTACACATATTCAACGCTCAAAAAAATGACTCCACATCATAGTTGCCAAATCAGCCATGCTTAAAATACAAAGCAAGACACAAAATTTCCCAGCCCCAGTCGAACAAGTTCAGCAGGCGCAACATAACACCAATAAAAATAGCTCTAAATGACAAAAACGCTAAAAGACTTTTCTAGTTTTCTGCACAATATCCATCAGACAGTTGCTGTAGGCGGTGTTGTTTGAGGCTTAGACTGTGACCCCAGCGACGAGCATTTGCTAGACCGGTCATTAAGTGAGTGAACTGGCAAAGACAGGAACACGTTCAGCAGCTCACATCTGCTGGATTCATATATCAGGAATCATCACATAGCCTGGAGGCAGACTGACAGATCTGATATAACACAGACAGTATGTTTGCGCTAACAAGCATTTACCTATAGGGGCTTCCTATTTTTTGATCCTGCCAATCAATGCTATTCGCAAGACTAATGAATAATCAGTAGTTAAACAGGAAATCGGCCAATCTTCTGTGTTTGCAGGCCCACTCAGTACTGCAGGTAGGAGAGGTTTGACACAAATGATGATGCTCTGAAGCATAGCAGAGCGCTTGGGGGTTTATACTTGTTGACATTTACAAGCCTCATGCTGGCTTAATGATGCAGGAACAGAAGCAGGCAGAGCACCTTAGCGATGACCTTTAGCACACTGTGGGAGTGGACCCGCAGACCCGACCGGTCAGATGCAGCAGACTGTCAGGCTACCTCTGAACTAACACTCGAACAAGCCACTAATGGAGCTCATTTTTTTAAGACAGAGAGGGCATGGTGAAATCGGGACAGTGGGGTTAAGGCCTGATGTGGTTGTTCTTGCGGTCTAGGGTTTGATGGATTCTTGGAGCACACCTTTGGGAATTGCTGCTTGTATAGGCCTCAACAGTTTTTAAACGATATAGATGTTTGTGAATAAACAAGACAGGGATCACTAAGTCAAGTGCAAGTAATGAGCTATTGATTTCCTGCATCCTATGACACAATCTTGACGCCACAACATCAGATTTGGATCAAGTTTTAGATGGCTTACCAGGAAAAGGGAAGCAATCTTCGTACGCATTGACTGTAGTTACTAAACCACACATCAGATGGACAGTTTTACGGTAGATTAGGGTGAGACCGCAATCCTTTAAAAGTGCAGATGGAAATGGAAAGTTCTGCATTTGATCTACTTGCAGCAAGCAGAGGTTTATTTTCATGAAGACCAACTTAATGTGGGCCAAGCTATGACGGCCGATAGAGCTCAAATGTGCTGCAAGTAAGGAAAACACATGCAAATAGAAAAACACTAGCAAATTGAGAACACATCTTCATCAGTTTGACAACATGTGCAAAGTCTTGAGCCACTTTTTCACTATCATGCGGAATCGTTCTTAAAATAGTCAGGTACGGTTCCAGTTGTGTTTCAACTTGAGCCTGGAATGGCACGGAAAGATTACAAACTCTTCTCAGTGCAGAATTCTAGGCATGGTTAGACATGATGTTGCCACATTGTTTGCTTTGCTGCCACCGTCTCCAAAACCAGCTAAGTGGAAGTGTGCTATTTATTTAGTTTTTGTTATTCAATGGAGTAAATATTAGAATCAGAATCAGTTTTATTGCCAAGAGTGCTTCACACACAAGGAATTTGCTTTGGCTACAGAAGCTTCCAGTGTACATAAAGAGACAAGTGACAACACAAAATAAATATGAAAAAAGAGGATAGACATTAAACAGAGATTCAGTCAGTCCAAAAAGATCTGGATGTTGAGATGTATGTACAGATTTGTTATAAATATACAGGTTATAAGGTGCTGTGTACAGATACGTAAGGAGAAGTATTGCATCGTATATTGTTATAAGGTGCTGTGTACAAGTGCGTATGAGAAAGAATTGCACTTTTATTGCACAATGGGAAAATATTTAACTGTTCATGAGGGACAGATGGCCTGAGGAAAGAAACTTTTCCTGTGTCTGGCTGTTTTTGTGCTCGGTGTTCTGTAGCGCTGACCAGGCGGTAACAGTTCAAACAGGAAGTGTGCTGGGTGCGAGGCGTCCAGGGTGATTTTGCGAGCCATTTAGAAAACAAAGGAGTCAAAGAAGTTGAAAAATATCAGATGAGCATCCGACACTGTGGCTCAGAAGTTAGCACTGTCGCCTTTACAGTAAGAAGGTCGCTGGTTTGAGTCTTGGCTGGCTGGCAAAGCTGGCAAATTTTTATTATTTTTTTTTTTTACTACTATTATTATTATTATTACTTTTTATTATTATTACTTTTTTTAACAAACAAAAGTAAAAGAGAAAATAACAGTACAAATAGAAAAAATGTATGTATGTATGTGTGTATGTATATGTAAATATGTGTATGTATGTGTATATATATATATATTAGGGCTGTCCAAAAATTAATCGTGATTAATCACATCCAAAATAAAAGTTTGTTTTGACATAATATGTGTGTGTGTTATATATATTTATTATGTATATGTGATACACACATTCATAGAAGCCAAAACTATATATAAAAAAGTTACATCAAAGTAGTTACATCATATTCAAATGTAAAATTTGTGTCATACACATATATTTTTTATATATCTAAATATAAACCAACATTTTATCAAGTATATGCATTTGTGTATTTATATATTCATAATATAAATATAGACAGAGCACACACAAATATTATGTTAAACTTTTATTTTGGATGTGATTAATC
>CAIGQQ010004433.1:6259366-6354401 GCA_903798035.1 Danio albolineatus | reverse complement strand
GATAGATAGATAGATAGATAGATAGATAGATAGATAGATAGATAGATCCATGAGATTAAAGTCATTATAATGTATGATTAACAAAATTAAAGGTTGAGAATAAACGAATTAAATTTCATGAAAAAAGGCACTTTGTTTTTAGGAAATGTACAAAAATATTGTTCAAAATTTGAGTCACTAAATTAGTGGGATTTTTTTTTCCTACCATTTATGTCACAGGTGTCAAACTAAGTTCCTGGAGGTCCGCAGACTAATTGCGCACTTCAGGCTTGTTTGAAACCTACAGCTGAACTAACAGTTGGAACTAACATTTGCAGGGCTGTGACCCTCCAGGAACTGAGCTTGACACCCCTGATCTACATCAACCAAATCAGCATCACTGCATAGAACAGCACCTCGCATTTTTTTTTTCTTTCCCCGAAACAACAATATTCTTCTAAGAATTGAATGAGTGTTTATTCTTAACATTTTATTTCTGCATTTTTTCTTGAAATTGATCTGGTTCAACGTTGCATTTATAATGACTTTTATCTTGAGATGGCTAATGCCTTTTTTTAATGGAGATGTGATGCAAGTGCTTAATTTCATGGACCATGTTTTTGCATAGCTAGAGCATGTCATGCTGTTTATGCTTTTATATGTATTCTATTGATCAACATTTATGATTTTCAGCACAACAAGAAGACCAATAATCAGCAATAAGTTGACCATAAATGTGCGTTCCTACAATGTAATGTAATTTAGATTATAATATTATTATTTATTTCCCCGTGTTTGGGTTGCGGCTGGAAGGGCATATGCTGGATAAGTTGACGGTTCATTTCGCTGTGGCGACCCCTGATTAATAAAGGGACTAAGCCGATAAGAATATGAATGAATGAATATTATTATTTATTGAAGTAACTGGTTAAATGTAAGCATTTGACATAAAAGACAGCACTAATCAGAGGCAATTATAAAAACTGCCCAGATAGAAAAGTTCAAACTTGACCCTTGTATTTAACAATATTTTTAAAAGGTTGTTTAAATGAAAGAAAGTGCTGTAGTTCAGTGTTGATCAGTGCAATATTGCTATATTTATGCATAATGCAGTGACATGAAAAAATAATGTCTTTTTAAACTGATTTCAAAGCTCATTCATATTCTACAACAGGAGGTGTTGTGTTAGTCTCGCACTCTCTGTATAATGCATGCGCATCTGTTCGGGAATTGAAAATGTTCTCTATTAATGAGGCAATATCCAGCAGGCCTCTTGTAGAGGGAAAAACGCAAATAGAAATATTTGTAAATATTTTAATTATGTCACATTGACTAGGAAACATAAATGTTAGCTGAACAGAAGATTAAACAATTGAATTGAAACTGCATGCAAACCTTTTTAAAACACCATCTTTGTAGAATAATACAAGAAACATTCATTTAATAGCATAATATTTAACATGAAACCCTAATGTGCATTTGTAATGTGACAAAACTTTAGATATTTATTTTATTTTTTAAATGAATTTTGTTTTAGACGTTTATTTATTTAAGAAATCATCAAATTTTGATTGATTGATACAGTGATTTGATTTGATTTGAAATATAATCTGGTAATTTCACATTTTGTCATAAGATAAAAAAAATTTTTTACTTCCAAATACTGTATGTTCAACAGTATTTTACTGTGGTATAGGTTAATTTTTCTCTGTCTGTTAAATATCATCCTTAGAAGAAGAAAAGCATTGGCCCCGTCCCAGATGCAACCATTATAGTCTTTCTTTCAGAGACTCTTTGGTGACCTAATGCCAGAGACTGTGGGGTGCAAGTCATTCCACAGTAGTGCAGGGTCAGCAAAAGGGCACTTCCAGGCAACAAAGCGAGCCACAGAGGGTCTCACGAGTTCACTTATGAATCATAATGTAACAACTGGGACATCCTACGATGTTCACTTCACAGGCACGCAGAGTTATTTCCTAGATAAATTGCTAGCTCTCCCATATATTTTTATGTTATAATCGTAATCTAGATTTTGTCTTTTGCATGATCAGACAGTTATTTTCTCTACAGACATGCAAAGATATGTTGCTAACAAAATGATAAAGGACAAATGCTTCCTCGTATTTATTTTAATATATTTTTGGACGATTTAATATGCCCCTGTACTGTAGTTATATTTTGTTTTTGATGTTGATTAGGTCACAGTTGTTATGATTGTAAAGCATTAGTTCTGTTTTTGAGCGGATGAATTCCTGGTAATTCATTTGAGATCAATTCAGACCCACATAAATGAGTCATACCTGCTGTTCTCTGTCTATATGTGAATTAATCTCCATTTTTTTTTATTTTGGCAAAGCAATCAAATCCCCACAAATGGAGCGCAATGAACTGTGCAAGTTATAATTCTCGATACAGAGGTTAGATAAGTCTGCTGCGCTCTTCATGTGCTAAGTTCCTGTAATTGTGCATCTAAGTTACTTAGAGCATATTTAATAGTAGACGTGATTATGTCTGAACAGAAAATTATGACTGAAAAGTTTTGCCTGGTATTTTATAATGGCACTACTTTATAAAAGACATTTCTAGAAACTTTTTTTTTTCTTTCAGCCATCTTAAAAGATACATTACAGTGATTGAACATGATTGATGGCAGATACAAAGTCATAGTGTACATGGTGACTTTATGTAGCAGACATCATTACTTGCAAAAAAGAACAAACAGACAGAAATGTAGCATGTTGACCTGACAGATGGAGATTCTTTCACTAGAAATGCTGGTAAAATGACATCAAATAGGGGTTAAGAAACACTCAAACTACTCTGCACAGAATCAGGTAGCAAGAAAAATGAATAGACTGTGATTGGTGTTTCTCACTGATGAGACACATTCAGCTTTCGAAACGTTCATTGGAATTCAGACTAATAAAGATTAAGCTGTCTGCACAATTATGGCATATATTTTCCTCCTCGTAATTGCAAATATTGATGGCAATAAATAGAATTCACTCAAACAGATTTATTTAGGTAGTAGTGTTAATTTCACGTGGTAATGGGATTGTGATAATCCTAGCTGATTCTAAACTCAAGAACATTATATTTTGATGTTGTTTATTTAAAACGTGTTAATTCAAAACAATTACGGTCTCTTGTTATACTTTGGGTTGTATTGAGTTAAAATAATTACTTGTGGGTGACGTGGTGATACAGTGGGTAGCGCTGTCATGTTGCCTCACAGCAAGAAGGTCGCTGGTTCGAGCCTTGGCTGGGTCAGTTGCCATTTCTGTGTGGAGTTTGCATGTTCTCCCTGTGTTTGTGTGGGTTTCCTGCGGTTTCCCCCACAAGTTCAAAGACAAGTGGTATAGGTGATTTGGGTAAGTTAAAATTGTCTAGTGTATATTTGTGAATAAGAGTATGGGTGTTTTCCAGTGATGGGTTGCAGCTGGAAGGGCATCCAAAAGTTCATTCCGCTGTGGCGACCCCATATTAATTAAGGGTTCTAATCCAATAAGAAAACGAATGAATGAATGAATAAATGAATGAATAAAATGAATGATTACTCGTTGGCTTATTTCCTTATTTTCACTTTAAATGAACAAGTGAATAAAGAAGATTTCCCTGCACGTGCATAAATGTTGAGATAATGCATTAGAGGAACTTGTTAAAGTTTTTTTTTTCTTTTATAATGTTGCCATGTCAGTTTATAAAAAATTGGGCAATGGTTCACTTCTAAATTTTATAACTTGACCTAATAAATAAGAAGTAATTGGTTACACTTTACAATAAGGTTCGATAGTTAGTGTTAACTAATGCATTTACTAACATGAACAAATAATGAACAATACATTTACTACAGAATCTGTTCATGTTAGTTAATGTTGGTTAATAAAAATACAGCTGTTCATTGTTAGTTCACGTTAACTCGCTAATGTTAACAAACATGGACATGGATGTTATTAATGCATTAGTAAATGTTTAATTACGATTAATAAATGCTGTACAAGTGTTGTTCATTATTGATTCATGTTAGTAAATGCATTAACTAATGAACCTTATTGTAAAGTGTTACCAAGTAATTTGCCTAAACAATAATTTCTACAGTATCGCCACAAGAACAATTTTATATAACCTGGTACAAAGCATTTTTGTGTTGTTGAAGAAAGGAAATTAATTTAAATTCTCTTTTTGTTTTAAACAAGAAGATATAGCTTTAGTCAAAACAGAACCAAAAAAAAAAACATAAAATATTCATTCATCTAATTAAAAAAAAAAAATTGATTCACATCTAAATTTGATCACTTGAGCCAATGAAAAATATATCATTTGCAATCAAAGTACAAAGCGTATTGAGCTTCTGTTTGACACAAAAAAAACCTTCCTTCAATTAAAAATGTATCTATCCGTTCAGTTTAATAATATTTGTTTTATTTTACAGGTAATAAAGTTCAAAACATAGTTAAATATAAATGTTTTTGATTAAGAGCTCAACTAAGAAATATTTGTTTTGACCAATGTAAAATGTGAAGGTTATTCACACAGGCCAGTGCATGCATATTAAACAGATGCTTACTATGCTTTGTACTTTAATGGACTTAATAAAACACTAAAAATATTAAGGCAAATGATTTATTTTTCATTGGGTCAAGTGATATATTTTAGATGTGAACCATTACCCTAAATTTTTTTAATTGGATAAATGAAAGCTTTTTTCAGCGCAAGCGTACACTGGCCTGTGTGAATAACCTTAAAATTGTACATTGGTTTTTGTGAGTGTGCTTGGGTTGAGGATCTTTTAGCAACAGTTTAGGTTTCTCTAATTAACAACACTGGAATGGGACTATCAAGGATGTAGCCATTATTGCTTTTGGGAAGCCATTAGCTAACATTGTGTTCCTGAAATAATCCTGAACTCAGTCTGCTATAGAATCGTATCTTTTTTAAAATTATTTAAATAGAGCAAGTTAATCTCAAATGAAGTATTTGCATATAGATATCATGTGAATAAAGTTGGTTTCTGTGTTCCATCATCAGGCTGATTTAGTCCCCGTCTTTCATCACCCCTTAAAGTCTGCAATTACCTCAGCTGTCAACACTGTTGAAACTGACAATTAGAATATCCCCCAGCAAGCATTTTTTGTTTAACATTTTAAACAAAAACTTTGTCTATTCTAAACATAGACATATTGATTAAAATAATAGTTCAAAATGTCTAATAGGCATCGATATGTATATAATATTTTATTTTATTATGTTATTTTGTATGTATAATTAGCCTGGAACAACATAAATGTCATAAGCTATGACAATGATCATGCTTTATTCAGTGTAAAATGTTACCAGTATGGGTTTGAATGCCATTTTACATTACATACTCTCTGTAGTGAAGGCAGCAGCAGATAGTTTTACCTCAAATCTAGAAAATAAAATAACTTGCTAACATAAAGTTAAACATGAATGTTAGAACTGTGACGCATGTTATTTTGACAATGCTAATGCGGTATAACATTTAATTAGATTCTAATTCTGCACTTCTGAATTGCTGTGGTATTTAAATGTTTCTGTCCTGGTGTGGTGGATAGCAAAAATGCTTCTTGCTGTCATTTTATCACATCTTGTGTTGTTTGGACATGTTTTTTTTTTTTTTTTTTTTTTTTACTGCCAGCCCATAAGATGTCTATTAAACCCGAAAATGACTGGTGGGCTCTCTTCACTTTAGTTAAAAGTAAACAGTTGTTTATTTAGCTCCAAATCAATACCTTATCAGCCAATTAAATGTATTTCAAGGACATTTTAGACTTGAATCTCTTCCATGACAAATGAAACTTGATTTGTTGCAGTGTTGCATTTTCTTCCTGCTTTCGATCACTTTTGTAAGGACATTTTTCAAAGGGCACTGTGCTCTTATTGGTCAGGGTGAACTTGTGTTCTCTCACAAGAGAATGATGGATGTAGCCATCATTCCTCACCTAACTACATGTATAAATATATATATAAATGTGACAATACTGTTAGAACAGGAAACCAAATCCTTACGACACAACATTTTGAGATGAAAATGCGTTCATTGCATTCCACCTGTGATTACTAAACAGGTACTTGTGCTTTTTAATCTCACACATTTGTTTGATTTATTTTGACTTGAATTGAAATTCCCCCAATTGAAGTGCATACCTTGAAACTACTTTTGTAAAAAAAAATATTCAGATAAGTGCTCCTCAGAGAAAATTATGTTTCATATAAAAAATTCATGACCCTTTAAAGGCGTTTTGATTGGCCCTCACATATGTAAAGCAAAGATGTCTTTAATTGGTTGCCGCTGCTAGAAAGAGCATGCTGTAAATGAAACATTTTGGAAAAATGAAAGTGGATGTAATTGACCATTTTCGCAGTCAGTTAATTGTGATGGTTCGGTTAATTGTCCAGCGTTGGATCAACCGTCTCTCAAAACAAATTGAACAAACAGATTAAATTAGATTTAATGTCTCTTTCACTAATTGTTGTTAGATTTAGTATATGCTTGTTACTGTTCATATCTAGCAGTTGTCCCAGGAGCAAATGCCATATAATCAGATGAACCACTGAATGGATGAATGGCTCCCATGAGGCCGTGGGTGAGAGAAGACAGATTAAAGTGAGCATCCATTCAAACAGCACTGACCTCGCTGTGCAGAGCACTCCTCTGTCTACAAAGCAGCGAGATGGAAGGAGTCGAGAAAAGGACAGGGAGATGAGTACAGTCTTGAATGATGAATAATGCATCACTCTCCCCATCGTTCATAACCTTTCAAAATAAGTATCTTCCTCAGTTTAGAAAATAATTACCTGCTTCTTTCATTTAGCTCGGGTTTAGTGAATTTCATCAATATACACTGTAAAAAACACATTGTATAAACACTATAAATATAATACTTCTATAATACTATTTATATAATATAATTTATTCATTCATTCATTTTCTTTTCGGCTTAGTCCCTTTATTAATCTGGGGTCGCCACAGCGGAATGAACCACCAACTTATCCAGCACGTTTTACTTAGCGGATGCCCTTCCAGCTGCAACCCATCTCTGGGAAACATCCATACACGCTCATTCACACTCATACACTACGGACAATTTAGCCTACCCAATTCACCTGTACCACATGTCTTTGAACTGTGGCGGAAACCGGAGCACCCGGAGGAAACCCACGCGAATACAGGGAGAACATGCAAACTCCACACAGAATCGCCAACTGGCTCAGCTGAGGCTCGAACCAGCGACCTTCTTGCTGTGAGACGACAGCTCTACCTACTGCGCCACTGCATCACCCAATACTATTTATATGATATCTATACACACCTAAGTCTTTAAAACTGTTGGTAACACTTTAGTTTAAGTAATAATTCACACCATTTACTACTGGCTTTGTCGCCTGCCTATTATTAAGATATCAACTGTTTATTAGCACTTCTAAATTATCTTATTTTACATCCATATTTATACCCAATACAAAATCTAAATATTTTACTATAAATATGCAGCTAATTAGTAGTTTATTGAGCTAAAAGTCTTTGTGAATGTTTTTTTGTTGGGTTGTCCTTGTGTGTAAGGATTGTTAATGGCATGAATTAGACATTAAAATAAAATGTGACCACATTTCTAATGAAATCATTGTGCTGTTTGCATTTATTCATAATTATTGACACAAATTGACTAGCAAAGTGAGAATTGTTATTCTAGAACAGAGCCTATGTAAACAGACAATAAAAATTGACCATTGAAACTGAAATATACAAGCACTAGTTAATGATTCCTTTAGACTATAAAAGCTACAAAATCAGCCAGTGGTGGGTGTCATTAAGAAACAGTTTAAAGCTGTTTTGTTCCCTCTGGGTCTGATTCATCTTTGTTACTTTAAAAGAACCAATTAACTTCAAAATTCAGCAAAAAGCACTGCTTGCACACTTAGTCTTAATGAAATCAATGATTTGATCATGTGATTCGTTTTTAAAGCAATCTAGATTCAAGAAAAAAAAAGGGTTTTGATGATTTGGATAGCAATTTAATCATGAAGGTTAAGCTCATGGAGCTATGTGAATGTCAGAGACTTAAAAGATCACAGCCTTTCTTCTCTCACTTTTATCTCTTTTCACTTATTATTCTCTTTGTTTGACTTACACTTTTATTCGTCTCCACATAGGTTTTTCCTCCCATTTCAGCACTGACACTGAATAGTACTTTCATCTGTTTTAGGAGACAATTCTTCACTCATTCATTCATTTTCTTATCGGTTTAGTCCCTTTATTAATACGGGGTCTCCACAGCGGAATGAACCGCCAACTTATCCAGCATATGTTTCACGCAGCGGATGCCCTTCCACTGGGAGAGAATATCTAAATAAATTTTCAGCTTTTATTAAAACACAGCATCATCAACTGACACATTCAGTTGCAAAGAGCCTAAAAGAATGAATCGTAGTAATAGTCATTGGAGATATTAAATCTATTAAATATTAGATATTAAATTCTAAAAAGATTTAGAATTAAACAAAACAGGCTATTTTTCTTTAATAAAAAAGCTGGCTATCCAGTGTTGCTGGTATCCAGTGTTCTTAATTTTTGGTTAAATCTCTATCTAGATTACATTAAATCTCTATATACAGGTAGAGGCTGCTGACAGCAGTTCATCTCTGCATGTTTTCCCCTGTCTCTCTATACGAGTGCCACGGCAGTCTAGAGTCAATTTATCTCCCCTATTCTCTCCTTCTGGCTGTAATTGAGAAGGAGAGAATGAAAATGGAGACGGGCAGGTGTGAATACATTGCATCTCAAACTTTTCTATTTCAACAAAGAGATATGGAACACAAGAGGGACTACATCACCTGATCCTACTTACTCGTGTCTGTTATTATTTGGGTCTCAAAAACTATACAGCATATGAGTAATGCTTTTTAATTTATACTAGCACTAACTCTTTTGTTTATTGTTGTTATTTATATATAGATTTTATTTATGTATTTATTTATATATAGATATTGGTACATATTAGCTAATAGCATTTACTCAATATGTAATTACTTAAGTACTAGTCTCTAATAAATAAATAACTTGCTAGATCATGGTTTTCTGTAAAGGAATAATTCAGCCAAAGGTAAAAAAAAAATAAATAAAAAAAAGACACGCAAACACACACACACACACACACACACATATATATATATTCCATTTACACAGCATTATCTTGTTCCAGATGACAGATTCGTTATTTCTGAGTAAGCTATTCCTGTACGATAAACAAGTGCCAAGTGAATAGCCTCAAAATAAACATGCATGCACGTGTACACATATCCTGAATGGGTTTCCAATCATCTGCTCAGTCAGTTCTGAGTCCCAGTATGCACGGATGCTAATAAAATGTCAATTATTAGCCTTGGTGCACAAGCCACATGTGGGAGTGCACAGTGTTTGAACTGTCTGACTAGCGAATGTAGACTAAGACAAGCCAAATCAAACATCTCTGTGGACTGTGCAAAGCTGCTTTCATTGTCGTTGCTGTTATTGCATTTGTTTCCTGTGTGACACTATGTGTCACAGCTTTCACTCGTCATTGTTCTTTCGCTCTATTTTAATTAGGCTTTTTAATTTAATTTTCCCAGCATAATAGATCTGGTTTCTGTTGTCATTATCCTTATGTTGTACAGTACAGTTAAATGCCAACAGTTCTAATGTTTTGCAGTGCTGCCATTCTAATCATTCTAAAGGTACTGCTGAGGCAGACTTTTCTCCACTGAGTATCGCACATACACAGGATAATTGCCATGCCTGATTGCCTGATGGACAAAAATAACTCCACCCAGAACTCTCTGAGCCATAAGTGTTTTACTATAACACATAAGTGATTTTCCTGTGCAATCCATTTCCATGTGTTTAATCTAACAGTGCTCTATCAGGGATTTCTGCATATTACATATTTTATGTTTAGAATATCATCATATATGAGATGTCCATGTAGGGATGACAAGCTGACTCTGAACGGGAAGTGAAGGAGAGATAAAAGAATTGTCGATGGCCATTTTGAATTCATTTATTATGTAATACTAATAGAATCTTACCATTTTACTAATAGGATTACAGTCTTCGCACTAACATTTGCAATTACATATGATAATTTCAGACAAGCAAGTAAAAAAGACAGGAAATTGGTGTTGAAGGCTTTGAAGACAAATGGGGTGTCATACACAAAGCACTGGAAAATTATAAAAAAAAATGAAGGAAAATGTAAAATAAATTGAAGAAAAAAAACTGAAGAGGGCTTAAAAGTGAGGCCTGTGGCATGCCACTAATATTTGATCTAAACAAATATCTGAACAAGCAAACTCAACCATGTAATTGGGATATTGTGTGCGTGTTTGAATGGGAATCACTGCACATTACTCATTTATTACATAATGATATTTTATATTCATAAATTAAAATGAATAAATGTGTAATTAAAGATCTAAGGTGTAATTGATGAGCTTTGAAAGGGGCTTTTTTATTCTATGTTTCACGCAATCTGAACTGAAACATGAGGCTTGAACTGGACATAGATCACAGCTCTGCCAGGGAGAGTGGTTGAAATCAAGCTCAAATGAAAAGCAAATGAGAAGAGTCTTGAAAGAGGCGGGACATTCTGTTATTTATTTTTTTAATTCATGGGGCTTTTAATCATACTGTATATCTCATTTTGATAAGATTCTTTTTTTCTCACAGGTCTCTGTGTAGACCAATTTTCCCGAAACTCCAAGATTCATTAAAGACCAGCTCACACCTACATAGTGGTACAGATATTCGATAACTTACAATGAATCTAAACTCTGCGTGGGCTTGCTTATTTTAGGTCTTGCTTAAGCAATCTTTTTTTTTTCTTTTTTTTTTTTTACATTTCATGATTCCAATAAATGAAATTACTTGATAAACATATTTTTATTTTACATGTATGTTTATTTATTTATGATAATTTTTTTTTATGTTCACATAACAGCCACCAAATTTCAAATATAGGTTTTCATTATTAAATAAATATTTAAAAGATGTCATTGTCATGTTTGGCACGAAATAAATGTGGGTCTTTGTATGGTTCTTTGACTCTTGAGAATGTTCTCAGTAAGGTTAAGAACCACTAGTTTAGTCTATTGTATGTATTCATGTGGTAAGCTAAATTCAGATGTGAAACAAACTCCCTTACAATGGTACTTTTGTCTGTAAATTAAGCATTTACTGAATGTGAGAGTCCATTGAGACAGAAGTCATTTTGTGGTTGTTCTCTGTGCAGGACAATGGCCCCCAGCTGAAGGCAGTGACGGCAAGAGAGTGAGATGGAGCTGACCTCAGTAGACGCCTCCGCAGCACTGGACGTATGGGGCAATGGCTCCATTCCTGGTTTTCTTCTCAACGAGAGCGTTCTCAATGACACCTGCTTCCTCAATGCTTCGAACTGCACCAATGGGACAGATGCGGGCAACCGAGCAGAAACAAGCATGGCAGGAATCCTCATCCCTCTCATTTACATCATTGTCTGCATCGTCGGCCTGGGAGGAAACTCTTTAGTCATTCACATCGTCCTGCACTACTCCAAGACTGAGTCGGTGACCAATATATACATTCTGAATCTAGCTATAGCTGATGAGCTCTTCATGCTGGGCCTTCCGTTCCTCGCCGTACAAAATGCCATGCATTCCTGGCCCTTCGGCTCATTTACGTGCCGGCTGGTCATGACTGTTGATGGCATTAACCAGTTCACTAGCATTTTCTGCCTCACCGTGATGAGCATCGATCGCTACCTGGCTGTGGTTCACCCTATTCGCTCCTCTAAATGGAGGCGACCTCAGGTAGCCAAGGCTGTGAATGGAACCATCTGGGCAGTATCTTTTCTAGTGGTCTTGCCTGTGGTGATTTTCGCAAGTGTTCAACGGGAAGGAGGAATCTGCAACATAATATGGCCGAAGCCAGCCAATATTTGGGCAGCAGCGTTTATCATCTACACCTCCACAGTTGGCTTTTTCTTTCCCTTGCTGGTCATCTGCATGTGCTATCTGCTCATTGTGATCAAGATCCGCAGCTCGGGAAAGAAGGTTCACGCTACATCCACCAAACGCCGTAAGTCAGAGCGAAAGGTCACGCGAATGGTGGTGATCGTCGTGGCTGTGTTCGTGTTCTGCTGGATGCCGTTTTATGCCCTCAACATAATAAACCTTGTGGAGTCGTTGCGTGACGAACCACAAGGCCTGCATCTTTTCGTTGTGGTGTTGTCTTACGCTAACAGCTGCGCTAACCCTATTGTATACGGCTTCCTTTCGGACAACTTCAAGAGAGGTTTCCGGAAGGCCTTGTGCCGCTCTTCTCGAAGAGTTGAAAACCACGAGCCCACCGAGCAGCAGCAGCAGCATCAGGAGGAGCGAAGACGAGTGCTGATGCCAAGGGAAAGCCTCAGAAGAGCGGTGAGAGATGAAGAGGACGAGGAGGAAGAAGAATACAGGGAGGAAGTGACAGAGATGACAGAAATCTGCAGGATAACTCAGAATGGAAACGGAAGCGGACAGCCTGAAAGTACCCGAGCACTTTTCTTAGAGAGACCCTCGGGCACAGGGGTTTCAGAGATCTGTTCTCCAGAGAGGAAAGGCGCGTGCGGGGATGTGGTTGGTAAAGGACCAGGCTTTGGACCTGCTGCAACCCTGTTGAATGGGGCTAAAAATGGCAATGTGAAAACTCTGCCAGAGGAACCGGTGGAAAAGAACAGCTCACTGGAGATCAGCTACTTGTAAACCTTGTTTTGTCAGCTGGATAAACAGTGTTATTGTACATGCCTTTGTAGTTATTTCCTCTTCTAGAGTCTTTTTGGCTGCATTTACACTGCAGATCTTGATGGTCAATTCAGATTTTTTTGAGTGTATCCAATTGTTTTTGATGGGCCGCTTACATCTTCTTTTAAAAGTAGCTTGTTGCTGCCTGCATTCACACTATAAACAACAAAGATCCATTGACTCTGAGATAAAAACAACCCAGGTTCATTCTGAAAACTTATGCCTATATACATTTCTGGAGAGCTCCACATACATCCCAGGAGGTACGTTTTTTTGAAGTTTTTGTTTTCAAGAATCCACCAGAGGCCGCTGTGTACACTTTTCGAGATCTCAAATTTCTCTCGCGAGTGCCTTTAGTGCCTGCTCTTCTCGCATAAATCGACTGCCCAACCATCCGATATCACCACCCACCCCCTTCGCTAAACCCAACCGATAGTATTTTTAAAAAACACTGATTAACCAGCTCTCACCCACTTCTAGGCATGGGACGATAACACTTTTCAAGGTATACCACGGTTTGGAAAAATCAAGGTTTTATACCGGCAAAATTTTCTGCTATACCGTTCCTACGGTATGTGTAAGATTTTTTATTTACATTTTCTTTTTTGTTTGTTTTTTAGGTGTAAATTGTAAAGACATCTGTGTTTTTGAAATAATTCACTTGAATTATTTAGCCTGACATGTTTACTGCCCCAAAATACTTTAAATGTTTATAAAAAGCAATCCAGAAAAAGAAAAGGCCCCTGATTTTTACCATGATTACCCCATGCTCACCCTGTTATTTACTTGTTTATTTTATTTTTTGGCTTTTGTTTTTGTCTTACCTGCTTTCTGGAACTGTTCTTCACTGGACTTGAACTCCGTCATCGCGGTCAACTCCTATCTGTGTCTCAAGTACACCGATGTAGTCTGCGAACCACTGCACAAACTGACAACAGCAGGAAAACCATCCACACGGTGGTAAGCAGGCAGCTGCTATCACGAAAAGAAACAGCATCATACTTCCCTGTAGCATTCGTTTTAAAGACGAAATGCAGCCCTATGCACTTCTGGCTACATAATTCGTGATCTCCAGAAATGTATATACAGTAGGGCTACGTTTTCAGAATGTGTTGCCTGTGTTGCATAAAAAAAGAGCAGGTGTTGATTCTTTGCTCCATTCCTTTTTTTAATGTTTACTAAGAGCTTTTTCACATACATAGCACCCTCAAGCAATGTATTTATCTCTCTCTCAAGAAAAGTTCATTTGTTATATTTTACATGAAAGTTCACTATAGCCATCTTTTCAAATTTTCGACTAGCAAGCATTTGAATGTCACGTCCATGTGGTATGCTTTATGCACACTTTGACCAAAAATAGTTTTTACATCATGTATGCAATAGTTTTATATTGTTTACATGACTTATGCATCTCTTTCTCTCACTCTCATGCTGCTTTAATGCTTTTATGTGTGCTACATAACAAAAACGCCCTTTGTGTCTGAAATTTAAGGTTGAGGACTCCGAAATGACAGCAGTAGAGTTAACGTCATTTGCTACCATTTTTTCAAAGATGTACAACTTTTTATTGACAGATGAAAATCCAATCTGCCTGCTTACACTGCAAACGCAAATGCACTTTCATGATTCATATTGATTTTATTTCCTCATGAAGCCTGAAACCAATATGAGTGTCTTGGACTCCATGGGGATTTTTTTCCTGCTTACATGTGCGTGGGCTGTATCCGATCTGTGCAACATGGGAGGAAAAATTTGGAATTGGGTTACTTGATCTATGCAGTGTAAATGTGGCCTTTATGTCTGAATTTACTATGAAATTTGATTATAGTGATTAGCCCTGTTTAAGCGGAAGTGTAAAACCTGTAAACAGAATCTGAATCTGTATTGCCTTATTTAATGGACAGCAAATCCAAACAAGGGTTTCCTGCAGCATTCCATGGTCCATGGTACAATTACCTAAATGGGACCAGCACTACAATATGTGAAGCATCTGTGTGCCTTTTTCTAAAACCGTTTCGGAGATTTAATTAATGCAGCGAGGACGTGGCAATGACCGGGCACTAGATCACCAAGTACATTTACATGCACTTCTGCTTGATTATAGCTGTGTGTGTAGATCTACTTAGCGTGACTTGTAGCATAACATTACAGTGAGGATTTTGTATACGTAAACAGATCTGTGATTATACACCGCGTCATTTCCTACATCAGCTTGTAGATTTCTGTAAATGCATTTTGTATGTGCTTCTGCCTTATTTGTAAAAGTGTCGTACACTTATTGAAATCTGTTGAAAACAGGTCTACAAATTTAACTGAATCGCATTGTAATATTCTAGAGTTTTGTGCTGTCTATCAGTTGTGTTCTTGTTTATTGCCGTTGCTTGAAATATTACACAAATATTCAAATGGACTTGATTAGCAGCCCTAAAATGGAATGTTATTCGGCTTAGCATCTTGATTATCATCTGTTTACAATATATTATGATACTGTTAATGCACCACTGTTTTAATGAATGTTTAAAAGAATCTATTTTTCATGGATAAGTGTGTGCTGGGAGACCAAAGGCCTGTTCTCACCGATCATGATGATGATTATACAGAGTTCATCCCACAACTATAGCAGTAGCAAGGGAACTGGTTTAACACTTTATTTTATCAAGCTGATGATGGATTAAAAATATTGAAAACCAGTTGAATTTAACAAGGCAGACAACAAAACAAATTGACATAGTGTACTGGTGTGGATGGTAAATTAGTTATAGTTATCGTGGTTTCTTAACCACGTTTCTGGAAGAGCACCAGCACTGCATGTTTTGGTCTTACAGGTCTTTCAGTCTCTGCTAATGAGCTCATGATCTGAGTGTGTTTGGTTAAGGATACACAGGTTGGTTAAGGAAATGTGCAGAGTTGGTGGTCCTCCAGAAATGTGGTTGAGAAACACTTCTGTACTTTGTTATCATTCTTGGTGTGAATGGGCCTTAATACAGTTACTGTTATTAACACTCAAATTTAACCAATGACAAATTACCTCCCAACCACTTCTATACCAATTCCACCCAAAAAGACACACAAACACTCAGGAATTAACACTAATGATAGATCACCAAAAATAAAAGAAAATGTATATATATTTTACTCTAACCCTTATGTCATTCCAAACCTGTATGACTATTTTCTGTGAGGCACAAAAGTGAATAAAATTTGCCGGTCCACAAGGCCCAAAAAAAAATCATTGCATCACCATAAAGCAATCTAAATGAGTATTTTTTTTAAATGCCAAGCTGCTAAACGAGTCTCTTACTTACATTACATTGTTTCAGCATTTTGTGGTTTGCGATGAGTGTATGGAAACTCAACAATGCTAATGTTTCAACTGTGACTAATCTAAACCACTGTGATTGGCCATTGTGTTTATGAGTTTAACAGAAACCTGTGAGTGAATGTTAGTCTCTAAACGTCTCTAGGAAACATCCTGCACCACAAAGAACTCAAATTGATGTTGTGAAAGTGACATCATTTGTAGAGTCCTACTCTAAAAAGATTCTATGTGCACATTGGATTGTGGAAGCGTCCACAAATTAAATTCAGACGAGGCCAACTGATCACTTAGCGCAGAGTAAAGTATAAAAAGTAGTGTGCATAAAGAACAAATCTTAAGATTTTATAAGATTTTTAAACAAATTTTTAACTTTCAAAACAAAGCCAGGAACTTTTAAAATAGTATAATATAGCCACTTTATCACAATCCTTAGATGTCATGTAAAACTAGAGGCTTTATTTTAACAATCTAGGCGCAAAGTCTAAAGCACATGGCTCAAAAGCATTAAGGGCTTGCCCAAATCCACTTTTGCTATTTTAAGGATAGAAAAACATGGTTTGCTCATCAGCGCATGGTCAGTTAGGGTTGTGCTTATTCTCTTAATGAGTTATGGTGTGTTTTGAGAATAACTTGCATTAAACCAACCAGAGTGTCATCTCCCATTCCCTTTAAGAGTCAGTTGCGTCGCACCATGGTGCATTTGCTATTTACATGGCACACTTTGTTTGTGGAAAAACGAAATGCTCCACTAGTGAGAAAACAGTTAAACAGACCATTTGTGTGACCATTTTTACATTCTCTTTAGGTTTCTTTTACTCTTTACTTCTTTTGTGGATAATGAAACAGTGTTGTACGCACTCCACTAAAGACGTCCATTAGCCTACATATTTAATTTTGTTTGTTAAGCACAAGAATTTGTTTCAAAACTATGTTTAACATTCAGTTCTAATTTCCAACAAACGAACAAAAAAATGATAAAGAAGTGTGTTCAAACAACTGAGTTATATCCAAACACACGCCCTATGCCCCATATGGTCCAAAACCCAACTGGTGGACAAATTTAAATGTGTTTTTATTAAAATAAACCAGGTCTTAGTTGGTCAATGGTGCTGTATATTTCAAAATAGCAACACGTCAACAATGCGCCTAACACCTCCTTTCTAGACCATCACACCCATGAGTCCAAAATAGCATATATTGATTTGCTATTCAAACAACATGGCCCAAAACTTGAAAATTAGAGTGGCGCTGGTCTTAAAATAGCTACAAATCACGCCATGCACGTCTTGCACCTTATTGTGCCCGGTGTACGAAAGGGCCCTAGGTCTACATGATTAATCGTAATGAAATGGAAGTTGTGATTCAGCAAAATCTGTGATTCTCATCAACATCTTGTCAGAGAAGCATAGCTCTGTGTTTAGTATTAAATCTGCTCCAAAGGCCAAAGGGTGCTAAAAATAGCGAAGGAGAAAAACAAACCAGAGCGGAGAATTTAACTGCTTTTATTGATTCAACAGGACAAATTAACACAACTACAGAATAATCTCACAGATGTAGCAGCAAAATAGAGCTATAGTTCACTGAGGTGTGAATCAAACAGCTGTCAACTCTCAGGATCACGTCTATTAAATTGGTCATTATTTTGTGTAGCTTGTCAGTGAACTATGGCTCTAGTTAACGCTGCTCCATCTGTCTTGATTACAGAGCTGGTGTTTTGATGATTTGTGTTACCCATCAGATTGTGCCACAAGCTAAATTTTGACGCGAAGTGGTATGACGTGAGGCTTAAATATCACCCAAACTATCGCAAATCCTAACCCGTTGATTGGCAGCATAACATGATGGATGGCATGAATTATGGGTAACATAAACTGCCAAAACGTACATGAAAATTAAACTTTCTAATTAGTTGCTGAGACTTTTATTTTGGTATGTTTATGTACTTCCAACTGAAACAGAATATTTAGTAGGGGGCTGGGCTTTTTTGTGCGTCATTTCCTTGTTGAAGCCCTCAAACTGACATTACATCTACACTACAAACGCAGATGCAAAAGATTAGATTTTGATTGAAGGTTACTAAAACAAACTTAGTTTTCAGTTAATTAAATGGCACGGATTAATTATACCTAATGTATAGCAACGTACGCTAGCAAAATAAATGTAAATTTCACAGGGACTTTTAATTGTGCAGCCCTATGTCATACAGACTTTAATTGTGTTCTTAAAAACTCCTATCTCCTTTTGCCCTATGATAAAAATAAAACAGCATGCGAGTATCTTGAGGCTGAAGTCATAACCCCGGCTAATTTAGTTTGATTCATCAGGCCTTTGAGTCTGACCTTATGACCAACGGGTTTATCCAACACCAACTGAAGAGGTTTAAGTGCCTCCTATTACGATGTCATTTATACAGGAATTCTAGGCAACATTCAAATTCCACAGCGTCTCTTCCCAGCTGCGTAATATGCTTATGTGACATTCAGATACCCTTTTCTAAATGTTATAAATAAACGTTAACTATTGAGATCATAGCAAGCAGCAACATATCAACTACACTCCCCAGCACCCTACGCCACCTCCTCCTACGCACGGCCTCACACTCGGATGGCTTCGGAGGCGTATAGAAAGCCACTGCCGACACATTACTGAGAAACCGAGAGAGAGAAACTATTATGATTTTCATAAGGACTCTGTGGATTTCACAGCTTTGCCTCAGAACTGATTGTTTTTAAAAAATGAATGTGAAAATGTTTACTGTGGCTGTTTTTTTTTAATTGTTGTGCTATAGCTATGTGACATTTATTGCACACTGTGTTTACTATCGACCCGCTCAGAAAAGCTGCCGTTTGTGTCTGTGGGCAGAAAGGCACCCATCCTGTGACCTTCTGATTGGACAGCTCCCCGTATCTAAATGAATCTCTGTGATTCACTGGACGCTTGACACCCACCGGGGTCCACCCACACTCGATATGGATGCACAAAGAGGCAAATAGTGCTGAAGGCTGCTTGTGAACGCTGTGATATTATTCATTTCTTGGCAAAGACTTAAATAGGCCTCTTGTGCAAACAAAGCCATTTGCTCAAGGATAAAAATACATAGCGGCCCATATGTCCTTAGTCAGTACTTTAGCGTTTTTTTTTTCAGTGAGCACAAAGTTTTTTCTTTCTTTTTTCCCATGTTACATCAAATGTAAAATCTTCACAGAAGTTTCACAAAGCATTATGAAACTTTCTCTGCAGGATTAGTTCTTTAAAAATGTTTAAATGTTTGAACCATGTAAATACTTACTGTAAACGCAGACATGTTTAGCTGTGGAAAGTTGCATTCTCAGCTTTGCCACATGAGGTGCTATAGAGCTCTACTGGGAGGGTGTGATGGCTTAGCATATTAGCATATCTGGTTGCATAATCATAATGGTTTTTTTGTTTTGTTTTTTGAATGCCTGAAAAGGTCTGTGGTTAACGCAAACTTCATATATGAAACGTTTCATGTTTTATTGTACAACCAACAGATCAGTATACACATTTGTGTTTTTAAGCTTTGACGTACTAGTCACTACTAGTCCTACTAGTGCCTACTAGTCTGCTTTACACCTTTGTTGTGTTCACATTCACAGTTTGCAAACTAATTAGATATACTTTTAAAGTGCCCTTATTTTGCTTTTTTCATGCACTGTGTAGCTAATTTAACTCTTTGTGAATATGATCATTTAAAGTGCATTGTAAAAGAAGTTATCATGTCCCTATTTCACAAACAGGGGTAAGCTTAAAGAGATAGTTCTCACAAAACTGAAAATTCTGTCATCATTTACTTCATTCACATGTCACAATCATGTTTGTAACTTTTTTTTCCTGATTTTATTTTTTTTTATTTTTTTTATTTATTTTGAAGTAGTAGAAGTCAAGAGTTACCGGTTTCTTACATTCTTCTAAATAATTTCTTTTGTGTTGAACAGAAAAAAGAAACACATAAAGGTTTGAGGGTGAGTAAATTGTGAGTAAATGTTTAATTTTGGGGGTTTTAAATGTCTTTTTAAGCTGGTCAAGCTGGTTTTAGCATGTCATTTCCAAGCCTGACCAGGCTGGAAATGGCTGAAACTAACATGGAAATGGCCAAAACACCTCTAAAACCAGGCTGGTCGACCAGCTAAAACCAGCTATAAGCTGATTTTTTTTCAGCAGAGACAGGACTGTTTTAAAGAAATTATTTAGAAAAACACACTTCAAGTGTGCATCTTAAGACTAATCTTTGTCACTGGTGTAATAAGATATCTTACTCGCAATTGTTTTCATTTTAGACAAACATGCAATTTAGTCTAGGAGTAGCCTTAAGCCTTGTCTGTGAGATTGTCTTTTAAACAGAATCAATTCTGTGAAATGATCACACATCTATGAAATATTACAGACATTTTAGGAATACAGACACTTTCCTTACATCTAATACATGCATGAGCATGAAAAATATATTCTGCACTATGTAAAAACTTACCATTGGAGGAAACATCCTGCTCAAATCTTAATGAATCAAAGAAATCATTTCAGACTCTTAATGAGGGGATTTTATATGTGTTTTATGAGAAAATCAAAGTGTTTTTGACATAGAAGCCTCTACATCCATTTTAGAAATATTTACTATCTAATATATAATATTTAGAGGAATAGCATTAATATAGCATCAATAATAGGGGCACTTTAAATAAAGACTGAACATTTTACTTGGACTGAAATGAAGTAGTTTAGTAGGCTTAATAATTGGGGGTAATACATTACAAGTAAAGCGAGTTATGTAATCAGATTACTTTTTAAAGTAACTATAAAAGTAATCCATTTTTTTTTAATTTACAAAAATGTATATATCTTACCAAGTATAATAAAATTATTGGATTTCGTTGACAAACACGTTGTACCACATTGTCTTTATTGTACCTTCTTTTCTATCCGAGCAGTGGAAGAGCTTTTGTGGCAAACTGCTTTGTTTTGTTCACACTCATTCAAAATGTCCCATCTTAAATGTAGTGCTTTGTGTTTAAATAATTTCTCTGAAACTACTGTCTGTTCAGTCTGAATTCGGCCAAATTGTAGATTTATAAATAAATAATTTGTCTCTTTGAATGTGTTCATGTTATTATTAATGTTTTAAAAATAAGGATTGTTGTTCAAATAAACCAGAATTGTTATCAGAATAGAGTTTAACTGTATGTTATTGCTTACTCATACTCATAACTCATACTGCTTAATACAAAACACCTAAAAAGTAGGTTTTGGAAAATGACCACATTTGCATGGGGCCTGTTTATTATCAAAAAACCTGTTGCTACAGTAAAGTTGACATTAAAGAACCAATTGTTTTGACTACAGTGAGAGAAATACGCCTTTGCTCTGCTCTTGTTTGTGATGTCTGAGCACGAGCGCACCAGTGATTGCACAGCAAAGAATTGTTTTGAAAGAAATTCAGTCCTTTAAAGCTGAAGAGATGATGGGAGGGAAAAAAAATCAATACCAGTCCAACCCGCATATAGACTTAAGGCTACAAAAGCAGTCAATCAATGTAAATGTCTTGCTGTTTTTTTTTTTTTTAAACTCAATGATAAATATAGATATAAATGTTGCAGTTCTGCAAACGAAACTGACTGCAGAACTGTCAAACAAATCAAACATTTTGACAAGCATTTTTTGTATGAGTGTGTTGGTAACACTTTACAATAAGTTTGTATTATGTAAAAATAATTAATGTATTTACTAACATGAATAAACAATGACCAATGCATTTTATTGTAGTATTCGTCTGTATTAATGCAAGTTAATCAAAACAATGTCATTCATTGTTAGTACAAGTCAACTCACACTGCATTAACCATTTTAACAAGCATGAATATGGATTTTAATAATGCTTTAGTAAATGGTGAGTTATTAAATACATTAACTAGTGAACACTTATTGTGACCAATGTGTTAGGTGTACAGTGACCATTTAAAATGACCACTACTGTCACGTGTGGGACCGCTGCAGGACAAAGGGATTACGAAAATGTGTTTAGGTGTAACAGCAGGACAACTCAAAATATTTTCTTAAAGCCCTTAGTTCTCCCAACAAAGGTTTTCATGTTTATCTAAAAAATAACAGAACAAAATATTTTATGTTTGCTGAACACAAGTGGGAAAGAACGATACATAATGCATTTACTAATAATGTTTAGGGTTCAAATTAAATACGAAAGGCTAAAATAAAAATCCAATCGTTTTTTTTTTATTATTATTATTGTGTCCAAAACACAACAAAATTTAGTACAAATTCAACAAACGCTTGACATAAGCCACCTTCAGCATTATGCATGTTTGGACACAGCTATTACTGAATGTTTTCACGGATTTGTAAATTTTATTTCATTGTCTCAACATAAAAAGACAGTTATTATTTTTTTAGAACACACACTTAAACAAAAGAGCATCTAATTTGAGTAAACGTTAAATTACACTACACTGAATCAATGTAAAGCATACTATACTGTTTCGGCAGGCCAACAAAATACATAATTCCAGAACAGACATAAAAGTTTGAGTAAACATAAAAGTATGACTAAACTTAAAAAAAATCTCAGTTCAATCCATATAAAACCCTTTAGTATTTTTTAATAGATCAAAACAGAATTCAATAATATTTCGTATTAGAACTCAAAGCTTAGTAGAGTTTAGTATGTTTAACATTAGAATTTTTACTGCACATTACAATGTTTTACAAAAAAATACAACAAGAATGTTTGTATTAGTACAACAGAAAAATGCAAGTTTTTATCATTGATTCACCATATTTGTTGGACAAACTAAGTAATAATTGTAAACATTTCAAATAAAAATATTTTAGTTCAGTTTACTTTGAAAATTTTATTCTGAGAACTTTTCGTTTGTTGGCTTTTTTACAGTGTAGCTGTTAATCCCTGCTACTTGTAAATGAAGATGAAAAGAAACAAAGCATTTTAATTCCTTAATATAATAATTAAGCAAACAGACTTTGGTTACACCTTGCACTATAAATGAAAACTTTAACCTCTTAAGGCCCAAGCTGTTTTTTTGCAAGCATTTTTTATTTCTCTTTGCTATTTGGGCTTATTAGAACCTAATTAGAATAAAACCTAAGTATCATATTTTGATATGATGTACTTTTAAAGAAAAATGACTCGTGGTTAAAAACACATACACACATATTTTTTTAATTTGTTTTGACTATCAGAGAGTAAAAACAAACCTTTTTGCCCATTTTGGGCAGTTAAAAATAGTGTTTGGGACATTTCATATGCTAAAAAACAGTTGCAGGATGACACTGGATGTCTGTAACAAAATATAAAATATACAAATTACACAACTGTGGACATAAGAGCTCAAATGTGCTGTCCACATTTGTGGCCACTAAGCCCTAGGAGGTTAATTCATTCAGAATGAAAGACATTTGATTAGCTTATTAAATGTGTCTTGTCCTGTGTTGTTATAGCGAATGCCATTACAATTGGTTTAATTTATTTATTCGCTTGCACATTTTTTCATTATCTGAATAAAAACTCAAGTATTTAGATATTGAACGTTCTTTTTTAACCCAACACAATTTAAAAGGGCATTATAAAAGCTAAAGAACTTAATTCTTATATTTGGCTTTTAACATTTGCAGTATATGGGCTATGCTTATTACCATGCCTTGTAGACCTCTTTTCTAAACATGCAGTATAGTGTAAAAGCATGCTTATAACTAACAACCAAAAAAAATTATATATTTACCTGAATGCATCACATCACAGTACCAGCTTATCTAGCATTGTGAAAAGGCAAAGCTGAAAATTGTGTGAGGATATTTTAGCTGACGAAGCTTAAAGGGTCACGAAACACCAAAACATATTTTTTGAGCTGTTGACAGTCATATATGTCTCCCACGCTGCTATAAACACTATCAGGACACATATACTGTATCTCGCTAAAGAGTGAAAATTGGTTGTTTTCACGTTTTTCGAGCAAATTCGTTCCTCCGGTTTGAAACTAATTTTTGAAGCTGCGTCACGCCGATGAGATCCATGCGTGTATTACAGCGTGGAGAGTGGACGTCTGTACCTGCGAGTGCATCGTGATGTCTCTGAGTGTGCGGCATTAATTCATGAGAAAGACCTGCTTCAAACCAATCAGCGCGCTCTATTGTGAATGCGGTGCAACTTCATTAATATGATTGTACTTGTTGCAGTGTTCAGACGGCAGAGAGACGCCACGTTGTGTTGCCAAAACAAGTGGAAGAAGAAGAATTGTTTGGAGACACAGGTCGCTAGTGTTGTGTTTATGTGCTGCAACGAAGGTTTTGTTTACATTTCCCGCTATGAGAGCGCAGCAGGACTCCCACGTGCGTGCAGCAGAAATGAGTTTGTAGGGAACTTTTTTTTTTCACCCGAGAGCTTTTTGCATCTGGAAATGGTGAAATCCGGATTTGCCGCTCGTCTCCTTTTAAAACAGACGCCGCTCCGGTTCATGTTGATTGTCCTGCTCTACAGATTTGGTAAGCGATCAGTGCTCTTTGTTTGTTTATTCAGATGGTAAAGTTAGTTTGTATCGTCAGCAGTACTGTTTCATTGTTTAAAGACAGACCTTAGTCAAAGTGATTAGAACTGTTACTGAGTGTACAGCACGTTAATATCACTACAATATTATCGACTGAAAGATCCGCTGTAAATGCTGCTTTCCGAGGGTAAACCTTTATACGCTGCAGTCAAACAATCACTTTCGTTTAAAATTTTTGCCGCATTTTGTGACAGGATAGTGTATATACACACACGGCTTTCTGACGCTACTTACCGAGTGCATCTAAGTTACCAAGAAATGTGGAGGGTTTTTTATTTCTCCCTTATGCCGCGTGGTATTAAATGCTCCATTAAAACCTCACATCTCACGTGTTTCTCACATCTTATTTATCACGAGGGACACGCAGGAAATGTTCCTTGATAAAAGTAAAAGTGCTAACTATGGTTAAAGTGCCACCCAGAGGTCAAATGCTGCAGGTGCATTTACTGTTGCAATTGTGGCGGTGAACACAGCGGCAGAGGGAACATATTGAACTGTAAAAATCTGTATATGATATTTGCAATATCTCAACACATTTCACTCACATTTCTTATTTTAAACAGACTTTTAAAGACATTAGATTTTTAAAGCGGGTGTGAAATTTCAATTAATTTCCGTTGTCAGTTTTTATTTATATCGGACATTCTGATGACATTGCTCTTAATGTCACATTTCCTAATTAATTTATCCTGGCATTTTTTTCAGAGTAGTGACTCATTGGCCAATTATAATGAGGAGATGGTTGAAATGGAGAATGTGGGCTGCAGGAAACGTCTAGTAACTTTCTCTTTCAATTAAATGTTCACAAACTCTCTGAATCCCTTGTCTTTAATTTTCACTTCCGCGCAACAGTGTTCATTACGCTTGTGTTTGGGATGCAGCCATCATAGGTGAAGAAACACTTAACAGGATTTCCTGGAAACCATGTTTATACACGTTATTTGAAGCTGTATCATGGCAGTAAATACAGACAAAGAAGGAAAAAAGAAAGCGGAGGAGTGAAGAAACTGAAAACAGCAGAGCTGGAGGTCATGCACTCGTACTGTAAATGCTGAAGTGCTTTATGTGGAGTTGAATGGGTTTAGATACAAGCGCGGTTTTAAAGTGGGGTAAAAAATGCCACCAAAATGGTCCACATTTAAAGGAGCCCTTAAACAGTATGTTATTTTTCTTTTTTGACTTTCTACAGTACTTCAAAAACTATTATCTTGGCATAAGCAGAAATATATTTTCAGTATAAAACTAACCAAATAATAATCTTAATCTTTATCTTTGTCTTGATGCTGAATAATAATGGATGTCTTATTTTAAATCATTTATATAAAGCAACCATTTTGTTTTTGTTTATTTTTTTGTTTTTTTGCTTGCTTGTTTTTGTGTTGTGACACAGTTCCTAAAGAAATGAAATGTTAAATGAGAAACAGTGGGCATGGCTTTTTTTTTTTTCGACTGTGAGCTAATTAAATATAGTCGGCATTTCATTCAGAAAGATCCAGAAAGGGTTTCGGGAGTTATCACAACCTAACAGACACCTTCTCACCATTTCTGTTTGTTGTCAAAACTGACAGTTGGAGGGGTGTGGTTAAGTATGTTATCCACGCCCAATACCTCAGATAGACCAAAGTCCCTTTAAAGGCAAGTCGTTTCACTCTGTGGCCATCTTAGATACACCTCTTGTGAAGTATGCTCGGGCATTCTGTCTGAGCGGGGAAACAATTCTTCAAAACTGCTTGCCAAGCTTACAATTACATCACACATTTGGAATCACCAACAACGGTCTTGTAAAAGTTTCATTTCTAAATGTTTGAATCTAACAAAATCTGCATTTTGTCAGGTAGCCTGAGCTAGTGCGCATGCGCATTCAAAAGAAACGATATCACAACCCCAAACTCGTTCATGACCGTTCTACACATTATCATCCTCTAATGATCGTCTGATCGCACTGGATTAATTCACTACTTCGTTGGCGAATCTCCTCCAGAAATGATATCAATGCTTTGTTTACAAGTTTGTGGGCGTTTGTGTAGTTGCTGTCATGTGATGTGTGTTGGACAGGACAGTCAGTACCTCATGTTCTTAAGTATTTGGTTCATTTAAAAGTACAGATTTCAAGCTTTCATTCATTCATTCATTTTCTTTTTGGCTCAGTCCCTTTATTAATCCGGGGTCGCCACAGCGGAATCAACCGCCAACTTATCCAGCATTTGTTTTACGCAGCGGATGCCCTTCCAGCCACAACCCATCTCTGGGAAACACATCCAGTCTCATTCACACACATACACTACGGACAATTTAGCCTACCCAATTCACCTGTACCGCATGTCTTTGGACTGTGGGGGGAAACCGGAGCACCCGGAGGAAACCCACGCAACCACGGGGAGAACATGCAAACTCCACACAGAAATGCCAACTGGCCCAGCCAGGGATCGAACCAGCGTCCTTCTTGCTGTGAGGCGAACGTGCTACCCACTAGGCCACCGTGGCGCGGATTTCAAGCTTTATGTGGACATATTTTTTATGTCTGTGAAGCAAATTGCTAAGATTGCAATGTGTTGTTGACCACTAAAAACTGTCATAAAAGCACACGTCTGGTCCTAGCTTCTCCTCTGGAGAGTCATCAGTCTATAGCGATCGATAATTTGCTCCTGTACTAGAAGGCAGGCTTCATTTGTCATATTGACTGTTACACTTTTCCCCATTCAAAATGAGTGTCTTGTGCATTCTGTCTTTGGAGGATTTAACTGAAAACAAACATGAAGTGTGTTTTCAGATTTCAATTTTAGATTACAAAGGCAAACTTTGAGGAGTTGTTCACCCAAAACCTGCAACGTGAGCTAACAAACTCATATGGTTCGTTTTGATTTCAGGTGTACTATAAAATCATCATATAGCATTTTTTGTTTTTGGAATATTCAGTTATATTGATCAGCTAGATGGCATGATCTCAGTCAGTCTTTTTTAATTCTTTACCTCTTCCATCAACAACATTCCCCATAGCCCTATAAACTGATAATTACCCCATTACCTGCTGCTTACAACTCAGCTCACGCACTATTTGCTTTAATAGTATTCAAAAAAAAAGAAAAAAAAAAGAATTAGTGTGAGTCGGGGTGCTTAAAGAAGTGTTTCAAAGTTACCCGCTCTTTACTATTTCCTAGGTTGGTTAAACAACAGTCAAACAAAATTGTTGGTGGTCCTTGACCATTTAAAGTTGCCAAAGTTCCCTGAGCTTCAGCTGACTACACAAGACTAACTATTTCCAGACTGCTATTGTATTGCAGAAATATGATCCATGCTTTCTAACAGCTATTGTCTGCAGAACACTGTGTGTTGATCATTTTTTTAGAACCACAAACATAGGTAAAAGGTGGTAAAAATCTGCAAACATGAACACGAGACAGATTTGGAGAGTGGTGCAAGGAAGTTTATGCTGCAAATTGTGTGTATACCTACTGTATGTGTCCATAATTACGCGATTGCGTGTGTTCAAGTCACTTTCATTGTGGTTTTAGCTAGTTTTGCTTACAAGAAAATATAGAAGGGTTTGTTATATCTACTTGTAGAAAGTGATGAGGTTGAGTCTGATTTATCATCATTTTAAAAATCATTTATGAAGCCACATTAAATTTTAAAGTATATATTTTGAAATACATCCGATTGAAACGGTCCTGAAACTAGAAAAAAAATGGAGGGCAGTGCCTGATTTCATTCATTGGGAATTGATTGGATTATTGGAAGATGGACGTTTGTAACCAAATGAAGGGAGATTGATGAATAGATGAAAGGAGGGCAGAAATGAGTTATGCCCTGACAGTCCTTCCCAAAAGACTTTCCATGTGACTAGAAATGAAGAAACGTCATTTCAAGAAGGCAGGTTATGGTATTTGATCATTAATAACAAGCACTAATATATAAATATAAAAATAAAAAGAGCATTTTTTTTCAGTGTCGACTTTAAGCTGTATCATATAAAAAATGTATAAAGGAATTACAATCATGTTGGATCTAATGTAAAGTCTTAATTTTGGAAAATTCTCAAAGGTATGTAGCCTAATTTTTGTTCACAAAAAGACATGTGGGGTGTAATATAGATAGGTGAATTGAAATACACTGGACTTTTCTCAAAGCAATCACCCAGAGTGAAGTCTTTTTGAGTTATTGATTACAAATATATTGTTATTCCTTTCTATTGCCCAGTTTGCTTTGACTCTTGGAATATTTTGCACTTTCATAAGCCTTTGCTCCCTGCCTTTTTGGGCTACTTTCTGATGATTAGCTGCCTTCCTGACTTTCTGCCCGTTTTTGACCTTAACTTTGCCCTTCCTTTGCTATTGTAGTTACTGGTGATTTGATCTTGACTGTTTGACCTTGATTCTATCAATAAGCTCTCTTTATCTCAACACCACTCTCACTCTTATAGTGGTTTAGTGGTTCTATAGGCACCAGAGTGAGCTGCAAATGAAAATACAACAAAGTCAGTAGCAAAACTGCTTTCATATTTACCATTGTTCTTCATTTTCACCTTTAGGAATCCATGCCACAGGCAATATTTACATTTCCACAAGCAGATGAAGCAACAGGTTCAAGCTGGTGGACGGACTGATGGATCTTAGGCTGTACAGGGGCTTTGAGCCATGACAGATTTCAGATTTTGTGTAAGAACCTTGAGGGCGGCATGGTGGCTCAGTGGTTAGCATTGTGGCCTCACAGCAAGAAGGTTGCTGGTTTGACTCTCGGCTGGGTCAGTTGGCCTTTTTTTGTGTTCTCCCGTGTGCGTGTGGGTTTCCTCTGGGTGCTCCTATTTACAAAACAAAAGATGTGCTGATCATTAATGATTGTTCCACTACAAGCTTACTTGCTCTCGCATCCCATTTAAAGCAACAGTGTCATAACTGCTGGCTAGGAGAGCTTCTGTCCAACTACAAATTCCTTCTTCCTTCAATCACTCATGCAGTGTTCATACCCCAGTAGCTTCTTTGGAGGGAACAGAGGAAAAAATTAACCATCAACATTGAAAATGAACTCCAAGTGCATTTTTGTTTTGTTTCCAAGTTACTTGTGCCAAGAATAAGTTGTCTATATGTATATATATGGAACACCACAACTGCAGAAATCCAAAAGTTCAGTCTGTTAACCTAAGCATGCACAGTGACTTCTTCTTATGCAGTTTTATTGGTGGAGGTGCGAACCAGCTTATAAGTGCATCCAACCACCTACTGTGATAGAGGCGTACAGGAACTCATCAGAGAGAGTCTTAAATCTCAATCAACAAGTTCTCATCTAATTAGGTTGATTATTTATTTGTTTGGTTTCGAACAACAAGAATGATTCATTTAACAGAACTAAACTCCTTCCATTCTTTTCCATAAGACATATTTGTATTTTGCAAATCGATCAAATGGCTTGTTGACTTTTTTAAATGTATGCTGGAATAGCTGGCGATTCATTCCGCTGTGGCAACCCCTGATAAATAAGGGACTAATCCAAAGGAAAATGAATGAATGAACATTTTTAGTTTAGAATATGATATAGTCTGAATGTGTGTGTGTGTTTGTGTGTGCCACTGTTTAATAATTTGGGTGAAATTTGGTAGGAAAGTCTTGTATCAAGTCCATGGCACTTTGTAACTTTAAGCAAATTTAGTGTTTTGTTCATTAGTAATTTATCTTTGTTGATGTTAGAGTATAACAAAATAGACCTTGAGTCAGATACATTCCTAAAAATCCACAGCAATTTTTTTTATTATTTTTATTTTTTTAAGATATTAAAATAATCATGATTTTTGGTGCTCTTTATATAAAAACGTACTTAACACCAAGAAAACCATGATTCAACACATTTTAAAAGTTCATCATGGAATCACCAAAGCCAATGAATAACCTTTATCTTTAAGAATGTAGACAAATGCAGCGTTTCTCAAAACGCATTTCTCAAAAAATTTAGTACAAACAGCAAAACCTAGTTGATAACCTGCAAAAGCATGTCACTTGCTCAAAATGGATAGTTCATTCCTCAAAAGCAAGTATTACTTCATCATGTCAATGAAGTGTCATCAAGATGAAAAGTCCTGACACCATTATTTATGAACAAGATAGTCAAATGGCTGTCACGTTTTCATTATGACAGTTTTCCCATGCAAAAAAGACACTTCCTAAAAATGCTCAAGACAGCACTTTATACTATTTGAATAGTTGGACATTTCTGCATTTAGTGAGGTGTCTGAGACACTGCATATGTATGTTTCACAATTTTACTGCATAAGCTTTTTGCAATTCTAGTTTATTCACAGCACTGTGCAAAAGAATAAATACACCCTTATTTACAGCAACCATAAACTCCCTTTGGACAGAGCTGTGCACAACTGTAAACAATATTGCAGTACATATTGGAACTGAACCTACAAAATACTGTATGCAGGTCTGTAAATCATTCATGAAATTGTTCCAGGGAAAAAAAAAAGATTTCAAATTTTATATAAAATGTGCTTGACAGATTTTGACAACTAGTTGAACATTTTTGTATGTAATGACTTAGTTTTATATGGAATGACTATTCAGCATTCACAAGTTAAGTTCATTTTGACTGACATGACATAAGCAAATGATAAATGTCCAAAAGCATTTGCAATTTGTTGGAAGGAATGAGAAACCGCTACTATGATGTGCACAAACGATTAATTGTTTTGAGAAATGCATTAACTTTTGTGCAAATGCAAATAGTGTTGTGAGAAATGCACCAAAGCGACTGAGGAAAACTGGCATTCTGTAATCACAGACAGGCCTTTTTAAAATAGGTGTGCAGCTACAGCAAAACACTTAATAAAGAATGTATAGCTGCTGTGCTACAGGCAGAACATCTTGATGGAGACCTTTAATACACAGCAGCTGGTGATCATTTCAATCCTTGAACACTGGAGAGCCGCCAACAATTCAATTACTCTTTTCCAATGGTGTGTAGATTCTTACATTTACGCTGAAGCAGATGTAATCCTCACAATATGCTTAGACCTCAGAGGATGTTACCTCCATGCGTCAATCTTGGCTCTGCCGTTTTTTGCTTCACAATTATCTCAAAGGTTATTTGGATTTTTTTCTCTGAGGCAGCTCCACTGAAAATTGAGGCTGCATTAATATTAATTCGTCATCTACCTTTGCAGGTGTATGCTAGATAGCTTTCTTTGTATGCCAAATTATACCAATTATGCCATTATGTTGTCTTTCTGCACAGCATATTTTTGTTTTGTTAAGGGAAATCACTTTTGTTTGAAGCAGGTGCCGAAGCAGACATGCATTTAAATGCAGAAATGTTTACCTCCCACTATAAATAACAGATTCATTACATGGCTACATTTAAATGTGATTTATTTTTAAAATCCTCACCTTGTCAGGGATGGTAATAACAGGCTCTGCAGCTGTCTTGGCTTTTAGCGAGGTATACAGCACACCGCTGTGTGACCTGTGGACAACCTGGAAATGAATGACAGGCTAAGATGTAAAACAGCTCATCTGCCCTAATTGCAATCCTTCATGAGTGCTGCGAGACACTTCTCCAAAAGAGCCAAATTAAATGTCACCACCCCTAATTTGCTACCTCTCAGTATACATAAGGAGAGAACACTTGAGGTATGCATGTCTCCCAGCAGTTTGAGTATCTGCAGAGCACAGCAACCTCTGAGCGCATTATTGATTGATTCGTCCTCCTTTACTAGTGCAGAGACTGCTATTGTATCACAGAGCCTGAGAGGTAGGAGACTGAGGGTCTTCAATGCCATTCCAGAATCTCAGGGGGCTCTAAACTAAAAAAATGGTTCTTTCCACTTAATAACAGTTCTATTTAGAACCATATCAACCAGACGAATCCTGACAGAATTCTTTGTAGAAGTTGATTCTTTATTTCCCGCCTTTTTGGTTTTCAGATTAGTAACTGTCAAAGTTACCTCATTATTGATTTTCTGGAGTTCAGCCATCAGCCTGACTGACTGACAGATTCTTTCAAAAGCTAAATCTTACTTTCTGTATTTCTATTAAAATGTTTATACATTTGAACTTTGAAATGACCAGTTTTTTATTCAAAACTTACCAGTGTTTTTAGTTTTATTGAACATTTAAATGTGACCAGCTCTGTTCAGTTGAGGAGACCTCTTGTTTACAGGGCAAATAACAGAAGTATTGAATTTAATATACTCTTCATTGTTTTTTCTTTAATCATTTCTTGGCATTATGCATAAACAGACATGCAAACAAAAAAGGGAAAGCTATCGAAAAATTTTATATCACTTTTATTACACCGTAATTACACCATTTTTATAACTGTACTTGTTTTTACACCTACAAATGCAAGAGACACACTTTGTGATTTTAAACCAAATTGTGTATGTCCAGTGCTGTCATTTCTAGTTCATCTGCAGGACAAAACACACTCATAATGATGAAAATAAAGGCTTTATAGAAAACTGAAAAGACCAAAATGTCACTACATCAGCCAACTCTGATAATTCCATAAACTTGCATGGGGACAAGTTCTCACTTTTAACTAGTTACTTAGCTTGCAAATTAGCTGTTTATTAATACTCATAAAGCACATATTACCATCTTACTCTGCATGGCCATTTACATCCCTTAATCCTATCTCATAAACATAACCATGTCATATCACTGTATACTTTGTGATCATAAGCAGCAAATTATGAGTTTATTTAAGAGACAGTTCATCCAAAAATTCATATTCTGTCATCATTTACTCACTCTTCACTTGTTCAAAGCCTATTTGAGTTTCTGGTAACACTTTATGATAACTGCATACTATGAATCATTTATTAAGCATTAGCAGATAGTGCTCATGATTTGTTAAGCATTAACTCTATATTAATAGATGTTAGTAAGCAGTTTATAACTGCAGCTACAAATGCTCTATTCTTGACTTAAAATCACACTTATAATGTGCTTAATAATTGTAATTTCATAATGTGTGACTGATTGTTTTTTTTTTTAATACTAAATTAAGTATTGCATCATTCACAAACCATTTGTAGTTAAGAGTAGTTGGTGGCTTTTCAGATCATTCAGAATGAGTTAGTAAATAATTAATAAACTATTGAAATCAACGTTTATATATCCTATTATTCAGCCATACAGGAATGGTAACTATGTTAATAAATGCTTTATTAACTCAAACTTCTTGCAGTTTTGTGACCTAATCTAAAGTGAGGACCTTTTAATGCTTCGTAAATCCTGTATGAAGGACAATTTAGGGCTCAGTATGAAATGAACAATAATCTTTGCAATCCTATCTAAAAACTAGAATGACTGTAAAGTTTAAACATTGCGGAATAACAGGAGTGTCTAAATATAACATAAAATTGGATGAAACAACAACAATATAATAATTTAACAATATATTATGATGCAACATTTCAATGATATTTAGCGATGTTTAAATTGTTCACTAATTTTATTTTAGATAAGGTTGCAAAGATTTATTTTTCATTTTATAGTTTCATTTGTGTATCTTCAAATAAATAGAAATGAATAGTCACTGATTTTCTTTTTTTTTTCTTGTTTAGAATTTAACTGAGCCTTTAATTGTCATTTATAAGGGATTTATAAAGAATAAATAGTCCTCTCTTTAGTCCTCATTAGTCCTCACTTTAGATTAGGTTACAAAACTGGATGAAGTTGGGTTAATAAAGCATTTATAACATACAAATTAACTATTAGTGTATCCCTGAATAACAAGATTTACTCATGTTCGTTTGAATCGTTTATTAATCAATTACTTATGCATTCTGAATGATCTTAAAATAGCACCAACTACTCTTAACTACAAATGGTTTGTAAATAATTCAATACTTAATTTAGTAATGAAAAATCAATCAGTCACAAATTTTGAAAATGTAATTATCAAGCACATTATAAGTGTGTTTATAAGTCAAAAAATATAGCATTTGTAGCTGCAGTTATAAACTGCTTACTAACATTTGTTTATGAAGAGTTAATGCTTAACAAATAATGAAATCACTATTTGCTAATGCTTAATGAATTATTCATAGTGTGTAGTTATTATAAAGTGTTCCCGTTTCTTTCTGCTGTTGAACACAAAAGAAGATATTTTTTTAAATGCTGGTTGCTGGCATCCATTGCCCTCAGCATTCTTCAAAATATCTTCCTTTGTGTGACTTAAGGGTGTATGAAGGTGTACAATCACATGAAGGAAAGTAAATGATGAAGTAATTTTCATTTTTGGTTGAACAATCCCTTTAGGGCAAAAGTTAAAGTGTTCCAATATGTGTTCCCGATAATTACATTATACTAGTGATGTTTCCATCCACCTATTTTTATGCACATTTTGGAATATTGAATTAAAAATCTTGATAGAAATGGCAAGATGCCATTTTAAAGATGTGCATACATTTGTTTTGTTTTTTATGATAAGAACATTTAGCGAATAAATTCCAGCATGTGCATCAAAAATGCCATGTGATTTGGTTTTAACCAATCATTTGATAACAAAAATGGGTGGGGGTGGATAACATAGACAAAACGGTAGACCAACCGTATTACACAACATCTGAAATGTTGTTTTGGTCATTTTAAAATCCCCTTTGCCAATGTCTGTCATCAAAGTGCTTCGGTATTATTACCCCTTGAGAGGCTGAGCTCCCAAAGAGTGGTCTCACACCTCTAAAAGCCAGTTGTGACTACATTCATTTCAACTGTCTTCTGGGGTGCAAGTAGTTTATTATATAAGAAAAAGGCACACAGTGTCTTTTCCTAACGCAGAAACTTCCATTTTCTTTTTGATATTTGGTGCCAGTATACGTGACGTTTTTGACTCAATGGATGTGGAAACGAGCTTTATTCACAAATGTTTTATGTGTTATTCCAGTTTTGCATATAAATCTTTGGATGGGAAGCTACTGACAAGCCTCAATACACCTAATAAGTGGCCCTGGCAAAACTGCAAGAATGTGCTCAGTGACGCAAACTACTGTACCCGTCATCCACAAAACACAGCACCTTCACTGACAGTGATTTGGTTAAAATTGCAGAACATGACGTCATCTTATAGATTTTGAGCAAAATCTTTGAACATAGCAATGTTATTTTGCTTTAAAATTGCTTTGAATGAGATGCCACAGTCATGCTGTCGGTTATTTTAGTTTCAGGAGTGAGTCATGTTCTGTAGACACACACACAGAGGTATTTTAATGTGGTTGTCACTCCTGAAACTGTGTGTAGGATTCATTAGTTTGGACATATACCTGTATGTTCATTTCAGCTCAAAAGTAATGTCTTGTCTGCGGGAAATAAAAACTCATTTCAGTTTAACACCCTGAATAAGCAAACAAAAACAACAGCAATCATTTGCGCCTGGACCAGGATGGAAGTTGTGAAAGAGAAAATTGTTAATCACATACACTTTGAAAATAGACAACTTCACTCCAGCCTGGTCTCAGCGGAAATGAGTCATGTTGCTAAGAGACCAAAAGGCTGGCAGCTCAAGACAAGGAGAAGGAAAGAAAGAAAGAAAGTTTTGTGTGTTGATACATTAGATATAGTGGCAGGTAAGTGGGTGGCTGGAGCAACAAAGTAGTTAAGAAACTGGAGGACAGATAGAAGAAAGTGAACGTATGTAATTTAATATCATAACAATAGCAAAGGAATGGGATATCGTGTTTATAGTTTTACTTAGCTGTTAATTTACATAAATATATTTAGTTGGAATAAGTTGATATCATTATAGAAAACTTCCCTATTTTAGTCATGTAAAAAAAAAAAACTTACTACGGTTACATTTATTTGATCAGAAATACAGTCAAATATCAACCAATGGTAAAACTGTGAGGTTCAGTCAAAATTCTTAATACTTTTGATAAGATTAATATTTATTCATTGTTTTTTCTTCGGCTTAGTCCCTTTGTTAATCTGGGGTTGCCAAAGCAGAATGAACCGCCAACTTATCCAGCATATGTTTTACACAGCGGATGCCTTTCCAGCTGCAACCCATTACTGGGAAACATCCATACATTCACATTCACACATACATTACGGACAAGTTAGCTTACTGAATTCACCTACATCGCATGTCTTTGGACCTTCTTGCTGTGAGGTGACAGTGCTACCCACTGCGCCACCACGCCGCCCTTAATATTAAATGGAGTTCACTTGTTAATAAAGGTTCAGTGGTGGAACCACGCCTTAACCAATCACCAACTCCCTTAAACTTTGGTTAAGGAAGACCATCCCTCTAGCACTGTTCTTCTCGTTCTCTTTGAACCCACCCTGCCTCCCTCTGTTCCCATTCACAATCATGTAACCCTCTTCACTCCTACATGTAGGTTGAACCGGGGGGTCCAATCGCTCTGCGAATATTTATCACAGGAGACAGCACCCCCACTCTGAGTCTCTGGGCATGGTACACTCTCAGAAATAAAGGTACGAGAGCTGTCACTGGGGTGGTACCTTTTTCAAAGGTACACATTTGTACCTAAAGGGTCCATATTGGTACCTCAAAAGTATATTTTAGTACCTAAAATTTTAAGAGGAACACTTCTGTACTTTTTATGTACTAATATGTACCCTTGAGGTATTAATAAGGTCTCTTTAGGTACAAATGTGTCCCTTATGAAAAGGTACCACCCCAGTGACAGCTCCTGTACCTTTATAGGACACCTGATCAACCTATCCGCCTATTCACCAGTCATCACTCTTACTCCCCTTCCCCTTCATCCCACTGTTCTCTCTTACCATCCCTTTCATCCCTAAATCCCTACAGTAAAGACTAGCTCAAAGTGTGGCGTGGTCCATGCTGGTGAACATAATGTACAATTAAAAACAAATAATTTTTAATTCTACTAACACATTTTTTAATCGATCTGTCGATTAATTGATTAATAAAAGATCAACAGATAACTAATTTTAAATTCTGGATTGTCATTTTGTGTGCCTGTGTACATCTTGCATTCTTTGTGGATGTCCCAACAAATATAGCAATGCCAGTAAATTCTGACCTTCCTTAGGAAAATGGCTCATAAATCGCACAAAATTGAATATTTTGAAAGATTTTTTTGGGGGGGCTTTTGGGGTTTGGCTTTAGGGGTCGGGTTGGGGTAGAAAAACATATGTATCAGTACAGTATAAACATTATTAAGTCCCTTTAAAGAAAGTGTGTGTGTCTGTGTGAGTGTTCAGGTGACCTTTCCTCAACAGCTCAGCTCAAGACACCTCCATTACTCTTAATCAGTTGATGCCTGATTGGTTCTCTACACCTATTATCCCCCTGCATCCAGCATTGCACAGCCATGACCTCATTGGTCAAAGCCCTGATCTAATGCCACAGCAGCCGTCTGCTCTCATTTATCTGGAGAAAATGTGGAGATTGTGCATGCCAACAGGTTTTATCACATTAGTATAGCTTTATGGAATATGACATGCATCCAAGCATATGGGCAGAATTTAAATAAAAGTTCATATAAGAAGTTATGTGAGATAGTTAGGATAGAACTATAAGTTTGTGAACCTTAGATTAGGTTAAATTGGAATGTCAAGTCTGATTTTTTACAATTTCATCCATACACTTTTGCCACATTCAAGTGAGCAAGGTCACTTACTTAACTGAGTCTTTTAGATTGGTTTGAAGCTAAAATCTAAACCGCAAACCGTACGTACTTTCCATTATTTTCACATTCATTCTTAATCGAAGGCCATTACAGTACATTTCAGTTCAGAAGAAGTCTGAAGGAGAGTCTGAATAATACAGTTTTCACTGCTTCTTACAAAGAGACTATACACAAGTCAAATGTCTCACTTGTCTTTTAAATCTTTACTGTTGCCATGCTGACATTGTAAGTTGTCATTGTAATGCAGTGCTAAATATATGAAGTCATACTGTAAGAGACCCATAGTGCTCAAAGCAAAAAAAAGCCTATTTTAGATTTCCAACAGCTTTCTATTTCTATGCCATAAGTTGTTCCCTTTAAGAAAATTGTAATACTGACAAATGTGTTGTTTTTTTGCCACAGGGTGTAATGAAAGGCTTTTCTCGTGTCACTGTGCAATTAGAATTAAAAAAAAAAAGCTAAAATGATCTGCATCATATCAATTTTACCATCACATAACTAAAATAAAGTGGCGCTCAGTTCAGAGAGCAATTCCTTTTCATTAATGCTGCCGGCAGCAGCTCCCTAAAACATCAAATGGACTCCCGATCCGTCCTAATGAGGCCAGGAGTGTAAATATGCCTCATTTCTATCGAGCTGAAGATAAAACACAACAGATGTAAAAATGCCAGTGGAGAGAATCTCTAAAATAGTTTGATGATGTGAGAGACTACACTCAGCAGGTGCTCTTAGAGATGTGTACAAGAAGCCATAGGAGGGACGACATTGGGGAGCACCAGAAACACGTCACCGCTCGATCTGGGTTAATGAGCAAAGCAATTGAATTTGTGAGGTCTAAATCTAAGTAAACCCTGTGGAGAAGCAGTATTTACAGGGAGCAGAAATCATTTTAGTATCTAGTGATGTTAAAGTAGCTAATATCATCCTTTAAACCAGTGGTTTTTAACCGCAGTCCTGTGGACCCACTTCTCTGCACATTTCGTATGTCTTCAGATCATCAGCTTGTTAGCGAAGAGCTCTAATTAAGCTTTCAAGTCATGTCTGAAAAATCATATTTACGAGATGAACGCAGATAAATTTTATAACATGGTCATGATAATTAATGGGAAACTCTTTTCCCCTCTGTAAACACAGAGTTTTTGAGTTCAGAGTACCACTATTTTACAAGACTAAACCTCTACTAAAAACTATACTGCCTGTTCAAAAAAATAACACACACTGTAATATTCATTGGACAGCTTTTATCTTTGATTATGGCACAGATTCACCGTGGCATAGTTTCAGTATGCTTCTGCAATGTCACATTTATTGTTGTCCAAATTTGAAATACATTTTCACCAAGATCTTATGATGGAGAATCGGACCGGTGTGCACAGTCTTCCCCAGCATATCCTAAAGATTCTCAATGGGGTTCATGTCTGGACTCTGTGGTGGTCAATTCAAAGTTATACATTATATATTATATTAAATATGTATATTATAATCACTCGCTCACTTTCATTCAGCTTACACCCTGATTTTATCAGGGGTTTATCAGGGGTATATTTATGTTAGGAGAGTCGGACCACTGTGAAAAGTCTTCTCCTACATGTCTTAAAGACTCTCAATAGGGTTCAGGTCTGGACTCTGGGTGGCCATTTTATGTGTAATAATAATGCCTCATGCTCTCTGAACTACTCTTTCACAATTTAAACCTGATGGATCCTGGTATTGTCACCTTGGAGAAAGCCTGTGCCATCAGTGGGAAAAAATGTTTGGAATAATCTGGTCATTCAGTATATTTAGGTAGTCAGCTGACCTCATTCTTTGGCCACATAATGTTGCTGAACCTAGACCTGTTCAACTGCAGCATCTCCAGATCACAGTACTGCCTCCAGAAGCTTGTATGTTAGGCACAACAGGCGTGATGGTTGCACTTTACTCCAGAGTCCAATCTTAATGCACATCCCTAGCTAATTGAAATCTTTTTTTTTTTCAATTAGCCACAATAATTAATGGTTTAAGGCTTAAGGCTATGCAGCTGTTTACTCCCAAAGCTCTTGAGTTCCGTTTGCATTCTGCATGTGGAAATGTTTTTACTTTAATAGTGAAAAAATACTTTCACTATTAAACATAGCTGTACACTATTCTACTGTTGTTGTAATTGTTTATTATTATTATTATTATTATTATTATTATTATTATTATTATTATTATTATTATTATTATTATTATTATTATTATTATTATTATTTTACCAAACATTTAAGCAACCATTCATCAATCTCAATCATTCATGATTTTTTTCAGATCAAATTTCTTCTGCAAAGATGCAGTTCCCTGCTCTCCTTCCGATTTTTAATAATGTGTCATAATAATGTGTAATGTGTGACAGTTCTTAATCCAATTTCAGTTAGAGTTAGAATTAAATAACTTGTGACCAGCTGAAACATAATCATCCATGCAGCAATTATACAATGGGAGGCTCCTAATTGAAGTCAATGAAAGAGATGCTTTTAAACTGATTTGTGTGAAAACATCTTATTTTAGGAACCAACAGCTCAAGGCTAATCTTTTGTTAGAAGTGTTTATGCTTGCAATCATTATGTTGGCTGTAGAACATTTTAGCATGGTAGTTTTCAACTTTAGTCCCACTTTGCACATTTTACATGTTTCTTTCAGCTACGTGACAGATTCAGTTCATGAAACTGCTAACAAAGCTGATGATCTGATTTAAGAATGTGCAGAGCGGTGGGTCCTGCTGTGATAACATATTTGGTCACACTTAATTTTAATGTACAATTATCGCTATTAATAAACCATTAACTATGTTTTTTGCCTCAATAAGCTTAGAATTTGCTGCTCATTAATAGATATTTAGATAATTAGGTTTATAATTATTGATGTAGAACAAGTTTATGCAGAATATGTATATGAATATGGTCAATATCGTAATAATAGGTAGATATTAAAGCCACTAGTTTATAGTGAGAATTGATTCTTGAACTAATGTGTTACCAAATAGTCAATAGCCAACAATAACGGTTCATTCAATCCTCAGATCTTCACTTCACTGCTTTTTTTTATTATATAACAGATTTTTTTAATTATAACAACAGAATATCTGTTTGGGGCAACTTAATTGTTCTATGTGTAATCCACTGAAATTTGTGTAAACTAATAAGTTAACTTATGTAATTCCTTCATGTTGTCCAAACACAAATCGATTGTGTCAAACCTAGAATTTTTTACAGTACATTGCACTTTACATTGCATCTTACACTCTTAAAAGTGATTAGCTACTTATAGCAAGTAAACCGGATGGCTTAAAAGCAACAAGTTATCTTCACAAAGACAATGTAGTAAACCCATTGTAACTTGGAACTGTATAAGTTGACTTAATTTTTATATTAATGTTGACTTAATTTTTTTAAAAGTCAACTAGTCCCTTTTTACAGTCTCTGACTATTTTAGCACGTCTATTTTCAAATAATTTTTGTAATTATTACAATCATACACTGTAAAACACAGCAGTCAACTTTATCAAATGAAATGAGTGTAGTTAACCCAAATTTACAGAAAGTTAATTCTACTTATTTAAAAAGAGTTTTAAACTCAGTGTTGAAGGTAATGAGTTATACTTCATTACTTTAACTTAAATGGAGTAAGTTCACAGCACTCATTTAGTTTTTTTAACTCAAATGGTTTGTAGCAATCAGTTTCCTCAAATGGTTTGAGTTGCCTTAACTTATTCTGTTTTACAGTACTTGGTTTGAGTTCTCTTCATTAATTGGATTTTACTGTGCTCAAATTGCTTCGTCTACTCAAATTTTAATTTCCCAGTACTCATTAGGATTATTTTTTGAACTTAAATGGTTTCTTGCAATTGGTTTCCTCAAATGGTTTGAGTTATCTTAACTTATTGGGTTTTACAGCGTACATATTTAGTGCTTAATTATGTTTATAAAATCTACAATTATAGCCTGTATTGAATTTAGAAGACATGCTGGAGAGCAGATTTATTTTAGTTACTGGATGTCATTTGGCTAGATGCAGAAAAGCTGGGGAAAAAACTAATATAATGAAGGTGTATTGGAAAAAAGTGATTAGTTTACTTTTTTTTAAGTGAGCACAATTTGTTTAATTATAAAAATTAAGTCAACTTAACAGTTCTAAGTTACAATGGGCTTACTTACATTGTTTTTGTAAAGTCAACTTTCTTTTGTTGCTTTTAAGGCAATTGGTGTACTCGCTCTAAGTAACTAATCCCTTTTTACAGTGTATAAAGCTGTTACACTTTCCGCCTAGCATTTTACACCATTAAAATCTTAAACATTTTCTTACAGTGCACAAAGCCCAAGTCTGTAGTTTCACCTCATTCAACAGAGCTTGAACTGTTTCCTCTATGGAATTAATAACGAACATCTCAGCAAGCATATGCCCTCAAAGCTGTCAACTGGCACAATACCAATCTATAACTTCTGACAGGGTCTGTATATGAATGCCGTCATTAATTTTATGTTGAACGGACCGAAAGACAGCGCAATTTATATTAAAATGTCAGCGTCTCCCTAGGGACCGTTGTGTGTTGGACAGCCATCAGCACTGATTCTGCCTTCGTGCACTGAGCAGTGTACATGTACTCAACTCTGCTCTCATGGTTACTTTCATACGTGTGTTTGCTCATTCTCTATGAATAAATGCATGAAGCTTCAAGCTCTCGGCACAGATCGAGATCTGAAATGCATAAACCAGTCTGCTAAAGCCTTTTATCAGTGTGTTTATAGAGAGGGAAGGAAATGTCCCTGATGCAATAAGACTACGCTCTCAGAAATAAAAGTACAAAATCTGTCACTAGGGTTAGAGCTTTTTAAAAGGTAAACATAACCAACCAGTCCACATCGGTACCTTAAAGGCATAGTTTGCTGAAAAATGACAATTTGCTCAATATTTACTCACCCTCAAGTGGTTCCAAACTTTCATGAGTTCCTTTCTTCTGTTGAACACTAAAGAAGATGTTTTGAAGAAAGCTGAAAACCTGTAACCACTGATAACCATGGTAGAAAAAACAAATACTATGGAAGTCGATGGGTACAGGTTTTCAGCATTCCTCAAAACATCTTATCTTGTGTTCAACAGAATAAAGAAACTTGTAACAGGTAAAGGGTGAGTAAATAATGACAGAAGGATTTTTTGGGGTGAACTATCCCTTTAAGAGTCCACTATGTTTGTACTTTTTAGGTACTGATATATCTTAATGCTCCAAATGTGACCTGATATTGTACCGTTTTAAAACGTACCACCCTAGTGACAGATTTTGTACTTTTTTATGTCTGATATTGTAATTATGAGAATGACAATATTATATATACATTATACACACACACACTTTGTAAAGAATCTATTGTCTTTTAATGTTGACAACACATTGTTGATCATGTTTTATAGTGCTTTTAACAAAAGTATTGCAACATTTTGTGTGATACGTTGGTATGGAAATGCTTATGAGACCCAGAAGAGGTCACTGGGGAAGGTGGTAACAACAGCCAGTAAGTTGGTGGAAATACAATTAAAGAATATTGACAGTATATACAAAGAACGAGTATTACATAATGGCTATACTGATTGTCAATGATGAGAGACATCCTTTATCATATACCTTCCAATTGTTACCATCAGGCGGTCGATATTGTGTTCCCAGACGTGTAAGAAATAGGATAAAATGATCATTTGTACCTAAAGTAATTAAGTTTTCTAATTCATTCTCTAATTCATTCTCTCTTAGTAGCAGTTGATGGCTAGACCAGATATTTATTTAGAGGTACCATGGTTTTTTTTATTTTTATTATATATTTATATAAATGCCAAATGTGAAATGTCAGATGTCTCGTATACTGCAAATTAAATTTCCACTATGGGGACAAATAAAATTAACTAACTAACTGACTAACACACACTAACATGGTAAACTTCATCCGGTGATGGTTTCAGGAGTAGTGTAAGAGTAAAAAAGCATACTCAGTGTAACAGCGCAAACTCCCTGCAGGTGAATATGCGAGAACTAATTATTTATTTCATTTTGCATGACGTCCTCTTTTGGGGCTTGTTGTTTCTTTGTGTGAGCGTGATTATCTCCAGGAGTGCAGGAACTTGGCTCAGACACATCCTCAAACTGTGCCGCCTACACTACGAGTAACTCAACTTGCAGAAAACTGCCGAGTTGACGCACATTAATAGCCTTAAGCTGAGTGTGTTTTGAGGCTCTTCTGAGTAATCACTCTCTACCTAAAATATTAATTACTGCAAGAAAAAGATAATGTTAATCACATTTGAAATGCAGGTGAATTTGTCAGTGTAAAGGACGCGTTATCTTTTACCTGACACATTGCAGAAGGTGCATGTGATGTAATATAAATGATGTATGTTATGATATTCTGGCTACTTTTCGAATACTTTTATCTGACCTTATCTATGTTGATATAAAAAGCAAAGAGAAAATATATCCTCATTTTTAATGTCAACATCATAAATGCAGCAAACGTTATTGCCGTTTTTTTAACTGGGTTAATTATGAATTGCAGTGAGTATGTGAGTTGATAAAAAGCCAACAGTCAATTAAATCATATGTGATACTAAAATAAACTATTTGAGAAAACTTGAAAACTGAATTATACTTATTAAATGATTAAATTATGACATTTACAGCTTGGCTAAAACAAGGCTAAATTGGGTTGTCAGTGAAAATCGAATGGACATCTATAAATAGCCCAAAACTAGACTAGTCGTCAAATAGATGAATTGGACAGACTTTATATGTGTAGTCATTCATTTCTGTTTATCTGATGACTAGTCTAGTTTTGGCCTACTCTTAGACATCTATAAGATTTTCACTGACAGCCTAAATTTGGTCTTGTTTTAGACATCTATTAGACATCTTTTAAAAACAAAAAATGCTTGCTGAGCTTTAACTGAGAACTGCGTACATGCAAGTATTAGGTGAACAAAACGAACAATCATAAAAACAGCAGTGACATTTCATGCTCAAATTCTTTCAGGTTTTAAATATGTTTGTATGTTTCCTATCTGTACCAGTGACCAGAGTTTATTAACTCAAAGAAAATTCAATAACCATAAGCCTGATGAAAGAAATACAAGAGTAGCAAGACAGTATTAAAAACTTTTAGCATTTTAAAGATCACAATCTTTACCAAAGTCACAAAAGCCTCAAAGATGGATTAGAAATTTGTTTCCATTTATGTAGTATCAAATCTTCATGTCAGATGTACCGATATCCATTTTGTTTTCTATGTCTGATTTCCAAAAGGGAAAAGTCAACCTTTTTGAGGTAACAAAGACCCTCCAGTCAAAATAGATCAAATACATCTAATAGTCTTCATACTCTGAACTCCAAGACTGATTTTAGCAGATATATAATCAGCAAAGATAAAGCAGTTTAGTTACAACTTATTTTTAGCTTAAATGAATTACTCACTCACTATTTACTCTCACACAAGTCCCTGGATTTCTTCTGTTGAACAAAAAAGATTTTTTCAAGGAGTAACCATTGGCTTCCATGGTAGGAAAAAACAGATACCTGGAAGTCAATGGATACCGGTTTCTAACATTTCTTAAAACATCTCCTTTTGTTTCTAACCGAAGAAAGAAACTCTTGATGACAGTAAATGATGACCGAATATGAATGTTTGGGTGACCTGCCCCTTTAACTACGAAGGACTTTTATCTTATAGTCGTAAAGTGTCGAAAACGGGAGTGACGCGTTCCTTTACGGCACGAGCTCTTGCCGCAACGTCTGGGAGTAGTCGTGCATCCTCGAATCAATACGGATTCGTACACCAGTAAAGGTAGGTTTTACGCGAAATCATGTAATACACATTGTTATTACGGCCTGGTGTAAAATCGGCAAACAGAGGTTCGCGGCAGATGAACAAGATGAAGTAATTGTCGTGTAAGGAGTGGAGCATGTGCGCCTCTGCCGAGTCCATCAGCTGCTTTTACGCGCTCAATCCTCCCGCGCCGCTGTTCAACATCCAGAGCCTATTGTTCAACAGTGACAGCAACTTTCATGTTTATTAACCTGGATATATTTCCAAATATGAGCTCTGAGTCAAATGGACTGGGAAGAGAAGTGTTGTGTATGAGTGAGTAGCGGCGAGACCTTTCATCATGGCCGCTCGTAAAATCCTGAAAGATGTCGTTGAAATGCTGCTGCGCAGTGTAACGTTAGCAGTGTTCATTGGTTATAGCAGACGATGGCCTATTTGATTGCAAAATTTGCTTTAAAACACAATTTAATATGGTTCCGTGTCTTTTCATACGCCAAATGTTGATAAACCTTATACTTTTTTTGTTTGTCAGTCAAAAGAATGGTCGACAACCAGCCAATGAGACTAGCTTTAGGTCATGTGTCCGGAACCGGCTTTAGATCACTGATAAACGTCGAGCTGGTGGTGTCGTATGACTCCGTGTCAAATTCAAAACAATATAACTTGTTTACTAGTATAGTACTGTAAACTGTATTACTCATGCAGTAATTATATAGCATCATACTATTATTTAGTGTCAAATTAAATGAACAAAAACATTTATTTCCTTGACCCACATCTCATTTTCAGCGTGCTTTGCACATTTCAATTTGCACCTAGTTAACTTGTTGTGTTAACATTTAGTTCGATTTTAGAATACTACACTATTATGTTCTTAAGTTTAAAATATGGTTTATACAATTAATCATGCACTTTTTTAGGCAATGGCAAAGTTCCATGCACCTGTGATTCAGGATAACCCATCAGGATGGGGTCCTTGTGCTGTTCCTGAGAAGTTTAAAGACATGCCCTACCAGCCTTTCAGTAAAGGAGACAGACTGGGAAAGGTGAGAGCTCTTTATTATCTTTTGACCTGCCCTGTTAGTGTATGTTAGACTCTGACTTTGTTTTTCAAACAATATAATAATTGTTTGTACACAGGTGGCTGACTGGACTGGTGCAACATACCAGGATAAGAGATACACGAGTGAGTATTTGTGTATCTTTTTATTTATTTTGCTTTCTCAGGGTGAATCTGATTGAATTAAAATCGTTGGTCTCTATTCTGTGTAGATAAATATTCATCCCAGTTTGGAGGTGGCAGTCAGTATGCTTATTTCCATGAGGAGGATGAGGCCAGCTTTCAGTTGGTGGATACTGCCAAGACTCAGAAGACTGCCTATCAGAGAAACCGGATGCGATTTGCTCAGGTATGTTTCTGAACATTTACCTTTTTGCTGTTTTACATCAGTGTCTCTCCTTCTATATTGTTTAAATGGTCTGTTGTGTTTGTGTTCTGCAGAGGAACCTCCGGAGAGATAAAGACCGCAGGACTCTTACTCAGTTCAATATGCAGACCCTGCCTAAGAGCGCCAAGCAGAAGGAAAGGTTAGTTCTGCTTAATCAATAGTAAAAAGAAGTGTGTGTTGAGAGTTATGACCAAAGAACACACACTCACCATCTCTCTCTCTGAATAGGGATCGTATGCGCCTGCAAAAGAAATTCCAGAAGCAATTTGGTGTGCGACAAAAGTGGGATCAAAAGTCACAGGTATGAAGTGCGATCTTTTCATCTCTCTTTTTTTTTTCTTCAGTCACAAATATTTCCACCTCCATTTTCCTTTATATCATTGTTTCTTGCCCCTTTATTAGCAGATTTCTATTTTCTTTTTAGTTATTTATTTTCTTTCTTTTCAGGGTGAATATTTCCCAATATGAGTTTGTAAAATCTTTATTAGATAATAAGTGCTTCAAGTTTACATTCATCTTGGATATGTAATGTCAAATACTTAGTGGACATGACGTTGATGTGAAATGAAAATTCGCCCTATTTCTTTTGTAAATGTGTAATTGAGATGAGATGAATTGAAATAACAGAATCCTATGTTTAGGCATATGCCAGGACTGTCAAACTCAGTTTCTGGAGGGCCGCAGCCCTGCAGAGTTTAGTTCCAAACTTGCGTCAACAACACTTACCAGCAGGTTTCATTCTTGATTTGTTGGATCAAGTGTGTTTGATTAGAGTTAAGGTTAAACTGTGCAGATAATTCCATACCCTTGGAATATATCATACTTAAGCAGTAATTTAAGCAGTTTAAGTCATGTGCTTGACAGCAGATTTGCGTTTATGATTTGAGTGTTATGACCACATCTCAAAATTTAGTCAGTATAGATGGTCAGACAGTACCAGATTTGCATTTTAATTTAAACTTTTTTTTTTTTTTTAAAGTTATTTATTGCAAAGTGATCTGAGGGAGTGTTAAATTGTCATTTTGCATTGTGGGAAACCAGCTTTTACAGGCCAAAAACAGAAAGTAATAAAAATGGCTTAAAACAATTAAAGTTTTTAACAGGTTTAAAGTAAAAACCAAATGATCTGTTTGATTTTGAAAAAGCTGTCCTTCTGTTTTGCAGGAAACAATAGTTGCACTTTATTGCTATTTGTTTAAAAAAAAATTATTGCACATTTTTAATAGATTTCTATTTTTGTTTCATTGATATTTTTTTCACAAACTGACTGCCTTAACATGCAATTGGCTAGATCTTGTTGAAATCTGACTATTCTCTCTCTCGACCTCAGGCTCAGCTCAAGCCCAGAGACTCCTCTGTTGAGGTGCGCAGTGACTGGGAGGTGAAGGAGGAGATGGACTTCCCCAGGCTCATGAAGATGAGATACATGGATGTGGCTGACCCGTTGGACATGTGAGTGTGTCACTCAGAGATAATATCTTAAGAGTGGGTTGCTCTTGAGGGTGTCCTTAAATAATGTTCCTGTTTCTCAGTGAGTGCTGTGGAGCTCTTGAGCACTACGACAAGGCTTTTGATCGCATCACCACGCGAAATGAAAAACCACTCAAGAGCATCAAGAGGATCTTCCACACCGTTACCACCACTGATGACCCAGTGATTCGCAAGGTACACTTACACCCACTTCAAGTGTCTTGAGCTGTTTCTATTCAACTGTTTTTATGTGCATTTAAGAATATCGCATAAAAGATTTATAAATACACCAATGTTTTGACCTAATTTTTAATCTCAGAAAGCATCGGCTTAATCTCAGGGCTGCACAGAGAGTGTGGTATAAATCAATAAAGTCTTATTGACCTAAAAATATAGTTACTATTCTCCATATTTACTGCAAATATATCTAATGCTAATTTTAACAAGTCTTTCAAATCTTGCACGCTCTTCAAAACATTCTCCATCTTCCGTTCAGTCTTAATATACTTAAATTAAGCTTGTTGTACAGGATGGCTTTTTTTTTTTTAACACATGGGATGGGAATTGTTTTATTTGCAAAATAGATTATTCTACATAGGCACCTTTGTATTGAAACACAGCTATTGTAACTCATGTCTTTCAAATATACTGATATGTATTTCAAGTATAAATAACCATGGATGATGATGCATTGCTGCTCTTTTCACAGCTGGCAAAGACCCAGGGTAATGTGTTTGCCACTGATGCCATCCTGGCTACTCTGATGTGCTGCACACGCTCGGTCAACTCCTGGGATATTATCGTTCAGCGTGTGGGCAACAAGCTCTTTTTCGACAAGAGAGACAACTCTGATTTTGGTAAGCATTTGCTTCAGTTGAGTGTGACTCAGTTCATTGGATGTCAAAGGCCAGTGAGTGCTGATGCTGGACATAATCTGATTTAAATCAAGTGTTATAGCATTTGCATATGCAGGGCTCAAGAAGTAGTATATATATTGCATAGGGTGAGTGTGAGTGATTCAGGCTTGTGCTGCATTCATTTGCTGATTAGGTCTTACAAATTAAAAAAAATATATTGTGCTGAGTTCCTGACAATAACTCTGCAGATCTGAATATACCATTAATGTTAGGTTAAAGTCCCCATGAACCGGAAGCTGCGATCGTTATACTTTTTTCGTAATGTGACAGTTCCTAGAGACACTAAGTTTTACATGAGCAAACAGTGGGCATGGCTTGTTTTTTCTACTGCGGGCTGAATGTATGTATTAAAGTAGGCGTTTCATTCGGAAAGGTGTTTTAGACGAGTTATTACAACCTAACAGATATATCCAGCTCACCATTTCTGTTTGTTGTTAAAACTGACAATTGGAGCAGTGTTAGCCACGTCCATTGCCTCGAAATCGCATCATCTGAGAATTTAACTGAAAGCAAACAGGAAGTGCGTTTTTACATTTCAATTTTTTAAGGATTAATTAAAAAGAGTACAAGGGCAAACCTTGATTTTTGGGGACTTTAAGCCAGTAAATGTGTTACTTTTTTACCCTCTGTGTTACTCTAAACACTTGGAAACCTTTTTATAAAAGTGTAAATGCCTTTTTGTTTATGACATTTATCGTGGTTATTATCTGCAATAAAAGTTTATGTAGGGTTATATTATTTTAAACTTGCTTAAATTTATTTCAAATATTTAACTAAATCTTAGAAATGTATATTTATTTATTATTTTTTATAAAAGATTCATATTTCAGATATAATTTATTATAATTTATATATTTTTTTCTGTTAATGAAGGTCACTTATTAACTAACAGTTGCCACTTGCTGCTGCTTTTCATTTAAAATGGTTTAGGATTGATGCTTTGAATAGTACAGTTAAATCTATTTGTTTAATACTTATTTTTATTTATTTTTTCTGAATACTGTCAAAAGTTAGGGGTTTGTTGTGGAGTGAGGGGAACTACAATGCATGTTTATAATGTTACATTTTAAAATGTGAGTTGCATAAAAGTGACCAATAAATTAATATTAATTAATAAAAATTCATATTCCAGGCTCAAAACATTGGCGTACAAATGAATTACCAGTGGAAATAATTCTTACTTAAAAAAAAAACACACACACAGAGTCAGGAATGCATTGTGGCTTTTATGTATAATATCTTATATTTTTCTTCTTGTAGACCTGCTCACCGTGAGCGAGACTGCGAATGAGCCCCCTCAGGATGAAGGCAGTTCCCTCAACTCCCCCCGAAACCTGGCCATGGAAGCCACCTACATCAACCACAACTTCAGTCAGCAGTGTCTCCGCATGGTACGCTTGAGGTTTTCCCCAGTACATTGATCATTAGCGTCATACATCAACTTCCATATTCTGTATCAGAACGTTTTGGTATGTAAACCTTTTTTGTTGCTCCCGTTTCAGGGAGGAGAGAGATACAAGTTCCCCAACCCTAACCCATTTGTTGAGGAGGACACAGAGAAGAGTGAAGTGGCATCTGTTGCATACAGGTCTGTGCTGACCTCATAATGTGTTTGTTTCATTTAAGGTTTATGGTTGATCATTAAAGGTATAGTTCACCCAAAAGGAGCATTTATTCACTATTTACTCAACCTCAAGTCATTATAAACCAGGGATCACCAAACTTGTTCCTGGAGGTCTGGTGTCCTGCAGATTTTAGCTCCAACCCTAATTAAACACACCTGAACAAGCTAATCAAGCTCTCACTGGGTATACTTGAAACATCCAGGCAGGTGTTTTGAGGCAAGTTGGAGCTAAACCCTGCAGGACTCCGGACCTCCAGGACCAATATTGGTGATCCCTGTTATAAACCTTTATGACTTTCTTCTGTTGAGCACAAAATAAGCTATTTCGAAGAAAGCTGGAAATTTGTAACCATTGAATGTTGAGTCAGTCAATAGTTACTGGTTTCCAACATTTTTAAAAAATATATATTTTTTTGTGTTCAACAAACGAAAGAAACTCCTAAAGTTTGAAAAAAGTAAAGGGTAAGTAACTGATGACAGAACTGTCAGTTTTGGGTGAACTATCTCCTGACTCTTTTTTAAAATCTAGTTTATTTAATTACTGGTTCGATCAGAATTTAATCTTTTTTTTTTTTTTTTTTTTTTTTCACCGTTCTAAGAAAAAATGTGAAATGTATAGAAAAGTGAGGTACAGTGGTCCCTCATTATTTGCGGGAGTTACGTTCTAAGAAAAACCCACAACAGGTTAGATACGCGAAGTAGTCAGCTTTATTTTTTATAATTATTATAGATGTTTTAAGACTGTAAAACCCCTCACTGCACACTTAATACACTTTTCTCAGACAGGCATTAACATTTTCACACTTTTCTCTCATTTAAACACTCACATTTTAAAACCATTTGATCTTTATTTGTTTATTCAGTAATGGCACACTACAGCCGCATAAATTCCTTCATATAGAATGTCCAGAAGTTCAACTTTCTGTACCATAGTTAGCCTCTTTCTCTGCCTTTTGGGTGCTACCACGGGTGTCTTTGATGGTGCGGCATGTTTCATTGACATTGTGGGGAGAAAACTTGCAAACATACAGTACAGCACTTCAGAGTCACACCGCTAGCAGTCGAAGATTAATGTAAATTTGGCAAGCTGAACGCATTCTGTACTGTACAGGAAACACTGCACGGGGGAGATTGATTGACCAGCCAGTCAGCACGCAGAACACAATGTGCTGTAGAAAAAAACATCTAAATTTGCACAAAAATCTGCAAGACTGCGAAAGGTGAACCATGTTACAGCGAGGGACCACTGTATACACTTGATAGAATAAATTTTTTGTTTCATACTTCCATTCTTGCAAACAAATTACTTGTTTTTTGCCATATTAAATTTAAGGTTCTTTTTGACTCTTTCTTAAAAAAATAATAATACAGGTTTGAATCAAGTTTGCTTTATGTAAACCTGTAGTATGATGATAATCGTCATGCACTTTGTCAAATGTAAAATAACAAACTTTTTTTTTCCCCTGATTGATTCTCAGGTATCGGAGGTGGAAGCTGGGAGAAGACATTGACCTCATTGTCCGCTGTGAACATGATGGAGTGATGACTGGAGCTAACGGAGAAGTCTCTTTCATCAATGTCAAGACCCTGAACGAGTGGGACTCCAGAGTAAGACCCAACACCCATATATAGAAATGTAGTCTTCAATTTCAGAAATCCAGCTCATGTAACGCTGTGCTCTCCGCAGTACTGCAATGGTGTGGACTGGAGACAGAAACTGGACTCTCAGAGAGGAGCTGTTCTGGCCACCGAGCTCAAGAACAACAGCTACAAATTGGCCCGCTGGACCTGCTGTGCCATTCTTGCAGGATCTGAGTACCTCAAATTAGGGTGAATACCATATAACACTGTTAGTGTTTTATTATTTTTTCTGTTAGATGTCTCACCGCATGTCTGTCTTTGTATAGGTACGTGTCCCGTTATCATGTCAAGGACTCCTCTAGGCATGTGGTTCTGGGCACACAGCAGTTCAAGCCCAACGAGTTTGCCAGCCAGATTAATCTGAGCATGGAGAATGCCTGGGGGATCCTGCGCTGCGTGATCGACATCTGCCGCAAGCTGGAGGAGGGCAAATACCTCATCCTTAAAGACCCCAATAAGGTGAGCTGCTCCGTAAAACAATTATTATGACATTGATCAAAGTTTCAAACACTACACATTTTAATTCGGCGTTGAACCGGTGTTTTTCTCATGGAAAAGTAACAAGAAAGTCGGCACACTGCCACTTTAGCTCTTAAATTTTTTTTTACTGTAATGACGTTTTAACCTACATGGTCTTCATCAGGTTGAAGGTCTTATTTTGACACCAGATAACAGGGTTCCCACACTTCTTGAAAGTTCTTAAATTTCAAACATATGGATTCAACGCCTGGAAAGTCCCTGGAAGTGCTTGAACTAAATTTAAAATGAGTTTTTAGTGTTATTTCAATAATTGTCTTGCTGCTGTCAAAATCAGAATTGAAAAGAAAAAAAAACTAGAAATTCTTCATTTAAAAATCCTAAAGTAAAATCTTGTATAAGAACTATGACAAATAATACAGGTTTTATGCATATTTCATATATCATATTAACTGCATTGAAGTAATTTGAATTCAACAAATTTTATTAAATTTCAATGAACATTGTTTAAATGGTCTAATTTTTTTGAATTACAAAGGAATTTAACAGTGCTTTAGAAAGTTCTTGAAAGTCGTTGAATTTGCTATTTATGAAAGACTGGTAACACTGAGATAAACACATCAGCTGTTAAGACATGAATACTTGGTTGGCTATATGATTTTGACAATTGTAATCAACAAGATATGATCTCCTAAATGTCCAGATCAAACTTTTTGTCAGCTTTTATTTATTTATTTTATTTTGTAGATAAACTGTCAATCAATTGCTGTAAGCTTTGTTCTTTTTTTTTTTGCTTTTAAAACCAAACTATATAAATTATACCCAATAATTAATATCAATACTAAATTATTCATTTTAGCATGATAAATGAACAAATTATTGCGTACATAAACTGTAAAAAACACTACTTACTGAAATGTTTCCTCCTGTTTTATATATATATATATATATATATATATATATACACATACACACATGCATACATTTGTCATATTTGATGTATATATTAATTTCTTCATGATTTATTTAAACATACCACTGGTGTGTTCACATTTGTACTGCAAAAAAAAAAAAAGTGTTTTTTTTTTTTGTTCCTAGTACAAATATTTAAAGTCTTAAATCAAGAAGAATTTTTTGGACAAATCAAAATACTTATCTTGTTTTCAGAAGAAAAAAAATGAACCAACCTTCTTCTTAGAAAGCCAATAGAGAGTGTTAACTACTTTCCCAATGGACAATTATCCAGCTTGTTTTAAGGAAAGACTTACTTCAATTTGACCTTTTCTGAAAACAAGACAAATGTTTTGAATTGTCTAGAAAATTCTTCTAGTTTGCGGAGTATAAGTAAAGATTCGACATTTCCTATGATAATGCGATAGTATTATTGCAGTATCAACATATTTGACAAGATAAAAATGTCTTTTCTCTTGTATAAATGTGCATGTCAAATAACCCATGCATTGAGTAAATATGAACAGCATTGTTTAACACATTTGTGCCGTGTTAATTTTAGCTGCAGTACTCTGCCAGTAGGAATTACCTTGGCAACTTCAATGTACTTCTCTGCCATAATCTGCATTGTTATGAAAGCGTAACTCCTGTTTTGTGTGGTTTAACAGCAAGTCATCAGGGTGTACAGCCTGCCCGATGGGACCTTCAGCTCAGATGAAGACGAGGAGGAAGATGATGAGGACGAGGAGGATGAAGAAGAGGGTGAGGATAACAGATCATTTCTTATCAATGTTTTTATAAATATTGTCTCTGGTTTCCTCTGTTGCTCATATATTTTAACATTTTCCTCAACAGATGAAGACAATTAAGCTGTCATTAACTACTAAGGCTGTCTACGTTCTGCGCTGCAATGCTGTCAGAGCTGAATAAAGAATTATTCACATACTGTGCTGATGTCTCTGTCTGAAAATGAACACACACTTAGCTTAGTTCAGTTTTAATCATCATAAGATCAGTGCTGGAGCTTGATGGTAATGACCTTCCCAGTACTAATGATGATTGCAATTTGAGCTTGCTTGTTAAACAGAACAGACACACTGAGTCTATTTCTAGAAGTGCCTAAATGTAAAATTTAAATAATGGTCTGAGATTTCCATAAAATTGTTTCAGACTGCATATGGTGTTAGATCAACTTTTTTTTTTAGTCCACTGTGCATGTTAACCCTATAAGGAGCAACATATCCTGAAAGATTTGCCTGTCATCATCTTACCACATCCGCTAAGATGACGACAGGCAGAGCTTGAAAATAGGTCAAAGTTTTATCTACTTCACATATAACGAAGCCCGTTTATGCTAATTATGATTTACTAGGTCAAAATTATGACTTACCGTGTTACAGTACTTTAGACAGTCATGAATTGGACTTTTTTTTTTTTTTGCCATAATTTATATCGTAACTTTGAACCTACTAAGTCATAACTTTAAAATCTCATTCTGGCTGTCATAATTTTGTCATCTCAAATTTGACAAGTCTTAAACATTACTGTCAAAGTTATCTCATAATTTAGACAATCAAATTTCTACTTTTAAATATCAATTTTGCTTTCATCTCGTAATTTCTACTTTTATTTGATATCTTTTTAATCATAGTTTCACATTTGTATCTCAATTTTGTGTCATAACTGGAAATTGAGATAAAAACGAGAAACTATGACTTCAAAAAGACTTAGTAATAATAATTCAAATATGATTTTAAGTAAAAATTATGAGATGAAAAATTTATGACGTTAAAAAGTCAAAGTTTTAAACATTTTAAAGTCATAATTTCAACTTAAGGTCATTATTTTGACTAATAGTTGTGACTTTAAGGCATCAGGGTTTTATCTTACCTGGCAGAAACAGGCTTCCATAGTTTCCAAATAAGATGGAAAATAGCAATAAATCATCTCATCTCATGAATCATTGTTAAATACAAATGTGAACTTGGACCACAAACTCAATAAGTGTCAGTTGTTTAAAACTGACAATATTTAGCAACTTTTTAAATATCTGGAATTCGAGGGTTTAAAAAAAAAAAACAACTGAGAAAAATCACCTTTGAATTTGTACTAATTAAAATGTTTGATGTGCAATTTACACTTTTCCATTGCCAATTGGTCTCTCCACAAAATGACATTTTTCTATGGACATTTAGATATACCAGTAAAACATCTAAGGGTGCTTTCACACTAGCACCCGGGTTCATTTGACGTCATAGTACGGTACGTTTGGCTAGTGTGAACACGTCTTCTGAACTCAGGTGCGCACCCGTGAACCGTACCCGAGTCCGCCTGAAAGAGGTGGTCTGGGGTACGGTTCACTTGTAGTATGAATGCAATCGTACCAAAAGCCGGAAGTGAACCGTCAACAGTACAGCAAACTATAGTTTTTATAACGTTCATTCGTGTGTGTGTGTGTCTGTCTGAGTATCACGCGCTGACAAGCGCGACTGAGACAGAGCAAACACAGTGATAATGCTTGTCTCCTCCAAAAACAGCTGGGACATCACGTGATGTTCTGAACGTATGTAATATGTTTGCGGCAGATAGACGCGAGTCGCTTTCTGTATTTTCTAAACCAAAAGGTTCAGTTAAAGCGAAACAACCGCGATGTGCGGACGTCTCTCCCGTTTGGCGCTTTGCTTTTGTGTACGTCGCCTGGCAACAGACGTACACAAAACATCGGTTTGATGACGCAAGCGTACCGGGGTTCAGAAGGAAAAAAGACAGTGTGAACACAAACCAACCAAGCAGGTGGCAAGGGGGGACAATCGAACTTGGGTACGGTCCAGGCAATTGAACCAAGTGTGAAAGCACCCTTAATGTCCACAAGACAGTGCTTTTGTTATTTATGCGACTACTGGTTTGTTTTGGTGTCTAAATCAAAGATGAAGTGCAGTGGTACGTTTTTCATCCTTTCTTCAAATATTTGGTCAAACATCTCATTTTGTGCCACAGTGAATGTGTTTTTCCAATCCCCTACAGTGCCTGCAACAGAAAACCATTTAACACACACACACAAAAGGAGAATATCTACATGTTACAAGATTGTGATCTTTGAACACCAACCTTTGCGCAAGAATTGAGGCTTGAGTAGCAGAGTGTTGGGGAGAAACTCATAGTTGGCCTTAGGGTCCTGCTTCATGTTTTTAAACGTGGCTTTTTCCACAATACGTGCGATAGCAGCAGCATCAAGATTCTTCCCCAAGAATCTGCTGACTTTCTCAACTGCCGTCCTGAGATCCTGAAAGCCATGGCAAACGCCAATATCAGACGTGCACACAAAGAAATGCTTTATCCTGCACATTGGTCAAAGACGAAAGATCACATGAAACATTTAATGCAAGAAAGAGCTAATGCTTTTAAATACTTGTGTTCCATCATTATTGTAAACAAAATACAAGCTTAAGACTGTTTAATTTTTACAAATATTTTTGGTTCTTAGAAAATGTGTCTACAGATTTAAAAAAATCTATATGTTATTTAAGATAGCGTCAAAGTACAAACATTTCAACAGTCTTCAGGAGCTGCACTGTGATCCTTAAATAGAGTCTTTTAATAAGTAATAAATCTTATTCTCAAAGGCTGCCATTTGTTTTCTGTATGTAAACACATTATACTGACAATTTAGTGGGTGGTTTGTGTTTGAATAAACGTAAAGATATTTCAAGCCATCATTTTCTACAAAAAAAAAAAAAAGAAAACAGATTTTGGTATCAGTATATTTTGATGGTCCCTTTAACGCATGTTTTTGAATTTAAGTTACATTGAATCTACGTGCCAACTAATTCTCAATAGATAAGACTGTTAGGTTGAGGTTAGTGTAAGTTGACATGCACTTGCAAAATTTCTTATAGACCACTTCAATGTGGTGATGTCATTGGCCCATGAACATTTCCTGCTTGTAATCAAAATGTTTCATAACTGTAACAAGAGGCAATTCAATCATAACTTAATGTTAAAACAGCTATCATGATTTTATTTATCAATATATAACTCTTTTTGGATTCTCAGAAGCTATAGAAATGAAAAAAGTAAAACAGGAAATACGTTGGGAGCATTGTTTTTGTTTACATCCCTGAAAACGGTCTATAGTCAGTTAAATGTCTGTTGGAGCAGTATCAGCAGGTATTAAGCAGACAGTCTACTAATACTCAGATGAGAAGTAATTGGCATGTAGTTGTAATGCAACTTTGACTGCAATAAAGACTTCAAAATGAAGTTTTTAAACCATATATATTGACTTACTATGAAGCTGTGTTATACTCACAATGATCATGTCCTCGTATGACAGGAAAAGGATGTCGTAGTTCTCTCTTTCGTTGTACCATTCTTTGACGTGGTCAAACCAAGACGAACCACCAACTAAAAGTATGGATTGATCATTTAAAAATTGCACCAGAACATAGTAAACATAATAAGTGTATACACATACACGCACACACGCATGCATGAAACGTGATGAAAGTGTTGGTGGGGGAACAGTGGGGTGAAGGGGAAGGGAAGTGAGGATAAACAGTGAACAGGTTGGTAGGCTGTCCTACAATGATGCCCAGAGGCTCAGATTGGGGGTACCGTCTCTGCAATATTTTGGTTGAGTGATTGAACCCCCCGATTCAACCTAGGAAGGAAGAGATGGCTGGTGTGCCCTTAATAAGCTTTTAGGGAGTATGTGATTGGTTAAGGAGGTAAAGTGAGGTGTGGTTCCGCTACCAAACTTTTGTTAACATTTTAACTCCATTTAAATATAGAAAATTACATATCTAGATATTACTTTGGATAAATCTCTTTCTCCACAATAATTCTATTAGAATAATAGCAAAAGTAATTTGAATACTATAAATGTTGTGTTGGGCCAAAGGGGACAGACTTACCCATTTAAAAAAATAATAATAATAAATAATAATTTTACATTTTGTGCTGCAATATATGAAATAGCAATACTTATATATATATATATTTATAAAATTAGATAAAGTCATGACATGTCTCCATGTATGGTGACCCATACTCAGAATTTGTCCTCTGCATTTAACCCATCCAAGCACGCGCACACACACAAACACTGTGAGCTAGACCTGGGGAGCAGTTGGGGATCTGTGCCTTCCTTAAGGGACTCGCATCAGCTGTGGTACTGAGGATGGTGAGAGTGCTGATTATTCACTCCCATTAACCTACAATCCCTGCCGGTGTTGGGACTCGAACCTACAACCTTTTGTTTTTAAGGAAAGCGATCATGCATCATCAAATTTCCCCATACAAAGTTTTACATCGTGCTTTTAGTCTTACCATTTCCTGCTAGATACTGCTGCAGAAACTCTTCAAAGCTCTTCGGGGTCTCAGATTTGGCCCAGACGTGGGAAAAGTGGAAATATGACACTACGTTGTCTTTTGGATTTCTTCTCACATATATAATCTGTCATTTCAAAAACACGAAGAGCAATAAAACATTTTGAATAAATGTGACCACAAAACTTTTCTCGCACAAATATGTTTCTTGTGTTTGTTGTTAATAGCCTAAAATATATTGCAGGAGTCAAAATGATAGCTTTTTTAAAAACCAAAAGTCATTAAAATATGAAGTAAAAATCATGTTCCATAAAGTGAACAAACCACAGCTTAATGTTTGATTAGGAAAGTGCATTGCTAAGAACTTCATTTGCACAACTTTAACCCATGTGTGCTGTTGAGGATGTTTTCATCCACACTGAGGTGATTATGAATCTTAACTTTGCCACAGCTTTATCCCTATTTCAGCAAATGGAATGATTTTTGATGACAAATCCTTTTTTGATATATATACATTTTTTTGTATTTCCAAAAATTCAACAATACAACTTGGCCAAACTTGCCACCCTTTCGTTATGTTCGTGGCTGTTTTTGCCCCATTGACCTTTAATAATGACATTTTTGATTGCAAAGCCGTGACAGCATACACATGCATGTGCATCATGCATGCATTCTTGATTGTTGCTGGTTTTCCTTGTTGGGAAGGAATAACATTTGTCATTTTTACTGTTGATCATCAGTTGCAGTGCAAATTGAAGCTTCTGCCTTCTATATGGAGCATAGTGTGTGTGTGAGAGATAGCTCTACTTATCTTGTTATGTCTGAGAAAAAATCTAAATAAGCAGCTCAGCTCTCAGAACATAGTAAATATATAGATTTGCATTCACTCACACACACGCGCACACCCACACGCACACACTATAATCTGCTGCCAGAAACTTTGCACAGTCCTATCTAAAGGGTTAATAGTGCCAACAAATGATAAACAGTAACAGTACCTTTTCTTAACAGGGAAAATCAACAACAATCAATAATGCAAGATAACCTGTTCTCTAGGATTTACAATGGAAAAAAAAGTTATAATGGAAGTCAACAGGGCAAAAACAGCCACGAACATAAGGAAAGGGTAGTACATATTTTTACACAAGTGTTAAAGTCTTTTAAACTTTCAACTTCTGAAGATTTTCAAATAGTTTTATCTCGACCAATTATTGTCCTGTCCTAACGAACTATACATCAATAGAAAGCGTATTTCTGCAGCTTTAAAGGGATAGCTCACCAAACACTGAAAATGATGTCATCATTTACTCACTCTTCACTTGTATGGAAAAACCTTACTATGAAAGTCAACTTTTCAGGTTTTCAGCTTTTTTCAAAATAACTTTTTTGTGCGTTTAAAAGAAGAATGAAACTCATAAATGTTTGGAACTACTTAAGCGGGAGAAAAAATTTAGTTTTTTTACTCCATTATCTTTGTTTTTTTGTAAAACCCACCCCATCTCCCCCTTTCCTCCTTTACCAGGGGGAGCTCTTGAGACCTACCTGATCTTGTACCCCTACATGCTCACTGACCAGGTGGGAACCCTAAGCTCAATTATCTCCGAGCTCAGGGTTCTCTCCCAGGACAGCATGCCACACCTGCTATTATTAATAAGTAACATCTAAGTGTGAACTCTTGACATTCATATTAAAGAAAGTGTTTTGCATTTAGCACGGTAGGAATTCTTAGATACTTACCTTTCCTTTCTTGTTTTTTAGGCCTGGTGGCATCAGTCTTGGTATGAGATGAGAGGCAAATAGTCGTGGAGACGGGCGCAGAGAATAATCAGCTCGGCCTTCAAGGTACTCTAACCATGGCATCTGCTCAAGATTGTTGGAATATTTAGTTTTTTCTGTGAAGGAGTCCTCACAAACTAAATTTATGATGTTCTGTGCCCATATTGTACCTGCAAACAAACAAACAAAAAAAGAATCTGTTTATGTAAAAAACAAATCGTTATGGTTTGAGTGGGACCAGTTCGTATGGACCAGCGCAATATCTTAAATATGGTCGCATGCAAGGCATTTTGGCTATTCAAACTGAATTTTCAAGTAAAATTCAGTTGCAAAAACCAAACTGCGAAGAACACACTAAATTAAACAAGGCATGGTTTTTTCCTTGTAAAATGTACTCCAATAACCTTTTTTTAGTATCTTAAATAATGTATGTTTCTAAAAAAAATTATGAAAACAAAATGAAAATTGTACTAAACATTTTGTTTTCCAACATACATGATCTCAACATACAATGTGTCTTGTTTATTTATACAGTCTTCTTGTGACAAAAATGATTTTTGAATATTTATCATGATTTACAGAATACACCACTGAAATTATTCAATTATTCAATATATTTTTTTTATTTGTCATATCAATAGTTTATATATATATATATATATATATATATATATATATATGTGTGTGTATATATATAAAACTGTTTATTTAGCACATTAATCATTTGATGACACATTTGAAGACTGCATTTAAAAAAAAAAATCACAAGAAAGCCCACAAAAAATAAAACAAATAAATAAAATTTCATTTTAAACCCTCATTCTTTACTTCTATCCTTCCAACCAGTAGGTTTTAGCAGTTTGTGAATTAAATTCTACCCTTATTTTAACATTTAACTTGAAACAAAGACACCTAATTTATTTTGCTATGTATATAATATAAAATCCCTTTTTAATTTAATCCTCATACAAAAACCATTGACCCATACATTTAAAAAATGACTAAATTACTGGACTATTTTTAAGAAAATAAAATCTAAAATAGAATAATATATAATACAGAAAATAACATATTATAAGTGTTTAAAAAGTAACATTTCTTGTTCTCACCTGACTTGGGGTACGTCACCAGAAAGACATCACTGTCACGAATCTCAAAATGTTGCAGGGAGTCAATGTACTCCACAGTGGCTTCACCTTTTGCAAAAATATATCCCTTGTATTTAAACAAATAGTCGTTAATACGTTCCATTATGCTGCAAGTCTGTCCACCTGCAATGAAGAGAAACAGGAGGAAATCAAATGACCTTTGGAATCAATGTTCAAAAAAAGTGAGATTTGCTGCTCTGGTCTAATGAGTTCAGATGTTAATAATTAATCCAAATCACACAGAATAACATTAGATTTGTCACTCACATATGTTTAATTTCATTCACTGTTTCATTCACAGTGTAGTGTGACTTAATATTTTAGAAATTATACTTAGACATAAAAAAGACATGTTAAGGTCCATTTGTTGCTGTTAATGCTTTTACTAACATGAACTAAGTATGAACAATCTTGTACAGAATTTATTAATTATACATTTACATCATGTTTAAAATACAAAGTTTGCTTGTGTTGACATCAATGCACTCAGTTAACAAGATCTAACAATGAACGACTTAATTTTCATTAATTAACATCAATATAGATTAATAATTATAGATGTATTGCTTGTTCTTGTTAGTAAATTCATGAACTAACATTATCAATAACTGATTAATATTTTAAAGAGTTACCATAAAGGCTATGATTTGATACGAGTATATAAGAATTAGAAATTTACATACATAGTTCTTAAACACCATAAAAGTTCAAACCAGCAAGCAATATAGGCTTGGTCTTCATAGCTTGTACTTTGGATATGTGCGAGGTTGTAAACACAAGATTGCACTCACAATTTACAGGGAAACAGAATTTAGATAAGAGGATAGAGGAAAAATATATTAGTCCGGTCATTTCACACAATCAAGAAAGCAGAATATAATGAACGTTTGGAACAAAGACAGCAGCTGAAAAATCTGACTGGAAGAGAATGGATGGGATAACAGATGATCACGGTCGGTAAACTCTTTCGGACTGACTGTCTTTTATTAAACGACCACTAAACTGTAGATTTTTGTAGTAAGACCAGTTTACCAGATAATTTACCCCTACCATTTTTTTCATCATTCTGGAAAAATATTTCTCAGATTTTGTTTACCTTTGAGCAATACCTTTAAGTCATAATTTGCCAGGGGTATGAATAATTTCGAGCTTGACTGTATATACACTCTGCCTTTGTTTTAGAAAACCAATTCAATACTTCAAATATTCTTAAACGTTAATTTAAATGTTTTAATTAAGTCATTTAATTAGTCAGTTACATTCATTAAATCCATCTGCAAGTGAGGAATATATTTGATTTCTTTATGGAATAACTGTGAGATCCTTCTATGTTGGATGAGACTGTCACAAGCCAGAATATGAACTAGTTAAACTGCAGCGTTTTCGTTGCAAGAGCACTTTAACATTGTTATTATTCAGTGTGTTGTGTAACTTTTGTTTTAAACTACAACTCAATGAAGGTAAATCTTTTCTAAATTTCCATTATTACTACAAAACTAAGGTTAGAATCCAATTAGTGGTCATTTCAATTTCTGGAACTTGCAAATTGTACTTAATTTGTTTAAGAAATGTTCAGAGATCATAGTAGTAGTTACATTCAGATTGTGTCATGTTGCTTTTACAGGAACACCTTTCCTTTGTTTACTGCTGTTAAATCATACCTAACAACAGTGACGTAATTAGGTAGTCATGGCGATAAAATAAGGCCAAAGTTACATTCATCGGATAAATATGATACGATAGAGACAACAGAGATAGACCTTCAGCATGTGATATTTGTGACATTTAATGAAAAAAGACCTCCAAATCAATAAGGCATTCACCAAATAAAAATTTAATGAAGCAATTAGTGTCTACAGACTAATCTGATGTGTGCTCATTATACAAGATTATTGCAGAGGGAGCAATCATTTCAATAGTGCAGCTGATAATCATACAGGCTTTTTATTACTGTCTTTATTGCTTCCAATTCTGACCAGGCAACACAAAAAGTAATGGGATTTAGGCAGAGCATGTTAAATGAAAGTGCTAATCTAGGAGGTGGATCTAGAGGATTACTTTACGCACACTGTTGATTAAAATGGCTACAGTAGATTTAGTGTTGCACTTATTTTGTGTGTTTTTCTTTATTATGTATGAAATGGGGTTCAGTGGAGTCAGCTAACTTATTGTGTAAAATAACACAAAATAAATGATTATGTACAGATGAATTAATGGTTTGAAGTTTTAATTTTACCTTTAAAAAACATTCATTCATTCATTTTCTTTTCGGCTTAGTCCCTTTATTAATCTGGGGTCGCCACAGCGGAATGAACCGCCAACTTATCCAGCATTTGTTTTACGCAGTGGATGCCCTTCCAGCCACAACCCATCTCTGGAAAACACATTCATACATTCTCATTCACACACATACACTACGGACAATTTAGCCTACCCTAATCACCTGTACCTACCATAATTTACTATAATGGTTGTAACAAGAAGAACATTGTAGCAAGTATTACTAATGCTTGTATGTTTTTTTTAATTATTTATTCCAGTTGATAGATGAGATGCAGGATGGTTTTAGTTGCATTTCAAAAAAATTTCAATAAAATTTAAAGTTTCTCATTAAAAAGTTTCTCATTCAAGAATGAATTAAAGAATTAAATATCGTAAATTGAATGCATGGAAGGAATATTTGCAGTTTCGCATGGGGACTGGAATGCGGCTTATGCTAAGGCTCACACTATGTATATAAATTCACACCATACAGTATAAATGGATAATGCAGAAATATATATCACCACTAGAAGAACTAATTAATTATATATTTAAAAAAATACACCAGATATTTGAACAAAATAAATGGAAGCTGAACACGGTTTCGTCGTATTTGGAAATGCAAAAAGATTTTAAACAATTTGGGAAGAGGTGAGGGTCAATATTATCGATATCATATTATATCGATAAGCTTTTTCTGCTGGGCTAATTTACCCCAAAATTACAGCAGAAGTAAACACATAATTATAGACCTCAGATTGCTTCATGCCAAAAAAATGTGTAGCTCGCTGTGGACAAAGATGGAAAGACCAGATACTATTCAATGGATAAGGCAGATTTCAAGCCTTACATTAGAAAATATAACTTACAGATTAAAAGGTTACACAGCATGCATTTACTGTCTGGTATAACTGTCTGGTTTACACCTGTACATACACTTGTCCATTTGTATATTTGCATTTAACACTTACTTCTATTGTTGAATATATCTATTATCTGTTTTTTGTCCTGTCTCTGTAATTCTGTTGCACTGTAGAAGCTCTGTCACGAAAACAAATTCCTCGTATGGGTGAACATACCTGGCAATAAAGCTCTTTCTGATTCTGATTTGAAATCATATGGAGTTCTTTCATTAATTACATATCAAAGATATTTGTTTGTGGGCAATGCAGTGTCATACTGAACTCTTCAATAAATATTTGCTGCACTTTTAATTCAGTATGAATATAAAAGACAATTTTGAATAGATTACTATTAACTAAAACAATTTGGTACTTTTATTATTATTATTGTCATTATTATTATTATTATTATTATATCGTTTTAATGTGTTTATTTAGTAAATGTAACAATCTTATGGTTGTATAGAATAGGCTCAATTTTAATGTTTAATAACTGAAAACAATTTTTTTTATTGTGCCCAAAACAATTCAGTTGAAATTTCAGATACTTTAATAATTGTTAGTTCCATAAATGACCACTGAATGCTGCAAAGTATTTTACTCATAAATTATTTAATATTAAACCAAAATGTAATTTTTTTTAATGTTGGAAATGCTTACAAATTCAAAATATGAATAAATTATTATTAGTTTAAAACATGCATAAATAAAGTTGATGTGATGCACATTTGATAATTATATATTAATAAAATAAATAAGAATTATGTAAATGTATTAATAAACAATATACTATATCATAAAAATTATTACAATGAACATAAATTAAAATAAATTAGATTTAAATAAATTACCCTTTTCGTATACTTGAACAAACCTGTCACTAAAAATAAATGCTGTTTATTAATTTGCTAATGGTATCAAATATATTCACTTAAATTTAATATTCAAATACAGTAGCTTCCTCTTGTGGCCAAAATTAGAAATGTAATACATTTGATCAGCCACCTTTGTTTCACCTCAACAAAAAATAAATAAAAATCATCTCTATACTGTTTTTCTGTATGCAGGCATTAACCTTTCTGAGCTTGCTAAACTGAGACTTGTCCTTGTCGGAGTGACAGAATCTGGGAAAAGTGCTGTTGGCAATGCCATTTTGGGCAAGAAAGCCTTTGATGAGGTCGGGGTGAAGACGCGAGTGTGTTTCGCACGTCAGGGTCTGGTGAGAGGACACCAGGTGCAAGTAGTGGACACTCCAGGTTGGGAATGGTTCAAAGTCAACGGCTCATCTACATCACTATGGTTCATAAAGAAAGAGATAATGATGAGTATGAGTCTGTGCCAGCCTGGCGCCCATGCCCTGCTGCTTGTGGTGCCATTGTCATTCTCCTTCTCCCAGCGCGAACGGCATGCTGTGGAGGAACACATAGAGCTGTTTGGTCCAGAAGCTTGGAGACACAGCTTGGTGCTCTTCACAATCTTAGACAGAAAGCAATTACGTGGATCCAGCCTAAAGCAAGAAGTGGAGTTGAATGCGGAGCTGTATAAGCTGGTTGAGAAATGTGGAGGTCGTTTCCATGCTTTGTACAGCTCTCCCAAAGCGGGAGAGGACCAGGTGGCTGACCTTCTGGCTAAGATCATGAAAATGATGGAGACCAATGGCGAGACAATGATCCCAAGTGAAAATGTGCTGGAAAAGGTTAGAGAAATTGAGAAAGAAGAGAAGAGAAGACTGGAGGAAGAGCAAAAGTTGAGGGAAGAGAATGTACACAAAGTGAGAGAAGCACTGAGGGAAAAAGAGTTAAGACGGTCAAGGAGGAGAATGGAACAACAGACACTGGATGGTAAGATAATATTTGTGTCCTTTGGGGTCAGAAAAAATGTTGACATTTTGAAAAATAAACGTGAAAAAAGAAAATTAACTTTCCCAAAAATAATCATGGTTTTAATTGCATGTATGTTGTTATATTATCTATAGGTCAGGCATTTAAGTTAAAATTATAGTTACACAAATGTTAATACATTTCCAACTGCAGTTTTACTGTTTAAAAGAAACATGGTTAGTTCTCTAAAATGTCATGACAGAATCTTCAACTACCCTGTGGAGAGAGAGAAAAAAAAGAAAGAAAAAAAACACCTAAACCAGCTGGTCTGACTGCCTTTATTTAATATTAGCGTTAACTGTCACCTAGCTGTCATGGTTTTAAAGAGGGTTTAGCTGATTTTCAGTTAATTTCAAGAGCTTTTTACCCCTTCACCAGCTAAACACCGGTTTAGTCAGCCTGGAACCTACAGCACAACCAGCGACTAGTTTAGACTTTATTTTATTTAGTAGGGTAAAACTGTCAACTATGACAAACAAATACTGACACTCATAATGCTATTGTTACTATTGCTAATACTATAACAACAGCAAATCTTGATTGTTTGAAACAAAAAAAACATTTAAGTTTTACTTACGTATGTGGGGCAAACACCGAAGTCGTTTTCGATCCTTCCTGCTGCTTCAGGTAACTATCACTGGAAAACTTACAATAAACAGGATCGTGATTTTATAGTTTGCTCATCGCTCGGTGTTTGCACAATCTTTTACTACGAGTTTAAGCTATTTGTCCTTCTAGATGCTGCAAATATACAAATATTGGGGCGTTTGGTCTGACTCTGATCACCACTTTCTTACGCAGCCATGATTATAAATCAGTATTTTCCACCATACATTACCAGGCCAGACCAGCAAATATTCGGAAAACTATATGGATGTTGTCACAAAAATATGCAGCTCACTCCTGCCAGTGCATTACATTTTTTGTTTGTTGTTTTTCAGGTGTGGAGCAGAAAGAGTCGGCTCAGAGCAACAAGCTTCCTCTCAGTGACGGAAGTAACTCTAGTCTGAGCTGCAAACAACAGTGAAAGCTGGAAAAGATGGAAAACGTACTCTTGCAACTTTCACAACTCACCACCAGAGGCCGTCATTACTTCAAATATGTAACTGATCCAGTTACTACAGCATTAACTTGAAAATTTAACTAATTTAATTTACATTGTGAGCAAGTTTACTGTTTAGGTACTTTGATAAGATGATTATCTGTACTATCACAACTTGTAATATTGTAAATTGTTGTAATGTTTTGCTTTACGTTTTTTGTTCTGTCATTGAGAATCTTGACTTCCCCAAAGTTCTTCCCTGCTTTAGCCAACTTGAAGTGTTTCAAAAATATCTAAATTTTGAACTCAAGAGCTACATAAAAGCAGGGTTTTTTTTCACGTGATATTTCAGAGGTAAAACTGTTTCATATTCATTATTTTTGTTAATAAAATTCACTTCTAGCTTCCAATAAGCAAAAGTTGACTGTCATAAAAAAGCAGATGTTATAAACAGTCTACAGGATATCCTTTTATGCTTATACGCCCATTTTATCATATGACTTGATCTGTAACTGTTTAACTGAAGCACACAAAACCCTCACACCACCCTAAATGCAAAAAACAGTGACAAAACAATGTTGCTTTCGTTTATTCAAAACTGCAGCAGATTTTACAATGGAAAACATACATACACACAATAAACAGATTTAGGCTTACACTATATCCAGTACAGTATATTGATTTTAACTCTCAAAACATTGCTAGTGCACTGCTATTTCCTAAAATGCTTTTAAATACATAAATTATTATATCAAACAAGTCTAAGTGTTGTGCAGTTAAACTGATTAGTAGGGCCACACGGAATCTGCGCGCGCAGAATTCCGCAGATTTCCGCAGATTTTTAGCCCATCATTGACTCTGTTTATTTACTGGTGTAATGTGTGTGTATTTTTATATTTATTCAGTTTTTAAATTAATTTCAGTAAAAATATTGACTAATATGAAAATATTCATATTATTTATTTACAACACAGTTTGTAAAGTAACATTTTCTGTCTTTTAGTAGAGATTTTATATGAGTGGCTTGCTTTGTTTACCATATAAAGTACATCTAATTGGATTTGCATTGTAAGCATTAAATAAAAGTGAAAAAGGCATTACTTTTTATTTCATATATTAATTTTTTTGTCATGATGTTCCTAAAATAATTCCACATAAATTCGCAGATTTTTAACAAAATACTCCGCAGAAATAGCAAAAAATGTCCGCAGATTCCGCTTATATTGATTAGCGTTCCATAACAGTAGGTCTAATTGCAGTTCAAAACAGTTGCTCATTCAATGCAAAAGCTTGGTGCTAATTCAAACTCTTGTAGAGCGTTTTAGTATTTTATGGCAGAAAGAGTTGCTCCAACACTTCCTGACTCTTCCTATATTTCCATATTCCAATGCTTAAGGAATCATGGATCTTCTGCCAGGCCTCCAGCTCAGATTTCCACACAGTTGCTCTGGAGCGGATGAGCTGAGAGGCATCACTCTTGCTGCCCTTGGCCAGACTTATGCTCTCTTTGCAAATAAAAATGGCATCTAGGCCAATAAAGAGGGCATTTAGAGTGATAAATCCAGCTCTAGCTGACTTTGTGAGCGCTAATGGGGTCCCTTTTGCCAGCTGTCCAATGTCAGGGAGGTCTGCAGCTAGTTTGGGAATGCTGCGAGCACTCTGTGCTTCCTGTAGCCCGACCTTAGCCGCGGTAGCAATCACCTCTTCACTTTTGAGCACTTTTACAGCTGAGGCTGCATCTATTATAGCATCAATACCTTTGACTACTCCTCCAACACGGGCAATCAACCTTCCTGCTGAAGACACATCTACAGTATCAAGCCCTTCCAAACGTTCTTCATTACTAGCCACTTCAAGACAGTCTAGTATCTTCCCAACATCATCCATGTATCTCTGGAAAATGTTCTGTGCATTTTTCCCATGATGGTTGTTGACCGCTGCTTCAGTGATGCCTGTTACTAAACTATTGACGCCACTGGTCACCCCAAGACCAACGCCTGTCAGAGTGAGAGCCAATGACACCCCTGCTGTTACAGGGGCAAGGGCAAGACCAACGATGGACAAAACACCTCCTGCCACCCCTACTGAACTGCCAGCCACAGTGGAGATACTGGCGCCCATCTTCATCCTGTCCAGCTGAACTGCGCTCTCCTCCATCTCTGTCAGGAACTGCTCCATTCTAGAACGACGTTGACTGAATATACCAATGAAGCGCTGAGCATGTTCCTGAAAAATGAAGGTCATCCTGATGTTCTGATCCATCCTAAACAATAAAAGAATATATCGTTTACAGCAGGCTTTTGTGACAGAAAAGAAACAGCTTATTAAATAAAAAAAGCTAGAGATCTCACCTTATTTTGCTCAACTGCTTCAAATGATTGAGCATGTTTTGCATGGAGTCCTCACTTAAGCTCAAACTGAACTTCACTAGAGGTTCACCCTTTTTACAACTGTAAAGAGTTTTAACAGGTTTAAGGAATGAAATTGCATGCATTGTTGGGTAAGATGAGGAAAGATGCCAAACATTTATTGTTAAACTGTAATAAAGAATAAAGGGAGGTAAAGGTAATGATGTATCATTCAAAATAAAATTAGTTTGCACAAAACTAAAGTTTTCAGACATTCTAATGAAAAAAATAACTCTGGATTTAAATGGTATAATTCTCTTAATTCACTTAATTTGGCCTAAAGGTCATAAAAGGCTATTTGGGCTGTGTATTGTCAAAGTTCTTGCATTGCAACACAATGTGGGGTTGTGACAGACTGCATGCCAAAACTGCTATTTTCTATTTTGAAGGAAGAATTTTAGAGAAAAAAGTCTTAATGAGCTTATTACCTAAAATGCTTAACAGAGCTAAATATTTTATTAAATTAGAACATGCATCTGCATTTCCATTAACAAGTTAATGTAACATACCTCATGAGCACAAGCTTTTGTTAATTTTGAGTAAAGAAAATATATCAAAGTTCTTGCAGATTTAAGTTAACAAATTACATCATTTTCTTTTTCATATTTTTGTTCCATCCTCATTCCAAAATGGATTAAAGTCATTATTTTACTCAAACCTCTCCAGAAAATATACAAGTTTATCTTTGCAAATGTATAAAAAAAATACAAATAAAAATAAAATGTTCCACAATTAACAAATAAATAAAAAGCAAAGACGTGATTGATGTTTTGGAATTTAGAGACTAATTAAGATTGAGTGAAATATGAATGCAGCAATGTACAGAGACATCACTTATGAAAACCTGAGTCCACTGGACCTGAGTCTGGAGTCATGTTATCTTTCGACAGGAAAACAACCATAATCACACAGCCAAGTTAACAAAGGGGTGACTACATGAACTCTGTGAATGTGGTTGAGTGATACGCCCAGAGCTGAACCTGATTGAACATGTCTGGAGAGATCTGGAAAATTGTTGCACACCATGCTCCCCATCAAACATAAAGGAGCTGAGAGGAAAGGGAGAAACTGCCCAAAAATAGGTGTGGTGCTTATGTACATGTGATTCTGTTGGTCCTCCTATGTTTTATTTGTAAAAAAATTAGCAAAGATCTCAAACAAATGTCTTTCACATTTTTAAGGAAAATAATCAATTAAATCCAGTTCAGAATATATCTGTAACATTAAAAATGTGGAATAAAATATGTCTGAATGTACTGTGTATATTCTTATATCCTGTTACAAAGGTTTTCAGTATAGCATGCCGAGTAGCTGTAAGTAAGTTTATGATTGTAACTTTATGATAGCAACATTCAAGCAATCTATTTTATTAAGTTAAACAATAATTCACTTGACGTGACTGTGCTGAATTGCAGAGCTAATGCAAACATTTTTTAACTGCTGTTTTCTCACATGCTGTTTTTGTTGTTGTTGCTGTTTTGTGTGTTTGTGTTATTTTGTTATTGTGAGGAAAGGGTAATATATTTACATCTTCATCTGAACACCTGTAAGAGAAAATATTCCTCAAATTCTGGATTTTACAAAGAACATTTCTGTTATTGATCTCCTTTAGTGCTTTCTTTCTTCTATGAAAGACAATTTACCTCTATGTTCTGTCGTGGCTTTTGGTACAGCATATGTACAGCTTCTTTCAGTTACCAACTAACAAGCTAATTTGCTAATGCTAATAACAGTGGTGCATCCTTGTGCCTTTCCTGTCACAGTTTGTGTTCAGTGAAACTAGCACTACATCTCACATCAGGGTTTTACATTAATCCAATACAAAGTCACTTGTATTAATCTTATACATACAATTACTGAAAGAGTGATTTTGAGAATTGATACATCATTACCAAGCATACATTACCTGACAAAAGTCTTGTCGTCGATCCCAGTTGTAAGAGCAACAATAACTTGACTTCGAGTTGATCATTTGGAAAAGTGTCAGAAGGTAGATTTTTAGGATGACTAATCTATTGAACTGCATCCCAATCATCACAAATACAGCAGAAACAAATCTTGCATGGACCCAAGATTCTCACAGAAATCGGTCAAGTTTGGTAAAGGAAAAATCATGTGGATGGCAACATCAACAGCCTGAGGTATCAAGCCATTTGTGCTGCCCATTACAGTACGAACCACAGGACAGGGCAAACTCTTCAGCAGGATAGTACTCCTACTCATACTTCAGCCTCCACATCAAAATTACTAAAAGCAAAGCAGGGCAAGGTGCTCAAGGATTGGCCAGACCAGTCACCAAATATGAACATTATTGAGCATGTCTGGGGTAAGATGATGGAGGCATTGCAGATGAATCCAAAGAATCTTGATAACCTCTGGGAGTCCTGCAAGAACGCTTTCTTTGCCATTGCAGATGATTTTATTAATAAGTTATTTGAGTCATTGCAAAGATGTATGGATGCAGTCCTCCAAGCTCCTGGGAGTCATACACAATATTAATTCTACTTCCACTGCAAAATAACTTTATACTATACATTATTGCTGTTAAGTGACAAGACTTTTGTCTAAGCAAAGTCAGACCTTACTGTCCTAATTAAATAATTAAAAATCAAGGCATGATCATATTTTAGTAAAATAAGCATCATCCAGAGGCCTTTGCCTTTCATATTAATCACTTCTGATACCAAATGATCAACTAGAAGTCAAGTTACATTAGGCGACAAAACGTTTGTCAGGTAGTGTAGTATCACAATAATCACTGGTATCAATATTTTCATTCACCTATATAAATAGTGATGTTTAAATCTTTCCTCATCTTCTGTTACGTATTTTTTTCTTAATTGTATGATTTTAAACACTTACCTGTAGACATCTTCAAACCACAAAAAACTCTTGGATCTGTGGGATGGGAAAAAAGCAAAAAAATAAATAAATTTATAGGTCTAAGTATCGAATTAACTTGTTCACTTTGAAATTGCCACTAAGATGATTTGGTACCCTGCATGGATCTATGCGTTTACTCAATCAAATAAGTTAAACAAATGAAAGTAAGTACTAACTTTTTCTCAACCCTCTCACAAATCTTTTCTGTGATTTGTATGTATTTGTCCAGCTGAAAGGTCAGGACATCCAGATTATTGAGTGAAGGAAGGAAAAAGGTTTCCGCATTTCGTTTGAAGTGAATTAGGAGAGGAGAGGCCATTCTTGCAGCTGTGATGACCGATCGCACACTTTCTGGAGTCACTCCTTTTGGCAAGAAGCTCCGTCCGGTGAATACAAACAGCGATGTGACTCTAAGCTTCTCTACTGCATCCAGAAAGTGGTCAAGTTTCTCCAGGCCCTCGAGTGTGTCCTTCAGGACGGCACCCAGTTCTTTCTCCAGCTCCTGATATCTGGACTCAGCTGTGACCTGAGTTAAACCACTCCACAGGAATTCCCCAAAAGCCTTGAATTTGTTCTCGGAGCGCTGAACGTGGTCAAACTTTAGACTGACTTGATCTGCTTGGTCCTTGATGTCTCTCATGTTCTCCAGCTCTGTCTCTCTCTGAAGAGTCCATTTTGGTTGCTTGTCGCAGAAGTCTCTCACTGTCTGGATGTAGTTGAGTGTGTTTTCTACATACTCTGACAGGAGCTGCTGTAGTTCTTCCCTGTTTCATGAATCAAAACATAATTTGTTGAGTAACAATAATATATTTTATCAGAGAACATAACTATGTGATTAATGCATTCCAAAATATGTATATAAATGTATATGATAAATATGTATATATGATGTAAATACACGTATATGATATTATATCTTAACATAACCAGCAGCTCGTTCTAAACGGGCAGGACAGATTTTAAGAGAAAGGTTGCCTCCCTGTTATGCAAAACAAAAGAGCTGAAGTAGTTCCCTTTAGTGATAATATCTAGGTTAGGTTTGTGACAACAGTTTGTTGTGTGGTGTTTACTGTAATACACTGTTGGGCTCTGCTCTAACTTTCACAATATTTGGCAATCACATGAATTCATGCCAACGGTGTCACAAACTGTTTGAAATGTAAACAATCATGAAGCTGCTATTGCAAAATCTGATTTTGAAAGTATATGTTGCCCTAAATGTCTGTGGTGATTGTTTTTTTTACTGTTTTTTCCCCCCTTAGATGTTAAATTGTATTTTATGCATTTAGAATAGTATCAGCTAGTCATCGCTGTATCTCAACAATTCATTCAAGCATTATGTAGTCTTTAGTCATAAATTCGACTTCTCGCTAATAACATCTGTTTTGGGTAAATACAGACATGTTTTTCTTCCCTGGATGTTAAGGAGGATTCTAAAGAGGGGCACACTGGCAAACCACCACTGATACCTACAGCCTAAATCCCATTTGTGTTTGTTTTAAAGAGAAAAATCCTAAGAACTAAACTGAGAACTGCTTTAAACTGAAATAAACTCAAATATATGGAAAATATTATATATTGAAAATAAATGAGTTAGTCTACTCAAAGCTTCATACGATTAAAACTTATTCTGTGACCTAACAAAACCAATGCAAGAATAGGCACGAAAATTAAAAATGAACTAACTTGTTCTTCTGCATTCTGTGCTGTTGTTGTTTTGTTATATAACTTTCATCTGATGAACAAAACTCTTTCTTCGCCCTTATGAAAAGTGGCTTTTGTAAGTTATGGGATAGTTCGCTCAAAATGTACATTTCCTCACCATTTACTCACAAACATTAAACTTTTAAGAATTTCTTTCTTCTGTTGAACACAATACAATATATTCTGAAGAATGTTGGAAACAAGCAGCCAATTGACATCCACAAGAACAAAAAATACAGTGAAAGTCAATAGCTGAAATTGCCCAACAACAATCTTCAGAATATCTTCTTGTGTGTTCAACAGGGAAACCAATTCAAAAAAGTTCGAACCAAGTGGATGAGTAGCCTAAGTGATGACAGATCATTTACATTTAGTGTAACTTTACATATGGCAACAAACAAACAACTTCGATCTAAAATATTACAAACAGTATAGGCTACTCACCTGGTGTCCATCGTACAGCCTGCTATGCCAATGTGTAAACCTGCTGGACTGAGGAAAGAAAGCTACAGGTAAATCATTTGTTTATAATGGAGAATTAGGTTTCGCTTTCCTTTTCTCCATTTCAGTTGCTCCGCCTGGATTAACCAAAAATTCTGCGTCAATAAAATGCGATCCCATCTTGCCTCTCTCACGAAAAACACTTCGACGTCAATGTTATCGGTCGCCATCGGCCAAAGAAAATATAAAGGCGCATTGTATGGATGTGCTGATGACTCAGTCTGACATTCCTGTGCACTGCTCACATGGCTTTCAGGATCATGCATTTGTTCAGTCCATAAGAGGGCGTTGTATCTCTTGCAGTTAGGGTTGTCCTGATTTTGGTTTGTAAAGATAAAATATGTAAATCTTTTAATAATAATGTATAGTATTCAACATTATATTAAACATTATATTTGTCCATATTGTGGTGTAACCAGTTATGGAATTTTTTAGCACAATTTGATAATTCATATTCATATAATTTTGATAACTTTCTTTTAAATTCAGACAAAAAAAACCCCGGAATTATTACTTATTGGGCCTAAATCCTGTACACAGCAGATCTCACAACTCGACCTGCAAATACAGGGATACAAGTTAGCATTAGCTCTACGGTAAAAGATCTGGGTATTATATTAGATAGCAATTTAAGTTTTAAAATTCTATCTACTATGTCACAAAAACCGCCTTCCTTCATCTGAGAAATACTGGATTACTGTAAAGCTCTGTTCGCTGGCTGCCCAGCATCCTCTATTAACAAACTTCAGTTAGTACAAAATGCAGATGCCAGAGTTCTTACCAGGTCTAGAAAATAGGATCATATCGCCTCAATTTTATCCTCCTTACACTGGCTGCATGTTAAGTTCCGTATTGATTATAAAATATTGCTTCTTACTTATAAAGCTTCAAATAATCTCACTCCTGTTTATCTAACCAACCTGTCTCACTACAATCCAAACCGTTCTTTAAGATCTCAAAACCCGTTGCTCGTGGTAGTACCTTAAAGAACACCAAAGTTGAGAAAAGGAGGTCGAGCCTTCTCATCTATGGCTCCTAAACTCTGGAATAGCCTTTTTGATCATGTACAAGGCTCAGACACACTTTCAAAACTGAGCAGAGCAAAGCAAGCTGGTTTGACAGCCACCTGTAGGACACACTCCTCCTGCCTTAAATGTACCAGATATTTTGTTAGAAATACTCATATGCTTTGAATGTTTGTTTATATAAGCGTTATTTTCATTTATAGAACTTTTTTCCATCTCGTTAAAATACACTATGAACAGCAGCTACGCTAATTTTTTTTATTATTATCTATTTCCACCTGGGGATACTCATCCCGAGGCCCATAGAAATTATGCAGCACTACTGATGCGATCAAAGACCAGTGAAGAAATGATACCAAGATATCTATAATCCTTGACCAGGCTGTATCCTGAGCTGATGCTGTGGTGGTCATGGAGGAGTGGAGAGCATGAGACAGATTCATGAAAGACCACAGTGACAGATGAGTCCCGCCGGTGACCTACTCCCACCTGCGGTTGTCCATGATGGACGTCCAGCATTCTCTAGCCTCCGGCGCCTAGACTGAAGCTCTGCACAAGAAGTTTGGCCAGAGGAGAAATGGTCGTGCCCAACTGAGCCTGATTTCTCTCAAGGTATTTTTCCCTTCACTTCGTCAACTGGTGAAGTTTGTTCCTCGCCGCTGTCGCCATTGGCTTGCATTGGTTTGGGACTTGTAGAGCTGCGCATCAATGGATTTGCTCTTGTGTTGCTCTTGCTCTTTTGCTCAGTGTTTGGACTTTCAGCAGTGAAATTTAAACCACACTGAACTGAGCTTAACTGAACCTCAACTCTGAAAAACTGGAATAACACAGTTTCAATTGACCAAATCTTCTATGTTAAGCTGCTTTGACACAATCTACATTGTAAAAGTGCTATAGAAATAAACATAAATTGACTCCACAAGAGGGTTTTCATCCTATCAAATCTCGACACACATTTTGTCTTTTTCAGATGAAAAGTAAAATAATATTAATAATAATAAAAATAATACCAATAGCTCAGTTGATAATGAAAATTATATGCATAACACATACAAATTGCATATTGGATTAAATATGTTTAATTTAATTTCTCCAGGTATGCTCAACTATAGTGGTGTCCACTAGAGGTCGCCATTAAACAACGGCACGAGAATAGATCTTTCCTGTTTCTCCAACTACACTGTGTTCCATTCAGAAGGGCTCATCCCTATGGCCTAATCTTTGCATTTGAAGGCTTTACCCAGCTTCAAGATAAGATAGGGCATAGGGATGAGCTCTTCTGAATGGAACACAGTGTTTGACACCCAACAACTTCCCTGCATTTATGGAGACCTGAAGAGTCCATCACTTGTGCCCTTCATTGTAAAGTGCCCCTTAAGGTGGCCAGTTTTGACCACTGCAGATTGGATGATTGTTTTTACTCCTTTCAGAGTGCAATACATATATATATGTATTGCACAATTCATTCATTCATTCATTTTCTTTTCCGCTTAGTCCCTTTATTAATCTGGGGTCACCACAACGGAATGAACCGACAACTTATCCAGCATATGTTTTACGCAGCGGATGCCCTTCCAGCTGCAACCCATCTCTGGGAAACATCCATACAAATATTCATACACACTCATACACTATGGATGATTTAGCCTACCCAATTCACCTGTACCACATGTCTTTGGACTGTGGGGGAAACCGGAGCACCCGGAGGAAACCCACGCAACCACGGGGAGAACATGCAAACTCCACACAGAAATGCCAACGAACCAGCGACCTTCTTGCAAAGTAACACAAAGTAACACTCTCTGGTTTTGGCCAAATAATGAACTAAGTAATAGGGTCAGACAAACCACATATGTTTAACCAACAACACACAAGCCTCCCCTAAAAATGAGCACTGATAGTATGATCGCCAGACCTATGGTTTCTGAGCAGTATTGCCAAAAGTGTCAGGAGTGAAAATGTTACTATTTACCCCACCTGCGGGGCAAGTTGTAAAAGACAAAGGGTTAGTTATAACAAGCGTAAAAAGTCAGATTTCACACAATTACCTTTACAGGTAAGTGCTACTGTATCTGGCACTTATAAGCCAATGAAGTACATGTAGTGCTTTTTTAATCATCATTATTTACAGTGAATGCACAAAACACCCTTTTTGTTGTTGTTTTAACTCAGTATTACACTGAGTGGTGGAAAGAGTACTGAAAATATCAAACTCAGGTAAAAGTACCATTACTTGCCCAAAAATGTAGTGAAAGTAGAGTAAAACTATCTGCTCTAAATTTTACTCAAAGTATGACTAAAAAGTAGCCCTTTTGAAAGTACTCAAGAGTGTTGAGTATTACGCTGTGAAATGCTGATGCGTTTACATGCAATTTGTGCATGTGGGTGTGTATGTAAACATAATATTCTGTAGTGCATTTACTGTTTAAGACTATTTAAGTCATCATATAATCGTCATTCGTCATCTTCTCAACACTGATATTCATCTAAACAGTCTCTCTATCATTGTGTGTAAAGATTTTGGACATCTTCTCAGACACTTTTAACACTTCCTAATGGTTTGCTGCATTTATAAAGCAGCCAGTTCAATATGATGATAAAAAATACTCAATTACAGTAATTGTAGTATTCATAATGTGTTACTGTACACCACTGAAACTGAAGGCTTGTAATCAAATCAAGTCACCTATATTTCTAGAGCTTCATGTAGATCGTGTCAAAGCCAGAAAAAGCATAAGTAGCAGCAATATTTCAGTTTGTGGGACATATTTAGTACATCTGACAGGTATAGTATTGATAGAATGCTAGTGTGTTGTAAATAACATAAAGGTATCATTGCACTTAATAAATAAGCTCACTAAATAATGTTTATACCCATGTGATCCAGAACATACAACATCTCGATAACAAATCAGATGCAGTAGATTTGACAGAGAAACACAGAAGATTCGTATTTTTAATCATTTGACTTGCACATGAAAAAAAAATGAAATATGTGTGTGAATGATTGGCTGTGTGTTTGTGAGAGCGCATGTGTAGTGGCTTCCTGCTGCTCAGATCTGGTGTAGTGGTGACACACTGTTAAGCTAATTGGATTGGATTGAGAGAAGTCTTCCTGGGAAAGGAGTAGTTGGGAAGGTCAGGCATTCCAATAACACTGAAGCAAGCAGAATTTGATTGGTCGCAGTCTGTGTGTGTGTTAGCACCACCACCAAACCCCTTCACCAATAACATTTTTAAATCTCATCTATTTGTTTACTTATCATTCGTTACAGTATATAAAAAAATCTTACTGGTAAGAAGATGAACACAGTACTGCATTATAAAAAAAAAAACAGCCATGAATTTAATGGTTAAATACTGTAAAACATTACGTTACAAAAATCTGTTACCTTAACAGTAGGTTTTCTTATCTAGTGTGACTGTGAATGTCCGTAAAGTAACTCCGATGCTTCAAAATGCATGTTTTTGCCTACGTTATTGTCAATCTTTGTAATTTTTTCTCATCAGATATATACATTACGACTTTATGTTACATCTAACAATGTGAAAAAAAAAAATGTTTATTAGATTATTTTAGTGGCATGTAAGTTCCCATGATTGTGTTTAGTAGTTGTGTGAATGAATGACTTCTATTCTTATGTGAGAAAGATTGTGAGAAAGCTGTTTGTTATCTTTGCTTGTGAGTTTCAGTTCATCACCAACTGTTTCTGGGAGGGTTTTATCTGTGTACAGATGCAATGTACAGGTTAATCCATCAAAACGTCGCTGTATTAAAGGGATAGTTCACCCTAAAGTTAAAATGATGTCATCATTTACATTCGCTCACTTGTTCCAAACCTATTTGAGTTTCCTTCTTCTGTTGAACGCATAGGAAGATATGCCATTGACTTCTATGGTATTGTTTGTTCTATGCATGTCAGTGGCTGCTTTTATCCAGCAATCTTCAGAATATCTTGTTTTGTGTTCAACATGAGACCGAAACTGTTGTGAGTAAACGAACTATTCTTTTAACATCATATAAATTAATGCAATACAGTATTTTACTGTACGAAAAACTGTACTGTGCTGTGTGAAATGTTTGTACCACATTTTTAACAATAAAAATCTGCCAACCACAGCTGCCAGTTTTGTACCACAGATTTTATGGACTTTTATTGTACAGTGTATTCCTTCTGAAGTCATCCTCATTCATTCATTCATTCATTCATTTATTCATTTTCCTTTGGCTTAGTCCCTTTATTAATTAGGGGTCACCCCAGCGTAATGAACCGCAAACTTATCCAGCATATGTTTTATGCAGCGGATGCCCTTTCAGCTGCAACCCATCACTGGGTAACACCCATATGCATTCATTCACACACATACACTACAGACGATTTAGCTTAACCAATTCACCTGTAGCGCATGTCATTGGACTGGGGGACACTGGAGCACCCAGAGGAAACCCACGCAAACACGGGGAGAACATGCAAACTCCACACAGAAGTGCCAACTGACCCAATCGAGGCTCGAACCAGCGAACTTCTTGCTGTGAGGTGACAGCACTACCCACTGTGCCGCCCACATCTGATTTCCCTGTTCAACATTTCCTATATGGAATTTCCGTTACGGTTGGTACTGTCAATGACAATGACAAAGTCCCTTATGTTGCAGATATATTTTGGTCAACAGGCAAAAATATATTGTATGGGTCAAAAACATGAACATGAGAAATGCAAAAAGGAAAACATGAACCAACAGCCAACAGTGTTAATCTGAACTCTTCCAAGTTTATTATTTCTAACAATGCAGGGAGAAACCCCAAAAACCTAAATGCTGAAACATCCTTAAGCCAGTCTACAACAGCACTACCCACTTCACCGCGCCACCCTCATCTGATTTCATTTTCATTATATTATTGATAAATATAAACCCAAAACAATACCAGCAGTTGTGTTTATATGAAACATGAGAGCGAAAGCCTGTGACACCCAGATAATGAAATAAAATAACGTTACACAAATTATTGATTTGAATTTTGATATTTTATTTGCTCACTAAAGGCAAAACTTGCACAAAGAACAAAATAATTCCTAGCAAGGGTTACAGTGATGAAAATCAGGAATCTAATAATAATAATAATCTTCACTGTAAACATAATTTGTGTGAAAAAGGACAAAAATGGATTGTTTTATTGCCTCAAGATGTAAATTTAGCTGGAAACCTGTCCAATTGTGAGTATAGATGTGTTTTGTTCTGCAAAAATGTTGATGGGCCACCTTTTTTTCAGCGACAATGAAGATTGAGGATGTTTCATCTTTACGTTGTGGCAGATGGTAAATGATGGCAAGTCAACATTTGTTTCAGAAAAGAGAGCGTTGCAGATGGACAAGAGCGTAAAAGCTTTATTAAGCATCCAACCTCATGTTTCTGCATATTGTGCAGCAGTGGGGGTCAGCTTAATCAATTTAGTCAAAAAAAAAACAGGACAGCAGGAAGGATAAAACTGAAAACTGCAAAGCATTATTTATGCTGGAAAGCCATTCTCAGTGTCAGTGTCATGCAGTACTATAAACAAGCTGTATCATTCTCCCCATGAAACACTTTTACAATCACACTGCACACCCGTAAAGATATTTTCTCTCGGGGCATCAATGAGATTAAAGTACAAGAATGAAGAGATCTTTACCCGAGGTAAGCTTTATGATGCGCACATGAAGAGGCATGTAATACCTGGTATTTATCACTGAGTGTGTATGTGTGCATGCGGAGGGGTGAGGTTATGTCTGCCATTGCCATGGCAACAGAGTCCCTGTGTAAATTTTGTTTAAACCTTTGCTTTATTTCTTTGTTCCGCTGTTCTCATTCAGATCAAGTCACACAGCAGCGCCACAAGAAACTTTATTCCTTGTTGGGCTGGTTTGTTCTTGCACTGTCATTCTGGTTCAAAGAATCAACAGTAGACAGTGTGGGTTTCTTAGATGAAGACTGGAGAGAGAGAAAATACAACATAAGCTAGTCTTAAAGAAGAGAGTTCTACTTTTTTCACGTTTTTTCAGGTGAAAATGTGAACTGCCACAATGCTAAAGCGCTATGGTTCTATTCCCATGCATCCTGAGTGGTTGCTAGGTGGTTGATAGTGTGCAATATTCTAAAGAGCTGCTTTGTTGCTAGGGTATTGTTCAATGTTTCCTATATTTTCAAAAGAGTTTCAGTTAGGGCTGGTACTGGCAATAACAATGACATAGTATCTTATGTTGCATAGATATATTTTGGCAAAAATATATTGTATTGGTCAAAAATATATAAATATTAAGTAAAGATCATATTCCATGAAGATATTTTGTGTATTTCCTATACTGTAAATGTATCAAATCTCAATTTCAAATTAGTAATGTGCATCGATGAGCAGTTGATGGGCGATTTATCTAGTATTTAGATTTTTTGAACCCTCAGATTCCGGATTTTTAGATACTTAAAAGCCAAACATCGTTCAATCATTCTTAATATATTATTTGTTCGCCATTTCTGTGATGTATACATCTAAATCTAAAAAGAAAATGACACGCGTGACTATTTTGCTAGTGGCAAAATTAGCATTTGTATGTTATAAGCATTCAAATATACTCAAGCTAATCTACTAAGTCCAGAGTTTGGAAAGGAATTGCACACACATACACAGTCAGCATACAGACCACTAGAATTGCAATAATTTTGATTGCTATCATTTTAAATGTCCTGTTACACACAATTACAATTTTCTTTATAAAGATTGCAACATAGTGCACTATTTAGAGGATAAATGATTCAGAGAGTGTCACTATGTTTTCCATTGGTATAAAGGATTTGGTTTAGTGCTAATAGCCCCTTTCAGACATACATACTTTTCTGAAAAATTACCAGTAAATTGCTGTAGAGAGATTGTGTGTAAACAGGCCCTTTATAAAAATACCGGAATATTAATTCTGGTAATGTTTCACAGTACTGGGTTGCAGCTGGAAGGACATCCGCTGTATAAAACATATGCTGGATAAGTTGGCAGTTCATTCGGCTATGGCGACTCCTGATGACTAAAGGGACTAAGCCAAAGGAAAATGAATGAATGAAGTAAAACAATTTGAATTATCTGTCCAGACACATTTACTTGCTGCTTGTTAATCAGACAACACTTCAATGATAAACTGCTGTGAGTTTAACTGCAAACACCATGTTCAGATATGTGCACGCGAAGTGCGATGTGATACATACAAAAATCTTCCCTCCACATTTCTTCTTTAAAACCCTTTTCCTGTAGCCATATATGTAAACGTTTTAAAGCTGCAAGTAGTGGCTTCTGATGCGATCGACAAGATTTCTTTTGGTTTGTCTTTGGGACAAAAGGAGCTGCATGAATGTGAAAGTTTAAAAAAAAAGAGAGAAAATATCAAGAAAAGGACTAACCACCTTCACCACCTCCATACAAGCGCAGCCATTTTGAAGTAATTTTGGGTTAATGAGGTCACAGATAGTATCTGTTGTTTTTTTTTTGTGAAGGGACACGAATGTTGCTTTTCTGGAGAAAAAAGTCTGTGTGAACAGCACATTTTTTTAATTCACAGGTGAACTCGTTCCAGTAATTGTATGACAGTTTACCAGTATTACTGTTTAAACGAGTAAAACTATCAAACACAAAGTGCACACACAGTCTGCTCTGGTTCAGATTACGCATATGATGATATGACGTGTCCTAGCTCATGAAGTGTTAAAAGCTCACATGTAATTTATCATTCACCAAAGGGTGCTCTCACACAGACATCCACAAACAATACTTATAGGAGATATAATATATATATACAGTTGAAGTCAGAATTAGTAGCCCCATTTGATTATTATTTTTAAAAAATATTTTCCAGATGATGTTTAACAGAGCAATCAAATTTTCACAGTATGTCTGATAATATTTTTTCTTCTGGAGAAAGCTTTATTTGTTTTATTTTGGCTAAAATAAAAGCAGTTTTTAATTTTTTTAAAAACATTTTAAGGTCAAAATTATTGGCCCATTTAAGCAATTTTTTTAAGTCTACAGAACAAACCATCATTGTACGATAACTTGCCTATTTACACTAACCGGCCTAGTTAACCTAATTTACCTACTTAAGCCTTTAAATGTCGCTTTAAGCTGTATAGAAGTGTATTAAAAATATTTAGTCGAATATTATTTACTGTCATCATGGCAAAGATAAGATAAATTAGTGATTAGAAATGAGTTATTAAAACTATTATGTTTAGTAATGTGTTGAAAAAAAATCTTCTCTCCGTTAAACAGAAATTGGGGAAGAAAATAAACAGGGGGGCTAATGATTCAGGGGGGCTAATAGTTCTGACTTCAACTGTATATGCAGAGAAGAATTTGGATGCAGTTGGTGTATGCAACCTTTTTCTGAATGGTTGCTATGTGGTTGCTAGGGTGTTGCTAGAGAATTGCTGGGTGTTTCATAGATAAAAGCGATTCAAGACTGTTTAAATGAAAACGACTACTGAGTAGGTGTTAGCTCCTACTAAAGTCTTGCATTTTTCACAAGCTGATTTACTTTCATAGTGCTAATAATTGCGTAATTCAGTTATGACCCCATATTCAGCATGAGCCTATGATAGCTGAAACCCACAACTCCTACGGCTGGATGTTTCAGAGATGCCGTGAATGGTGGTGGCAGTGTGGTGTCTCTCTCCCGCGTTCTCTTGCCGAGAGACTTAGAAAGAGCAGAAGCTGTAATTAGAATGCGAGGGAGCAAGTCGCTGCTGCAAATTGAAAACATATTGATTCTCCCTCAGCTCTGTTCTCCCCAGCCTGAGAACAGGATGGAGATTCACACACAAGGTAACAGGGAGCAGGAAAGAGGGGCTGGTGGGTGCGGAGGTTTGAAAACCGAGGGAGGGAGAAGGAGATTACATCATGCATTGGACATTTTTTCTGCACAAAAAAAGGCAAGGAATATTTTATTAAAAGCTGAAGCTGAAGCAAATCTATGCATGGAAAAAAACTCCACCTATTAATCCAGCTGAATTCTGCCCCAAATAAGATGAAAAGAGGCCGTTCTAGTACACTGTAATGACGTCAAGGGAAGTAGTTACCGCAAAATACTTTGCTAGAGGGAAGATCGCTAAGGTCCAATGTGTATAAATGTGTCTAGGTACAAGCACCAAAATAGGAGCTGAACTGGTGAAGGCAGATTGTAAGTCAGAAATGTGTGGCTGTCAAATGCAGTCATATACTGAGTTGTATGTCGGTGTTACCCCTCAGGCAATACAGTGGCTTCCTCATCCAAAGCAGTGTATCACCTCTCTGCAATCCTCAAATGACAAGAAAAAGTCATTTGTCTGCAGTGTTCTTTTAGCATATGATTTATATTCATTTGTTCTCAAAGGGAACGGAATAGAACATGTTATGTTGCAATGCAAACACATAAAGAACCGCTGCAGGCCATTGCTGTCATAGTCATGCACCTGCTGTGCCCTCTGTAGCTGTTCTCAATAGGCGAGCCAACGACTTATAGACAGCAAGTGCAGCCTGTTGATGGAGGCATGCACTTAATGTACTGCCATAGCATAGAATTCAGGTTATGCTGTTTCACATCAATGATTCCTCTTTATAATTACGGTTAAACTTCAGATGAATTGCATGGAATATAAATATACAGCCCAAATCAAAAACAACAATATTGGCATAAAAGCTAAATAAAGACATTTTCTGTGTCTGTATGTGTGAAATTAAATTGATGTTTTAACTCATGTTATTTCATACTTGTATCTGAATTTCATTCTCCTGCACAACTCAAAAAGTGGGGTTTATTCATGAACTAGTTTCGAGAGGATCAAGTGCTTATGATTGAACATAGCTGGTAACACATCAGCTCCGCGTATTGCACCAATCAGACGAATCCTGATATACTATAAATTACCAAAGCTTTCTGCTCTGGTCATCTTCATCTTAAAGAATCCCCCCTTCCACCTCAACTCCTCCCCTTCTTCGATAGGGCAGCACGGCGGCCCAGTGGTTAGCACTGTTGCCTCACAGCAAAAGCACCGCTGGTTCGGCCCCTCCCCGAGCCAGTCAGCGTTTCTGTGCGGAGTTTGAATGTTCTGCCCGTGTTCGCGTGGGTTTTCCCTGGCTTCTTCGGTTTCCTCCCACCGTCCAAAAACATTGGCTACTTTAAAATAGCATCTTAAGGCAACTCTAATCAGATAAATCTCAGCACGTTCACAAGTGGGGGGACTTCTCGAGACTTACCTGAGCTCAAACTCTCCTCTCGCCCTTCAAACGAGAGGGAGCCCTGCGCTCAAGTATATTCTGAGCTCGGGGCTCTCACCCAGGACAACATGCCAAATACGCTTTATTATCAATCATCAGCTAAGTGTGAACTCTTGAATTGATTTTTAAGAATGATTCCATGATTTTGCTCATACAGTGAAAGTCAATGGACCCTGACAACAAATGACACTCACTGTCTTTCAGTGAATGAATAAGACAATAAAACAAATCAGCAAAAATAAAATAAGTTGAAAAAAGCAAAACCAAAATACAAATCAAAAAAGCAAAGCAAAACAAAAGATTAATCAAAGTTGAACACAGAAAATCAAAATAAAATGGAAAAACAAAGCAAAAATGCTCAGCAAAACAAAAAGAAAAAAGAAAACAAAGCGAAGCGAAGCGAAGCTGAATAAAAAGGCAAAGCAAGACCAAGTAAAAGAGAACCAGTAAACATTTTTAGCTTGATTTTGTGATACGAAATAATTTTGACAAAAAGTCCCTTTCACATTTTTCTTTAAAATCCCTTAATCACTTATTTATCAGGGATCACCACAGCGAAATGAATCGCCAACTATTCCAGCATATGTTATACACAGTGGATGCCCTTGAAGCCACAACCTAGTACTGGGAAACACCCACATACTCACACATTCACACACACACACACACTTATACATTAATGCATTCATTTTCCTTCGGCTTAGTCTCTTTATTCATCAGGGGTCCCTACAGTGGACTGAACGGCCAACTTATCCAGCATATGTTTGACACAGCAGATGCCCTTCCAGCTGCAACCCAGTACTGGGAAACACTCGTACACTCTCACATTCACACGCACGCACACACACTCATACACTAAGGCCAATTTAGTTTACCCAATTCATTTATGCCTCATGCACACTTGCAGGGACTTTGTAGCTGCTCTGGGTGGCGACCTGCTGCTAAAGCAGGTCTGGGTAGATGCTCTACAGCACGGAGAATACAAACCGGCCTCTAAGCAAGCTGAGAGGGGATCACATGACCTCTACTGGTGCTCCTATTGGCTGTCTCCTAAGAAAGTCGCTCTTCATTTGCATTAAGTTGAAGGATTCTCATTTCTGTTGCATCACTCGACACGCCCTCCTGTTCGCCAACAGTCGCTGTCACTCGCGTAGACGGAGGTCGCCGAAAGTCTCTCACTCTCCATTGAAATAAACAGTTGGTTTTTGCTTTGTCACTGTGAGTTGCTTGTAGTGTGAATGAAGCTTGGCGCATGTCTTTGGACTATGGGGAAACCAGAGCACCTAGGGGGAACCCAAGTACCTAGGGGGAACCCAAGCAAAGATGGGTACACAGACACTCCACACAGAAATGCAAATTCGTCCAGCTGGAACTCGAACCAGTGACCTTCTTGCTGTGAGGCGACGGTGCTAACCACTGAACCACCGTGCTATAAGTTTCATTAATAATTTCCCAAAAGAATCCAACCGATAAACAGGGAAAAGTACATATTTAAATGAGTACATATTTACATGAAAAGATTTGTTTAAGGGGCACCACGGTGGCGTAGTGAGTAGCACGTTTGCCTCACAGCAAGAAGGTCGCTGGTTTGAGCCTCGGCTGGGTCAGTTGGCATTTCTGTGTGGTCCAAAGATATGTGGTACAGGTGAATTAGGTAAGTTAAATTGTCTGTAGTGTATGTATGTGAATGAGAGTGTATGGATGTTTTCCAGAGATGGGTTGCGGCTGGAAGGGCATCCGCTGCGTAAAACGAATGCTGGATAAGTTGGCGGTTCATTCCGCTGTGGCGACTCGGATTAATAAAGGGACTAAGCCGACAAGAAAATGAATGAATGAATGGATTCGAGTAAGCTGCTACTACTACTGTTTTTACAGCCATTTTACTTAACCAAAACCTGCATTTCCAATATGTGTATTTAGCCAAATCATCCATCTTGAATAAAACACATGACACCAAACACTCCTTTGTTAGACTGAATCCAAGCTGCAACACAAATGTAAAGTGTATTCAAACCATTGTATCAATTATTTTCGGGACCTTCAGCAGAGGGAAATAATGTCTACCCCAGAGTGTGTGCCCTGAGGCGAGTTTTACCAAGAGACTCCACATAATCACATGCAATTAATGAAACCACAAAAAAAGGAGGCAGTTCAAAGAACTACCTTATCCTGCGTTTCCATTCTCTCTATTCTGCAAAGCACAATTCACTTTAAGCATTGCTTAAGCCAATGCTCAAGGGGTGTTTTAACAAGCAGTTGATTAGCGCTGGTCTTTTACAGGCTAATGTTTAGCTGACATTAAAAGTCTATGTGGGAAGTTCATACTTCTAACACATACACACACTCTCTCGCTCTCCTCAATCATAGAGAATGAATTCCACAGTTTTCCATGTACGATTGAGGCCTGAAACCAGCAGGAGTTGCTGTCGTTTTAGCATCAGTTTCGAAACCACATGATCACCCCCCCCACTGCTCAGGGATAATGGAGCCGTGCTGAATTTCAGTATCACTTTAAACCCTCTGACAATAAACTCTATGCACTTCAAAACGTTTGCCGTAAACTGATAATAGGCACAGCGGTAGTCCAGGTAATAATTCACAGTAAAAATACCCTGAAAGGTTTACTACAGGCGAATTTCTGCATGACACTAACATAGCTGAGATTTAATACCGCGGGTTGATGCAACACACCAAAACACTTCAGCATTAAAGGGATAGCTCATCCAAAAATTAACATTTACTCACTATTCACACACCCCAAGTGGTTCCAAATCATTATGTGTACACAGCATAAATTCCAGTGTTAAATATATTGTGATTTTTTTGGTGTTGTGGTGTTAGAAGCAGAGTACATTTTAAACCACGAGTGTGAACGTTTAACCCAAACTTTTAACCCAATATGCAGTGTGTTTCCCACTATATGAAGTTCAGTTTTTTTTTTACTCGAACTTTTTAACTTTTTTTTACTTTACTTCTTTTGGACAAAGAACCGGTTTGGCAAAATTTGTTGCATTTTAAAAAGCAAAGAGTTGAATGTATTGAAATTATTTCTGAAAAGATTTATGAACATTTAATAAATTAAAACTTTTTTTCAACATATTTGATCACTGGTATCCGTCACACACACCAGTTGATAATATTGGAAAAAATATTAACACTTTGAAGGGTAACACACACTCCAGTTCAATGTAAGAATAAACTCTTACAGTGTTATGTAAACTCTGTGAGTAATGTACAAATTTCACACTTTAGAAAGTGTTATTTTAGCTCCAAAACGGAGTGTCAAGTTAAACTCAAATCAAGTTAAATGTACACTGATGTTTTTGTTGTGTATCATTCTTCAGTCAAAAACAGAAGCTGAAAACCTGTAATCATCGGCCTCCATAGGAAAATCAATGGAAGTCAATGGTTACAGGTTTCCAACTTTCTTCAAAATATCTACTTTTCTATTTTACAGAAAATAAAATATCTCAAAGGTCTGAACCAAGCAAAGGGTGAATAAACGATGACAGAATCTTCATTTTTGGCCAAACTATTCTAAAATCGCACACTGTTTAAAGTACACATTCACTTATATGTCGATTTAACCATTCCCTGCTGATTCACAGTAGATCACACAGTCAGGCTCAGTGGCCGGAGCCAGGACTTCTGTTTGCTCATTGTTCATTCCAGTGATCATGACACAGCTAATAGAGGCCGGATTAGTGTGCAGGAACAGAGTAGGCAAACACACAGAGACTAATGATGGAGACCAGCCAGTCTGCAATGCTTTCTCGTGCTCTAACACCACCTCTGTGCATAATGCATTTTAGTATTATGGTGTTGGTATGCTCTAAGTCAGTGTATACTGTATAGTCCTTTTTTATTGCTTTATGATGTATTTATTAATATGTGCTTTTTATTTATGCTTGCAACCACATCCTATATGCTATATTTTTTCTCAGCAAATGTGAAACCACACTCCCAGTTCCCTGCTTCAGTAAATCTACCAGCCTATATGTTCCCGTCCCCCTTCCTCTCTGTGTTTGTCAGTGCGCTCTCCTCATCTGTCGTCTACGTTTTGAATCCGGAGTGGTCCAGCGCTGTACCAGACTAGAATTTTAAGCATGTCCTTTGGTCTGGAGAAGGGGGCGGTAGAGTTGGTAGCTGTATGCATGAAACTTAAAAGGGCTCTAAAGGAGGACTCTAGCATGATAACGTGCTATTTTAGAGGGCTTTGCACATAAAGGAGTTGGTGCATATTAGTAAATAAGCATTTTTTTATTTGTATTTTTACTAGTCTAAGCAGATAAGTCTGCTGATGTGGGTTATTTACATAAAATAACTGATCTATTGAAAAACTGATGGGAGGAGAGAAGTGTGCTTTATTGTGTGGATTACAGTTGAGAAATTAAAAATATAAATTGAAAAAAAAATTGCAAATATGACAGAGAAAAACATATTACAGTTGATGTCAGAATTATTAGCCCCTCCTGTATAATTTATGCCCCAATTTCTTTTTAACGGAAAGATTTTTTTCAACACATTTCTATTTATAATAGTTATTATATATTATTAGCTATTAATATTTTATAATATTTTACAAGATATCAATCAAGATATTAGTACTCATCTTAAGATGCAACTTAAAGGCTTTACTAGAATAATTTGGTTAACTAGGCAAGGTTTTAGGCAAGTCAATGTATAATGATTTATATATATAAAACTGTGTGTGTGTGTGTGTGTGTGTGTGTGTGTATGGGAGAAATAAGTATTCAACACGTTAGCATTTTTCTCAGAAAACATATTGCTTAAGGTGCTGTTTACCCGAAATTTTCACCAGATGTTGGTAACAACCAAAAAAAAAAAAACATACGAAAAGAAAACTAATCTAAATAGTAAATAAATAAATTCTGAAATAAATTATTTAATGTGTAATAAAAATTAAACCACTCAGCATTTTTACTCTGTTGAGCAAAGTCTGAGAAAAACATCTCACTTGAACAATGCACGTGACTCTATTCTCCATATGAGAGGCATCTTTAAGCTGCCATCACCAAAAAATCCTTTTACATAAAGTATTAAAAACATTTCAGTAGTTCAGTACATTCTCCTTGTTATTACACATAACAATTGTTTCAGATTTTTCTGTTTTGTTATATTTTAATGTTTGTATTGTTTGGGTTTTTACCAAAATTTGGTTTGATTCCAAGTCAACAGGTCCTTTAGAAATTTTATTCCCAGACAAAAACATAACATGTTAAATACTTTACCCCACTGTATTTAATAGCCAAGGAAAAAAGGAAACTGTTTTAACCCTTTTTGGATGATGGCAGCTTAAAGACGTTTCTCATGTATGTCACATGCATTTCTCAGGTGTGATTTTTTTTCACAGACTTCAACAGAGATAAAATCTTGATGGTTCTGTGGATTTCGTCCATCCAAATCTGATCTATATTTTGTATTTCCTATTGGATTCAATCAGGTGGTTGTGTGGGCCATTCTACTGCTTGATTTTCTTTTTCTGAAACATTTAGGAGTTTCCTTGGCTGTGTTTTGAATCATTGTCTTGCTGAAATGTCCACTCTGGTTTCATCTTCATCCACCAGCTAATGCAGATGTTGGACTGAAGCAGCTAATATTAATTTACAATGAGGAAGGGCAGAGGGTTGCTGAAGAACTACTGAGAGATTTCAGCTGCTGTCTGGGCTTTCACTGCCTTTTTAGACCACCCATTCTTCATGTGGTCAATACTTTTTTCCTGTGTCATTTCATTTTATTGCACAAAGCTTAATTTGTAAACAATTTGTTTTGTTTACTTTTCATATATGCATTTCTGTGGTTGCTGTCAACATCTGGTGAAAGTCAATAGCACGTTTAGAAATATGTTTATTACTGTAATATATATACAGTGGTGTGAAAAGTGTTAAGACCCTTACTGATTTCTTTTTTTGAACGTTTGTCACACTTTAATGTTTCAGATCATCAAACTAATTTTTATGTTGAAAAGCGATAACTTTTCATAAAAGTTGGGTGGGGTTGGGTGCCACGCCTCCTTTTTTAAATCGTACATTTTCGTATACTGAACTCGTATACTGAATTAGCCACTAAACTGGCAAAACGTGAAATACTTATGTTTTCACGTGAGATCAGGCTGGCATTTCAGAAAAGTAACATCATACCAACAGTAAAATCTGGTGGTGTGATGGTCTGGGGCTGTTTTGCTGCTTCGGGACCTGGAAGACTTGCTGTGATAAATAATATCATGAATTCTGCTGTTTAATAAAATATCCCAAAGGAGAATGTCCAGCCATCTGTTAGTGACCTTAAGCTATGGTAAACTTGGGTTCCGCAGCAGAATAATGATCCAAAGCACACCAGCAAATCCATCTCTGAATGGTGGAAGAACAAAATTAAGACTTTGGAGTGGGCTAGTCAATGTCCTGACCTGAATCCAATTGAATCCATATGCAGTGGTATGGCCTTAAGAATGTGGTTGATGCTCAAAAACCCTCCAATGTGGCTGAATTGCAACAATTCTGAAAATATGTTGGCCAAATACCTGCACAAAATACCAGTTATTGAAAACACTTGATTGCAGTTGTTGCTGCTAAGGGTAGCCCAACCAATTTCTAGGTTTAAGGGCAAACACTTTTTCACACAGGGCAAAATGCAATACAGAGCAACATGCTTATGTGAACATGTTTTACTTGATATGGAACCACTTACTGAGACCTAAGAAATGCTGTTATATACTCAGATTTGTATTTCAGTATTTCAGTAAATGCAATTAGATTAAAAATCAATGTATATACATATACAGGTATATAGTGATTAGCGTTGTTATAACATGCAAAACATATATAAATCCTTTTTAGAATTTTAGAAATTACAAATAAGCACAAATAATTTGTTTAAAATGAGTTGTAGTTAATTATTTTACGTTGTCAAGTTTGAAAATTTGGTTATTTTAAAATGAAACGTGGGCTACTCTAATTAAAGCAACTTGATTTCGGTACCTCGATTACATAATCCGCAAAACATGTAGTCCGATGCAACCCAGCACTGTCAGTCAGAATGTAAGAACTGATTAAAATCTGCTATACTTGAGAAAATTAGTTTATATCTGTCTCGTTTCGCTCAGTCCAAATAAGACTTTTAACTGCACCCTTTTCTGTCGCCGCACATCCCATCTCTGTTGTGTAATATTCTCTCTCTCTCTCTCTCTCTCTCTCTCTCTCTCTCTCTCTCTCTCT
>CAIGQQ010004433.1:6244720-6259356 GCA_903798035.1 Danio albolineatus | reverse complement strand
CTCTCTCTCTCTCTCTCTCTCTCTCTCTCTCTCTCTCTCTCTCTCTCATTCTGAGCCCCAGCACGCCTGCCTACATCCCTCTCCCAAATCTTCACTAGCACACAAGCAAAGGGGACAGAAGCAGAGCCGTATCCTCCTTTCCCAGCACGCCACGCTCATCATTCTCAGGTGTTTTTGTCTTTTACATGGCGCAAGGGCTCTGCAAGCGGGACGGTTCGGGGTGCGAGAAAGCCAACGCGGATTTGGATAAGCGAGCATCAGTGACGGGTGTAGAAAACAGCAGTTCCGGCGCCTCCGCCTTCTCGGTCTCCTCTAGCCGGCTCTATGACGAGTAATGGTCGGCTCGTTCTGCTGGATGCTCCCTGCTCTAACCGGATCTTCGACGGCACCATATTCAACAGCAGATTGCCATTTTCGGAAGAAACCTTCAAAGAGCTAGGAGATACATATGGAAACTGGGGATCAGAATTTTAGGAAAAAGGATATATAGTAGTGCTTTATTTTATTACTCCATTTTGCTCATTTATGTTTCGTTCTCGATGAATTTTCTCATCCCACGTTGACTTGATTTGTCAAATTGATGCGAGAGCCGCAGCAGCAGATTCAGATTCGCCTGGACATTCTTTTTGTTGGTTTTGAACTGGACTATCCTGGCCATCCATCCATCTATCCTATATTTTTTCTTCAATAGAGTTTTCCGTGTTTTCTCTCTCTCTCTCTCTCTCTCTCTCTCTCTCTCTCTCTCTGCGTCTTTCCTTCTTGATTAGACTAGGGTTTGCTTAGCAATATTAAGAGAGGACAGCGTGTTTGTTAAGCAGCTACGTAGGTCAACAGTTGTTGTAACATCGAATTGTTTATAGATATATTCCGACCCGAAGCAAAGCCTTCCATTGCTCAGTCAACGCCAGTATCCTTCCTGAACCAGTATTTATCCTCATTTCCTAACACATCAAATCTACGCGCCTAAATTGTCATAATTAAAAGCGAGCATTGGCTTAATTGCTGTGGCGTTTGAATGACATGCCCAGGCCATTATTAAAGGCCTGTGCAATTAATTATTATCTTTGATTTGTGGCTTTGCGGCGTGAATGTTCGCGTAAGTTTAAGCTGTAGCAGTAGCTGCTGCATATCTTTACCTCGTTTAGAAAAAAAGACAAGGACAAACGATTTAGAAGGGTAGAATTGCTCTTTGTTGGAACAGCGCGTAAAGCGTACCGTTCCTCCCCCTAAAAACAGCCTGAAAGGCTCACCTATTTCTTCCTTAATCGTTCTCACCCAAACGCAACCATAAGGTTCCTACCGCATCCTCCCCCTTCCCCCTCCTTTCGCTCAAATATATCCCATTTTTTAAATTTGGTTTGGTCCCGTAAATTTTCAAATATTTATTTCCTATACATCAAGAGGAAAGGGGGTCCCCCTTTCATGGAATGCGGAAACATGGGTGTGTTTGACCGCGGAGTTCAGATGTTATTGACCACGGTGGGCGCGTTCGCTGCCTTCAGTCTCATGACCATCGCGGTGGGCACGGACTACTGGCTGTACTCGCGCGGCGTCTGTAAGATCAAGACCAACAACGAGAACGAGACCAGCAAGAAGAACGAAGAGGTGATGACCCACTCGGGACTGTGGAGGACATGTTGCTTGGAAGGTAAGACGACTGTCATGCCTTCTTTTATCTATCTACCCGATGAGCGGGACCCCATTTGCATTACAGGGTCCATCTCTGCATGTACACACGTGCTCCTGTGGGTTGTTGCGGAAACGCGTCTTTAGGCCTGACGATGAGCGATTCTGCATTCAGCACCACGGACAGCGACAACGCCGCACAGCACTAAACTAAACGCGTACTGGTATTAAACAGGGCTCATTTGCTGGATGGTCCAAGCACAGTGCTTCCTCTTACATTAGAGTGTGTGGTAGCCGAATTTGCTCCCTGCTTCTCTCTAGTCATGCTAAAGAAATGGGTTAATATTGTAGGAACAGCTATTAGCTGGTTTTTGCTGGTCTAATTAACTAATGACCAGCTTGTACCAGCAAATGACTAGTTTAGTCCAGCTAAAGGCCTTGTACCGTGGCTGCCAGCTTAAGGGGATAATTAAGCCAAAAATAAAAATCTGCCATCATACTGCTAACCCAATGTTATTTCAAATCATCTCTGGAACACAAAAGAAGATATTTTGGAAAACAAAATGTCCATAAAAGTGTGTGCATTTCATAGACAAAAATATGTGCTTGTGTTCCACAAAAAAGTCACATAAGTTTGCAATGTCCACTCTTAATGAGACAGTTCATCAAAAAATACAATTTTGATTTACTCAGCCTCAGGCCATCTAAGATGTTGGTGACTTCTTTCTACAGCTGAATGTTAAAGAAGAGTTTTAGCTGAAACTTTGTTTCTTGGAGACAATGGCCGGTCAATGGCTTCAGGCACTTTGAGGGTCAACATATACAGGCAAAACAAAATTAATACAAAGGGATCCAGATATTACGTTCAGCTCTCAGAAAGTGAACTGAACATCATTTACAGCATTGAAAATGTTCACACCTGTCAGGAATATTAGTTTCAGTGTATATACAATACTGGGAGTCTATACAATTGAGGTTACGCGCACAAATATAATCTTACATTTTAATAAAGGCATCTGCATCCATCATAAGCATGAGTTTCATTTCGATGAACAATGCAACAGGTTTTCAATCTCTAACTTCATGGTCCCACTTTATATTAAGTGTCCCTAACTACTATATACTTGCATTAAAAAATAAATACAATGTACTTACTGTGTTCATAATGTATTTGAGAACACTTGTGGTGCTCTTGAGTCCGGGTAGGGTTAAGGACAAGTTTGGTGGTATCTGTAGTTTAAGAGTGGTTTAATGTGTAAGGGATGGTCAGCAGTGCATTTACAAATGTAATTACAGATATTAATTACAGATGTAATTACATACAGGTATTTAATCAAACAAAAGTACAATGTAAACACATGTATTTATACAATCAGTACATTGTAATGAATTATTAATTTCTGTGTAAGTACATAATAGTTAAGGCCACTTAATATAAAGTGGGACCAAATATATGTCCTTTAATGTTTTACTGAAGAAAAAGTAACCTATATGCTAGATCGATGGTTCCATGAAGAACATTAAAACACTTTCAATCAACAATAGGATTCCAGCTTATTAGGGGACCCAAAGAAAAGATTCTTCTCTAGCATTTCTGCGAAAACTCCATTTAGAACTGTTATAGTGTAAACGGTGAAAAGAGTTACATTTTGGGGTTAACTTTCCCTATAAGATGAATTTACCTGCCTGAGAAGGTTATGGAAAAAAGCAGATAAATGTATGTGCACACTACTGGGACTTATAGAAAAACTGCTACTCACATGAACCATGTTTTGAAGTCAGGTCAACATACACAGACTGTTGATTTCCTGTCATGCTTCAGTGGCTGCACGGACTGCTGACTTTGGCCTAGCAATGTCACCTTGTGAGGTCACAGAGCATAACAAATCTTCCCCAGATCAGGCAGAAGACAGCCTGGGTCTCAGAGGTGCACGGCCATATGCTATCTGTACATGTCCTTCCATCTATCTGGAGCACCTATGGAGAAAATGTATGTAGCATTACTGTCAGGCTGACCATTCTGAATGATAAAGACATGATGAAATACTTCACAGTCAAATGAGTTAAATTACAAGACACCCGAACGTGATCATTACCATAACAGCATGAGCTCCCATAGCCATATGTTGACTAAGACAAGACGAGTGACTTTGACCACATCTGCGAGTGTGTCCTTAACATCTGCTTTTTAAGTTTGTCTGTCAATTTCCCCTCAAGGAACGTCTGCCCAATGACCCGAGCAACTTAAGTTTTACAAACACTGTCTTAAGGTCATTTTTTGATGAAAGATTTTGATCTGTAGATCATAGGTATCAAACTCAATTCCTGGAGGGCCGCAGCTCTGCAGTTTTGCTCCAACCCTATCAAACACAGCTGATCCGAATAATGAAGGTGTTCAAAAGAATCATGAACACGTTCATTAGATGGATCATCTGTGTTTGATCAGGGTTGGAGCAAAACTGTGCTGAGCTGAGGCCCTAGGAGTTGAGTTTGCGACCTATGCTGTATATAATCAGTCTTGGTGTTCCTGGTGTGTAGATGATCAAAAAGGGTGTACAAACTAAATGGGATCTCATCTTAGTGTTGTATGTGCATAAGTGTATTATTGGACTAGTGTATTATTCCTCGTGTTAGTTTGTCATTAGTGATTTGAGCTCTCAGTTACACAGATATTGCAGAAAGAGGTCACATGCTTTGGAAAAGGGAGAAAAACTGCTTTTGGCTAGATTCAAGTTCAACTAGTAGAATGATAGTATGGTAGCAAAACTCTGGAGAATGTAATTTTATTTGCTTGTTTTTGGTGTCAAAAAAACCTACAATTTATCATGACAACCAACATACATGAAATAATCATAATTATTTCATTTATCATTAATCATCGACTTCTGCTGTTTTCATTAGTTTCAATAACACAGATGTCTTTACAATTTAAAAAGGCATCTTTGTATATCTTTTCTGCTGGAGATAATGTTGTACTAAAAACAAACCAAAAAAAAAAACATTTCATATTAACGTACTTGCAAATAATTCGAAATTCAGATATGATAAGTGCCGTTTGGTTTCTACTGTGCACCACAAACAACAGACTGAGCCAATCAGAGCAGAGAAAAGTGTTTGCGAGAATGAATCCTTTAACAAACCATTCCAGACACTGTGACAGAAGACACATATCTCCAGTATAAACTATGCTTAAATGAAATTATTTCTGATTTTTGATGAATACAAGCCTATTATATAGGAGACCTCCGAAAACAAAAATGGCAACCATTGAAATAGCACAATACGGGCACTTAAATTAAAAGAGGATTGCGCTGCTTAAACGCAAACGATCTGAATTTCTTCCATTCCTAGTTGAGGCTTACGCAGATCTCACATTCAGACTATGACAAAAGCAATTAGTTGCAACAGTAAATAACACTTATCCCTCAACCTACACAGTTGTATCCATCAGCCAGGTGCCGCCTCTCAGAGCTCGTCTTCATAGACCGTGTGTAGGCAGGCCAGGATGTAAATCTCAGTGGTCAGTGCAGAAGATGATTTGCTGGGGAGGGATAGATTTACAGCATGCAGGTGGGCAAGTGTGTTAGTTTAATTTGTCCCTGGGGTGCTCCAAACTGATGAGAGAGGGGAAACACCCTCAACTGGACTGTCCTCAGCAATATTTGCAGTGCTTCAGATATTTAGCATCTACCCTTGCATCCGCCCACGTATGAAGTACACTATAGAGCAATCCAGAAAATCACACCTACATAAAGACTTGCATATCTTGTATGGCTTGGCTCAAAGGAAACATGTTTATTAGATAGTTGGCTTGTCAGTATTTGGAAAACATTAGCATTTTAAGGGTATTATTGGTTTGCTTTTGCCAGTGTTTCCCAACCCGTTTCCTGGAGGCACACCAACAGTACATATTTTGGATGTCTCCCTTATCTGATCCATTCACTGCAGGTTTTGTAGTATCTTCTAATGTTCTGATGAGTTGTCTCAGGCGTGTTTGATTAGGGAAAAGTTGAAAATGTGGACTGTTGGTGTGCCTGGGTTGGGAAACACTAGCTTATGCTAGCGGTGAAAAGCATAGGTTTGGTAAGATTTTAAAAAATGTATTTTTACATGATACTTGAAATTATATATTTATAAATGATATATACAGAATATACAGAAATTATATTTATAAATTATATATACAGAAACCATGCTGATTTGTTTTTCAAGAAATATTCAACCTAGGCTCATTTTGAAAACGTAGCCCCCTATACGTTTCTGGAGGTCACAAATTATGTAGCCGGAAGTACATATGGCTGCATTTTGTCTTCAAATTGAACGATACCGAGCGTTAAATGTTTCACGTTGACCGCTTAACTCCGTGTGGACGGCTTTTTTATGTTGTTACCAGTTTGTCCAGTTAGCTACCCATGTACTGTACGTCGGCGGACTTGAGATGCAGATAGGAGTTGATCACGACAACATGGTTCGAGTCAAGTGACGAACAGTTCCAGAAAGCGGGTAAGACAAAAACAGAAGCCAAAAGATAAAATAAAGAAGTAAATAACAGATTAGATGATTAGATTCAACTTTATTGTCATTACACATGTACAAGTACAAGGCAACGAAATAACAGCGTGAGAATTCTGTAGAATCTGAAAATGTGGTAAAAACCAGACGAGGGCTTTTTTTTTTCTGGATTGCTTTTCAAAACGCTGTTGGTTAGGTTAAGGGAAGTGGGCAGCAGGTCGATCGTTGCTTTTGAAAACACTATTGGTTGGGTTTAGGGAAGGAGGAGGGTGGGTCACTTGATCGGTCAGTCAGTCAGCGACCAGTGGTCTCTGGTGGATTTATGCAAGTAGAGCAGGCGCAAAAGGCACTCGTGAAAAAAAGGAAAGATTTTCCTTAAAAAGGAAAAACGTAATATTTTATTAGTTTGCATTCTTGTTCAGCATAAGTGTTTACTTATTTATTTATTAAATCTAACTGAATCCAAATTTCCAAACAGTATCGTATATCTATTGATCTGTATCAATTATTTATTTTTTAATGCCAGAGTCAGTTGTAGTTTACGCCACTGTGCTTTAAGCAAAGCTGCAAAAATCATTCGTTGGCCGAGATCTACTTAAGTCAAGCTTATGTTTTTGAAACCTTAAAGCTATTTTTGTAACTGGGTCATGTATCCATTCACTCTTTATTCTTATATATTTCAGAGTGCTTTTCGTTTGCATTTGTTTCTAGTGTCAGCAGATGTGTTTTGTTCCTAATGAAATTACAATGGTTTTAGAAAAGTGCTTGAACATTTAAGGTACTCTTCAAAATGTATAGACATCATTAGATTAAAAAACAAGATGCACTTAGTAAAAATAAACAGCACACACATACTAAGAACATTATGGTTGAAAATATTATATGTAAAGAAAAAATAAACTTCAGTTGTCAAGTTACACCTGTCGTTACTCTTATGTGAACTGTAGTTACCAGTGTGAAAAAACACAGTGGAGAAATATATGTGAATCAAATGTTTACTTTTACTTCACTTTCGTTATTGTCCACAAGTGGAAATTGATCTTTAGCTTCACCTACATCAGGGTTTACATCACACACATCACAAAAAAACAAGCAACACAAATACATTCAATACCATCACATAAATCACATGAATTTCCCAGTGATGGGTTGCAGCTGGAAGGGCATCCGCTGCGTAAAACGTGCTGGATAATGAATGAATGAATGAACAAGAAAATGAATGAATGAATTAAAACATATTAAAAACTCAATTAAGCCTATTAACACTTCAAGTCCAGTATTTAACATTCTAATGGCAGTTGGCCCAAAAGACTTTACTTGAGGTTGCCTAAAACGTCTTTCTTACGGCAAATGCTGAAATGTTCTAATTAAAACATATAGTTTTCAATACATTCATTTATTTCTGCTTTTAAATTGCATTATGGGTGCTTGGTCCATTCCTCCAACAACCTTTGGTGTTAAAAAAGCTTGAAAAAAGTGACCTTTATTTACATTTTGAATACTTTGAAGCGATATATTGTCTGAAACACATGGTAATTAACTCTCAGTACTTGTTCTGTTATTTTACAGACTTTAATCCTCTCTATATTATTTCTTATTCAATAAATTGTTTCAAATTACTAAAATGTCAATAAAAGTCTAATTTCTAACATCACAAAATATAAAACCTGTTAATTAAAAGATATTTCATACGGCGAAGAAATCATAAATGGTAAATATCAGCTGATTCAAAATAATTACAGAACTAGTAAAGACACCACTTATAAGCCACAGCCATATCACCCCGCAGCCCAAGACCAGATACTCACTGAAGTTAAGGAGAGCTGAGCCTTTTTAGTACCTGGATGGGAGAACACATGGAAAACTAGGTTGTTGTCGGAAGTGGTGTCAGTGAGGCTAGCAAGGGGCACTCAACCTGCAGTCTGTGTGAGTCCTAATGCCCCAGCAAGGAGAAGGGGACACTATACTATACAGTAAGCACCATCTTTCGGATGACACATTAAACCGAAATCATTAAAAATGCCATGGCACTTCTCGTAAAGAAGTGTCCTGGCCAAATTCCTCTATCAGCCCTTACCGATCATAGCCTCCCAATTATCCTGATCAACCTAATTGGTTCTATCACTGTCTCTCCACTCCACCTATAGCTGGTGTGTTGTCAGCGCACTGGCGTCGTTGTCCTGTGGCTGCTGTAGCATTATCCAAGTGGATGCTGCACACTGATGGTGGTGTGGAGAGATCCCCCTCATGATTGTGAAGCACTTTATGTGTATGGCCATACACGATAAATGTGCTATAGGATTACGCTACATGATAAACACGCTATATGAATAACATTACATTACATTACCACTTGTTTTGACATCATCATTATCTACAGAATTTTATAAACATTTAAACAGGACTTGAATGTCCAAATACTTTTAATGGCCGCCCCATATTCTCACCATAACTTTGTTTCATTGCCCCAATCCTCAATCTCGAAGCCAGAAGCGTCTAACCAGATAATTAGGGTGAAGTTTTTAAAAACAATTCTTCACGAGACAAAAGCAAATACTCTTGCTGTTATCTCACCTCTCAGTGAAAGATGACAGCTTGTTAAGGTCTTACTCTGGACGCCCGCGGAGCCATTACAGCACCACTGCAAATTAGAAAGTGTCCTGAGTGGAAGCAAATGTGAATCAGCATGACACTGCAACTCTGCAAACACACGCGTGCACACTTGAGCAAACACCTCCATGATGCAACACAAGCCTGAATTGGGGCGGGCCACCATTACCGTAGTGGCTCAAGTGTACTTCAGCAGAACTACAGGTAATCTGTGTTATTAATCTTCATTACGCTAACAATGGATGTGAGGGTACAGCGCAGCGAGAGCGCAGGAACAGCGCAGCAAAGTACAGTGACAAAGGAGCCGCAGTTATATTCCTCGCACATCCAACACTTATCATTTCCAATCTCTGTGACAGCAACTTTCTTAAGAAGACAGATCCTTCCACTGAACGCTTTGAGAATATTTTTCGGCGCCGCAGGGGAGGCTTCTTTAATGAATGGACTTCCTGCACACGTTTTCTTTTCCTATTCATATGTGGCCGGAGTGTGTGTGTGTGTTTGTGGAGATAGCCTGCGCCGTCTCAGCAGGAGGGGTGAAAAATACTCTTGCGTTTTTCTCACCTCTCGCTGGTTCCTGCTCACAAATCTGCTCTTTGTAAGCAAGTGCGTGTGAGGTCTTGTACCCGGCGATCATCCAGGTCAACTGAACCGGTGTGAATTACATCTTGGAAAGGCTGTGTAACAGAAATTCCAAGTCATGTGTGAGACCTTTTGTTTAATATTGCTGTGTGTTTTTTTTTTTTTTTATGTATGTGTGATATAGACAGATAAGCCGTGTGGGTCTGGCACTGATGTAGAGACGGATTATTCTCATAAACTGATCTGATAAGGATTACCAGCCTGGCATGTATCTGCCCAGCTAATGACCCAAGTCTAGAGTGGCATTACGCTGTATTACAGCTCTACTGCATGCTTTGGTTTGCTCACATAGGCGACATGCTTTACAATAATCCTCTGAGTTCAGCTGTACACTAACCAAAAGGAAATAACTTTTTTTTTGGCATGCCCACTGTGGCTTTCTCTTTGTGTGTGTGTGTGTAACACTCCAAACTTTGATCCACTTATCTTATAAACAAGTGATGTGATAAACAGTAGGGAAAAACTGGAAGCCGGTGTATAGACTGCCAAACAGTCTGTCAGGTTAACATACAAGTACTGTTTTTCTGATTGTTTTGAGTTGGAGGTTTTAAGTTTGATGTGTAGCTGTACCGCGGTGACATTTAAAGTATGATTTGTTCACAAAATTAAAGCTTCACTAATCATTTATTCAACCTCATGTGGTTCAAAGCTGTTATGAAATCCTTTTTTGTTGTTGAAAAGAAAAGAAGATATTTTGAAGAATGTTGAAAACCAGCAATCATTGACATCCACAATATTGAAAAAAAATACTTTAGAAATCAGTAGCTGGTGGTGTCCAACATTCTTCAAAATATCTAAAAAAAAACTTTGTTCAACAGAAAAAAGCTAACTCAAATGGGTTTAAAACAATTAGACGGGGACAGAATTTTTACACTATAAAAAAAAATGCTGGGTTCCATACAATCGATTTGTGTTGGGACAACATGGAGGAATTAAGTTGACTTTTTCGTTTTGACAAATTTAAGTGAATTGAACTTAAAACAATTATGTTGTCCCCCAAAAAAATCTCAAAAATTTTGTTGTTTCAGCTCAGTTAAAATTTTAAAAATTGGTATAAACAGGCAGCAAAACAATTTTTTTAGTGTACATCAAAAATTAGGTTTGAAACTACATGCATTATTATCATAGCGTATATTATAAAAACATGAATTGGCTGTCATGTGCATACATATTATGAATTTATTCTGTAAATGGTATGTCCTGCATATGGCCAAAAAAAAACAGCATCTAGCCAGAGGTATGATTTGAACAATAATACAAAATAATAAATAAATAAAACTTTTTTTCTGAAACTTTAAGTGTAGTCGATACAGAAGTTCATTTGAGACAGCTTACACGGGATGGAAAAGAGCTTAGAGTGTGCAATATATCTGCAATAATAATGCCTGCTATAATTTAGTAATTGCTGTTTTACCAGTGCAGGCATGATACATGTCTTGAGAGTCCACAAACATTCACTGTGTGGAAAACCTATTAAAATGCAGCAAGAATGAGATTAATCAAGGCATGGAGGGAGGAAAAGCCTTGTATGAGTTGTTGTTCATATATATTTAGATTTAAATATAGATAAGCATCACATGAGCGAGAGTCATTTTCAGATGAAAAGAACAGTTGTACAATAGAAAATAATAATAATATCTATTAGGAGATTCGCATTTTATCATACACGCAGCACAGTGAGATTTGTTTGACGTGATTTGTTGCTATTTTCAGACCAACACAAGCCTAATTTTGCCATTTTGCTCCACATTGTTTAAACAGCAAATCCATTTGAACCGCTTTGTGCACTCATGGGTGATCCGGTCTAGAGAGGAGGTGTGTTAAGGCGTATTGTTGTCATATTGCTATTTTGAGAAACTAAAAGATATTTTGTCAATATCATTCACCCTAAAGCCCCAGTCACACTGCACTTTTCTCCCCATAGACTTCCATTCATACTGTTACGACCCTGTCTTCCCTTTTCTTTCCTTTCGGTAGCCTTGCAGTGTGACGTCACTGTTAATTAGTAAATTTATGGGTAGAGGTTGTATATATTTGAATTTTTTTGTGAAGAACGGCACTTCCTCTGGTGGACCGTTATTCCCCAGAGAGGTCATTTGGTCCCAACTCTTATGTTTTGTGTTGTATTTTGTTGAGAGAATTTGTTGATTTCTTATTTATTTACGGAAAACCCTAGACAGTTTGTTATACCCTTTAACAAATGTTTTTTTCATTATATACATTTTTGTGTATGTGATCCTTTTTATGGTACGGTCGTGAGCGAATGCAGCAGACTGGAAACGCAAGCTCGTGCAACAAGTTTCGCAGTTCGCTGCATTGGAAAGTTCAAGCTTGCTGAACTCTGACCTGCGAAATCGCATCATGTTATCGCGTGAGACAAATCGAAGATGAAAACATGACCTCTATGGACATAAATTTTTAATATGGAGCAATCTCTAGCTTTTTTTTAATCTCTAATCATCTTGTTTGATCCCGCCCCCTTTCGGAGCGCCATACGACAGAATTTTGCATGCTCAAGCTCTAGTGTGACCGCAGCTTTAAAATGACCAGTCACCTTTTTTTGAAGAAAAAAAATCATGTCTTCTTGTAAATTACAATACTGCTCACAATTATATTGTGTGCAAATTCAAAATGAACAAAGTCTGTACTGTTTCGGCTTACACAAGGAGACTTTTTCCTCTGAAAAAGCATTTGACAGCCCTGTTCTATGTGCATGTGCTTAACAGCCAAAGTACAAAGCTAGACTACAGGACTATGGTAGGCTGCAAAGTGAAATCATGACTGACCTGGCAGGCAAATTACAACATTTTTTGAATCTGCGTGAACGTGGATTGTTTTGAAAACACTGTGTATGCCATGGTTTTGAAAAATACATTGTATGTTTGTAGTACATTGCTGTTTAAAACTTTGCCTTGATTTTCTGGGGTTTTTAGCCACGGTTGAAATATTTCATGGAAAACTGTGTTGATTTACAATAATATATTTTTGATTTTAAAAAATGACAATCATATTGAGTAAAAATGGATCAAACTTTAAGGAATGGATCAAAGTTATATCGATTTGTTCTCATGCTGCAAAACATGATTTTCCAAAAAATGTGTTACGACACAAATGACACATTCATTACATTTCATGTTGATAAAAAAGTGCACACAAGAAATACTTATGTGGGTTTTAAAAGACACAAGGCTGAGTAAATGGTCATTTTATAGGTGCACTGTCCATTTAAATAGAGACAGAAGCCATTTGTTTTGAAGAATAATGATCTTATTTAGAGCTAATGTACTGGCAAGACAGGACTCGTTTTGAACTTCTCAAATGCAGGGCACGCAGTCCAAACCACGAATCTCTCTCTCTCCCCCTCTTTTTTTTGCGACATCTAGACAACCTCTGCCAGAATCAGAGGACAAAACTCTCCTGTGCCGCTCAGACAGGAGGGAACATAATGAGGGTCTCAGGGGCATTATTAATATTGGATTGGGAGACGGCCCGAGTGGAATACCACTTGAATCATCCTCATTCGGATTCAGCTCTGAAAGCAGGTTGAATGTGACTGCGGTGATCAGAGTGCAACAGAACAGTCTGTTCCATATCTCATTTCTCGCCTTCTCTCTCCCAGCATCGCTTGCTTTCCTCTCTTTCTCCTACCTGAATGTTGGCAGGTGCACATGTAGGAGTTCTCTGGCTATTCTGGAGCTTCTGTCTCCCTATTCGGTTGACCCTTTACCGAGGATGCACATCTGTAACAGGAAAGAGTGCCATTTAGTCAGGTCAAAGCAAATTATTAGGACACGGTTTTGTTTTGGTCCTGATGTGCAGTGTGTTTTTATGCACTTTGACCCAGGAAACTGATCAATATAGGGCGCTTCCTGAATCTGTGACTCGTGGATTATAGCTGAATGAATGTAGAAGAGGAATCACAGTGGCGTAGTGGGTAGCACGATTGCCTCACAGCAGGAAGGTCGCTGGTTTGAGCCTCGGCTGGGTCAGTTGGCATTTGTGTGTGGAGTTTGCATGTTCTCCCTGTGGTTGCGTGGGTTTCCTCTGGGTGCTCCGGTTTCCCGTATTTGGTCCCTCTTTAAATAAGGGCAAACAGGTTGGTAATAAGTGAAGTTGCTGTTAGTGGAGTTCCTTAATGATCCTCTGCTGAGATTTTGAGAGATTCAATGCATTATATTTCAGCTATTTCTAAGGCTGTGACTGAAGTCAGTTGTAGTTTTTTGTTTCTATTTTGTGTTTCTGTTTATTAACAGCAGGTGTTCATCATCAGTGCTCAATCATCACCTTATTAATCATTTCATTGTCTCATTAACTTGAGTAACCCAAATTAGAGAGGGACCAATTACTATCTAAACTGAGGAAATTTTATTCAGTTTAGATTTTTTTTTCTAAGATTTTTACTTATGTATTTTTACTTATGTATTTTTTATATTGTGAAATGATACTACAATTTAAATAACATTTTATATTTTAAACTTAGTTCATTCATGTGAAGTTGCAGCAGGCATTATGCCAGTAGTCACAATCAGTGTCACGATGCTTCAGAAATCATTCTGATTTGATGATTTGAGTTCAGTAGTCTTGGATTATAAATAGAAGAGATTATTTTATGAGAAATATGAGAACTCTTTTTATGCCATTACAGGTCAGCAACTTGGTCCAGGAGGGCCGTTGTCCTGTAGAGTTAACTCCAATTTGCCTCAGCACACCCAGATCATATCATGTTTCCAAATAAATATATTAGGATCCACAAAGAAATATATGTAAAAAATGTAAAAAACAAAGGATATTATCAAAATTAATTAATGAGATCCACAAATAAATTTCACAGACATGAATTAAATTCATGAATGTATCAATTGAGCTTAAAAAAAATATATATATATATATATATTAGGGCTGTCCAAGAATTAATCGTGAATAATCACATCCAAAATAAAAGTTTGTTTTGACATAATATGTGTGTGTGTTATATATATTTATTATGTATATGTGATAAACACATTCATAGAAGCCAAAACTATATATAAAAAAGTTACATCAAAGTAGTTACATCATATTCAAATGTAAATTTTGTATCATACACATATATTTTTTATATATCTAAATATAAACCAACATTTTATCAAGTATACGCATGTGTGTATTTATATATTCATAATAAAATATACACAGTGCACACACAAATATTATGTTAAACTTTTATTTTGGATGTGATTAATCACGATTAATTCTTGAACAGCCCT
>CAIGQQ010004433.1:6189062-6214606 GCA_903798035.1 Danio albolineatus | reverse complement strand
TTTCTTTCTTTCTTTCTTTCTTTCTTTCTTTCTTTCTTTCTTTCTTTCTTTATTCATTAATTCATTTATTTATTTATTTATTTATTTATTTAGGTAGTTAGTTAGTGCTTTTACAATGTAGACTGTGTCAAAGAAGCTTAACAAAAGTTCTAGTAAATTGAAACTGCATCAGTTCAGTCTTCAGAGTTGAAGTTCAGTTCAGTGTGGATTAATTTTGACTGCACTGAATTTTCACTGAAGAGCAAATCCATCATTGCACAGCTCCACAAGTCCCAAACTAAGCAAGCCTGTGGCGACAGTGGTGAGGAACAAATTTCACCGATTGACGAAAGTGAAGGAAAAAAATCCTTGAGAGAAACCAGGCTCTTTTGGGCATGACCATTTCTCCTCTGGATTTAAATATGCCATTGTAAATATGCAAGAAAAACATCATTTTTTACTTATTTATTTTTTTATAATTACATACCATACCTTAAATTCAAAATCTTTTTAGTTAAATAAGGTTTTAAAAAATCAGCTCATTTGACAAGTGTTATGAGGTGGGTCACACTAGAGTAAACGGAAAAATGCAAATTGCTGTCATACGGCGATGCAAAAAGGGGCAGGATTAAACAAGATGATTACACATTGAAACAAAGCGAGCAATGTTTTAAATCTCTGTACAGAAAGGTCATGTTTTGATCTTCAATTGGTCTCACAGGTCAGAGTTTCGCAGGTTCACCATGCTTAAACTTTGCAATGCAGCAAACTGCTAAACTGATTTGTCCCATTTACTTGTGTATTAAGTGTATGGGGCAAAAGTGGAGTGTGACTGAGGCTTTACGTCTAGGATTACTGGCTTTAAGACTTTCTTTTCTAAAATAACCAGGTGTAAAACCTATAGCCAGCTTTAAGCAAAAAGACCATCCGTCAAACCATCTATGGCTTGTTGTTTGTTTTCAGCAGGGACATTATAAGGGCAAATATGAGCATTGTTTATATAAAGCAAGTTACGATTGCATAGCTAATCATTTCGCTAATCATCCAGAAAAGAGGCTGACTAAGAGGTGGCTCAATATTTACCTTATGTAAATGACTCATCATAATATGCCATGCAACATCAGTGGCCTTTGCGGTTTCTGGCAAGTCTGTTAATGGAGAGTGTGCGAGTGCAGAGAATGAGATGAGAAACGGAAACATTCAGATCTTCACTGCCAGATTCATTTTGCTACCGCGGTCATAAACAGACCGAAAAGTCATATCCCACTTATAGTTTCTGTCAGCCTGTGGGCGACACTTGATTAGTTTCAGAGTAGTTTGCAAGAATTTTGGCTTGTATGTGAATGTGAACACATCTGTCTTCAGCCCACATAATACAGCTCGTTCATAATGTGCTTTGTAAGTGCAGAGCATTGTGGGATCACTTTATTTTAACATCTATTTTAAAATCTGCTGAATAAAAGTATATATTATAATAATAATAATAATAATAATAATAATAATAATAATATAGTAATAATAATAATAATAATAATAATAATAATAATAAAGTAATAATAATAATCATAATAATTATAATAATCATGATAATAATAATATAATAATAATAATATAGTAATAGTAATAATAATAATAATAATAATAACAATATAAAAAAATAATAATATAGTAGTAATAATAATAATAATATTAATAATAATATATGAATAGTAATAATAATAATAATAATAATAATAATAATAATAATAATAATAATAATATAGTAATAGTAATAATAATAATTATAATATTATTGCTGTTATCATTGTTGTTGTTGTTGTTATTATTATTATTATTATTGATTATTGTTGTTGTTGTTGTCGTTGTTATTATTATTATTATTGATTGTTGTTGTTGTTATTATTATTATTATTGTTATTGTTGTTGTTATTGTTGTTGTTGTTGTTGATGTTGTTGTTATTATTATTAATTATTGTTGTTGTTGTTGTTGTTGTTGTTATTGATTATTATTATTATTCATTCATTCATTCATTTTCTTTTCGGCTTAGTCCCTTTATTAATCCGGGGTCGCCACAGCGGAATGAACCGCCAACTTATCCAGCATTTGTTTTACGCAGCGGATGCCCTTCCAGCCACAACCCATCTCTGGGAAACACATCCATACATTCTCATTCACACACATACACCACGGACAATTTAGTTTACCCAATTCACCTGTATCGCATGTCTTTGGACTGTGGGGGAAACCGGAGCGCCCGGAGGAAACCCACGCAACCACGGGGAGAACATGCAAACTCCACACAGAAATGCCAACTGACCTAGCCGGGGATCGAACCAGTGACCTTCTTGCTGTGAGGCAAACATGTTACCCACTAGGCCACGTGGCGCCCTTATTATTATTATTATTATTATTATTATTATTATTATTATTATTATTATTATTGCAAAGCAAGTTCTATAACAAAGCAAGTTTTATTTTTAAGATATGATGTAATTGAGCCTCGGTATTGATTGGAACTTACTGACACATTTATATCAGTCACAGTCTGAACTTCATGTCCATATATATATATAATGCTTCAAAACAAGCAGTTCAAGTTAGTGAATGTTCACATACATAATTAACGCGCATGCAACTACTATTGAGTATCTTGAACAGGAGGCACAATAATAATATACACAGTCGTGCCATTGAAAAGGTTTCAGCGATTGTCTGTGACAGAGTTAAACACACTCCACTTTCGAAGTGCTGCGGTGTAAAAGTGAAAGACTGCAAATGAGCTATTCTACCTGAGAGACCGAGAAAATTACACAGGAGGCATAAGAGCAGATGTTATTGATCCACCCCCTCAACACAGCACCTGCTTAGCAGAGAAGCCGCCCTGAAGCCCACACACACCGCAGGACACTGAGAAACACTTACAGCCAGCGTACAAATCATGGATGCTTAACACACACACACACAGACATGCACATACAGTAAACACTAGTGGTGTAAAGTATCAAATTACAAATACACAAAGTACTATAATTTGACTAATTTCCTATAATTAAAAAAGTGTAATTTTGCTTAAGTACATTTTTAGTGCTGCATTGGTATTTTTGCTGCAGTATTTTACTTCAACCTGCAAGCACTATTTTATATTCTTATTTTATCTTGTCTACAGTGATTGCAAGTGGAATAATCCAATTGAATTAGGCTCATTCTGAAAACGTAGCCCTCTATACATTTCTAGAGAGCACGAATTATGTAGCCAGAAGTACGTGCGGCTGCATTTCGTCTTTAAAGCGAATGCTACGGGGCGGTATGACGCTGTTTCTTTTCACTAAACGCTTATCTCTGTATGGACGTCTTTCCTGCTACCAGTTTGTCCAGTAGCTCGCCATCAGTGGTGGAAAGAGCACTAAAAAAATCATACTCAAGTAAAAGTACCATTACTTGGCCAAAAATGTAGTGCACGTAGAGTAAAAGTATCTGTAGTAAATATTACTCAAAGTATGAGTAAAAACCTTTTACTAGACCTTTTAAAAGTACTCAAGAGTAATGAGTAGTGAGTATTACACTGTAGAGAAGTTGATGCGTTTACAGAATGTTACGTTTACACATCCCTGCACAAACAACGTTTAGTGTATTCTTCCTATTTTCGTTTGTTCCTTCCTTACTTCAATTATTTGTTTGTTCTCTCTTTCATTCATTCGCTTGTTCCCCCCTTCCTTCGTTCATATTTTTGTTCCTTCCTACATTAGGTCCTTTTGTTCACTCACTCATTCATTCGTTTGTTCCTTCCTTAGTTTGTTCATTCCTTCCTTAAATTCTTCCTTAATTCGTTTGGTCCTTCCTTCTTTTCTCCCTTCATTTGTTCGCTCATTCTTTCTTTCATATTTTTGTTCCTTCCTTCATTAGGTCCTTTGTTCATTCGTTCGTTTGTTCCTTTTTTCCTTCCTTAGTTTGTTCAGTCCTTCCTTGAATCCTTCATTTATTTAGTTCTTTGATCCTTCCTTCCATTCCTTGTTCGGTCCTTCCTTTTATTTGGCCCTTCCCTCCATTCTTTATTCATTCCATTTAGTGATTTTTTAAGGCTGTTTGGTGATTTCAGTCATTTTCAGTGACATGCAGTCTATAAACAGTCTCTGGATCATTGCGTGTACAGATTTTGGACATCTTCTTGGACATTTTTAATGTTTCCCAAAAGGTTTGCTGTATTTATAAAGCGCCCATGTCTTGAGGTTGTTCAGTATGATGTGATTTACTTTCTATGTGTGATTTAATTAGACAAAAATCACAGGACTGATCTTTCTACTTTAGACAATCACCATAGACAGGAAAGAAATAAAGTAGTGACTGCAGGTTAAAGAAAAGTAGTGGAGAAAAGTACAGATACTGCACTAAAGATGTACTCAAGGCAAAGTCAAAGTACACATCTTTATAACAACTCAGTAAATTACAATTCCCGAGAAAAACTACTCAACTACAGTAGTTTGAGTACTTGTAATTATTTACTTTACACCACTGCTCGCCATGTACGTTGGCGGACTTCAGACGCACAGAGCAGTTGACCACGATGACGGGCTTTGAGTCCGACGAAGAATGGTTCCAGAAAGCGAGTATCAAAAAAACAGAAGCCAAAAAAGAAAATAAACAAGAAAATAACAGGGTGAGAATGTGGTAAAATCTGAAAACGTGGTAAAAATCAGGTAAGAGCACAAAAGGAAAAAACGGCCTTTTTAAAATGGTCAGTTGGGTTTAGGGTAGGGGTGGGCAGGTCAATCAGTGCTTTTGAAAACACTATTGGTTGGGTTTAGGGTAGGAGGAGGGTGGGTCAGTCTATCGGTGAGTCAGTCAGTCGACAGCAGCCTCTGGAGGATTTATAAGAGAAGAGCAGCCGCAAAAGGACTCGTGAGAGAAATTTAGGATCTCAAAATGCATACACAGCGGCCTCTGGTGAATTCGCAAAAACAAGAGCTGCAAAAACAAAAAACGTACCTCCTGGGACATATTTGGCGCTCTCCGTAAATGTATATAGCGGTACGCTTTCATAATGAGCCTGGGTTGCAAATTGTGCCTGAAAATGTAGCATTAGACAAACTGACCTCTAGACAAATGTACAGTGTGGATGCAATGAGTGTCTAAAAGTATGTAATTATTATTACGCAAAGACAAAAGACTGTTTAGACTGCATGTCACTGATGAGAAAAGGAGGAATGCCTGGTGTGTGTGAAGAATCAAATAGCCAAAAGGCATTAAATATCTAAATGCACTACAGAATTGCAAGCATTCACAGTATCAGTGCTGCACGAGCTTTCTTCGCAGCGCCAACTGCTGGACATTCATAGCTTGTTAATCAGAGTTCAAAATGTTTCACATTGTGTGTTTACATCGTCACAGATTTTGCCCCTTAAGTTACACAGATTTTGCATGTAAACACATTTCTGTCTATTTATTAAACAGTAGGTGCATATATTAATGTAATATGTTATCGCATTAAATAAATACCATATTTTAAACGTATAGTCCATAAATGGAAAAAACATACATTTGATGTAAGCTACTTTTTTAATTTGCTAAATTTTCATTAAGCATTTTTATTACACTTCCCATCACTGATATGCACTGAAGCCATGCAGTCACACATGGAACACGACATTCAGCTCCTAAAACAAATATTTTGCCATATTTCACTGACCATAACAGCCATGAAACTGGATCTCATTTAAAAACTGTCCAAACAAACATGGAAAATGCATCTAATTTTAAGTAAAAAATGATTTTTGCAGACACATCAAATCATCACTCTGAAGTAAACCTGCAGCTCCTGATCATGTTTATCCTTTCCTTCCTATTCACATTCACACCAAATACACCTTCTCTCTCTACTTCTCTGGACGGCTGCTTTTATAGTTATCTTTATAATCCGGGGACGCAACATCATCGATTGGCTTTGATTTGTTATCTTTTATGGTCCATCAGATCAGGCTCAAGTGTAGCTGCTGCTGCTAGATGAGATCCAGATCATTTTACAGATGACTTCAGTCCTCCGTGTGATACACAAAGCTGGCTGTTTCAAATGGCAATTTATGAGCCTCCGTGGGTGCCTGTGTGAACTGTGCACATTTTAATAAGGAGAGCTTGCACCAAGAAGATGTAATGTATATTAATAATATCTGTAAGAGGGTCTTGAAGGTTCCAGTGGCGTATGTGCGGAAATTGGTTGGTGCGTTCAGTGCTCAGCCGCTCTCTATCAATGTTATTCTACTGAAGTAAAAGCAAAGACTAGAAACTAAGACTAAAATACATTTACTTACCACTCACCAAGGATGCATTTATTTAATCGCAAATGCAGCATTCTTGGATAAATAGAAAGACAAAAAATGTTTAACTGAATTTTATTGAAATTAAAATTGTTTAAAACATTATTTTTTAACTCTCCCTTTTAATTAATTAAATAATCTTCACTGAAATGTCATTCAAAGGGGGATAATAAATCCTTTTTATTTTGATTTATTTTAATATAAGGGATATTTAAAAAATTGAAAGATTTTAGCTGTTGCAAAGGAAACATTTTTAAATGATACACTTACAGTGGCAGCCTTAATAGATACTAAAACTGCAATAATGGAAAAAAATAAGAATGTTTTTTCTCATAATTCAGATTCATTATATATATATATATATATATGTGTGTGTGTGTGTGTGTGTGTGTGTGTGTGTGTGTGTGTGTGTGTGTGTGTGTGTGTGTGTGTGTGTGTGTGTGTGTGTGTTTGTTTATTTGTTTTAATCTGCAAAAAAGGAGCACAAAAAATAGAGTTGATATGAATTAAGTTATTTTTATTTATTTTTTTACATATATTAAATACACTCATTGGCCACATATTTAGGTACACCTTACTAGTACTGGGACCCCCTTTTGCCTTCAGAATGGTCTTAATCAGTCATGGCATAGATTTAACAAAGTATTGGATATATTCCTCTGAGATGTTGGCCCATATCAACATGATAGCATCATGCAGTTGCTGCAGATTTGTCAGCTGCACATCCAAGATGCGAATCTCTCATCACATCCCAAAGTTGCTCTATTGGATTGAGATCTAGTGACTGTGGAGGCCATTTGAGTACAGTGAACTCATTGTCATCAACTCATGACAAAGGAACCAATGTGAGATGATTCAGGCTTTATGACATGACGTGTTCTCCTGCTGTAGCTATCAGAAGATGGGTACACTGTGCTCATAAAGTAGAAACATGATACTCAGGTAGGCTGTGGCATTGACACGATGCTCAGTTGGTTGTAACGGGTCCAAAGTGTGCCAAGAAAATATCCCCCACACCATTACATCACCACCGCCACCAACCTGAACAGTTGATACAAGGCAGGATGGATCCATGCTTTCATGTTGTTCATGCGCAATACTGACCCTACCATCCGAATGTTGCAGCAGAAATCAAGACTCAGACCAGGCAACATTTTTCCAATCTTCTATTGCCCAATTTTGGTGAGCCTGTGCGAATTGTAGACTCAGTTTCCAGTTCTTAGCTGACAGGAGTGGCACCCGATGATGTCTTCTATTGCTGTAGCCCACCAGCCTCAAGGTTTGATGTGTTGTGCATTCAGAGATGCTGTTCTGCATACCTTGGTTATAACAAGTGGTTATTTGAGATACTGTTGCCTTTCTATCAGCTGGAACCAGTCTGGCCATTCTCCTCTGACCTCGGGCATCAACAAGACATTTGCACCCACAGAACTACCACTCACTGTATATTTTCTTTTTCTGACCATTCTCTGTAAACCCTAGAGATGGTTGTGCATGAAAATCCCAGTAGATCAGCAGTTTCTGAAATACTCAGACCAGTCCGTCTGGCACCAACAACCATGCCACGTTCAGTCACTTACAGTAAATCACCTTTCTTTCCCATTCTAATGCTCAGTTTAATCTGCAGCAGGTCTTCTTGACCATGTCTACATGCTTAAATGCATTGAGTTGCTGCCATGTTATTGGCTGCTTAGAAATTTGCGTTAACAAGCAGTTGGACAAGTGTACCTAATAAAGTGGCCAGTGAGTGTATATTAAATGTATAAATCACACTGTAATGTTAATATGAAGTCCATACTCCATTAAATATGAATCTATAAAACAGTACAATGCACTGTTAATATGAAGACATTTCTCATATTGATATCATTCACAACGCATAGTACACTTTTTAAAGAAATTTTATATGGATTTTATTTTATATAAGGAATTCTTCCGTATTCATATTTACAAGTAGTTTACAAAAATGTAAAATACACATGAGTGGGACAAACGGGACAGAATGCTCTCACTTTCAAAAAAACATGGAATTACAACAGTGTATACAATTGATATTTAAAAATATGCTGGATTTAGCAAATGACTTGCCAGCTGAATAGTATGTGTAATTTCTGTATATCTGCGTGTGGTTGTGTGTTTGTGATATAAGATATTGCCGGGCTGTGTCTCAGTGGTAGGGCAGCGGCCGCTGTGAGCTAAATCAAATTAGCACCTGGTCGGCGAGGGCTCTTGGCTGGCCAGTGGCTGTGTTAATGAGAGCAGCCGAGCTTCAGCCGCTCAGTGTGTTTTACACAGAACACACACGTACACGCGGCGCAGCGGAAGTGTGAACACACCCCCTGCCAACCTTGTGTTTGCAGAGCTAAGCACGTGTGTGTTTCTCTTTGACCGTCCACATCTGCAGTACAGAAATGCCATATTTAACACACTTCAGTAAACTTCAGTAGATGCTGTTTTGTGCAAATCTTGCGGAAAAACTTTTGTTCGTTTAGACTAAACTACTTGACAGAGTCTTAATTTTTTTTGTAGAACGTTTTATTCATTCATTTTATTCATATTTGCATGTGCATGTATTTGTTTTATTTTCATTATTTAACAACTGTATTGATATTATCTGGATTTCCTCTGCCCTGTGTTAAAAGTCCCTGACATACTTCGAAATGTGCATTTTTGTTCAATGTCTGACATAGCTTGAACTGAAACAAGAAGACACGGCAGGATGTACAGTATGAGAGAAGTATAATGGCCCGTTTCCACTGGGTGGTACAGTACGGTACGGTACGGGTCGGTACGGGTCACCTTTATCTGGCTTGCGTTTCCACTGCTAAAGGGTACTCTTTTGGTGGGCGTGGTGTACGACAGACGTCATTTTCGCTCGAGGAAACGTCTACAGTAAAGCTTTATGGGTCATTCACAAATCATACGAGAAGCACTTCTCACAAAACAGAGGCTTTATTATACACATAAACACTGGTGTATAAATGTTCATTACTGACTGAACATGATCTGATTATAACTAGATCAATGATGTGAAATAGCCTACGGTCCTCGATTATATCAAATAAATAAATAAATGCAGCATATGTGACATTAAAACAAATCCATATTCAGAAGTAACAAACTGGAAGCTTTGAATATCTTCTTTTTATATCTTCTTAATGAGAAGTTTGTCACTGTTTTGTAGCACACCAGCTCACAGATTTAGATTTCACAGGGATTATAATACACATTTTATATATCACAAAAGAAACAAGTGATGGAAATGCAAATAAAACGCTTGCTTGATGTGGATTTGAACTTCACTCACTTGAATAAACAAATAAACTCAGTCGCAGCGAACATTACAGGCACGTGACTCCATTATACTTGCTCTGTTCACTGTTTGTTACTAGGTTACCAATACCACAGCCAGCTGCTCTAAAATTTGATGGAAACGAAACTAATTCACATTTTTTGTTTGTTTTTTTATTTTTCTGGGTATTTTTTATGATTGAAGATTCGCTTCATGTTAGGACATCACGTCTTGGCAGAATGTAAAAGCGATGTTAATATTTTTTTCACTAAGTTTGGCCTTTTTGTGTATGCTTCCAATTGGGGAGTTATAGAGGGCTGTCTTTGCTGTTATGACATTTTATCTTAAAAAGTTCCAGCTCAAATAGTGTTTTGTATTTGCTTTGTTTTTCTGGTTTCCAGAATTGTGAAATATTCTGACAATTTCAATATATAATTTTCTTTTTGAGAACTGCAAGAAAGCCTATAGTACATCTTGTGAGCAACCGTGAGTTACAATTATGGTTTTATTTTCATAAAAGTAACTATTTTCCAAAATTGCAAGATAAAAATAAAGACTAAACAAAAAGTAATCTGAATTGTACGGTATTTAAATACTGTTGTTTTCCTTGCAGTTGCAAATTTTTATCTTGCAACTCCAAATTGTGGGAAAAATGTTGAAGGTCACAGTAACTTTAAAATGGCTCTTATGCTGCATTTCAGTTATGCACTACTTAAAATATTATATTTTGTTGCTTTTTAAGTATTTACCCCAATCAATGAAAAATATAAAACAAATACAGATGTTTCGTTAAATACGTGTCTACACGACTCATCGCATCAGTCAAAATTCAGATATGTGTGAAAAATGATCACTTGCATAAATAATATTTTTTATCAGAAGCATAAATGATTTGCATAAATTAACATAAATGTAAATAATCTAAAAACAAATGTGAGTTTTAATCTTTTTAACAATAAAACTGGCTTTGAAGAAGGAAAATACAACCTTGGTTACCCTTTACACACATGTACATGCACTTGTAATATATTTGCCGTAGAAAGTGCTTTGTGAAATCAGGTGATTACTGACCTCAGAAAAGGGATAGGTTTACGGTTAATATTACCTAGCAACTGCTTATCCACTTACTATGATTAGTACATGCAGAAATGTGTTTTACAATTTCATGTATACATGAAATGTACTTATCACAGTCATTATATAATCTGGGTATTAATAATATCCCTAAACCTAACTCTTAGGCAAGTACACTTAGTACTGTACATGAAGATTATAGAAGCAAAAACGTCTACATGTTGTCTGAAATTTTCTTCTAAAATGAGCATTTATTTCAGGCTCCTGTGTGTAGATTCAGTAATTTAAAGTATGGCTCTTTTCCTTGCCTTTAAAGTAAAATAACAGAACATAGACACAGGAGCCTGTGGAAAAACAGCTCATTTTAGAAGAAAATTTCAGAAGGCGCTTAGAGTTTCTTGGCATCTGAACTGTTCACATGTACTGCCAAATAAATTTCCCCCAAATGAAGTTAGTCCTATTCAACACCTTTTGTTTCAAGTAAATGCATATTTACCTTCGACTGTAGAATATTTGTTTGAAGAATTGTTTGAATATTGTTTTCTTTCCCCTCTGCCTCTCTCTCTCTCTGTTCTAAAACGTGACAAAAATTCATATTAAGAACACATTTTCTTGGCTTTATGTGGGATTAAACACCTTTAAGGCAACATGAACACAGTGTGCCATCGCCTGATATAGATACTGAGAGAAGGAGAAAGAGAAGGGAGAGAGAGAGGAGGAGAGAACAGCACATGCAGATCTTTGACCAGCTGTTTTTAGATCGTCCTCCAGTCCCTGTTGACTCTGTGCCCCGTTCCTCTCCTCCATGTGCTCATTCACTTCTTTTATCCCCATCACCTCTTAATTCTTTTTCATTGTGTCTTGACTGTAGTTTGGCCTGGAACTTTGCAAATGCCTTTCCCCCCTTGCATCCTCAAGTCGTGCGCTGTTTCTTTGTGAAACTTTTGTGCATCTTGACCTTTAATTCGTTCTCATTCGCATGTGGGTCCTGTGGCTCTTTGTTTAATGAATCTGTCTGCATCATTCATTCGGAGTTCTGCTCTGTTCTCTGCTCTTTTCTTGAAGGTGAAAAATGAATTGAGGATGACCCAAAAAAAAGTTTGCCTGGAAACTAGGATAAGAACAACTGTTGTCCTACTAGCGACACCATGTGCGGTAAATAGACAGGGTGACATCTGAAGCCTAAGCTCTTCGCAGATCCCTCGCGCTTACATGTTCAGGAGATTCAGAAAGGAGCAAGCCGTTTTAGGAGATGTTGACCTGAAGGACAGCGATGCTATTATTTTGAGGGGCAACTGTGACAGTCCTTACTGTGACATTTCTTACTCTATGCAAGATGAATTTAAAAAACAATTAATAATCAATAAATTCTAAAATTGTCTTTTAGATAAAGATTACTATCCTCATCATTATTCGAATGTACTATTTATTGTTTTATATTTTAGTAAAATGTTTAATACATTTAATAATACCATAAAGATAACAAAACACTCACTTTCTTTGATGTATTCCAGTTTTTAATTCACATTTTTATCAGCGCTTGCCACAGCGGAATGAACCACCAGATAAGAAAAATGTATACAAATTACTATTTATATCAAATTAATTAATTAATTAATTGATTTATTGCTGTCAAATATTAAAAAGCTTGTATCATACATACGGTTTAGGTAGGTAGGTTGGTAGGCAGGCAGGCAGGCAGACAGATACTAAATAAATAAAAATACACATGGGCAACACGGTGGCTCAGTGGTTAGCACTGTTGCCTCTCAACAACAAGATCACTGGTTCAAGTCCCGGCTGGGTCAGTTGGCATTTTTACGTGGAGATTGCATGGGTTTCCTCCAGGTGCTCCAGTTTCCCCCACAGTCTAAAGACATGCGCTATAGGTGAATTGAATAATCTAGACTGGCCGTAGTGTGTGTGAATGAGTGCGTATGGATGGTTCCCAGTACTGGGTTGCAGCTGGAAAGGCATCCACTGGGTAAAGCATATGCTGCTAAAATCGGTGGTGTGTGTATATATATATATATATATTAGGGCTGTCCAAAAATTAATTGTGATTAATCACATCCAAAATAAAAGTTTAACAAAATATTTGTGTGTACTGTGTATATTTTATTATGAATATATAAATATGCACCTGCATATACTTGATAAAATGTTGGTTTATATTTAGACATATAAAAAATATATGTGTATGATACAAATTTTTCATTTGAATATGATGTAACTAATTTGATGTAACTTTTTTATATATAGTTTTGGCTTCTATGAATGTGTTTATCACATATACATAATAAATATATATAACACACACACATATTATGTCAAAACAAACTTTTATTTTGGATGTGATTAATCACGATTAATTTTTGGACAGCCCTAATATATATATATACACATATACACACACACACACACACACACACACACACACACACACACACACACACACACACGCACACACACACACACACACACACACACACACACATACACACAAATAACTATATTTGTTAAATAAATCTGCACAATTTATAGAAATAAAGTGTATTATTCTATATTTTATTTTTAAAATTATGTATTTGTATAAGCTCACCCCACGTTTATGTGGGCAGAATAACAGCTGAATTTTCTCTTGACTCTTCTTCTAAGTGTGCAATTTTTCAAATGTATTTATTTATTTTTGCTTTTGCTTCTCTTGCTTTCTCTCTCTGGCATCCAATTTAGCCTATACTCTTCTCCTAAACATTCTCTCCTGTTTTTCTGCTTTCTCTCTTTCTTTACTGGAGCGTCCTGTCAGCTCTGATGACCTGGTTCTCAGTAACCGGTCTGGAGTCTCAGATTAGCTCTCCAGCGGAGGGAAAGAGTGAAGGATCATCTCTGCAGCTTTGATGTGAATTTCAGCTGGGTCAGATACTCTTGACTGCAGTCCCAGAGTAGCCCGTTTTGTATTTGCTGCACAGCGGTACCAAAGCCAGAACATTTTAGGAATTTATAAGCTTTGGTTGAGCTGGAACATCAGCAGTTTGTGCACTTCACACGCTGTCATCGATGCCAGGGCCAGGTGGAGGAGAGAGAAAGCTGATATAAGTGACATAACTTAAAAGAAGAGGAAGGAGATGATAAAAAAAAGATGAGGTCATGTGAGAAAGGGAAGAGAAAACAGCTTAAAATCAACTTTGGGAGAGAAAGGAGGTCTGCCAGGAGAAGAGTTGATGGATGGATACAATAAAGATATAAATAAACCTTTTCCACTATGTATAAAATCACTTTTTTTTTTTTGCTAGAACATAATCAGGCGAACAATTAATCTGTGCAAATTAATCTACTGAAAAAAAAAGTTTTGGAAATCTTTGATTAAAATCTAAACATTTGCTTCTGCAATTGGGGTGACGGTCCTTCTCTGATTTTCTCAGATTTTCTTAACCACCCCTTCTTACTGTTAGTTAAAGAAAGCCTTGCACCCAATATTCGGTTTCAGCTGGAACATACATCAACATACTGAAATAAAGGCCTCAGCAACTTTTGGTTCATGTGAACTTTGTGGACAAAAACAATTGCCTGATTTATAATTGCAACAAACTGTTTGGAAGCATTAAAAGTGTCCAAGAAGATGTTCAAAATGTTAACATGCAATGATCGAGAGACTGTTTAGATGAATGTCACTGAGGAGAAGATGATGGATGTTTACTGTATGATGACCAAAATGGCCCCAAACACCCAGCAGACACAAGATGTCAACATGACGTCAGATTGATGTTGTGTACCCCAACATTGTAGGACACTTCATTTTGTTTGGAAATGAAAATCAGGATGACATCAGAACTCAAAGTTAGGCTGACGTCAATGTCCAACATCCCACCTAAAACCAACCAAATATCAACGTCTAATGATCTTAGAGCTTGACGTACAGTAGTGCAGACGTTACCACTATGGCGTCTATCAGACCTTGGATTTTGGTTGCCATAGCTGATGAATAAATGTCAGTATTTGACGTCAATATGACGTTGGTTTGAGATGTTGGCTCGGCGTTGGATTTTGGTCACTCAACAACACAATCTAAAATCAGCCAAATATCATCGTCACTTGACGTCATTATTGGACATCAAAATAATGTTGTCCTTAGACACTGAATAGACTTTGAATTTGGTCACCTGACATCTCAACCTTAATTTAACCTAATATTAGTGTCTTATGATGTTGTGTGCCTGCTGGAGAATAACTAGATGCACTACAGAATGTTACGTTTACACACACACACACACACACACACACACATACACACACACACATGCACAATTTACATGTAAATGCATCAGCTTTTTACAGCGTAATACTTACTACTCTTGAGTACTTTAAAAGGTCTTTTTACTTATACTTTGAGTAATATTTACAACAGATACTTTTACTCTACTTGCACTACATTTTAGTCACTTTTTTTAGGTACTTTTACTTGAGTATGATTTTTCAGTACTCTTTCCACCACTGGTAATAATATTACTTTTCTAAGTAACAAGTAACACGTTGTTAAATAAGGACTTAAATAAGTCCTAATATTTGAGTTACTTTTTTAAAAAAAATGTAATGTGAGTTACATTTTAGTTTAGTTAATTTACTTTTAAAAAAATTATTATTATTAAAAAAATTATTATAAATCATAATTAAAATGAACACAGTGATGCTGAAATCACACACAAAATGAGAGAATGCAGGAACAGGCAGAAAGAAAGGTGGCAGAGCCATTATTATATTATTATAATATATACATATACATATATAATATATACATTATTATATATTATTATATAATAATATTCTTATTATTTTGAACATGGATTAAAGTAAAAGCTTTTCTCAATGGACATTGATGCTACTTTTTAGTAAGACATAAAGTACAAAGTACACGTTGCTTTAAACTTTCATTAATCCAACGTGTGTAGCTCTGGGGTCAGGAAGTTCTTAGAAGAAAGCATTATCCTACATTCATTTTTCCTACATTAAAGCCCTGCAAGTTCTGATTGATATCAAGCCTTAGCCAGGTCAGAAAAAGTAACGTAAAAGTAACTCAAAGTGTAACGTATTATTTACAATAAAAGCAACTAAGTAAAAAAAACTAGTTTTGGGGGAATAGCTCAATATTGTAATGCATTACTTTCTAAAGTAACTTTCCCCAGCACTGCGTTGCATTGTGTATCATTAATACATATGCAATAACAAAATGTTCTTTTGAAAAAAATAAAATAAAAAATACTGCAACATGTAAACATTTTAGACAGCATGCAATCCCAAGCTGAAAGCATCTGTCATTACGCTACATGGTAAACTTGACAAAACAGAGAGTTTTGCATGTTTTACTTTCACTTTTGAAATTGGGATTATGTGTACTTTTACCAGAGAGAAAAGTGAATGTAAATCATTTTAAAAAGCTTACAGTCTGTGCTTCATAACATCATCTTTAACTTGTGTGCATCGCAAAAATGACAGGCTACTTCATGCTTCATTTGTGTTAAATGAAACATTTTGTGTAAGTCTTTTAACTTTGTTCATTCAATATAAATGACTGCATCTTCCTATTGCAGAAGTGCTAGAGGTAAAACTAGGCTGCAATAGTCTGTGTTTAGGCTGCTGTTGTTTGGATGCAAAAAATAGACCCCTCAAAAGTCATTGTCTAGGGTCAAAGACAGTTAACCCTTTAACTTCCGCACCAAGAAAAAAATGTTTGGATTGCATTTCTTAACTCCTAATGTTGCTAGTTAACACACTAAGAGCCTTTTGTTTCAACACAACCTCTACCAAATGGTTTATGTATCAGTTTATTACATATTAATAATACATGTACTATGAAAAATATGAAAATATGAAGTGTAAGAGCAATTTATTTTAAAAACTATTCAAAATAAAACATTTTTGAATACTAAATCCCCTTTATTTTTTGAAGTACGGAATAAAATATTTCAGATTCTCATATAACATGCTTTCTTCTTATTTTTTTTACAATAAAACCAAAATCGATTGTAGTAGTGCAACAGGATTATGTTTGTTTGATTTTCTTTGTAAACCATGCTGTGTGTGTGTAAACCATTATTTAAAACAGTCATTCTTTAAATGACTTTAACAGTCTCTATTTAAAACAGTAAAAACATGGTTAACCGTTTCGTAGAGTGGCAGTCAATTCATAATGTGTAATAGGAGGTGTTTGTTCATATATTAGCCTATTTTATAATATTCATTTATTCGTATTTGGCAGTTTAAGCACAGCTGTCCTGTTTATGTGTTTTCATTTCAACACTTCGATCAAACATTCATCTGCTTTATGTGCTGATGAATGGGAAAAGCACGTCTCTGTTTTCTTCAAATGAAATGGGCTTAAATGAATCTATTTAGCCTGCTCATCATATAAGCTCATAATTAATAATGAAAACGTAAGTTATCATCAATTAAATGTAATAAATATAATGTCACATAGCCTAATAATAATAGATTATGGCATAATCATGCATGTGGTGCATTTGTATTTTTATTCAAGTTTTTTTATTCTGTTTGGCGCCCTTTATCTCAATTGTCCAGCTACGCCAATAGGCTAGACAGCCAACATAGAGCCAGGTAGTACAGTACATCACTGAATATGTCTTTTTTCTAGATATCCAAACACAGAAGCGCCAAACACACCAACAACATTGGCAGGTAGCGTGTTGTCATTGATGTTCATGGCTTTGTGAAACTATGCTGGCACCCAAACTCAGTTAATCTAATGTGTTCATGCTCGCCATAATTTGTACACACAGAGATTACACAAGAAAAAAATGTTGTATAGCTGCTATATTTCAATATTTCTGGTCAAAGATTTCTGTTCAATCATGTTGATCACGGTAACCCTGCCCTCATCCTTAAGCGGTTCTTCTAGACCAGCAATGTTCTGGTGCTGCCTACTGTTTTAAACTGCAACCACCAGAGAAGTACCATTAAATACCATTAAAAACAGTACACTGTAATGCTTTCGAGGGTATCTTGTAATATATTCTATATATTATATATTGGAAATATTGGTTCTAACATACCAGCAATAGAAGGCATAAAACTACCAGTAGAGAACCAAATGATTTTTAGAATTTCAATTAAAACTAATTTAATCATGCACTATACCTATTACAATATCTGTGTCTCTGGCTATGAACCAGCACCCAAGCTCATAGTAAAAAAAAGGTGAGAGAGCGAGAGAACAAAATGAGAGAGAGAGAACAGCGTGGTGATGGAGTGATAGAAAAAGGACTGTGGGGTGCAGACCCCTTTTAGCTGAGCATCAAAGCTTAAGCCCAGGGATCTCTGATCCTCAAAAAGTCAACACAGATTCTGACATGATATAGATAGATCGTGTGTGTGTGTGTGTGTGTGTGTGTGTGTGCGTGTGCGTGTGGGTGCGTGTGCGATTGCAAATCACTGCCTAAATCTTTGTTACAGAACTTTAAATAAGTTCTAACCAAGCTTGTGACAATAACTGTTTTTTTACCGATGTTTGGTAAAGTCAAGGTATTAAAACCTCAAAAACGTTCTGTTATACCGTTCAAAATGTATATTTAAGGTTTTTTGTATGTGTGTGCGTGTGTTTTTTTAAGGTGTTGTAAAGAAATCTGTGTTTTTGAAAATAATGAATAGAGCAGAAGTCAATGATTTATTTAAATATTTAGCCTGACATGTTTACTTTTTCAGAATATTTAAAATGTTTCTTAAAATAAAATATATTCAATGGTTTCTTGGGGTAGAGAGGGAGTGGGGGTTCAGGAGGAGCACATAAAGAGCATCTAGGATGGAAATTGCAGCCTAAAATCTTTCCCTACTGTCCACATCAGCTATTCACTTTCTGTAAATCCAGCAAGGGTTTGTCTCCTATACCTATATAAGCTTCAATATACTTCAAGCAAACCTGAAGAAGTGCCATCATTTCATACTAAATCAGGCCAAAACAAACTGTGTCAGGAGTTCAAAACAACTTGCCAGAGCAGATTTTCTGGAAAAGTTCAATCCAGCTGGTAACTACCATTAATCTGTGGTTAGTATGTGATGGGTAGGTTAGGACAAATCTAAATGTTAAAGGGCACATATTTTACCCTTTTTATATTTAATATAAGTCTATTGTGTCCCCAGAATGTGTCTGTAAAGTTTCAGCTCAAAACACGAATCTGATTATTTATTATAGCTTTCTGAAGTTTGTGTATTGTAGCTCTAAACAGCTTGTTGCTGTTTTTGTGTACTGGGCCTTTAATGCTAGTCCCAATATGACAGTATATACACTATACCTACACATATGTCTGTCCAAACAACTTAAAAAGGAGATTTTTCAAAATAGGTGCCCTTTAAGACAATAAAATGTCATTAAAAATTCACTCAAAACTCTGTGATCAGGATTTTCCATTTTTAGCACACTTGTAGCGCTCCTCACATTTCACTTTAAAAACAGAAGAACCAAACTTAATCTAATTTTCAGCGAAAAAAATTATGCTAATGTTAATATTGTTCTCCATTTTCTAGTTGCTAGTCCATCTAAATCAGTGGTCTCAAATTTTATTGCTGGAGGGCCACAGCTCCGCAGATTTTAGCTCCAACCACCTCCAACCAACACCTGTTTAATAGTCTCTCTTAAACTTCTTGATTAGTTGGATCAGCTGTGTTGGATTAGGGTTGGAGCAAAACTGTGCAGAGCTGCGGCCCTCTAGAAATCAAGATTGAGGCCCATAAATCAAGATGGACAAACTATTAAATAATCATAAATGATCAGTTTTGACCAGCTAATTCACTACAAACTATTTTTGACACAATGTTACGCAAGAAAAAGCATCTTCTACTTAGCATGTAAACTCTGAATCCGTTTCTCCTAACCCTGTATAATCCAAAACACACACCACATATACCAATCCAGCATCATTATTTATGCCAGGGAACATGCACACACACACTCACTGAGACAGAGCACCTGCTGGGAATGGTGCGAGAAGAGCTCTCCTGGCGATGTACTCCAGCACGCACCTCACCAGCAGGATTATTGAGATTAATAACTGGTGATTATTAAGATGAATACACCGATTATGTCTGTTGTGCCTTATGCTGCCGCTGTCGTTAATTAAGGCCACATCGTTAGCACACCAACGGCAGATATTAACCCCATCCCCATCCATCCACATCATGAGGGCAACATTTACCATGGAGTGCTCGCTCTGCACCTCGCTGTGGTTTTGGTATAAAGTCTGTGGTTATTAAGACACAGTACCAACATTACATGCTCTTTAACAACATCACACCAAACATTCATATCGTTTAGCAGCCGCTGAAAAAACAAGCTTAAACCAGCCTAAGATGGCTATATGGCCAAACGCTAGTTAGTCTGGGCTGTTTTGCTGGTTTTAGACAGGACAAGGACTGGTAAGCCTGCAATATACATACATTCTTTGGCAAGGTTGTGGGACCAGTGAGAGAAGATTAATACCAGTTTACTAACATAAGAACTTTATTTATATATATATATATAAATGATACAATGCTTAATTGGTTCTAATGGGCCCAAAGTGTGGCAAGAAAATATCCCACACCATTATGCCACCACCAGCAGCCTGAACCGTTGCAACAAGGCAGGATGCATTTATGCTCTTATGTTCTTGATGCCAAAGACTGACCCTACCATCCGAATGTCGCAGCAGAAATCGAGACTCATCAGACCAGGCAACATTTTTCCAATCTTCTATTGGTCAATTTTAGTGAGCCTGTGCGAATTGTAGCCTCAGTTTACAACCTCGGTTATAACAAGTGTTTTTTAGAGTTACTGTTGCCTTTCCATCAGCTGGAACCAGTCTGGCCATTCTCCTCTGACCTCTGGCATCAACAAGACATTTGCACCCACAGAACTGCTGCTTACTGGATCTTTTTCTGACCATTCTCTGTAAACCCTAGAGATGGTTGTGCATGAAAATCCCACTGGATCAGCAGTTTCTGAAATACTCAGACCAGCCTGTCTGGCATCAACAAACATGCCACTTTCAAAGTCACTTCAATCACCTTTCTTCCCCATTATGATGCTCGATTTAAACTGCAGCAGATCGTCTTGACCATGTCTACATGCCTAAATGCATTGAGTTGCTGCCATGTGATTGGCTGATTAGAAATTTGCATTAACGAGCAGTTGGACAGGTGTGTGTATAAAAGTGGCGGGTGAGTGTATGTGGAATAACTGACTCTAGCCCGTTAAATTATTAGGAAATAATGCACATATGAAGTGTACCAGGTGACCCAAGCATACAAGGTTCTATTTAAGTTGCATCAGAATTCTTTTTTTAGAATTTCAAATTCAACTTCAAGCTTTTTTTTTTTTCAATTCAAATGTTTATTTCCAAAATTATATTAAACACTTAATGCATTTCCTGTTAGGTCGTCATGAATAAATACAATATATACATATATAATAAAATTAGCAAAACTTTTAGTACAAAAATACATTTACCCAAAATGCTTTTCACACATATTTCCACTTAATACATATAACATCTTAGGCTGGTGTGATCTATTTTTCCTCATCCCTTGTTAAATATCTACACAATCTGGTAGGCCTAAACTGTAACTATGGAAACACAGACTAATAATGCATGGCTCATGAGGCTGTTGGTAAACTTTCTGAAACTATTACACCCACCTGCAGCAGGCCAGTAAAAAAAGATGAGATGGGGTGGAGTCCAATGGAGAAGCCAAGAGAGAGAGAGAGAGCGAGAGAGAGAGAGAAATTGGCCTACTCCTCCACTGCGTTGAACTGAGCTGATTGACACCCCCTACACACACTCTCGCACACAAAAAACATCAAATACATACACACACAAGCCCTCTTCAGCTCTGTCTTTAACTGTGTGGGCACCAGCATTGATTTTCTCTTGAGCTGAAGGGATGACATCACTGTTATAGGGAAACAGCATGTGGGCGACTCTTCTGGATGCCTGTCTTTAATCGGACGGATGATCATAGGACAATGGCCGCAGAGCGACAAGCCGTGGACTGCGCTGATATTTCTGGTTCAGGATAGCAGCAGGGGGAGAGCTGTGAAAGGGGTCACTCATTGTTTTGCGCCCATTAACGCATGCCGTGAGTGAGAAGGGCAGCCTAGTGACACTGTCATAATAGGGAAGGCGACTTCAGATATCTAATGAGCCGCATGAAGGGTGGAGACGAGAAGGGAGGAGGACTGCAGGAGAATGCTCCCAATTATCTTTAATAATCCCTCTGTAATCTTTCACACTGAATGGAAATTGTACAGAAGGGAAAAGCATGGGCAGATAAAGATTACAATTAAAGTAAAAATCACTTTTTTATTTTTCATGCATTAATCTGCCATTGTTGTGGAATGAGCTTTATGGTTCTTCTCCGGTCATTCATCTGAAAGAAGTTGAAAGGAATAATGGAGGAAATTAACAAATGAGGATGAAAGTGGGGAGACAACTACTGTGGATAATTACTCTGTAGAACTGATATTACACCTGGTTTGTGGAAGACACAGTCTCATGTTGGCAGCAAAAGTTTTGGATTCCATCATAGTTTATCGCTCTAATAAGGTCACCTAATTTACATTTCAAGCAAAACATATCAAGTGTGGTTTAGTCAGTTCCAAAATCTAAAGTCAATGTCCATACACTCTAAGGAATAAAGGTACGAGATCTGTCACTCAGGCTATCTTTTCAAAAGATACACATTCATACCTAAATGATCCATATTGGTACCTCTTAGGAACATTTTAGATGCATTTGGGTACTAATCTATTCCTTTGAGGTATCAATATGAACTTTTTGGTTACAAATGTGTGTGAAAAGGTACTATCCCAGTGACAGATCCTTTATTTCTGAGAGTGTACAATAACTATACAAGACAGAAGAGCATGTATTTGTTTCCACTGAAAATCACTGAAAACTCTGAAGAGTCTACTCTGCAAACTACACATTGGTTTGAAAAAGTGTTTAAGTGACCCTGATAAGCACTCATTTGTCACAATTGTCACAATATGATGGGAGTCTTCTTTAATGAGGGAGTTTGGTGTTTAAAATGTTATGATGGTTTTTTTAAGAATCCTATAGAACTCCATCACTGAAATGTTTCGCATTTTGTTTGTCTTATGCATCAGGCCAAGGGTCCATGGATGTGACTTTGGGTCTGATTTTTGCGATTCTGGCATGGGAGGCACAGAGGTTTGGGCACCTTGTGAGAACAAGGGAGTGGGATTTACTCACAGGCTCTCTTTAACTGGTTGAACAGTTGGTAAAAATAGAGTTCTAGGCATAGTTCACCCAAAAATTAAACTTCTTTTACATCATTTACCAACCCTTCACTTGTTCCAAACGTATTTGATTTTTGTTCTTCTAATGCTAGTAGCTGGAACCCATTGACTTGCAAAGGATTTTTTCCTACTATGGAAGTTGATGATGCCAGCAACCAGCATTCTTCAGAATATTTCGTGTTCAACAGTAGAAAGAATCACATAAATGTTTAAAACAACACAAGGGAGAATAAATGATAAGGTCATTTTCATTTCTGGGTGAACTGTCCCTTTAAACTTGCCATAAAATGTAAGATAAGATTGTTTATTATCGTTATGTACATTCACTTGAAGAGGTGCTAAAATGAGGAAAAAAATGTAGGGTCGTACATGATTTTGTTCTTTTGTTCTCTTCGACAAAATTGACTAATGGCCAAATGCAATGCAAAAACAAGACAGCAACTGATATGACTGCCCTAAAGGAATTCCATATGACCAGGAAGAAAGTTGAAGACCAGGAAGAAACAGACACACTGTTTACAACAAGAACTACTATATACATATCAAAGTAAGAAGAGTCCATTTTGATTTCATGGTAACTTTAACGGACGATAATAATTGTTCAAAAACTTGATGGATAAGCTGGTTAAGAAGCATATCAGACTACCCAGCAGACACACAACATCATAATGATTTAGTTAATATTAGGTTAGATTTAAGTCTCCAACATTTAAGGACATTGTTGTTTTGACGTCCAATAATGACATGAAATGACATTGATATTTGTTTGATTTTAGGTTGTGTTGTAAAGTGACCAAAATCCAACGCCAAGCCAACAACTTAAACCAACATCGCATTGACGTCAAATACTGACATGTCTTCGTCAGATATGACAACCAAAATTCAAAAGTCATATTGGTAAAATAAACTTGTAACTTCATTAGACGTTGATATTTTGTTGTGTTTAGGTTGTGTTGGAAAGTAATCAAAATGCAATGTCTGTCCGATGTTGGACTTGGCGTTGGGTTCTGATGTCAACCCGATTTTCATTTCTAAACAAGATAAAACGTCCCACAACGTTGGGGAACAAAGTCAATCTGAAGTCATGTTGACATCCTGTGTCTGCTGGGTGGGAACCAAAACCTAATCAGGTCACATTACAGGCCAAAGTAACACCAGCTTGGCCTAAGTAGGATACTAATTTATAAACCATAAACTTATCAACTTATATATTTTGGGTGAGGGCGAGAGTGTATCATACTGTAATGTAAGACTGGTTGCCGACTGAAGCTAAGCAGGGCTGAGGTTGTATAGTGATGGGGACACTATAATACTATCATGACTAAACAATATGCAACCCTACTATCATGAAAAAATCAATGAGCAACCCTTAGGTGTAAATATATAAGTGTACAACCCAGAGACAGCTTTAGAAATACAAAGATGTTGCACTTCTATTACTTATCAATGGAAAATCATACACAATATATCGTGGAACAGTTCTGTTTGCTGGTCCAGCCTGAAAAATAAGCTTTTTTGAACACTGTTTGAGTATAAGAAACTACATGTAAGAAGCAATTGTTGTTCAGTGTATTTGGTGACCTCGGATATGAAATGCAGTTTGGTTGAGATTGGTGAAGAATACTGGAGAATTCAATGTTCTCCAAGAGCTGAAATTGCTGCCTGAGAGGTGTTTCAAAGATGGCTGCCAAGTGAAATGACTTGACTTAAAGATACAATGCCTAAAACAAAAACAAGATGTTTTTTTTAAACAGTCAGCCTCAGTGTTCATGTTAGCAATGACTGTTTCTGTAAAATATTGTTTTCTGAACTGAATTATAGTCGGGACTGGTTGGGAATTAAAAGAGTATAACTGAGAGAAAAGGGTGAGGAAAAAAAAGTAAAGAGATGAATAGTGAGCGGTTTCAGCGGGGAGAAATTGTCCCACTTTAAGCAGCAGTAAATCCCACGCAGCACAGGCTTACAATCCAGCACTTACTCAGAGAGACGGATGAGAGAAGACTGGGGGGAAGGTGCGTAAATGCTCCGATGGCTCCAGCACAGAAAGAAAACACTGCTGCAGGGAGACTGTGCTGGAATTAACTTCACATCTCAACATCAACTGTACTCATTAATGAAATGCCTACTCTTTCTCTCTCTCTCTCTCTCTTTCTCTCTCTCTCTCTCTCTCTCTCTCTCTCTCTCAAAAAAAAAAGGTTTATTTCCAAAACTGATTTCATTTGTGTGCTTCTGCGTCTCCTTTTCATAATATCACGCAAAAGGCAATTTTGTTAGTGCAGTATTGACTCTTTTATCACACTATGGCTAATTTTACAACTAGAAAAATATCATTTTAATGTTAGTAAATTAATTCTCTTTCTTTTTTTCACTATTTGAAAATAATATAGCGTCACTGGAAATCCTAAATTTTTTTGTACACATTGTGTATATTTCCCTAATTGTCCTATTATTTGTCCAATCATCACATCTAATGTTCTCTCTACAAATAATACTGTGATAAGGACATGGATGGATGGATGGATGGATGGTATATACATAACTGGATGGATGGATGGATGGATGGATGGATGGATGGATGGATGGATG
>CAIGQQ010004433.1:6175694-6187880 GCA_903798035.1 Danio albolineatus | reverse complement strand
ATTATATTATATTATATTATATTATATTATATTATATTATATTATATACATAAGAAAATTTCAATTCAGCTCCGGGACATAAAAATGTGTGCAGTGTTGAAGAAACACCCACATACATGTGATTGTACCTAAGCAGCTTCAGTTCTCAGGCAGTGTCTATGGAAACCGAATATCCACTGACACGAACAGAGAGAAAAGGCTAGGAAATGGAGAACACAAGAGATGGAGGTTCATCAACTGATGGCGACTGGGAAAGCCTGGTGCGTGGGCAGACCGGGGGTTTCTGCCGCACAAGCACTCATAAATTTGCTGCCTTCCCTACCATCTCTCTCTCTCTCTCTTTCTTTCTTTCTCTCTCTCTCTCTCTCTCTTTTCTTCATCCCTGACCCCCTCCCCTTAAGCATAATGATAATTGCATGCTTTATGAGGAGCTGAAGCAGGAGGCCAATGCATAGCTCATCTACACATCACGGGATGGGATGGGATGGGTTTGTTGACCCCCCTCAGCCATTACAGTGATTAAATAAGACAGACTCTGTCCCTATATCAGCCATGCGGATCATCAAGAAGGTCACTACACTTGACTTTGCCAGTGATAGACGTTTAATTCATGACTGTAATGTCAGTATCATTTTATGAAGTCCTTCTGATATACAGTACACACACGCATGTGATGCTTGATAGGGGCTGCTGTTGAAAGATAAAGATCTAGAATGTTCATTTATATTAATAATTTCTCCTACTAAAGGAATTAAGGGATGCGTGAGAAGATTCAGTAATAAACCTCTGATATTAGCCTCAATTGTGGTACTTCTAATTATGCTTTTAAGGTCTCTTACAGTATGTTTACATCCATGGTCAGAATTTTTTTATATTATATAAATTGCAGTATCACCTCTTTTCTCACAGAGTCTAATAGAGTTCACTTAAAGATTCATTCTTTTCTTTTCCGAGGTCTGCTGAGCTTGATAGCCTATTGAAGCATAAGTGTTATTTTACCCTAGAAAATGTCTACTAGATATGGCAAGTAGAGCTGCACGATACTGAAAAAACTGACATTGCGTTTCGGCGGTAAGATGAGGAGGTAGTCGTGTTTTGTTCACGCTCTCACTGTCTTTCATTTTATCAGTGCCAATTACACGCAAGTATACTTTGAAAAGAGATAACATTGTCTCCACCAAAATCCTGCATCTACTGTTAATTGATTTTGTATGAAAATGGTAAGCAAAAATGTGGAAAAAAAAAATCAACGACAAGACAGACACGGCTTGAGGGTCTCAACCTTAAGCAAGCTAGCATGGAGGTTGCGCTGAGCAACTGAGCATACTGTATACTTCTTCAGCTGGTTAAGACTGAACTGATATCCTCACACAATCAGATGGCAGAGTCCATTAAATAGAGATGTCAAGCTTTCAGTCTGAGATCGGATTGATTGTCGAAACCTTCCATTTGGAGGTCAAAACCAAAATGGAAAAAAAACTGACAATGCAATTTTTTTTTTTTCTGCAATACACATTGCAATATCAGGTATGTTTTTCTCTAGATTAAATGATTGAGTCTATTTTTTAGAAACGTTCATAAAATTACATTGATTGGGAAGATTGGAAATATAAGAAACCAATTACATGCATTAATAACTACAGTAGAGCAAAGATACAAAATGAAATAAACAGTTTTTCAGGATTTTCTGGGAGTCTATCAGTCACGATCACCAGCGATCTAACAACCATAGATGAAAAAGTCAATGAGCATACAGTCTGGTAAATGTGTATTCTTAGCAATCTTCAAATAACCCTGATGTGATTCTCGAGGGAACTGTTACCTTGCTGTAGACGGACCAATAAAACCACAGGACCCATTTTAACGCGTTTCCTTTGTCTTGCCTTTGTCGTGTTTTGATCCTTGCCTTGTTTATCTGTTTATCCCTGTCTACTGCCTGCCTGTTGACCATCTGACTATTTCTGACTACGACTCTGGATTGTCTGTATACATCTGTTTGTCGCCGTGTTGACCATTGCTTGCCTGACCATTCTTTCTTATTAAACCCTGCACTTGGATCTGCACCCCTGTTGTCAGTGTTGCATCCCCTCATTAGACTAGCAGTATTCACGCACAAATCGAGTAATCAAATGTAAAATAACAGTGTATCTATTTTACATGCACATAAATACATTTAACCTTTATTAACAGTAGAAGCATAATTACTTGTGCCTAAATTCTTTAAAGTTGCTAGAACAGTCACAGGCCTTAGAAACACCTGGAGATGATAAACTTATTGGTAAATTTATAGATAAACTTTGCAATGACTGCACAAATCATACATGTTTTAAGCTATGGCTCCTGTTCATTGATCCTGCGATGTAGCTATTGCGGATACACATATTGTGAATGCTGAATAAACAATGATACATTGTGCAGCCCTTATGGCAAGTGGGCTACATTGAGTGCCAATCTATTCCAGGGCTCAGCTATATCTATGGTATCTGAGGCCCAATCAAAGTACACATTAAGGCAAGTGAAGACTACAGAGCGCACATTTGTTTAAAAATTTGTTTGAGTTTGGGAAACAAAACTTACTGATTACTTATTTTACGCAGTTCAAAACATGATCTTCCATTTGGAGACAGTAAAAAAATATAGTATTTTTTAATTATTCATGAAATAATTGGGGGTTTATAACAGAAAGTAATACTTTAAAATCTATTTAGTATGGTAATTTCATTTATAGGACCATATTTAGGACAAAGGCTATAACAGAATTGCATTACCTAAGCCACACATTACAGGCTGTCTGGAATATTAGATTCTGACTGGTCAGTTACAGTATGACATTCAGTGGTATGTTATTTCCAGATAACAACCACTGAAACTAATAACACAGACTCGTCTGGGTACTTGGCCATCAGTGAACATTAACATGCATATCTCACTGCTTGTCTGTCACGCAGCTGTTTTTGACTGTTTGGCTTTATCTTGTGGCTGAATAATATATGGGTTAGTGTACCAAGTAAGTCCCTTACTTAATTACAGATAGAAATGTGATGCTAAAGAAACATTGTGGCTTGATGACAAAATAAATCATAACATTTATTCTAAAAGATAACGGGGAAAAATGCTTCTAATTACGATGCCTAACAATGGCATTACATTTATTGATGAGAATGAAAAATAAAGATGTTTACTGGTAGAAAGACTCCTGGATGACCCTGAAGATGTTACATTTCTATGACAAAGCAAAATAAACAATTACAACCTTTGTCACCATGTGATATTATAGTTGACACAGAAGCTGCAACCAGCATTACAGAGATCAACAAAGGGTCACGGAACATTACCAGTTGTAGTCCAAGTGAATTGTCAGTTTTGTTTATCCATTTTCTCTTGCAGTAGCGGATGCTCCCAAAATGTGTAATTATTTTATTACTCATTCTAAACCCCTGAGACATTCTTTTGTCTTCAGAATACAATTAAGATATTTCAAGTGAAATCTGAGAGCTCTCCTCCATAGACAACAAGGTTTATCTGTGTCAGTACAGGGTTTATGTCGAGTTTATGAGCACTGTGCAGTGATTTATAGATCATTTTGAGGGATGTAAACAAAAACAGTGGTCCCAACGTATTTCCTTCTTTACATTTTTTTATTTCTATAGCTTCCAAAAATCCAAAAAGAGCCACATATTGATAAATAATGTTATGGAAGCTGTTTTGATATTAAGATATGATTGAAACGACCCTTGTAACAGTTATGAAATAGTTTGATAACAAGCAGGAAATGTTCATGGACCAATGACATGACACACTGAACACACACTGAAATGGTCTATACCCTATGGATGCCTACACGCAATTTCCAGTTTTTTTTTTTTTTTAAACAAAGCACAGGCATGTCCTAGTTAATATGTCAACAGCGCGGCCAAGAACTTCACATGAATGAGCACCCTATAGGAAACTGTTGAATAAAGTAATTTTATTTTTTGGTACCTTTCAGGACTTTCAACAAGACAAGAACTTTGCTGTTTATGGAGGATGAGAGAGCTCTCAGATTTGACCTAACTCAGTGGTTCTCAAACTGTGGTATGCACTAGTGGTATACAGGCTTCCTTCTAGTGGTACGGGGAGGAATTGCTGAATAATAAAAGCAAAAAATTAACACACCTTTAACCCTTTCGCGCATACGATAACACCAATGTGATCAGTAAATTGATTTTAATAGGCTAAACCTTTCATTTTATTTTCAATTGTCTAATGTTATCTATCCTATCATTTGAAGCTAATTTCCTCCCCATATTTGTTAGGGTTGTTGGGGGCGTATCCAATATTTTTATGTCCCAATGTTGACAGGTATGGCTTAATCACTTGCTTTTCTGATGCACAAAGCCTACTCTAACATGCAGTAAGCAGATCTTATTTCTCATTTAAATATATAAATTCACTTCATATATTTAAAATACAAGTTAATGTACAAGTTAAAATACAAGTTAAAGATATATGCTGCATGTATACGTGACATATTTGTATATTTAAAAACGCATCAAAAAGAGTTTATGCATGAATATAATGGCATATAGCCTATATTTATGAGGTCCAAGGTTCATTTCCAGGTTTTGATGAATAGGCTAATACTTTACATTTAAGTACAGCAGTTTTCTTTTTACGTTTTAAAATCAGTATCATTTTTAATTCACTTTTAAAAGCAAATTTAAATTTAAACATTGATGTTTTTTTGTTAGTTTTTTTTTACCTGTAAGCACAGTGCAGTGTTAATGTTCAAACTATTTATAATGTTTAAAGTGACTGACAATAATAAATATTCTTAATTAGAAGAATTAATCTGCCTCATTTTTAAACTGAGCAGATCTGTAGCTGCGTAATTAGGCCTACTACGCTACTGTACTTCAATACCAGTTATTATGGTGGTACTTGGAGAAACAATTGTTTTGAGAACCACTGACCTAACTTAATAACTTACCTGCTTCCAGGGCTCTTTACAATATACTGTATTAAAGTTGATATGTAGCCGCACCATGTTGGTGTTTCGTAACATAACCCAGGGAGAACATACAAACTCTACACAGAAATGCCAACTGACCCAGTCAGGGCTCGAACCAGCGACCTTCTTGCTCTGAGGTGACAGAGCTAACCACTGCGCCACTGTGCCACCCTCAGATCGGAGATTTTCTAAGGCAAACAAGAGGTAATAAGTAACATCATTTTCTTTTTTGGGTGAACAAACTTTTTTAAAAATTACAAATTAAATTTTTATTATTATTATTATTGTGTAGAATTACTGTACCCTAAGTCCATGAAACAGAACTTGTTATTTGTAATTTCTGAAATGAACAGCACGATTAGTAAATGCTTTTGAGTTGCCTATGTTTTCATATGGAACCTTATTGTAAAAGCATGCTTAGACCTCAGTTAATGTTTACAGTATTCACACTGCATCTCATTATCTTCATTGCCTTAAGAATTCCTTATCCTCTTGTGCTATGTTTGTAATCTTTGTTCAGTTCTTCCTTCCTCTCTGTCCTGCTCGTCCCTTTCATCCTTACCTTCTCTCTCTATCATTCTCTCTCTTCTCTCCCACCCCTGCTCCAGCTAATTGCCACAGAGCTCACTGATAGAAATCAATGTGCAATGTTTGATTGTGAGCCAAAGCACAGGAAGGTGAAGCAGAGCAATGAACATCACAAACAGACAAACATACACACTCAGCACTTGCATATCTGATGATTAAGAGGTGTCTCATACACGGCGCTGTGTTTGTGTTGGGTTTCCCACAGAAGCTCTGACTAAACCCCTGAATCAATCTGACAATAACGCCATTTACTATATTCAAGCATGTACTGTATATTAATCATTTATTGCATCGAAGTCAACCTCAAATAGCTTTGCGTGTCATAAAATAGAATAACTGACAGAGCAAAAGATGCAAACAGATCAGCAAATAATTTTCTGCTGTTTTACATTGAGACTCCGGCAAGAAATCTTAAAGGGAATGTTCATCTGAAAAATCAGCATTCTGTCAACATTTTTCACATCATTCAAAGCTGAATGAGATTTTTTTTTCTGTGGAATACACAAAAAAAACAGATATTTAAAAACTGAAAATATTTTATAACATAAACTTGACATAATTCTTAATTTCTTTCACAATAATTGCTTAAATCTTCATCAAAAAGTGCTGATGGCAGCTTTTGTTAATATTGTTGTGTCTCAGTTCATGTGGTGTTGATAATTTATTAGCTTACTATAATGTTTTGAGTCAAAAAGATTAATTTCTAGTGTTTTAACTATGTCAGTTCACATGAACCAACAACGAATGAAGCATGTTTAGTTAGCATGGAAGAATTCAACGCTGTCAAATATGCTGGGTTCCACACAATCGATTTGTGTTGGGACAATATGTAGGAATTCAGCTAACTTATTAGTTAAAAACCTCAAGAATTGTATTGTTTTAGCTCATTTTAGATAAGTTGCTTGAACAAAGAGTTAAATAATTGTTTTGCGAGAAGATCGTTTTAAAAGAATGTCCATTTAGTTTACACAGAAATGACAAATCTGTTGTCAGTTACTGACTCGTATAGTTTTAATGTACAGTGCATACACTTATATTAACAAATACAACTTCTGAGTAGTAAATGTTTAGATTAAAGGGGAAGTTAACCCAGAAATTGGTCATTTTTCTATTCACACTTGACTTGTTCCAAACCAGTTTGAACACAAAAGAAGGTATTTTGAAGAATGTTGGAAAATTGTAACCACTGACATCAATATTAGGACAAACTAATTGATAGGTAAACTACCCCTTCGATCTCAAAATTTGTTAAGAATCGTTTTTGCACTGTAAACTAAAGTTATCATGAAAATTTTTATTATCTATTTTTTAATTTTTTTTTATTCTGTAAGAAAATGTATTGCTTAAAGTTAATGAATGATTGTTAATGCATCAACCAAAGTGATCGAATAAGACCTTACTGTGAAGTTTTGCTTGAAAATTTGCATTTATCACTGCCTATCGCTTTTCACATGAGAGTTCATGACAGTCAGGGGTTTGGGACAGCACATATTCTTGTGGTGACATCATCCAATAAGCATTGTCATGATGTTATTTTTGACTCTAGAGCGATTAGTCACATGACATATTACAACTCAAGTGATTGCTCATTCCTGCTCTGTTCAGCACTCAATTGTTGTTGCAGATTATAAATCATGCATTTTTATCTCCAGCAAAGCAGCCATTGAGATGAACAGGAATGCTAACACATAGCTTTCTCCAGGTATTACAGACTGGCTTGCTTTGGAAACAGTCATTATGCTTGTAATTGCATCTGGCGATACTGGTAGCACAGAAATTACCCACTTCACCTCTAGGGGAACCCACTTCATCCTTATCATACAATTTTTTTGCTAGTTTCAACCTTTTGTAGGTATCGATTTCATGTCTCGATTTCGTCTTCATGTCTCGATTTCATGTCTTCACCAGTTGTTAAAATAGCATATGCATTTGTGCGCCCATTGGCATGCTGGTCCGAATAGAAGGTGTGTTAAGATGCAGTGCAATTGCTACTTTATGGCATCTGAAATAGACAGCACCATTCACAAACCAAAAGCTGGGGCAGTTTTGTTGTTGTTATTACGTTACTGATACGCACCTATAGTTGTCCATACACATTGCTTATTACAAACACAGGGATCAGCAGCAGCACACAAACATCTTTAAATATTAAAACTTAAAGAATAAAAAATGTAAAACGATTATTGCTCTGTACACAGGTATAAAAGCAGTTACCTCCTCATACACCCTCTTTAACTATGTAGGCTTTGGCAGAATCAGGCTTATTCCATAGCTAGTATTTAGCCACCCAGATAAGTAAAATGTTCTGCTTTTATCACTTACAAAATCAACCATATAAATAGCAAATCTGCTTGGTGTGACCAAAACTTTCTCTTAAAGAGAACGTGAGATGAGACCAGGGCTTAATTTGTGTCAGAACAAACCCGATCCAGATCCTCTGAAATCTGATCCAGCACCTCATTTTACCAATCCCCCTCCGCACACGCACCCCCACTCATCACTATCTTCCGCTATTCCCCAACCCTCTCCACAATCGTCCACAACACTCCCCCCGCTTTCCACTTTCGTCCACGAAACACACCACCTTCAAACCCCCCTACCCCGTGTTCTTCACTTTCCTCCACGACACCTCACCCTCCTATGGTAACATGCTGGATCCGTTACCCCAATCTGTTCCGGGACCTCGAAATTTACAAATTAAGCACTGGATCAGACTGATTGATGTAATACATGTTACACCCCAAACATACTCGTAACTCATTAAGAGAATAAGTCAAAGCCATTTAGACCATGCGCACCAAACTTTTTTATCGTCCTTGAAATAGCAGAAATGGATTTGGACACACCCTTAGGCCCAATCCCAATTCTTTTTTTGTACCCCTACCCTTTCCCCTTGGCCCTTGAAACAGAGTGTGAAGGGGAAGGGCTTCAAAATTTACTGCTAAGAAAAGAGACAGCACTACAACACCTGCACACGTCATCATAAGCATCGCCTCTCTTGCTTCATATGAGATTGAAGATCATGACTGCTGTAGTTATTCCAGTTGCGTTATTTTTTGGAATTTATCTTCAGGAAATCACTGAAGGCAAAGATACCATGTTATTATAACGATATAATTTGGCAATAAGCACGTAACTGTACTGTGCATTTGCACTGTGGCCGTATCAATCTATGTAAACACACGGAAACAACAATAACATAATACCAGACACTGTAAAAGCTCATTCTCAGCCATTAGACTTTTCTGACAAGGTATTCAAGTGTCATCGAGAGACAGAATGTTGCGGGACTGCTTCACATGAGCGCGCAAAATGAGGGGTAGGGGTAAGGGGAAGAATTGGGATTGGTCCTTAGTGCACCTGTGCAGAGCACTTTAGACCATGCACTTAGATCATTAAAATAGACCCCTAAGTGTATGTTTAAAACACAATATTCTATCTTCTTAAAACCCAACAAAGACAGCCAAGAAAGGACCCCTAATAGACGAACCCTGTGAAACCAGAAGGCTCAGCTCATCTGCTGTCTTTTCTTCCTGACCAGAAAGCCTAGTGGAACAGACTGTATGGAGTGGAGAGACTAGTGTAAATCTGTCTCCTACATGAAAGCGTCTTTGATAGGCCTCTGCTCTCATCTCATCTCCACAAGCACGCCATTAATGTTCTGCCTCGCAGCCAAAATATCCCCAGCAACACCTGGCACCATGAAGAAAAAGAAAAAAGCTGATTAAATCATTAGAGAAACACATGGGAGGACGGAAAAGAGAGAGCGGGAGATGAAGGAGGGAGAGCGAGGAGGTAACGGAGGGAGGGATGAACAACTTCATAAGCTTGGCACTGTACTCCTGGTGCCATGCCCGTTGTTTATGTCCACACACATCAAAGGCTGCAGTAATCGCTGCTGTTTGCAGGCCCACATCTCCAGTTCACCTTGACTGACCTGTTTACTCTACGGGCCAGAGCAGTGGCAGAGGACGGCAGTTTCCTCGCTAAGCAGCCCGAGAAGTGCCTGAACCAGGATGCTAGAATGTCAGTACGCTTAATGAACGAACATTAGGAGATGAGCTTCCCATTGCACAGTGGTTGGAGCAGCTCCAGGTCTTCACCAGCTGTGCTTCTCTTGTTTACATGCCACCGCCTGCTGCTGGAGTGGCCACACCACAGGCCTCGGCTCCCAAACTCAGGCTTGAAGGCTGCATCCTCAGGCTCGCTTGAGCAGTTGAGTCCAACCTGAGAGTGTGTGCACTGGGCTTAAAAGTGGTCATATATGGGACAGTTGGCCTAAAGGGTTGGCAGGGGGATGGGGGTTGGGGGGGTTGGTTCGCATCTTTGTTTATCATTGAAGTGAAATTCTGCATATTTGGTCATTTAGATTATCTGGTTGCTACTTTGAAATAAACAAGGTGCTCCTGGTTTGTGATACCTGATAGTAGGGCTGCATGACTAATCGAAAAAAAAAAAATCGCAATCTCGATTTAACCCTACACACCATCTTAATTGTGCTTTTCTACAATTCTGCCTATTATATTTTCATAGTCAGGAAAAAAGCATAAAAGCGGTCGCACAAGTCTTCACATTGTTTTATATACGTTGCTCAGCAACATGGACAATTCCAAATGGTGTTAAAAGTGTAACATACTGTATTTACAAGGCATAATACATCTTAAAATGTCATTTCTGTCTTCATGTAATGATGTATTCGCGGCCACAAAATCAGCTGAGACAGTTAGTTTACTACCGAGAGGATGTGTTTGCCCACCTATGATGGTTACTTTAGTGAAAAGAACCTGCATAGGCTTTGAAAAACAGGTAATTAAGTTGAAAATAACGTTAAGTTTGTTGAACAGTGTCACGATCACTGGAGATCTAACAACCAGAGATCGCTGGTAAACACTCACATTTACATGAACTACAAATCTGCCATGTTATGGACATATTCAGTCATGCAACACACACACACCTGCTCCAAGTCACCAGTGATTGCAAACACTCTCACAGCTGAAGCTGCTCACAGACTGATTACTTGGACTATAAGAACAGCACAAACACACACAATGTTGCTGAGTCTTGTTTACTGTTCAGTGACAGTACAACACGTTACCTTTGTCTTGCTTTGCCATGTTTTTGACCCTCGCTTTGTTTGTCTGTTTTTCCCTGTCTGCTGCCTGCCTTTTGACCATCTGCCTGCTATTTGACTCCGACTCTGGATTCCCTGTATACATCTGTTTGCACCTGCGTTGACTGTTGTTTGCCTGACCATTCTTTGTATAATAAACCTGCATTTGGATCCGCACCCCTGTTGTCAGTGTCACTCCCATGTTACAAGTATGCAACAAGTATGACTTGCATTTATATATTTTTTTTTTTTAAGTGACGGCGTCCATGACATGAGCGCACTCGGCAGTGAAAATGAAACTGAAAGTGATTCTCATTTTAGCTAGAATCGTGCAGTCCTACCTGATGGTTGTCGTGACTGTCAAGAGATACATTTGTGACTAGTAGTGTACACAGTGCAAAGCTTCCCCCTGACCACTGCCAGGGCTAGGGCTGCATGATTTTTTGCTTGAATGGCAAAATATCATGCTAGAATTTGTAAAGAATTTGTTCATTTAGATTGATTGCAATGATTCTGTGGGGGAGTGAACCATGCATAAAAATAATAAATTACAAATATAGCTAAATACAATCGAGCAAAGATAAACATGAAAAAAACTGTGCTTTTTTTAGGATTTTCTGGGGAGTCAGCATTATTCAGGTACAGAATACTTGTTAAACCTTTTGTAAAATAAATCTTGTGCCCAAATATTTTAAATTCTTTTGAAATGCTTACATAGTTACAGGCCTTAAAAGCACATTCAAATAAATGCAAAACTCTTGTTTTGGGTCTACCCTCTCAGCCTTCACAGTAGGACACTCCATGCCTCTGGACTTGAAGCACTTTGTCTCCCTTTTGCCACAACTTATTCACCCCTGACCTGAATGCAATTTCTACCATAGGGAAGTTTGTTTTCTTGTCTGAATTTCTCCTGGAATGCAGAGTGATTCTCACCAAGGGAAACCTATTGGACTGCTATTTTTAAAGAGGGGAGCCTCAGACTTGCAGTTCACAGGGGGCACCCCAGATTCATGATATGCTATGATGTGTCACTGCATTTAAAGTCAGTGTAAACCAGAAGTTCACATAAGATGCAGTACTGTGACATATTTCCAGCTGAAATTTTCCTACTTTAGCACCATGCAATATATTCCTTGTAATACCATTCCATTTGATTTCCTGGCAGTTATTTTTTATTTTTTATTTTAGCACCAGAAAATATATAATGTATGTGTTTACAAAATAACACACCGCTTACTGTAACGGTTCACAGTGTTTGAAAAAGTATCATGTTAAACTGTGATCCATTTGTTAGTGTTTTTCAAGTAGGTATTGCTGCAGCCCGGAGACCTCCAAGTGGGAGGGATTACACCGCAAGTAGGTTGGGTGACCTCCAAGTGGGAGGGACTTAAACCGCAAGTAGGTTGGGTTTAGGTGGTGTAGGTGGAGCGGATAATCGTAAAACACATCAGGTTACTGTGAGGTTGTGTTTAGGGTTGGGTTTAGGTGTAGACGT
>CAIGQQ010004433.1:6156292-6175684 GCA_903798035.1 Danio albolineatus | reverse complement strand
GTTTAGGTGAAGACATTAATAAAACACAACAGGTTACTGTGAGGTTGGGTTTAGGGATGGGTTTATGTGTAGACATTAATAAAACACAATATTGGACTCCGTGTCATGTACAACACAATAAATAAACAAAAATTCCAGGTTTGTACAGCCCACTTGGAGCTCGAAGACCCACCCACTTGGAGCTCAAGTCCCACCCACTTGGAGCTCAAGTCCTACCCACTTGGAGCTGGCTCCGACCTTCGTTTATACCCTTCTCGTGTTTTTTGCCAGCACAAACACTTAAAACATGTTCACTTGAAAGATTCTTTTAAATTGTGGATGATCTTTTACTTTTTTGTGGCAACAAAGATTGTTTTTGTCATCTACAATATTTAGTTTTTCGTGTATCATTTCCTCTGTTCCTTTAAAGTGTGCCACATCTTTTGATAAAACTAATTAGTGAACAAAAATGTTCAAACTACATATGGAAGACTGCATGCATAATGTGCTAATGACAAAAATATCCAAGTATATATACCCTAGTACACGCCAACCTGACAGCATAAGGTCTGAACATCCTCATTTTATTCCTTTAGCATAAGCTTTTATCCAAAGCAACGTATGTCACAGATTTCAATAGCCAATCAAAGTCCATTTAAGGCAAGTCTTTTCACTCTGTGGGCATTTTTGAAACCAATGGCGTAGATTTGCTGTTGACATTGGTAGGCAAACATAGAATTCTCCAAAACGAGCTTCTAAAATTTCATATTTGGAGGCACCAATAAAACTGCTTCTTAATATTTGTTTCTCTTTAATTGATTCAACCAATGAGATTAAATCCCAGTTCTTTCTTTTTTCGGTGTCTTACGGATCAGACACTTAGCGTGGCATCTGAGGCAAAGACATATATGCATACATATAAAAACTGAAGTATGTATTGGCTTAAATGTCAGTCCATGTCCCTCGTGGCCTCTGAAAAAGCATAAGCCGTTTACAATGTCTTTATCGAGAATGTGGAAATGCGATGCCGGAATTCACAGTCCTAACTGTGCAACTGTGTTTCTCTTACAGGAAACTTCAAAGGATTGTGTAAGCAGATAGATCACTTTCCAGAAGACACAGATTATGAAGCAGATGCCTCAGAGTACTTCTTACGTGAGTGCCTTCTTAGTGTTTCTGTGACAGTATTCATGTTCTCACCATCTTGTTCTTCCTTGTTCAATCTGTGAGGCTTTTCATGTAGTGCTATTATGCTATTTTTGCCCAAGTGCTGTTGCTGCTGAAACAAAAGGGAAAAAAATTCCTAACCTACATATACTATCTTTGGGGAGAAAAATTCAGAAAGTTTAGGAAAGGTTATTACTAGGCCTTGCAGAGCTCTGCAGATCCCCCATTATACACAAAGCTATACATATTATATTGGTAACAGTTCAATTAATTATTACAAGTGTTATTATTATTCAAATAATTATGCATTATATTTTAATATTTCAGAGTACTTTCAGTAGTACTGCTGCTTTAAAGTGAATATTTGTAGTTCTAATTAAAAAGTAAATTAAATAAATTAATTTAATTTTTAAAAGTATATATATATATGTGTGTAAATTTTAGGAACAGCAAATAATAACTTGACTTCTTGATGATCATTTTGTATCAGAAGTGACTTATATGGAAGGCAAAGTCCTCTAGATTACGTTTATTTTACCAAAATAAAATGACCATACCTTGATTTTCATATCTTGAAGTTTGACTTTGCTCAAACAAAAGTCATGTCACTTAACAGAAATAATGTACAGTATAGAATATAAAGTCATGGTGCAGTAGAAAACCTATTAATAAAGCAACAGGAATGGCAAAGAAAGCGTTCTTGCAGGGTTCAAGAGTACATCAAGATTCTTTGGATTCATCTTCAATGCCTCCTCCATCTTACCTCAGACATGCTCAATAATGTTCATGTCAGGTGACTGGTCTGGCCAATTCTGGAGCACCTTGACCTTCTTTGCTTTCAGGATCTTTGACATAGAGGCTGAAGTATAAGAAGGAGCGCTATCCTGCTGAAGAATTTGCCCTCTCCTGTGGTTTCTAATATACTGGACAGCACAAATGTCTTGATACCTTAGGCTGTTGATGGTGCCATCCACTCTGCAGATCTTTCGCATGCCCCCATACTGAATGTGACGGCAAACCATGATTTTTCCTTCACCAAACTTGAGTGATAGCTGTGAGAATCTTGGGTCCATGCAGGTTCCAGTAGGTCTTCGGCAGTATTTGTGATGATTGGGACGCAGTTCAACAGATGATTCAGAAAAAAACTACCTTCTGCCACTTTTCCAAATGATCTAATAGAAGTCAAGTTATTGTCTGTTGCTCTTACAACCGGGATCGACTTTTGTCTTTTGTCAGGTAGTGCATAAAAATCCAGTTTATTAATTCATGTTCAAAAAATAATTCATGCTTGCTTTTTTATTACAAATGTAAATAAATTGAAATATTACATTAATAATTTTGTGTGTAATTTTAGCTGTCAACTATAAACAAAAAGGTGCTTAATACTATAGTCCATGTTTAAACACTGTTAACCTTCTATTAAAAATAAAAATGCATTAAATATTAAACTAATTTTAATAATATATTACTGCCGTTTACAAAATAATTATCTGCGTTTTCAGTTAAACATGTATTGAATGTGTGTATATAATGTGTGAACAAAAAAAATGTGTATTATTTCAGCAAATAATGTAGATTAATATATCTGCTATACCAAACAATTTCGATTTATTTGTTATTAAAATATAATAAAATATTTAAAGAATAAAGAACTAATAATGAACAAAAACTTTTAGTTCCCAATAAGCATATCTCACATTTGAATTGGTATTTCACACATTTTACACATTATCTACAATAAACTCTCAAAGGATTCGGCAGATGTCTCAGGGAAAATCAGCTTTGAAAAGTTCAGGGCCAGCTTACTTGCCAACTGATGCTGGCAAAGAAACATCGCTCACACTAAATGAGCTGTATTTCAAGTATTGTCCAAGTCTCGAGTTTGTTCCACCTTTGTTTGGTTTCCTCACGCTGTTCAGCTGTGTATAAGGATGGTCTGTTGTCTCGGCAGGAGAGTGTGAATGTTTCCTCACTCGCTTTAAACTCTCCAGCTCATACAGTACAGCTCAACTAGGCCCAATTACAGCACACTGGCTCCATCGTAAACACACAGCATTGATTTCCACTCTTTTTTCGTCTGCGCAAGCAAACCCGGCAAGTGAGTGTCAAACAAGCCACACGCATCAATCCTAAACTCACAAGCAGGACTATCAGTTACTGTCATCAAAACAAGGGCCTGAATTGACCGGAAACAACATGGTAACAACCGAGAGTAATTAAAGATTCTGGAAGCGTTGTGGAGGAAGACAATATGGCAGACCACTAGAAAAAGAAGTAGGTTAATCTAAAGGGGCAGTTATGTCCATCTGAACTGTTTTAGGATTGCTTGAAGAAGAGTAAAAAAGTCAATAGAATTACTGACGAAAGAGTCTTAAAATGACAAAAAAAGTTAAATTATCAAGTTTGTGTATAGTTTAGTAGAGATTAAGATTAACCGTTTTCAATTTGAAGATATTTTAAAATGTAATTTGTTACTTTGATGAATTTTCAGTAGTCATACGTATATCATAGTTGATTTGTTTGTGGAAATCATGTGGGTTTTGTTTCTTGAATGATTAGAAAGTTCAGCATTTATTTGAAACTTGGGAATGTCAAGTTTGAGACACCTATAAGACACACTTAAACAAAAAAATCTGTTTTATTATATGAAGTGACCAGATTGCTGGAGAGGGGGAAAAAAGGATGCACCCAGTTTAAACACTGTTCAATAAATAAGATACCACTAACAAGTAAATAAAAAAATATGAATTATGTAGCACGCATTCTTATGAATAATGTAAAATAATGAATATATTCATCAAAATGCTCATATTTAATTATATTTGTTCTTGCTAATTTACTAGTTTGGGATACTAAATGGCTTTCTTGAGGTAAATGTAATCTGTTACATGATGTGTTTTTTATAAAGCTGCTTTATTGGCTTCTTTCTGGTTAAAACCTGATTTTTTTTATGTCAAAATCATTAGAAGATTAAGAAAACTCATCTTCCATGAAGATATTTTGTAAATTACCTTGTGTATTGCTAAGTACTTAATTTGGACAACTTTAAAGGCAGTTTTATCAGAATTTAGTTGTTGGGTTTTTTTAACTCTCAGATTGTAGATTTTAAAAAAGTTGTATCTTAGTCAAACACTATAGTCATACACATCAATGTAGATCTCAATTTTAAAAATGGGCACTTATGACTGGTTTTGTGATCCATGGTCGCAAAACCGCTTTTGTGCCCAACGTGACCTTTTCCACACTCTCTATGACAGCCCGAATGCCCCGAATCCCACCTTCACCAAATTGATTGATATGTAAATGTGACTTGAAACCAATTTTGTTCTTCAAAATGTACTATCGTTGGCTATACCCATCTATATTAACATGACTGAAGACTACTTCTAGCCATATAGACATTTAAGTAAAATGAAACATAGGACAAAAATAAAAATTTTCACACTAAAATAGAGCTGAAATACAGGATGTACCACAACAAAAAACAGGACACCTTTTCACTCCACTCTCACGGTTCCATGTAGATTCTTTACATGAGCAAATTTATACGTCTATGGCTTTAAAGTCAAATAAATGACTGATCCAAATCAGTAAGTGACAACAAGTGATCTTAAGTTACACATGTTAATTTTGTGGAAATAGCATTGTGGAAAATACATAGTTCAGGCCGAACTTTCTATTTTTTTTCATGCCAATACTTTAAATATATCAAAACTTAATGTTTGATAAGTAATTTACATTGCTAAGCACATCATATATACAAAATCAAAGGTGATTTTCTGTGTTGTTTTTTTTTACCTTTACATTTAACCTCATTTTAAATAGTTGTATCTCAGCCAAATAGCCCAATATTGTCCTATTCTAATAAAGTATGCATCAATCAACACTTCAAACTTAATTCAGTTTTCAGGTAACGTGTAGATCTAAATTACAAAAAAATGACACTTATGACTGGTTGTGTGGTTCAGGTTAAGTTACATTTGTAATTACATTAGTGATTATTTATTCATTCATTCATTCATTTTCTTTTCGGCTTAGTCCCTTTATTAATCTGGGGTCACCACAGCGGAATGAACCGCCAACTCATCCAGCATTTCTTTACGCAGTGGATGCCCTTCCAGCTGCAACCCATCACTGGGAAACATCCATACACACTCATTCACACTCATACACTACGGACAATTTAGCCTACCCAATTCACCTGTACCACATGTCTTTGGACTTGTGGGGGAAACCGAAGCACCCGGAGGAAACCCACACGACCACGGGAAGAACATGCAAACTCCACACAGAAATGCCAACTGACCCAGCCGAGGCTCGAACCAGCGACCTTCTTGCTGTGAGGCGAACGTGCTACTCACTACGCCACCGTGGCGCCCTGTTAGCTATTATTTTTTGTAAAAAAAGATCAGTATTTGATTCAAACATTTAAGAAGCATGCATAAAAATGAAGGTTCAATAATGTCATACAAGAACCATTTTGGTTTTCTTAAAAAAAAAGTAAAAAAAAAAACATTCGGTGAACATTTCTTATTTGTTTAGTTTTTTTTATGTGAGAAAAACCTTTTAATAGTCTAAGACACTTCTGTTCCAAGAATTTTCTGAGAATCTTCTTCTTAGTATTTTTATGAACCTACTGTCAAATGTAACGACACTTCAGATCTTAAAGGTTCTTCTTGGAACCATTAACGGGAGCAAAGAATGTTTAAATTTTAAGAGATAGCATTAGTATCACAGCTGAGGAATCAGGGTTATCCTTCAGAGCATTTGCTCGTACAGTCAGAATCATTTAACCTACTTAACCGAGCATCAATTGGTTAGATGATGATATTAGATAAAAGACCATACAATTATCCCAGCACAGAGCCTTCTTCATGCATCACCCCAAACAGGTGGTTGACCTGCCGTAATTGACTCTTCACTGAGCCTGTCATTATAGCTCATGCAGTTAAACAGCGCAGGTTACGCGTTTATGCGGCAGCATTGACCCCATTGCGCTTCAGCGTTAATTGACACTGTCATAATGATGCATTCGCTTTCTGAGCGCCCGAGCCTCGGTCTGACCATCTGAGTCGAATCTGTCCAAGCACGTCTTACACACAGGGATGTTATATGGGTGCTGGGCCGGTCACATTGCGTGCAAACTCCACAGTTAAAGGCTTGCCAGTGATTCTAGGAGCTCTGGGGCCGGTTTCACCAGCTGTGCGCGAGCTGAAACTTAGCCTAGTTTTGACATAAAGAGGCACTAAGATTCAGCTTTAAGTTACATCAGGTTATATCGTACTGCTTACTATTTTTCCCTTGCACCATTAAACATAGTTAGGCATATGATTTAAAGCTTTATGGACGCCTCCAACCAGAGGTAGTGGTCGAAATAAAATAGTAGAATGACTAAATTATATAACTGCTCTTATTTTACATGACAGGCTTTAATCAATTAGCCACATAAGATCGGTTTAATTTTAATTGTGCAAACCACTAATTTACATACAGTAGAATGTAAATGAAGCAAAAATATTTTAAGGTTTTGATGTAGAGGGATTCTACCTACCTGTCTATTTTAGTAAGATTGATACATGTATTTATTTTTTTACTGTTTATTGCAACCAAAAGAATTTAAAAGAAACATGAACTAAATATACAGTTGAAGACACCCTTGGAATTTGTTTAAAAACTCACTTTGTTTTTGTTTAGTACTGCCACTTTAAAAAGCCTCTTAAAAGAACTGAATTCAAACTAAAGACCCACAGATCGAAGGTCTTATACTTTATTCTTACACTTTATTTTAAGGTGTTCCTGTTACACGTTTCATGTACTTACTATATTAATTGCAATTACCAAAGCGCAATTATATGCAACTAACCGTAAAACTATACTGCATTCAAACCCATTTAGTAAGTACATGTAGGTTATTAATGCTCAATAGTAGTTAAAAAATTACGCTGTAAAAAAGAAAATAAACTGTAAGCACTAGGGCTGCACAGTATATCGTTTCAGCATCGATATCGCAATGTGTGCGTCTGCAATAGTCACATCACAAGATGTACAATGTTGAGGCTAGATTATATGACCATGAGCTTCAGAATTGTATTTAATTGCTGTATTTATATGGAGTTTATATGATTTATGCAAAAAAAAAAAAAAATTTACATTCTGCTTTTTTTGTCTTGTTTCTAGTCCAAATATCTACATTTCAAAGCAAAAACAAGATTATTTGGCTTACTTATGAACAGGAAAAACTTGAAAAGGAAAAGTTTAAAGAAAAATTTAAAACAAAATAATATTTTGACTAATTCGACTAGAAAAGAGTCAAAGCAAAGTTAGAAAAAACATTTTTTTGCGTTGTGGTAATTCACTTTCTGTTTGACTCTGTAGAAAACCATCAAATAGAGCTACTCAAACTAACTTGTGAAAATATCCCATATCGCAATATTTATAGCAGAAAAATAAAATATCGCAATATCAGATATCTCCAATATCCTAGTAAGCACTGGGTTTAGTAGTGTGTGTTTTCTTTTGATGATGATGAAAAGCTGCAAACCATTTACTGAAGCTCAAGGTCACACACCACCTCAAATACCAAAAAGGGCTTGTTCACTTTTGAACAGGATGATTGGTAGTAATTGTTCTCATTGATGAATAAATTTTGTTAAGTTAAGTGCTGCCCTCCAGAAGCTACAAAAAATGTGTGTGTAAAACAAAAATAAAAACATTTTGCCTCAATCATAATCCCTCATATTTCCTATACTGGAGCAGTGGGCTTGACAATCTTCCTGTAGGTCATACACTCTCCTCTACTTATGCATACACACTTTCTTATCAGTGCTCATTTGCTCCCTTCCAATTCACATACTATCCATCCTAAATAGATTTAGTCTGTTTGAAATCGTAGGATGTTTAAATGAATATTCTAAAGTTACCCGGATGGTCTTCTATTTGCTGTAGAAATATGACATGCAGATCCATCTGTACCCTTTATGGCAGATAATGCTCACAATACATTGCACAATGAACATGAATGCAATTAGAACTACTACAAATGCGGGTAAAAACTCAAGAAGAAAACTACAAACATGGTGGACACACAAGACCGAACATTAAGTCAAAAGAGGCTTCAGTAAAGATGTCTGAATGACTGTTAATAAACATCTAACCTACTACAAAAGATTTAAATATATTTTCCACATTATATTTCATCTGCAACAACGTGAACTTTTATTAAGATGTCTTTGGTCATTACCTTCTCAATGCAAACTTCTGTGAACACCTGAGATTTCTCTGCATGAAAGACTCATGAATTGCAGATTAACCTGCTGCTGCTTCTTCAATATGGTAAGAAATTAAATATGAAAGAGATGTGGATTATGTGTTGAGATGATTGACAGGGCAAGTACTGTAACTAAGCAAAATAACATTTCATTAATGATGAACTATGTGCCAAAGCTTGCATACTCTTCTGTTGTGCACTTACAATTATGTGACTACATTTAGGACATAGTACAAGACAAATAGAGAAGCAGCAATTTTTCAATTTTTAGTGTGCTTCACGCAGGTGAGTGGGTTTGACAAACCACCTGTAGAAGACACTCTGTTAGGCTCTATATGCACAAGACATATTGGCTCATAAGCACCCCATACTTTTTTGGACAATATTGTGCAATTCTGAGTGTGCCCCACACTCTCTTCTCTCCATATGCATTGTAGGAACCTATTTATTCGGATTCAATAATCAATGTTACATTATATGATGCACTTCAGTTTTAATATTTTTGTTTTGAATTGTTCGCATTTGTGAACTTACATTATTCAAATGTGTTGAAAAAATGTTGTGCATTTTGCATTTAAAATATGAGCCATCTTAAAAATTGTTTGCTGGCTCTTTAAGAATTGCATCTGTTAAGTCTGACGGCAGTGCGTTCTTTAGAAGACAGCGGAGTTACACAGTTTTCTTTACCGCATCGGTGATGTTTGAAATTCCAGAATATATTTCATTAATTCATTTTCTTTTTGGCCCAATTAATCTGGGTTTGCCACAGTAGAATTAATCGCCAACTTATCCAGCAGCTTATCTTTATGCAGCGGAAGCCCTTCCAGCTGCAACCCATCACTGGGAAACATCCATACACACTCATTCACACACATACACTAGGGAAAATTTAGCCTACCCGATTCACCAATACTGCATGTCTTTGGACTGTGGGGGAAACTGGAGCATCCGGAGGAAACCCACGCTAACATGAGGAAAACATGCAAACTCCAGAAATGCCAACTGACTCGAACCAGCGACCTTCTTGCTGTGAGGCGATTGTGTTGCCCACTGCGCCACTGTGACGCCCAGATTATATTTTGTTTACTTTATTTTTGTGTTTATGTATCTCTAAATGATGATTAAAGGACGACATATGCCAAGAAACGGACAACATAGATTTCGTTATTGGACACGGAGCGATTAAGACTGAAACCAAGATACGCACTCACGTGCATGAAGCAATAAAACGTAAAATTAACTTTTACACCAACTTAGACTTGTCATAGCATTTATGTACTGCGACTCTCTGATGATTTGAAGTGCTTCTTTTATCTCCACTTGTAAGTTGCTTTGGATAAAAGTATGTGCTTAATGAATAAATGTACATTTAAACATTAGAGAATGTTTTTACAATTTGTAATATGTGCAAAATGTCCCTATTTTACTAGTTTGCAAAAGATGAATCTCAAATTCATACAGCCACAGTTGGAAAATCAAGCCTATTTAAACCGTTTAAAATAATTTCATATGTGTCAGCCTACACTGTAAGGTCTTATGCAGTCTGTCATGTGCAATATGTGGATAGAATAACAATACAACCACTGCATATTTAGTAATTTGCTAAAGTAATTAATATATTGTTTATATAAAATTTTAATTAGTTTTTAACTAAAAATATTTATTATGCTACAGAAATAGGGACACAAAGAGATCACCATATAATGTCACTTTATAGGGAGCTTATGACCTACTAACAATGTTCTGCCAGAAACATTTGTGCCACCGAATAAAGCATGAAGTTGATTGCAAACTACATAGTAGTTACTAAGCCTCTAGTGTGGTCTCACGATTTAAGTAATAACTTAAGCAGAGCTGGTGCAGTCCTGATCCAAACCATATGCAGCAGTAAAGACAGTTCTGATGACAGTGGTCCAAACAGGAATGATACCAAGAGAAAGCCTTCAATGCTGGGACTTTGAGGACCAGAACGAGCTGACATGACACGCAAGCCTGGACAGAGAACTACTGCAGACCTCGCTCTCTCTAAGTGTGTGTGCACGTATACGAACGCATGTGTGTTTGTCCTTTTCCTTAGCTGCAATTGGACGAATAGGCCGCAACGCTCCCAGTGGCTTGTGAATTAGGACACTCACTTCCATAAATATTTCAGCCTCTTTCTTATATAGGTCAGCTTTCTGTCTCTCTCACTTTCTCTCCTCTTCTTCCAACTTCTCTTCTCCTTGTCGGTCTCTGTCTTTTCCTCTCAGACATCTGTTCTGTATTACCTCTGCTCACCGCCTGTGTCCTGGGTTAAAGCAGACTGTGGGAGATCTACAGCTGGCTGATACAGGGCCATAGATTTCAGCAGGAAGCCATGAGTGCCGTGGATATAACTGAGCAAACATTTTCTTGTTGAGATCACACAATTGATTGGTATTGTATAAGAAAAAATAAACAGTATATAAAATTATATCCTTGAATAACAAAAATAACAGAGAAATAACTGGAGCAGACTATTTGTACCCTAATTTACATGACTAATTAACCTGTTTTTGTACTTGTAATCAAAGTTATACAAACGTAAAGGTCCCGTTAAGTGCTTTGAAATATGCATTCTTATTCAATGTTTGACGTAATCCCAACTGAAACATAAATAGAGGGTGGGACATATTGTAGCTCCTCCCCTTTCTTTTTAAACAGCCAATAGTGTAAAGTTTTTATCAACAGCTCTGCCAATCAAATGAAAAGCAAATGAGAAGTGTCTTGGAGGGGGCGGGGCATGTTAGATACTAGAGAGCATTTGATTAGTTATGATTGGTTGAGAAAATGTATTATGAAGGGACGTGAATAAAACCGTCGATCACACTTTACAATAAGGTTCATTAGTTAATGCTAATTAATAAATTTACTAACATGAACAAACAATGACCAATACATTTACTACAGAATCTGTTCATGTTAGTTAACGTTAGTTAATAAAAATACAGCTGTTCATTGTGAGTTCACGTTAACTCACGGTGCATTAACTAATGTTCACAAGCATGGACTTGGATGTTAATAATGCATAAGTAAATGTTCAACTAAGATTAATAAATGCTTTACAAGTGTTGTTCATGATTAGTTCATGTTAGTAAATGCATTAACAAATGAATCTTATTGTAAAGTGTTACCAAACCGTTGATACATTTAGGAGGAAGTGGCATGAATAAAGGGTGGGGCATAATGTAGCTCATCCTCTTTCTTTTTAAACAGCCAATAGTGTCAAGTTTTTATCAACAGCTCTGCCAGTGAGAGTGGTTGAATTAAAGCGCATCAAATAAAAAGGAAATGAGAAGCGTCTTGGAGGGGGCGAGGCATGTTAGATACTAGAGAGCATTTGATTGGTTATGATTTGGTGAGAAAATTAAGTACAAAGCGACAAAAATAAAACTATTGATACATTTAGGCAGAACAAACAGACTACAAGCTTTACATGTCTGTATCAGTTTAATATCTACTAAACCCGAATCTTCTCTAATTACAGAAAAAAAAACATATATCGAGTTAGGACATCAATAAATGGCTTTCTGTGTAATAAAAGATTTTAACCACTGAAGCTTCACATCAAGTGCTTTTTTGAGAAAAACGAATGACCGCTTATGCAAGTTGTTTAGAATACAGCATCTATGGGGGGGGACAGTAAATTTGAAGTTCTCTCTTCTAGCTGATGTTATCAGTCTTACACTATTTTTTCCTTTTTCTGGAAGTCTTGATAACACCATCGAGGAGTTTTTCTTTTATTACTTCACTAAATAGGATTGGGCGACACAGTGGCGCAGTAGGTAGTGCTGTCGCCTCACAGCAAGAAGGTCGCTGGTTCGAGCCTCGGCTGGGTCAGTTGACATTTCTGTGTGGAGTTTGCATGTTCTTCCCGTGTTCACCTGGGTTTTCTCCGGGTGCTCCGGTTTCCCCCACAGTCCAAAGGTATGTAGTACAGGTGATTTGGGTAAGCTAAATTGACCATAGTGTATTTGTGTGAATGAGAATGTATGTCTGTTTCCCAGAGATGGGTTGCAGCTGGAAGAGCATCCGCTGTGTAAAACAAATGCTGGATAAGTTGGTGGTTCATTCCGCTGTGGCGACCCCGGATTGATGGAGGGACTGAGCCGAAAAGAAAATGAATGAATGAATGAATAAATGGAAAAAAAAATGTTGTTTACAATTACAAAGAGACAGTATTGTTTCTTTGAAGTAATGCAAATTGTGAGTTCTAGGCACATCAGGTCTGACTGCCTATGTTTAAATATTATGTCTTCAATGTAATGCATAATGTCAGTTCCAGGCACGGTTGTGTCTTTTGTCTAACACATGACCAGGTGATACTTTCAGGCAAGGCCCCGAAAACAAGATTTTTGTACTAAACCTGTAAAGGCAGTTTCTGTTTCTAATAATAAGCACTGCCCATTAAATTGTGTATTTAACTGAGTGCCAGCTGCAGAAGTAGAGAGATTTTTCGATTAACAGCAAAGTGACAGAGTTCTTTGGGATTCTGATTTGAAGATATTTGAAAAATCTGCCTGGTTGTCTCTTCTTTAACAACATCTCACATTCACTGCGCTCTAAGTTTACACTTAGCTACACTGTAAAAAACCCTGGTTGCCTTAAATTTCCATTACGCAGTCCATTAAACTTATATTATGTTGAACTGACTTAAAACAGCTTACATTTTTATAAAATTAAGTTAGTACATGATTAAGTTAGTTTAATAAGTTACAATGACCTAAAAACATATGCTGTCAGGACTAATAGATCATATAAATGTTTTACAGTGCACTGAGAAACATAGGAAAGAGCAAAGGGTCAATTCAGTGGCTTACGAGAGAAATGACTAATAATAAATGGCAAAAATGCTCAAAATACTTGCTCCACAAATAAGTGTGTTTATGACTATACCTAAAAAGAAGAAGAATATAACATAAAAATATCAGTTTGCAACATCAAGAAGCATAACGAGCTGTCTGAAATGACTAAAAATAGAAAAAGAATAAGGTCAATATAATAGCATGAATCCTAGTAATGAATGCTAGTAATGCTAATCTGAATTCACCCTAAATACATGTTATAGTGTTTTTCTTAACTTTTTTTAAATACCTGATCATTTAGAAATAGTATAATAGTAGCAAATTAATAAATAAATGTACAAACGACATCTGGAGAATTGTAGATGCGCCTCTCATTTTTGCTAGTATTATGACTTGTGCTCAACAGACACCGGTTTGGATGCTCTTCATCTCCAGCGCTCGTGAAACGGTTACGTAAGAAATCTGAGCCTCAACCGAGGAGCCACATTAGTGAAGTGACACATAAGTGATGTCACAGAGAGCGTCACGCAGTTCACTGATACACCAAAGAATTGACGTCTATTGAAAACACACATGAAGAAAAAATGTAAAATAAAACAGGTCAGCGTTCACTGCCTGTAAAGACCTATGTATATTCATGCCTGTATTTTTAGACCCAGGAATTTGCATACTTACATGCGAAATTACAGTATGGATCCATGCACATTTGATTATGAGGAAATTATGCGCTGGTTTTTTGTGTGCACCCACAGGCGTGCACTGCTCGCTGAGGGTTATCATGAAAGAAATATCTAGCACGTAGTAACAGCACATCATCTGCATATGCATTTACAGCATACACACACACACACATTTGCTATCAGTGTTAGACTTTTCTGTGCTGGAGTGATCACGGGTGTATGCAGTTCACACATCCACACACTGTTATATAAGAGTGCTGAAGCATTGTGAAGCGCCAGTGGGTTTTTAGATCATGCCGTGTCAGAGCTGCAATCTTCCACAGCGCTAGAGAGGACCGAGGGGGAGGGGGTGACCGAAAAGAAGAAATAAGAGCACTGAGAGAGGGGGAAAATTTTGGAGAAAGTGAGCCAGCTGGTTGAAGAAACTGGAGGGTGTTTAGAGGAGGATGAGAGAACGAGGTAATATAAGGGTGAAAACAGATTTATTATGGTTGAATCAGTTTTTCTATTATGGTTGGTGATGTTACTTCCTTCTTAATTAAATGTTTTTGTTATTAGAGTGACAGAATTAGTTGTTAGCTTTCAGACTGATATGGTTTAAAATAACCATTGACTGAAGATTAAACGGCAGCTTTCATGCTAATTTTCTTCTCAAACTTTCATGAACCGGTTCTTTTTGACAGCTGCTGTTTTGTAACAGCTGCCAAAGTTTGATGTTAAATGTTGATATTAATTTAATATTAATATTACATTTTTACATTTTACACTTTTTCCTTTTTTATTCGGCATGGATGTAGTAAATTGATTGAAAGTGACAGTAAATACATTTATAATGTTACAAGTAAGGGGTAATCAACGGCTTGCCGTGCGTTAAAGGATTTTTTAATGCATGACGTGGAGGCAAAGGACCACACAACGCGCAGCGGAGTGTGGTCGCCTACGCAAAGTGCATTAAAATCCTTTAACGCACGGCAAGCCGTTGATTATCCCGCTTATTCCATGGTTATTTGCCAAGGTAGGCCTAAGTTTAAAATAGTTTTGCTCTTTGCAGCGCAATATTTGTCCGAATTAGAGATGCGCGGTTGGCGGTTACAGCCGCGGACTCTGCGGATAAACCACAGATCGGGCGTTTGACGTGACGAAAAATAATATTTTAATTAAATTCGGGCAGGTGGCGGGCGGTTGTACCAAAAAATTGTACAGTACAGTGCGTTTAATTTAGGTTATTTATTTATTTTTGTCCTTGTGCGCCGATCGGAGACGGAGTTCACTGCTGATATTCTGAGAGCTTTCTAGGGTGCTTCTCATTTCTTATTTGTGCATTCTCGTTTCCTTTCCTTGCTTTCTGTCCTCGTATCTTAGCTCCACCCCTCCGGGATGCGAGGGAAGGACGCAATGAAAAGACTCGAGGACCGAGGAATCGAATCAAGTGAAAAGACACGTCCTCGTATCGTTTAGTGTCACTTCAAAGCGTCGTCAATTAATGCTGGATTTGGCTTGCACGTTTGGATTAACTAAATGTTTACTTTAAAGTCATTCTCTATTATCTAATAATCAATAAAGAAACATTCATTTAAAAATAAAAAGGAATAAGCCATTTAAATAAAAATTGGTCAAAAATGTTGGTGCGAATGGATGGCGGACGAATGATGAGTTTTGTGATGCAGTTGCGGATGAAATAAAAGCCCATCCGCGCATCTCTGGTCCGAATTTTTGTCAGTTTTTATATGATCGATTTTCTAGTCCCTCCACTGAATCAGCTGTGACAGGCTGACAGGCAGGCAGACAGAGAGAGAGGGAGAGTATGTGCGTGCTGTTTATATCTGCTACTATAAGATGCGATTTCATCAGTCCGATCACAGGTGGACAAATAAGACATTCCCAGTCAAACCTTTAGTGTGTTTCCAGTCACATTCTCAGTCACACGTTTCTTTTGTCTACTTTCTACCGCTTCTCTGACGAGGGAGGATCTGTATATTGGCTTTGTCTTGACACAAAGAGCTACCTACAGTATAGCAGAATTTCCATGTGATCGGTCAAAAACATCTGAGAACAAATTATAGGTTCAAATGTCCAGAGACTGACCGTTAAATACACCAAAGATTAATTATATATCCCGTTTTAACAACAGAGATGCACGAGATTAGATCCAGCCGCGGGTCTTGAGATGGTCTGGCCGACATAAAGCTTTCCTCGGGAGGAGCCGTTCGCAGAGCTGCCGCTGACCGCCTGGAGCTTCCAACATTTTTAAAGACGCGCTATCCATACAAATAAACTGCCGATTTGACTTTAAAATAACTACATTCTCGCTTGAAAAACTCTTAAAACTTGATTTTGTGGCATAGTTTGAGTATTTTCCTAATTTTGTGGATTTCCCATCCGCCATTAACAGCCCTCATCGGTTTCATGTGCAGCACATGCCAGTTGCTATAGTAACTGTAAACGTTTGGGAGAAGCGCATTTATTTCGAACTGTGATCAAAACTGACTGGAACTACCTGTGCGTTTCAACGAAATATACCACACCTTCCAGCCAATCAGAATCAAGAATTTCAACAGACCATGGAATAAAATAGAATAAATGGTGTCATTTTCAAAACCTATTAATCATAGAATGCTGAAATTATTTAGAATCAATTAAGACTGGAATGATAATTTACTTCTTGAGGGGTCAAATAAAATTCTCTATCTTACCTATCTGCATTGGGAAATGATCTTCAGGAAAATATATCGAAGGAAGAATGGGAAGAGTCATGTGTATTTGCCCAACACTAGATGTAGACTACTGCAGTATAAATGGCTTTTTAGATCATACATTACCCCAATAAAGCTAAATAAATTCAATCCAAATATTCCTGACTGGTGTACAAAATGCAGAGACAAAAGAAGAAAGCGGTACACTCTACCCTTGTACGTGGGAATGTATAGAGATGCAGAAATTCTGAAAGGAGACTCTTTTTTTGATCTGTCAATTAACAGAGGAAAATGTACCCAAGTACTGGTTGTGCATGCAAAGAAGCGCAAACTAATAGATTTTAGTTTGCTGCAGGCCAAACGCGTCATTGCATAAAAATGGAAAGAGACTCAAAGGCCCTCTTCTAATCAATAGATCAAGGAAATGTCCTGTAATCTTGCTCTGGAAAAACTGACACACATTATCAAAGGGAAGTTAAAAGACTTTTATAGCATTTGGAATCCCTTTCTACACTTCTGCAACCAAGTGGACCCGACAGCAGAATAGAACTTCAATAAAACATCAAGGTTAAATAGTGAGTTACTGTTGATATTGTATGTAAATAATTATACATTATATCAACCACTTTTATTTATTTCTATTTTTTATTTCTATTTTTATTTTGGTATTTCATTTGCTGTTGTTATTATATTAAGGTTTTGTATGTTGTCCTAATGTGCTGTTCAGATGTTTAGATATCTTGTTTTAATGTTGAGAAAAACTCAATAAAAAAGAAAAAGACTGAAATGATGATGCTGAAAATGTATTAATACAGAAAGTTAAGTATTAATAAATTGTAATAGCATTTAGCCAGTCAAATGATAATATTGTGATCAAATAAGTGCTCTCCAAGTTTTTCATTTATTGCATTTAAAAAATCTAAAGGAAATCTGTGAAAGACCTTAAATGCATCCTGAAATATGAAATATAAAAAACATTGTGCAAAACCCCCAATGATACTATTAAATATTATAATTAATCCACTTGTTAAGTCGTGATAAGTTTATGGGTCCAAGGTGCTACTCATTAAATTGAATTCATTTATGACCTCTTTTTAGTCATATCACACATTAAAGTGAATTTTACATAAAATCATGGTGTAGACATTAGTCTCTGGGCTTGCTGCATCACAATATTAATGCATGCAATAATATTAATTCATTCATTTTCTTGTCGGCTTAGTCCCTTTATTAATCCGGGGTCGCCACAGCAGAATCAACCGCCAACTTATCCAGCATATTTTTACGCAGCGGATGCCCTTCCAGTCGCAACCCATCCCTGGGAAACATCCACACACACACACATTCACACTCATACACTATACGGACAATTTAGCCTACCCAATTCACCTATGCCACATGTCTTTGGACTTGTGGGGGAAACCGGAGCACCCGGAGGAAACCCACGCAACCACGGGGAGAACATGCAAACTCCACACAGAAATGCCAACTGACCCAGCCGGGGCTCGAACCAGCGACCTTCTTGCTGTGAGGCGAACGTGCTAACCACTAGGCCACCGTGGCGCCCTGCAATAATATTGCACACCAATATTATAACAATTCAAAAAAATAATCACTTTCTGGCCATCGGATATCAGGCATGGGTGTATATATTGTGATCATGATTTTTGGAAGTATTACATCACTTTGTAAACGTTTACTATTACCATAGAGGTTCATGTGACACACTTAACAAGTTGATATTACTAAACATTATCTGGAAAGTATTTAGCCAATTACTTTAACATATATAGAATTTACTTATATATTTTTTTTTTGTAATTTTCTTTTATGTAATATTTTATTTACCGTAATGTTCTTTTATTTTTTTTCCCCATTAAACATCAGTCTTAAATGCTTTAAGATATAAAGTTTCATTAAAGCAATCTAAAGTATCAGTGTCTGTGTGTCTATCACCCTCATGGGCACACAGTAAAGGCAAAACTGGCTATGACTGGATGACCCAGACACACACACACACCAAACACACACACACAGGCACACACACATTGCCGATAAAATCAATGAGACTGGCCGAACAGCAGCGGGTCTGCATGTGCCGAGCCTGCAGTAGGTTTGCTCAAGGCAGAGGATGGGCTGGTGCTCTGTGAACACCAATGAAACTCTGTCCGGCACTCCAGCGAGTGGCCTGACCATCAGAGCAAGCAGGATATAATAAAACCACATTCCCTCGTCACCTCTTTTTTAACCTCTCTCTCTCTTACAGCCGCTATATGTCTCTCATTTTCTTACTCCAAATACAACAATCCATCATATGGCTGGCAGGGGGGATGGGGCACATGCCACTGAAGCCTGAAGCCACCGGGCATGAAGTGCACACACACGCACACACACTCTTAGTGAGGACATTGCATAGACTTCACTATGTTGTTGTGATTGTACACTACCGTTTGGGGTAAAAAAGTTGGGGGTCAGTAGGATTTTTGAATGTTTGATAATAAGCTTATTCTGCTTCCAAGGCTGCATTTAGTTCATCAAAATACAGTACAAATGTAGCATTGTGAATTGTTGTTGCACTATAAAATAACTGTACAAAAGTAGTTTATCATTTAATTTAATAATTTATTCAAGTGATTTTAAAGATGATTTTTCAGCTTTATATTCCAGTCTTTAGAGTGGCATGATCCTTCAGAAATCACTCTAATATTAACTATTATTATTATTATTATTATCATCATTATTATTATTATTATTATTATTATTATTATTATTATTATTATTAT
>CAIGQQ010004433.1:6119865-6154646 GCA_903798035.1 Danio albolineatus | reverse complement strand
TCAGACTTTCTCCAGAGGAAGAAAAATTTGGAAATACTGTGAAAATGTCCTTGCTCTAGTAAATATCACTTGGGAAGTATTTGAAAAAAAAAAGAATAAAAGATTCACAGGAGGGCTAATAGTTTAGCCTTCAAATATATGAACATGTAAGCAATTACGAGCTAAAATGTGTCACAAAAAATATTGCAGACAGAAAATAATGTTGCAAATTTTGCAAAAACAAAACTCTCTAATTATGCATATAAACAAATCTCATTTTGTCAGCATTAAGCAAAAAAGGAGACAAAAAGTAAATCTGCTATTATAGTGAAGGCTTCTTGAAAAACAGTGAACATGGGCTTAAATAATACCTTTTTGGCAAATATGACTTCAAGGGACTCTTAATAGGATAACAGAGCTCCAAGTGCAACAGTACCAGTAAGGTTTTCAAGCTACATAAGTATACATAAATATGTAATGCAAATGTTAAAATGAAGAAGCTTCCACTATGGTATTTCAAAGTCATATAGTAACACTGGAAATTAATCAATCATTTAATAATGTGGTCCATATTTCTTTTGTTCATTTCAGCTGAAAACTGCATTAAACTGTATGTACTGCATACAGACACTCAAAGAGTTTGTATCAAAGTGAGATAAATGGTTTGAATGAAAGGAACACTCCTTTATAACAAACAATAAAATAAAATAGGCTCTTTTTACAACTCCACCAGAGTTAAACAGCTGAGTTTTACCATTTCTGAATCCATTCAGATGATCTCTGGGTCTGGTGGGAGCAGTTTTAGCTTAGCTTAGCATGTCATTGCATTGTATTAGATCATTAGCATCTTGCTGAAAAATAACCAAAGAGTTTGCTATATTTAAAACTTATTATAAGTTACTATACTATATAAGTTTGTAGTTGCGTATTAAAACTGACAATAAATGAAAAGCTGATATTTTCTATGTCAATACTGCTAGGATCTTCCAGCATAACAATCAAGGAACTTTGAACCGTGACTGACAATCTGCTAACTTCCAATTACACTAAAAAAGTGGAGTGTTCCTTTAAGGTCAGATAAATATTTTTACACTTGTCTAATACGTAGATGTGTAATGATAGAGTCGCAGTGTGTATGTGTGTGTGTGTGTGTGTGTGTTGAGAGGGCAAGGTGCCGGGGCAGGGCTAGATTAATAAGCGTTTGTAGTATTCAATCAATGTGCCTGCAAGCTAAAGCACCTGATTAGCATGACCCTGTCCTGCACATCAGCACATTCAAGCCTGTGGGAGGCTGATTAAGTGTGAATGCTAATTTTCATCCACAATGCTGTCAATGAGCTTGAGAGAAAGCGAGAGAAAGAGAGAGAGTGAAGGAAAGATGAAGAGCCACAGATTGAACAGAAGTTCAAAGACTGTCAAAAACAAAGTGTCTGCATTCATGCGAGTGCAGCTCCTGCTGACGCCAAGCAGTTGTTAAAAAAATTTAAACATGGCTGTTATGAGAGTCTATCCATGAGTAGCAATAGGTATTGATTAACTGATCTATTTTTACACCTGATTACTAGTCAAACAAACCTGCACTGGTGCACAAGTTGCAGTTTCTAATTTCATTAAAGGGTTAGTTCACCTACAAATGAAAATGTCATTCCAAATCTTCAGAACACAAAATAAGATATTTTTGATGAAAAGCTCTCTGACCCTAGACAGCAAGGGTCCAGAAACATTTACATTTCAGGTATTACCAAAAACATTGTTGTAATCTGTTGTAAGTGGTTCAAACGTAATTTTATGAAACTATAAAAATACCTTTTTGTGCTAGAAACTCGTACACATATTACTTTATTCTACAGTTTCTTCTTTTCAGTTTTCTTCCACTAACTTGAATTTGCCAATTCAATTATTCAAAATCAGCATGTAAAAACAAAAGTATTCAATGTGCCACCATTTTTCTCAAAAAACATATTTATAAAGGTGCTTTGAATAGGTATTATGAGGTACACCTTACTAGTACTGGGTTGGACCCGCTTTTGCCTTCAGAACTGCCTTAATAATTTGTGGCATAGATTCAATAAGGTACTGGAAACATTGCTCAGAGATTTTGGTCCATACTGACATGATAGCATCACGCAGTTGCTGCAGAACTGTCGGATGTTCCCGGATCTCCCGTTCCGCCACATCTTAATGGCACTCTATTGAATTGAGATCTGGTAACTGTGGAGACCATTTGAGCACAGTGAACTCATTATCATGTTCAAGAAACCAGTCTGAGATGACATGGCACGTTATCCTGCTGGAAGTAGCTATCAGAAGATGGGTACACTGTGGTCATAAAGGGATGGACATGGTCAGCAACAGTTCTCAGGTAGGCTGTGACATTGATACAATGCTCAATTGGTACTAATGGGCCCAAAGTGTGCCAAGAATATCCCCCACACCATCATACCACCTTTCTATCAGCTGGAACCAGTCTGGCCATTCTACTCTGGCATCAACAAGGCATTTGTGCCCACAGAACTGCCAGTCACTGGGTAGTTTCTCTTTTAGACCATTCTCTGTAAAACCTAGAGATGGTTGTGCGTGAAAATCCCAGAGGATCACCAGTTTCTGAATTACTCAGACCAGCTCGGTCTGGCACCAACAACCATGCCACGTTCAAAGTCACTTAAATCACCTTTCTTCCCCATTCTGATGCTCAGTTTGAACTGCAGCAGATCGTCTTGACCATGTCTACATGCCTAAATGCACTGAGTTGCTGCCATGTGATTGGCTGATTAGAAATTTGCATTAACGAGCAGTTGGTTAGGTGTACCTTATAAAGTGGCCGGTGAGTGTATGTGTGTGTATTGACTGTATGTATTGAAATTTAAAGTCAACAGCACCTTAATAAATACTTTTTTTTGAGAAAATGGTGGCAAAGTGGTATTCAAGTAAAACCCTTTTTATATTCAGTATATTTTCATTATCAATTTGGTAATAAGAGGACCAAATTCCATTTCAAGAAAAGTTTTTTAAATATAATTTAATAAAAAAATAAAGGAAAGATATCAAACCATTTCAGAATTATAATAATAGCAATAACATTTTATGAACTATGAACTATGAACTATGAACTATGAACTATGTCTTAATTTTTCACACACAAACAGACGTACACATACACACCCACCCAGCTCCAGTACTTTTTTATAACACTAGATATTTTTTTTTCAATGATCTCTTTGAAAAGCATAAATGAAAGAATAGATTATTAATGTAACTTAGGCAACAGCCCCAGTTGTGTTCTGAGATTGAGAAGAGCCTCTGATAAAAGGCCCATTTCAGCAGCTCTAATAAAACGTGGCATAACAAATAATAATAATAATAATAATAATAATAATAATAATAATAATAGCTCCTCTCTTCCTTGCTTCAGGCTTGACTTACCCCTGACTCCTCTTTCCTCGTTGCCCATTCCACCATGTTAATAACAGCCCCGCAGGCAGTGTTTCTGCTCCTGACAGACCCTCAAACGCTACACAGGGCTTGTGTGAACATTTCCCTGTGCTGTGTGCCAGTGTCTTGCCTGGAGAGTCTGGGCAGATTGCCGAAAGAGAAGTGCTTACCCTGGGGCATCATTATCAGCGCAGCTCCCCTAGAAACCAAAAGGCCAAAGCCCTCACTGCACAATGGCCAACACAAGTGAACAAAGAAAAGATGCATATTTGTGCGCAAATTGAAAAAGACTGTGTGTTTGATGACATTTTACTGACTGAAGCCACTTAACTAACGTAACAGTGGATCATAGAAAAAAGTAAATCCACACCAACACTAAATCAAAACTGATAGGGCTAAATTAAAATTTAACTTACCACACTAAGTGATGACAGAAACAGAAACAGATGCATGCAACAGTTTATCATGCTTAACTGCATTCTTTTGAGAAAAATATGCAAGAATATATAGAACTCCTAACTGAACATGGTGATTAAAAAAAACTTGGTGGGAGGGGAAAAAAGTTTTTGCATTCATGTAACCTGCCAGTCCTACACCACCCACTCCGATCTAGGATCGAACCGGTTTCTTTGCATGGGAATCAGTTGCTGTAAAAAGGAGACCATGGTGTCTAGCATCTGTCACTAGAGCACCTTTTTGGAGGTCAGAGGAGTGAGGTTTTACCTGCATAGCACTTCACTAGCTGGCCTTCGTTACCTAAACCTCACTCCCATCTGGGTCACAGCACCAATGTAACCTGCCATTCCCACACTACCCAATCTGCTACAAGCTGGGATTGAACCGGCGACTCTCCACAGAGCACCTTTTTTGGAGGTCAGAGGAGTGAGGTTTACCTGCACAGCACTTCACTAGCTGGCCTCAGTTACCTAAACCTCTTTCCCATCTGAGTCACGATTAGGCATTGGCCGGTATAAGATTCTGATGGTATGATAACCTTGGATAAAAATATCACGGTTTCACGGTATCACTGTATTGTGATTACTGCTCTAAAATATATTCTTTTTAAATGTCTGGCTAAAAAACTAAAACTTTTTCCCCCTTTGAAATACAATTTTTTTTTATTTTTTGAAAGATTTATAATGTTTTGGAGCAGTAAACATGTCAGGCTAAATAATGACAATGAATCATTGACTTTTGCTGTCTTCATTAGTTTCAATAACACAGATATCTTTACAATTTAAAACAGCATCTTTGGATAGTTTTCCTGCTGGAGATACTGTTGTCCTAAAAAACTAAAATAAAATTAATTAAAAAAAAGAATAAAACAATACCTTAGGAACGGCATTACAGAAAATTTTGGCGGTATGAAAACCTTGACTTTTCCAAACTGCGGTATACCTTGAAAACGGTTATCGTCCCATGCCTAGTCACGACACCAATGTAACCTGCCAGTCCTACACCATCCAACCCACTGCGAGCTGGGATTGAACCAACGACTCTCGTAATGGGAGTCGGTTGCTCTAACAAGCAGGCTAAAGACCATGGCCTCTAGCATCTTAAAGATATTTGCTGTGCCTAAAACAATGCTGTGCCTCAACACTTCCTGTCCTTTTACCATCTTGTAGTAAAAAAAAATATTTATGAAAATATATATGTATAAACATAGTAGAAGTAAAAAGGCAAAACATATGGTACTTAAATCTTCTACACTTCAGATATCCAGCTTCCATTAGACTATCTTCTTAAACGGAGATCCTGTGATGGTATGTTTTATCCAGCACTCATTACTCCACTCATAAATGTAAATCCATTAAAAATGCTGATTTAATTTCTGTATGGCACAAACAAAAAAACTCTAATTCTTTTCATAAAGAAAAAGATTTCTGACAGTGAACGAATGTTTGCGTGTCATTTCTATTCAAAATCTTGTTTGCAATGAAAATTGTCCAGCGAGTGTTGGTTCTGGTTGTGAGAAGGCCCTGCGGCTGCTTAGTGTCCGGCTGTGATCAGTGCAGGGAGCCTGGGGGGAATCGGCTGCTCTCTCTTCCTCCTCCAGAGCCTCTGCAGGCATCAATACAGCACTGCTGCCTGATCCGAGAGGTCAGAGCCAAGGGCACAGAGCTGCCAGAGTCACGGCCGGATAGACGGATGGAGATCTGGATGAGTGAGAGCATCGCTCTGAACCCACGAGTGTCCGCACAGCTCATTAGCAATGTATGAAGTCTGTGTGTTAAGATTCACAGTTTCTAGCAACATCTGCAGCCTGTCTGTCACAGCTTCTCACTCTCTACATAGAATGTATTTTGTTGTATTATAGGGAGATTTCATAAAGTGTAATCTGGATGTATGATATGTGCACAGCAGTCCACTCCAACTTGCAATTGAAAAACAAGATCAGAATACGACCTGAAATACAATGCCTAGAAATGTAGAAGTCAAAATACCAGATAAATTTGGAGTTGCAATGAATACAAGATATAATACCGATATATTCACCTCAGAGAAGAAAGGTCATGAATTGTATTTTAAATCATGTTTCTACTCTTCTCAATTTCTCAAAGCTTGTGTTCTTTACAGAATTGTAATAAATTACATCTTGGGTGGCGACACGGTGGTGCAGTAGGTAGTGCTGTCGCCTCACAGCAAGAAGGTCACTGGTTCGAGCCTCGGCTGGGTCAGTTGGCATTTCTGTGTTAAGTTTGCATGTTCTCCCCGTGTTCATGTGGGTTTCCTCCGGGTGCTCCGGTTTCCCCCACAGTCCAAAGATATGCAGTACAGGTGAATTGGGTAAGCTAAATTGTCCATAGTGTATGTGTGTGAATAAGTGTGTGTATGGATGTTTCCCAGAGATGGGTTGCGGCTGGAAGGGCATCCGCTGCATAAAACAAATGCTGGAGAGGTTGGCGGTTCATTCCGCTGTGGCGACCCCAGATTAATAAAGTGACTAAGCCGAAAAGAAAATGAATGAATGAATGAATACATCGTGGGTCGTGCGGTGGGGCAGTGGGTAGCACGATCAACTCACAGCAAGAAGGTTGCTGGTTTGAACCTCAGCTGCGTCAGTTGACATTTCTGTGTGGATTTTGCATGTTCTCCCAGTGTTCGCGTGGCCCAGTCCAAAGACGTGGTATAGGTGAATTGGGTAAGCTTCTCCAGTGTATGAGTGTGAATGCGAGTGTTTGGGTGTTTCCCAGTGGTGGGTTGCAGCCGGATGGGCATCCGCTGTGTAAAATTTGCTGGATAAGTTGGCGGTTCATTCTGCTGTGGTGACCCCTGATTAATAAAGGGACTAAGCCGAAAAGAAAATGAATGGACGAATTACTTTTTGGTTTTTACTTTTTTATTGATCCTTAACTTTTGCTTTACTTATTAAATCAATCAATTAACTCATCATTTTGGCTGTGTTGAAGGATTAATTGACCCAAAAAAATGAAGTTCTGTCATTAATGACTCACACTTATGTTGTTCCCAACTATTAAAACCTTTGTTCGTTATCAAAACACAAATTTAGATTTTTCCATTGAAAAAAAAGTGTTTTGGCAGTCTTTGATCAAAATCTAATCATTTGCTTCTGCTCTGAAATAGCAGTTCTTCTCTGATGATGTCAGATTGACAACTTGGGTGAAATATGCTTAGCCACGCCTCTCCAACTGTTAGTTTACTGCAAGTAAAAGATTAGAGGATGAGCACAAAATTAAAAGCCTGTTCCCTAATCAATATTCCATTTTAGTTGGAAATACATCATCACATTTAACTAAAAGTCCCATAAGTTCACACAGACTTTAAATTATGTAGATTCAATTATGTGGGTGTACTGGTATGGATCCGTGTTTGAGATATTTGAATGGGTGCCAGTTGTTTCTAATTAGTGACTTATTCAAGACTATTATAGTCTTGAAAATTAAATAAATAAAAATCTGCGTAGCATTTAATATGGGGTAAAAAATATTATTTTGTTTGAAAAATTGGCTATTCGGTAAACACACTGTAATTTAAAGGGTTAAACTCTTCAAAATGACTGAGTTCTTGATAGTTATCATAAAAACAGATGTTGAAAAGAAATCTATGTTAGCAAAAGCGGTACAAAATACAATACTTTAAGCATTTTTGTCCTCATCCTTTTTCTAAAATGACACACAAGGGTTTAAGCCAGTTGTCGTTCACTGTCATTATTTGGATGAGACTGAACAGAGCTGAAAATCAACCCTGCATTCTGGTCTCTGAGGACACTTCTGTCACCTTCAAGTCTGTCGTTTTAAACGCTTGTGTCAACAATCAATACATTTAGGTTATTATCTTTTCCTTTCCCACTTTCACATCCTGCCTCACATCCTCTCCTGCCCCCTTCTTTCTACCCTCTTCGCCTGCCTGTGTCTTTGTGAATGAGGCTGATGGATGAGAAAGAGTGCGGTGTCCTCTCTGGCCATGTCAATATCCTCAAGTTAATGTGAGCCTGGCCAGAATCTGAGTGTGTGTGTGAGAGAGAGATTTGGGAAAAGGATGTTACAGGGCAACAGGAGCGGGGTCAACACCCAGCACACCTTAATATTTAATCAGACCATTCCCAGCAACTCTACACCCGACTGAGAAAAGAAACAGGATAAAGTGAGCACGCAAGGACATCCGTTGAAAAACAAAATTCCACCGGGTCCAGAATTAACCTCTCTTGTCTAACCTCTCATCAATGGTGACAGAATAAAGACAATTTACCAGCTATGAAAGAGAGATTTGAGTTTATTACATTATTTGATTTCCTGGCTATTTCATGTACAAAAATAAAGAAAGAAATAAAGCACTAAAATTTGCAAATATATTAATTCATTCATTCATTTTCTTTTCGGCTTAGTCCCTTTATTAATCTGGGGTCGCCACAGCGGACTGAACCGCCAACTTATCCAGCATTTGTTTTACGCAGCGGATGCCCTTCCAGCCACAACCCATCTCTGGGAAACACATCCATACATTCTCATTCACACACATACACTATGGACAATTTAGCTTACCCAATTCACCTGTACCGCATATCTTTGGACTGTGGGGGAAACCGGAGCACCCGGAGGAAACCCACGCAACCACGGGGAGAACATGCAAACTCCACACAGAAATGCCAACTGGCCCAGCCGGGGATCGAACCAGCGACCTTCTTGCTGTGAGGCGAACGTGCTACCCACTAGGCCACCGTGGCGCCCAAATATATTAATATTATATTTTAATAATATATATTAATATAATATTACTTTTTACATAAATAATATAAACTTAAAAATAACGCATTTCAATAATAACGTAAAGGTTTATAACACTAAAAAGACAACGATAATGAAAACATAACATAAGATAAAAATCTAAAACCTTTTAAAGACTTTTGATAAAAAATTTTACTATTCCTCAAAGATTCACATTTAAAAATAATTCTTTTAAAGTCTCTCCAGTTTGTTGTCTGATAACATTAAAAAGCAAGCATTGCTAAAGTATATGTATTAATCTTCTCTTTTAAGTAGAAGTCTATGAGGGAGTCTAGTCTGTCAAATACAGCATCTTGTAGAAATAACCTTATCATGTCTTAAGATCAAAAAAAAATTGTCTGATTTTCTTTATACTAAAGGCTGGATTTCGAAAAACATTGTCTATTATTTAAACATTGATACCATTTTGAATGTAATATGTTTAGAATGTATAGCTTTTTCATAAGTGGTTTCGAGTTTGGAAATGGTAGCTGCTTTTTTAATATATATATATATATATATATATATATAAAATATAAAGAGGCACCATGGTGGCACAGTGGGTAGCACAATCGCCTCACAGCAAGAAGGTAGCTGGTTCAAGTCCCCGTTTTCCCTGTATTCACGAGGGTTTCCTCTGGGTGCTCTGGTTTCCCCCACAAGTCCAAAGACATGTGGTATATGTGAACTGGGTACACTAAATTGTCTGAAGTTCATGTGTGTGAATGAGTGTGTATGGGTGTTTCCCAGTGATGGGTTGCAGCTGAAAGAGCATCCGCTGCCTAAAACATATGCTGGATGAGTTGGCGGGTTCATTCCGCTGTGGCAACCCCAGATTAATAAATGGACTAAGCCGAAAAGAAAACAAATGAATGAATGAATCTTAAATATAAACGCAGATACTAGTATCAACCAATGAAAATAATTTAATAACATGATATTCCATATGGTATGATTAATTCATCAAATCACAGTCACAGTTAATGGCATATAGCCATTGATTGATCAACCTAAGCATCCAAATAAGGATAATTCAAAAGCATTTAGGCATGAAAGCAAAATTTGTGGGAAAAATTACAAAAACACCCTTGTAGCTAATATATTTTTGAAATATAGTTGTATGAAATTGTGTATAGTTTATTAAACAATGTGCATAACACTTTACAATAATATTTCATTTGTTAATTAGTTAAAGGGAACTAACAATGAACAATACTTCTACGGCAATTTTTAAATCCTGTTGAAAGAGCTAAAAGTTTTTTTGGGGGGACAACTAAATCGTTTTATGTTCAATCAATGTTTTATGTTGTTTGTATAAACTAATGAGTAACTTAATTCCTTTATGTTGTCCCAACCCAAATCGATTGTGTGGAACCCAGCCCTTTTTTGCAGTGTAGATTATGTTAATGTCAGCATTCAAAAAAATGAAATGTGAGCACATGTAAGATTCTCAAAGGCAGGTGCTCGATCAAAACAAAAACAGTGGAAAAAATAAAAAGAAAATCATCACATTGCCACTTTAGCTGTCAAAAAAATGTATATATATATATATATATATATATATATATATATATATATATATATATATATATATTGTAACAATGTTTCAACCTATGGTCATCATCCAGTTAAACATGAAAACAGGAGAACTCAAGAAAGAGTCAAGCTCAAGCTCCGAGGGGTTTCAATTGGGATTTTGATTTAAAATCTTCTTTGTAATTGTATGTACAGTATGTATCTCATATTGTTATTTGTATTCTGTTGTGTTTTTTTCTCTCGTTTACTGGCTTGTTGGTTGATTGGTGTGATTAATGCCAGAATTCAACAATACATATTAAATAAGATCAAAGTTAACATTAGTGTGTGTGAACTAACATATGCATTAATATACCAAAAAAATGTTAATATAAATGCTGTACAAACACAATCAATTTTTATTTTGTGTAATGAGAATCTTTTTTATTATTATTATTTATATTATTATTATTATGGGTTTTTTTTATTATTGCAAAGCCTTGACATCATATAATCATGCATTTATTGACACCATATAATCATGCAACTGCCAGCCATTTTTTAAAATGACACATAACAAAAAATTTGAACCCAAATTTTTTTTAAATAAAAACTGCTTTATGACTTCAAATTGGATCAAAAATATATATATTATAGAATTTAGTTGTGACAAACTAATTTTAAGACTGCATCTTTTGACCCTCATTGCAAAAGTAAGCACTTCATATTCTGGGTAAAGATAGCACATGACACTGAGAATAAGGGCCTCAGTTAGATTGAGTGGATAGAGAGAAAAACAGAGGGAAAGAGACAGATAGGAGATGACGGAACAAAGAGCAAGAAAATTAAAATGCTGTTCATCACTTCGAATGAAGTCCCGTTTCGCTTTCTCCGAGAGGGAGAGAAGAACTGCGGCAAGTGAACTAGAAAAATCTCACCTTATATAACATGCAGCAAATGAGATATCGCCATTTAGCACAGCGCACATTCAGTACATTTACCGTGTCAAACCTATTCCTTAAAGGACAGTTTAGGATCTTATATTTCAATTAGGCGGCATTTTACTAAATGCTATTCACTGAGATGCACCATAGAGGTCAAAGCATGGAGACAAACGCACTTTTGCGATAGCTGACTTTGGCTTCTCGTGCAATCAGCAGCAGATGGGCGCGAGTACAGTGGTTTTCAGGTGGAGGTGAGAGCAGGACAAGGGAGCAGATGACCCTCTCAGGGGGACCTTCAGTCCCTACTTTAGCAGGCAAGAGTTCGCAGTACTGTCATGCTGTCCACACATCAGCGTTTACAGCACAGCAGGGGGGGACAGAAAGAGAAAAACCTGCTGAGCTTGCAGACTAGAAGGAGTGGTGAAAATTTAACTAGCCTGATGAAAGCATAACTTTGCATGTCAAGTATTTTAAAAGAGAGAGTGGGAGAGAGAGAGAGAGTGAGGGGTTTGCTGTGAGAACTGAAAAAGTCTGGTGAATAGAAAAGGACAGGAGAGCAACACCGCTATCATGAAAGCAAAGTTAAATGGTTAGTTCACCCAAAAAGGAAAATTGTGTCATTAATTACTCGCCCTCAGGTCATTCCAAACCCCTGAGACCATTGATCATTTTTTCATATTAACATTGAGTAGATTTACATGACACCAATAATCGTATCGTCTTAATATGATTAAGACAATACTCTGATTCAGAGTCTTCCATGTTAACAGCAAGTTTTGATGATCTTTATCCAACTTAAAGTCGCAATCCAACAAAACAGAAATCTAATTAAGACATGCGGAGTATTTTAGTTACAGTACAGACATGTAAACACCTTAATCAAACGATTACCATCATCCTTTCACCGCATTTTGCGACAGGATATTCTATATACACACACAGCTATTTGACACTGTTCTCTGCACCTACCAAGTCAGTAAAGGACTGTGACACCTTCATCGTGAAATGCTGAAGTTTTTTCAAACTACATTAAAAGAACACTCTTCAATCCGTCCCTACTCCATACTCGCATCCAATACCGCAGTTTGTCTCGGGGGCATGAATAAAATGTTCCAGAATTAAAGTGAAAGTGCCAAACTTCAGTTAAAGTCGACAAATCAATAATGAAACACCCAAAATTACATGAATCTCCGGAGGAACGGGGATAGCGTGGTGATGCAATGATATTAGTTAATCTATGTGTTATAACATGTAAAACAGGACCATAAAAAGAACATTCAAAAAGAAACTCATGTAAACACGTCTCTTATTCAGTTTAAGGCAAATAATTTGATTACTGATGTCCATGTAAACATAGTCAGTGTGTGATTTGTAATGGAATGTTTGCCTAACCTGTCTATCTCCATATGGACAACTTTTCTAGTATGGTCAGTTTTCTTAGGCCCAATCCCAATTCTCCCCCTTAGCCCTTCCCCTTACCCCTACCCCTTGTTTTGCGCGTTCACGTCAAGGGGTAGTGGTGTCCCAATTCTCTTTAGCTTGAAGGCGTAGGGCTAAGGGCAAGGGCTATACACCCCTTCGAACGAAGATTTTTCAGGACCACACTTAAAACGGAGGGGTAAAAAAATTACCCAGAATGCACCTGCCTCAGTGGCAGGATAGCTGAACCCGGAAGTAAGGAGATCCACAAATTAGTATTTTTTTGTCATTATTACGAGTTTTTACGACAAACAAACATATGTTTTAATATATTCATAACCGCGTTTATCTTTTACCGTCATGCTTTAAAAAAATAAGCTAAAAAAAAATAAAATTAAAAAAACACTAAATTTCGCAATCTATAATCCATAATCATAACTGCAGTACAGCGGTCCCAGAACATTCTGACACACGATGACACTGGAATACCCTGTCAGTAATGTCTAGTGTCTGGGAATGAGCTTTTTACAGTGTCTGCTATAATGTTAATGTTGTTTTCGTGTGTTTACATAGATCAGTATGGCCACGGAGTAAATGCACAGTACAGTTATGATCTTATTGCCACATTAACATTATCACGTTATGATAATATACGTAGGCGCCACGGTGGCCGAGTGGTTAGCACGTTCGCCTCACAGCAAGAAGGTCGCTGGTTCGATCCCCGGCTAGGCCAGTTGGCATTTCTGTGTGGAGTTTGCATGTTCTCCCCGTGGTTGCGTGGGTTTCCTCCGGGTGCTCCGGTTTCCCCCACAGTCCAAAGACATGCGGTACAGGTGAATTGGGTAAGCTAAATTGTCCATAGTGTATGTGTGTGAATGTGTATGTATGGATGTGTTTCCCAGAGATGGGTTGTGGCTGGAAGGGCATCCGCTGCGTAAAACAAATGCCGGATAAGTTGGCGGTTCATTCCGCTGTGGCGACCCCGGATTAATAAAGGGACTAAGCCGAAAAGAAAATGAATGAATGAATGAATGATAATATACGTCTTCAGTGATTTCCTGAAGATAAACACCAAAAAAATAACACAACTAGAATAACTCCAGCAGTCGTGATCGTCTGATCTCGTATGAAGTAAGAGATCGCGATGACATATGATGACATGTGCAGGTGTTAAAGTGGTGTCCCAATTCTTAGGGGTAATTTTTGAAGCCCTTCCCCTTAACCCTCAGTTGTAAGGGCCATGGGGAAGGGGAAGGGCCAAGGGGTAGGGGTACAAAAATAGAATTGGGATTGGGCCTTAGTATCACTGTATACTTTGTATGGTGTTTGTAATGCAGAGCTCTCTGGTTTGAGTCTGGTGAAGCATGTTTCCACTAAAGAGATAAAAACCATGTACAATTAAGGTCAAACTATGAGGTTGCAGTGCATTTTACTCAGATGTTTTCTTTTGAAAACACTATTGTTTATGTTTAAAGAAGGGTTTATGTCAGTGTTTGGTTGGTCTAGGTCAAGGATGTGAAACTCAATTCCTGGAGGGCCGCAGCCCTGCACAGTTTAGTTCCAACCCTAATTAAACACACCTGATCAAACTAATTGAGTCCTTCAGGCTTGTTTGAAACCTACCAGTAAGTTTGTATAAACAGGGTTGGAACTAAACTATGCAGGGCTGCGGCCCTTCAGGAATTGAGTTTGACATCCCTGGTCTAGGTGATCTCTGCCTTCATGTGAACGTCTACAAAAAGGATGTGTATCTGAAACAAATAACAAAACCTACCCCGAGTAGCGCATATCAGATTAGCAAAAACGTAGACAGCGCCCTCCAGTGGATTTTCTATCAGAAACATGCAACGAAACGTACCAAGAGGAATGCATTTTTTATACTTGCACTAATTTGAAGTGAGTCTGGGCTGGAACTATCCCTTTAAAAGCTACACAAACGTGGAGTTGAACAAACTGGTGAGTTGAAGGCTTGGCAGACTGTCCTAAAAACATTCATTAGCACATTCACTTGTCATTTCGTGGCTCGAAAGAAGCCAGCTTTTGTTGAAGTCTCACTACAAACATATTGTGTGCAAATAGCGGCATCTGTAAATGGCCTGGTGTCTCTCGTCCTCATCAGTCACAGAGTACAAGTGTTAGGTGAGACTTCTGACCTCTAATTGCTCTTCCGCACCATTTTAAAGGGTGCGAGTGTTGTTTACTCTACTGGCAAAGTGTCGATTGGCTGAAGTGAATGTGCTCGGAGGAAAACAGCTGCTGAAATGACAGCTTTCTTGATCCGACTCTGTCCCTCTCTCACTGTACTTTGCACAGAAACATTCAGCAAGTAAACATTTGGAACGGAAAACATCTTATGCTCACCTTGTTCTCTCTCTCTCTCTCTGTGTCTGCATGTACAGGGGCCGTGCGAGCGTCTAGTATCTTCCCCATCCTCAGCGTCATCCTGCTCTTCATGGGTGGTCTCTGTATAGCTGCCAGCGAGTTCTACAAGTCCCGCCACAATATCATCCTCAGTGCAGGAATCCTCTTCGTGTCTGCAGGTGAGCCTATGGAATCAATGAAGGAAAAGTTCAGAAGGACATGGTTTTCTGTAGGATACAGGGTTTGTTTAGTAACTGGCTCAATTGTTTGTTTGTTTTTTCAGATGAACTTTTTTTATTTGTTTTATTATTTTTAAAACTGTTAGCTTTTTGTGTTGTCGTAAAATAAAGTGTTTTAAAATGTGTAATTCTATAAAAAATTATTTAACTCTATATTTTTTGTTTTAAAAGTGAACTTTTTGCCTGTATTTTCCCCTGTACAGTTTATATTTTAGAGTTTATTAGTATGAAGTTAATTTTAAGCAGTGATTAATCCAGTCTTCAGTGTCACATGATCCCTCAGAAATTAAAATGCTGATATGGTGTATTGTCAAAGCTAAAAAAGTAACTTTCTACTAAACAGAATGTTCAAAACACAATTTAATACATCTTTGTAAAATAAAAAGTATAAATTTCTTTAGAAATATATATTGACCTCAAACTTTTCAACACATCTTTCAATATAAGTTTATTCATGATTACTTCACGGTTATTTACAGTATTCTACATGTTTTTCACCTTTGTAAAAGTAGCTGTAATTACAGTTACTAGAATCTGAAATAAGTTTTTTGCTTTCTTCACGTGACAAAAAATAATGCCATGAAGGGACAAACATCAATAATCAAATAGGCCTGTCACAATATCTATTTTTTGTTGTACAATATATAGCACCAAAATATAACGCGATAAACAATATTATTGTCATTTTAAGACCACTTTAGACCACTTATTATATAATGCCAGAATGGCAATATAATAGCATCATAACAAAAGTACACTCTTCAAAAGAACACATAATATTTTGTTCTTAAAAATATTTAATTTGATTTAGTCATTTTAATAATTTAATAATTAGACATTTGACTCAAAATGTGAAAACGCATATCCAAAACAAATAATAATAAATGTTAACAAAAAAGCGCAAGGTAAAAAGTAACAGAGGCTGCAATATCTGCTACCAGATCTATTTTCAGTTGTCAGGCACCCATATCAAAATATACTTTAGTGATTTATGGTAAATACTATAGTGTTTTTTTTAACCATACTGACACTGACGCCTCCAATAGAGAGGTTGTGCAATCAGCTAAAATGTTGCAAGAATTGTTTTTTACATATGGGCGATATATATTGCATCACCAAAAAATTTTGAGGTCATGTCCATGTATTGTGCGATAAGTGGATATATTGATTATTGTGACAGGCCTATAATCAATTCATCATTTTCAACCCCTTCTAACTCATGCTAACCACATTAACTTTCAAACTCATCTTAGTTCACCAATCAGACAAGATGACAAGCAGAAATTGCCAAAAACAAATTTAAAGAACCCTAATGTTTACGTCTTGAATATATGATGCATGTACAAGATCAAGCTTTGTAAGACACTGACCCAGTAAGCAAAATTCAGTCCACTGGCCTAACACATTCTACATCTGACCCCGCAATACTAAAACCGAACATTGTCAGAAAACAACAGTTTTGATGTTAGAGCCTAAATCAGCGCTGCATAACTTTGAGTCAAAGACTTTTTCAAACACGCTGCCTCAGTGTTCATACAGTAGCCCGTTATCAAGTCAGTTTTTCTTCTATTTTTTTTAAAACTCACTTTGGTCCTGATTCTGTTGCTAGGCTTAGAGGGGCCATTTGGGATTAAAGTCTAAAAATATGGTGTCCCTGACACACTTTCCCAGTGATCCATCATGGTGGTTTGACTGTGTCACAGACGACTCCAGCAGAGTGTGAGTGAAGTCAGCAGTGAACCACAGATCATGTTCCTGTGAGGTCAAGCACCGCAGCCTCACTCTCAACTCCTCATTTACTTGCTCACGCTGACAAATTAAGGCTCTCAGTGCTTAGTTTATAGCTAAGGGGTTAAGAAAATTGTCAAACGGGCTCTGTTAACCTTACCATTCAAAGGGCAGTTACACTTTATTTTGTGAGATGACAGCAATGTTCTGTGAACATTCAGGAGCTGTGCATCCAAGTAGATCCACCAAGAAATGATGTATGAATTTAAGAACATTTATCAGCGGTGAATCTCTGTTTTACAGCAGTATTGTAAAAATGGCACACTGATACTTTAGAATCGATAATTGACTAATTTAAGCTATTTTATGCTTGAGGGGGGCAGCACGGTGGCTCAGTGGTTAGCTCTGTCACCGCACAGCAAGGTCACTGGTTCGAGCCTCAGCTGGATCAGTTGGTATTTCTGTGTGAAGTTTGCATGTTGGTGTGTGTATTGGGTGTTTCCCAGTACTGGGTTGCAGCTGGAAGAGCATCCACTGTGTAAAACATATGCTGGACAAGCTGCCGGTTCATTCTCCTGTGGCAACCCTTGATGAATAAAGGGACTAAGCTGAAGGAAAATGAATGAACGAATGTTAGCAGGGATCATAAAAATGGTGAAACACAAGATATTACGAATGTTTCTGTTTGGATTTATATACGTGCTGTTTCTTCTACATAAAAGCACAAACATTCAAACAGAGACTTGAACAAACCTCTTGTATAAAGAATATATATATATATATATATTTTTTTTTTTAACTTAATTTGGTGTTTTGTTGGTGTCTGGCACTTTTTTGTGCAGGAGTTTTGTGCAGGACTCCTCAGCATTATGACACGCTGGACTAACATAAATGTAACAAACATAAAAATTATGACTTGAAGGAGAGTCTGACTTATACCTGCTTTTAAAGATTGCTTCTCTAACTGATGTCACTTTCTCATGTTCAAATCACTTAAAGTGACAAGTCGCTGTTTATTTTAGTTGTGTGTTGCAGCATTAAGTGTTGTGGCATTAAGGCTACCATGAGTTTAATAGAATTTGAATGTAAAAACATTCAAATACACATTTTATAATAATGTTAATATTGGTACCATTTCTATTCAGTAATATTTGACAGAATATGCACAGATGTACACTACTTGACAAAAGTCTTATCATCGAAACCAGTTGTAAGAGCAACAAATAATAACTTGATTTCTAGTTGATCATTAGAAAAGTGTCAGAAGGTAGATTTTTCTGATGAAAGCCCAGTCACCAAACATGAACATTATTGAGTATGTCTGGGGTAAGATGAAGAAGGAGGCTTTGAAGATGAATCTAAAGAATCATGATGAACTCTGGGAGTCCTGCAAGAACGTTTTCTTTGCCATTCCAGATGACTTTATTAATAAGTCATTTAAGTCATTGCAGAGATGTATGGATGCAGTCCTCCAAGCACATGGGAGCCATACACCATTCATTTTTTTTCCGCTGCACCATGACTTTATATTCTATACTGTACATTATTTCTGTTAAGTGACAAGACTTTTGCCTAAGCAAAGTCAGACCTTACTGCCTTAATTAAATAATTAAAAATCAAGGCATGATCATATTTTATAGTGGTTAAAAAATCATATAAGCCAATTTTGATACCAAATGATCAACTGGTCGTCAAGTTGTTCCAAAATTGAATAGGCAACAGGACTTTTGTCAGGTAGTGTAGAGTGCATATTTATATATTAAAGAAAAAACATTTACAAAACATTAACCACAAACTTATGACTAACATTTTATATTCAATGACTTTACCTGTTGATATCAATCAGTTGGAGTCTGCATGTAATCAAAATTGACAACATAGTTCACAATGCTCCTCTTGAGGTGAATAATTAGTTGTTGAAATGTGAATAAAATACTGTTTGCATTGGTAATGCTTAATCAAAATCTGGAGAATTTGCTTCTGCTTTCCTTCTCTGATAATGTCAGTTTGACACTTGAGCAAAAAAATCATTAAGCTATCCCAGAAATCTGCACGTTGTATTAAGGTTGTTATGCTATATATATATATATAGTTTCAGTTGAGAAGGAAAACTATGAATTATGTTGGAAGGCATGATTTAAAGTGAACAATTTTTACATGTATAGGGCAAAAGAGTATTTTCAATGGAAAAAAAACTTAGTACAGTCAGCAGATCATAATATGAGGTTGCCCATTGCTAAAGCTGCAAATCAATGATAAATGAGGAATGTAAAGGGAAACACACAGCAGGTTAGAAGCTCCATGTCTTGAGCTAAGACTCAGGATGCTGCTCAAAACCATGCAACGCACCACAGTGTGCCTTTTCCATTCAAATACATTATCTTTATCATTAATCTTGGTTAACACACAACAGCTTTGCCCTTGAGTGGGAAAATCAAGTATTGCGCTTCTTTCAGCAAAATGCTTGCCTTTCTACAAGGAACAATACACAATATGATATATATTGTGTATTATTCCTTGTTATATATATTAACCATTTACACATGCTCAAAAGAAGACATTTTTGAGAATGTTCATCTTATCTATTGCATCAATTTATGAATGCCTAAGATTAACTATTAACCACTGATTAAGGATGAACAAGGCGATGACAATTGGACAAGAGTGATGATCTTTCTGAACCCACACTAGGTTGTGAATCAGCTTTTAACTATGAACACGGGTTTAAAATCTTTCCTCTCTTCCCCCACAGGCCTCAGTAACATCATTGGCATGATCGTGTACATATCAGCCAATGCGGGGGATCCCTCAAAGAGCGACTCCAAGAAGAACAGCTACTCGTACGGCTGGAGTTTCTACTTTGGTGCTTTGTCCTTTATCATGGCTGAAATGGTGGGTGTGCTGGCCGTGCACATGTTCATCGACCGGCACCGGGAGCTGCGGGCGGGCGCTCGGGCAGCAGATTACCTGCAGGGCTCGGCTATCACACGCATCCCCAGCTACCGGTACCGCTACCGGCGCCGCTCCCGCTCATCGTCCCGCTCAACGGACCCCTCGCATTCCCGAGACGCCTCGCCGGTGGGATTGAAGGGTTTCGGGGCTCTACCTTCCACCGAGATTTCCATGTACACACTCACCCGCGGGGGAGACACCCTAAAGGGCGGCCATGGCACCCCCACCGCCACCTACAATTCAGAGAGGGACCACAACTTCCTCCAGGTCCACAACTGCATCCAGAAGGACCTGAAAGACTCATCCAACACAGCCAACCGACGCACTACCCCTGTATGAGGCACAACCTCTCCCTCTACAGATAGCAGGGCAAGGAAGACGGGAGCGGAGGCCTGGAATATTACAGATCAAACTTCATGTACCATGCGTTTTCACGATTCGGAGGAACCGGGAGGATTTTTGCGTTTCGATCAAAGATTACACATGTATGCATGATTTTGCCATTTGCCATTGACAAATTGAGGCTGGTTTGAAATGGAGACAGGCGATAAGAGATTTGCAGAAGGGTTCTTTCAGCCTGTGATATGGGAGCTGTAGCTTGTGGCATTGATTTGACATGTTTTTGTTAAGAAAGCATTTCTCCAGCACCCATCGGTCTACACGGATCATCAGCAAGCTACTGCTCCCTCATAAGTCTTCTTCCCTTCTTCACTATATTCGTCATATTCATTTATTTGTTCATTTGTTATTTGCATTCAAGAAAAAATAAGAAAGAAAGAAAAAAACAAAACAAAAAAAAAACTGTGAACCAATGCGGTAGGGTGTTCAGTAAGAAACAGCCCGGTCTGCAATCTCTTACACAAGGTACAACATATATATACACGTATAGTATATATATATGGATGTATTGATTTTATATAGAAATTAACATAATAATCAAGACTTTTCTGAGGTAAAACTGCTGTTTGCCGGGTAATGATCTGTTGGAAAAGAGACTCTGTGTCCCTGAGCTGCGACTGTGGCTGGACGATGGATGAAATCACGGAGGATCTTCACCGCAAAGCTGCTCTAACACGAGACTGACAAAGACGTTCAACCTTAGACAAAAATCTATTCTTTTAAAAGAACCTTCTCATCTTTTTCTCAGTCCCTGTTTGCTTCCTTTTTTTCTCTCCTCTCGCATTCGGTCGTCACGAGAGCGAACGACAGAAAAAAGAAAAAAAAAACTAACGCAAAGGCCTTCGCTGACAAACAGAGGGTCAGAGTTCGCTGAAAGACTCCAGAAATGACTGCCAAGACGAAAAAAAGGAAGGAGGAGGGGGGAGGAAAAGAAGAGGATGCTGAACTCTAAACAAACACTTGCAAGAACGCAAGCGACAAACTAAAGTACGAAATATTACGAGGAACGAAGCTAAGTGACTCACGAATACAAAGATTAAATGCATGCTATAAATTTACAGCAAACCTGCTCTTGAAACTTAAGTTTTAAAGGATAATGATAATTATAAAGGGAAAAGCAATGTTAAAAAAGTTAACTATTAATGTTTTGTGTACTCTTTCTGTTTTGGTTTCTATTATTATTATTATTTATTAATATTATTATTATTATAATTAATCATTATAATAATATACTTTGATGATAAACCAAGCGAACAAATTATAGCAAAACTGCTTTTTTTCAATTCTGACTTGTTTCTTTGTATCCACGTGTTTTTCTTTTACTCAGAATCACACGCCTTAGTCATTTCATACTTCTTTGGATTCGTTTTAAAATGTGTCATTTTCTTTGAAATGAAATCTAAAGGTGCCAAAACAGAATGATCCTAAACTTGGATGCATCAAGTCCTGATGAATAAACAGACAAACCCAAGGGGGAACAAACTCGCTGCTTCTCTGTGTTTGCAAACCCGCACGCACCTGACAGAGTCTCCGAACCAGCGGGAAGGCAGGCCGTGTTGTGAGCGAGCACGAGGCTTTCCAAATGAGTCAGACGTGAGTAAGTAACAGTAGGGAAGTGAAGTAGCAGGCCACGTAATTACTCATCTGTTCCAGGCTCGTCTATATGTGGGAAATAGTCTCTTAAGTATGTAATCTATCTGTTGCGCTGGTAATGAGCGTGAATGATTCGGCATGTCTTGCTTTTGGAAGGAGTGATGAAGCAAATCTGGAAAAATGGAAGGGGAAAAGCGCAGGTTTGTAATGAAATGCATCCACGTACAACCAGCACTAGCTACTAAAGAGAGAATCACCTCAGAGAGCATCTAAGGGCTTGAGTTTTGCTTGAAAATGAGTTCACATGCTAAGCTAATGACTTATTAAGAGGAAATCCAGTCAAGAAGCCTCCCTGTGAGGATTTATTCCTGCTATACATTTTGGATTCTCGCCTTCTTAATATATGCCGAAATCTGACCCGCCGCCTTTAAGTGACAGCCATTTTGTTAGTCTCCTCTCTCGACCGGGGAGGCAGAGAGAGTGCGAAATTACAACCCCACACAATGCCCCTTTTTTCAGATCTCTGAATTAAAATGCTTCCTTCATTCTCCCACTCTGTGTATTCCCTCATCCATCTCCCTCCATCTTGTTGGGCCAACATGCTTGTCCTTAATTTGCCTCCCCTGCACAATCTCTCATTTTCCCTCCCTCTGTGAATCATCTACTTGCATACTACACCCCCTCCCCCATCTATCGCTCACGCTCCATTCTTTTCCCCTCGCTTTCTTTTACATCTATCCTCCTCTCCGTTACACATTCATCACTCGCTCTGTCCTCTTTCTCCTTCAGCGCATTTTGACGTCTCCCGCATCAACTTTCTCATTCTTCTCATCCAGGAAATCAAATTCTGCCCCTCCCCCCTCCCCTCATTTCAATATTGTGGAAAACGAGGGGGTAAAAAAAAGTCAACAGATTTAAACAGACAAATCAATCATCAGGTAATAGCCTCTTCATTCCCGAGATCAAGATTACCGGCTGATGAATCAACACACTCTCTCTTTATAGTTTCCTCTAAATGAGTAGCTGTCTTTCTCGTACTGAAGCTGCACAATTGCTCAGAGTGTTCTGTATTTCGCAATTTAGCGTTTTAACAGACTTTATCTCGCCAAATTATGGGTTAAAGGGATAATACAATCACAACTGCAAATCCTGTCATCATGTACTTAACCTTTACTTGATCCAAACCAGTTCAAGTTTAACAGAAAAGAAGGTATTTTGAAGAAAACTGGAAACCTGTAACCATTGACTTCCGTAGTATTTGTTTTTCCTACTACACTCTCAGAAATAAAGGTACAAAATCTGTCAAAAGGTATACTTTTGTACCATACAGGTGAACATTAGCACCTTTATGGTTCTCTTTTGTACATTTAAGATACACTTTTGCACTTTTTACGTATTAATAGGTACCTTTTAAGGACCCGTTAGGAACAAAAATGTACCTTTACTGGGTAACTCCCCAGTGACAGATTCATTCATTCATTTTCTTTTTGGCTTAGTCCCTAAATTTATCAGGAGTCGCCACAGTGGAATGAACCACCAACCCATCCAGCATATGTTTTACACAGCGCATTTTCTTTTCGGCTCGATCCCTATATTTATCAGGAGTCGCCACAGCAGAATGAACCATCAACCCATCCAGCATATGTTTTACTCAGTGGATGGCCTTCCAGCTGCAACCATCACTGGGAAACACCTATACACTCTCATTCACACACATAGACTATGCACAATTTAGCTTACCCAATTCTCCTATAGCCCATGTCTTTGCTCTGAGCACGCAGAGGAAGCCCGCGAGGACAGGGGGAGAACATGCAAACTCCACACAGAAATGCCAACTGACCCAAGCAAGGCTCGAACCAGCAACCTTCTTGGTGTGAGGTGTCAGCAATCCTACTGAACCACCCCACCGCCTAGTGACAGATTTTGTACCGTTATGTCTGAAAGTGTAGTAATGTCAGTGGTTACAGCTTTCTTCAAAATATCTTCTTCAGTGTTCTATTAAACAGGTTTGGAACCACCTGGAGGTAATTAAAAAGTGGGTAAAGTTAATTTTTTTGGATGAACTATCCCTTTAATACAGTAGAAATTACATTTTCTTTTTCACAAAGAGCATTTATCATTCCACAAAAGTTACTCTGGATTTTAAAAATGTTCATCACACTAAGAAAAAAAGAAAGTTATTTTAAGAACTATTCACTAATATCTAGTGAAAAATATCTAACATCTATAACAGTTCATGTGAGTCAGTATATGTCCGACTACACAGAATAGAGAAAAAAATCCAAACGTAAGTTTTCCGAAGTATAACATTTGTGTACGATATTGCTTTCAAAATCCCTTAATAAAACAAATAGAAACTACTGACAGAATTGTGAATATGAATGCAGAATAATTTGTGGCTGCTCACATTTTTGGTTCGCTACACTTTACAGGTTTCATTTGAAAATATTAGACATTAAATATTAACAACATTAAATAGCATGATGTTCAATTGTGATTTTACATACGCAACTGAAAAATGTACACTTAATGAAAAGTTGAGCATTCTGATTTACTCAAAGTAACTAATGCAGAGATTCAGGCACTGATTTGAGTTTGTCTGTGTGTGTGTGTGGACACTGGCATCATGGCTGAAGGCATACAGTGGGACCTACATTTCCTTCTCTAATGATCCTCTTCTTTGTCCGGGAGGCACAAACTGTCAGCTCTGAAACAGAATTAAAAGAAAGAGATTACACATCTGAAGTGCCTTTTTCCCTCTTTAATAGTCTAAAGTTAACAGTAAGTTGCCCCATTAAAGTAATCGTAAGTTGTTAATTTGTAATGATCAATTACAAACTCATGGCAGAAATGTGTAAACTTTTATAAAAAGCTTTATAAAATAAGCTTATTTTCTGCAACAGGCTATGCCCAAGTAGCATGATTTTTGTCATCAGGAGGGTCAATAGATTATTTTCTACACATAACATCAACAAGAAGCCCAATTCATTTTCTTTTCGGCTTGGTCCTTTTGTTAATCACAGCAAAATGAACCAATAACTTATCCAGCATATATTTTACTTAGCGGATGCCCTTCCTGCTGCAACCCATTATTGGCAAACACCCATACACTCTCATTCAATATGGCCAATTTAGCTTACCCAATTTACCTAAACTGCATGTCTTTAGACTGTGGGGAAAACTGGAGAACCCAGAGGAAACCCACGTGTACACAGGGAGAACATGTAAACTCCACACATAAATGTCAACACACCCAACGGAGGCTCGAACCAGCAACCTTCTTGCTGTGACGCGACAGCAAAACCCACTAAAAAACACTATACTACTGTATAACTGCAGATTAACAATGTTTATAAACTGACAACCTTATACACAACTATTTAAATGTTTTGATTTTGACAGTAATGTAATGATGTGCACCTTTTCTGAAGCTGCTTTAGACAGATAGTTGTTAAAACCGATACACAAATAAACTTCAATTGAACAATTCACCATTACAATACGACGCAAACTGAAACTCTGGATTTAAAATATGCATAAATGGAACGTTAATTTCTCAAAAACATTTATGACAAAGAGTCACCTCTCACAAGCGGTGGTTTTTCAAGGAATTCAAAAAAGGATTTTTTAAAAATTATTTATATGTCATGTTTAAACGAATGATTCACCCAAAAATGACATCCTTAGGAAAAAAAACTATTTGAGTTTCTGTCTTCTGTTGACCGCAAAAGAAGATATTTTGGGAAAACTTTCACAGTAATTTTTTTCTTACTACCGAAGTTATAAGGGGGTCACAGCAACCAGCCTTTTTCAAAATATCCTCTTTTGTGTTCAACAGAAGAAAAATTGAAGCACTGTAAAAAAAATCTGGGTTCCAAACAATTTGTTCATGTTGTCCCAAAACAAATCGATTAAGTTAACGGTTAAGTTATTGTTTTTACAAATTTAAGTGGACTGAATATAAAACAGTTGCCCCCTTCCCAAAAAAAAAGAAAAAAATACAGAAGAATTGTGTTTCAACTCATTTCAAATAAGTAATTTAAACAGGCAGCTTCATTCTTTTTTTTTCTTTTTTTTCTAACCACATAAGGGACAATAAATGATTATGTCATTTTCATTTCTGGTGGAACTCTCTCTTTAAGTCACATTCTTCAACAACGTTTAAGCATAGAAACTACTGTAGTTCCCTTTACCACAGATCCAGCAGGTGCTACAAAAGGCCCTAATACTGTACATTGTACAACTCAGAAAAACTCACTCAAAAAGACATTTGCTGTTTGTTCAAAATACTTGTATAAAATAAGCTGAAACAACATAATTCTTTAGTTTTTTAGGGAAAGCTTAATTGTTTTATGTTCAATCCACCTAAATTTGTAAAAACGAGTAAGCTAACTTAATCTCTTCATGTTTTCCCAACACCACTGTATTTTACAGTGCTTGTTCAAACTGACCACCCATTAACACCTCATTCATGGCTGCAATCAAGTTAAAGGGCTTTATTTGCACTAATGCTCAGAAAACAAGATCATATCTTCTTTAATTACAAATAACGGTTAGTGTTATTTCTGCAATATATGTAAACCTCCATCATAATGATCTTTGGAATGTTTTTTTTAGGAGGCAATAGTTGGTTAAATAACTAATCAATTAGCTAATTAGTAACAATATGGAGAAAAAAGCTGCAAATGTTTTGCACAAATCTGTTATGTCAATCAGTAAATCAGTATTTAGTAAAGTATATTTTCAGTACATGTAGACACGTGATTTACTGACACACATCTGTTATGGTCATGATGTTGATGATTCGCTAAATTCAACACGACGCTGAACACAAACTGTGACTGGTAGCTTAACATTACAGTCAGGTGGCCTTTGGGCCAATGAAAGCTGCGATGGAGTCCAGACCTGCCATCAATCTGAAGGTCTGGCAAACTGACACTCTGCAGCCCTCAAGCAAGAAATGACAATCCAGCGACCTGGTGACCTCCAGCAATAAAATCCCTGTCAGTACAAATGAAGTTTACTCTCTTTTCTCGGGACATTTCTTTTGGATCCGTCTCTCTCTCCTTCTCTTTTACGGCATGTCAGTATCTGCATCTTGCTGTGAGACATGATGTTAAGGTATTAGCCCCTCGCTGTGTACCTGTCAGTGTCTTGTCTACCCGTCTCCAGCCTTTCTCTTTCCAGCAACCTCCCCTTTTGACACCTCGCTCTGTCTCTACTCCCCATCACTCTTTATGTCTAACCACGCGCATCTGTTTCCTCCCTCCCTCCCTCCCTCTCTCTCTCCCTCTCTCTCTCTCTCTCTCTCCTGTTGTGGTGATCAAACGTGCCGTGTGTCTCTCTGCAGTGCTGTGTGATCAGAGTGGAGAGTGAGCACTAGAGAGACACGCTCTGTGTGTGTGTGTGTGTGGTTGATTCTCCGAGACCCGAGGAACATGCTGTCCCCTTCTGGCTGGGAATACTAAAGGCACAATCCCACAGCTGCTGCCTTTGTGTCTCCAGCCCCTGACCGCACTTATATAAGCCCAGACCACAAAGCCAACTGTCCAGAAATACTGAAATTCAGCATCTCTACACGAGCGATTCAAAAAAGTCAGAAATGAGACGTGATACAGAGCTGGGTTGAGTCTGGGTTTTTGATTGTTTTTGTGGACGGATCAGGATTGTGAGGCTCATAAAGCATCCGGGATCTGTTCTGAGCTCTGGGTCAGGCAGAGTTTAGACTAGTACACAGAGACTTGATATTAGTATTAGGGGTGTCAAAATGATTCATTATTAACATGATTTCCTTTGCAGTAGTCACATTTCAGGATATGCAGTGTTGGAATTGTACCGTTTGTAATGTTGATATAGTGATTAATTTACTTGAATTATTTATCCATCAAAGATTACGCAGTATTATTTTGCATTTGATTATTTAATTACTTAATACTGTTAGCTGGCAGCTAGCTCTCTGCTACTCTCACATAATAGCCCACAGAAGCTAAGTAGGGCTGCCCGCGGTCACCACATGGGAAAGCTAAATTGCTGCCAGCAGGGGGCACTCAACCTGCGGTCTGTGTGGGTCCTAATGCTTCAGTATATTGATGGGGACTCTATACTGCTTAGTGAGAGCAGTCTTTTGGATGAGACTTTACACTGAGGTCTCTAGGGGTAGGGGTTTAACCCCGGTATCCTGGCCAAATTTGCCCACTGGCCTCTGTCCATCATTCCCATATCATAATTCCCATATCATAATTAGCTTTATCACTCTATTTCCTCTCCACCAATCAGCTGATGTGGTGTACCGTCTGGCGCAGTATGACTGCTGTCGCGTCATCCAGGTGGATGCTGCACACTCGAGGTGGATGAGGAGATTCCCCCCAAAAACGTGTAAAGTGCTTTGAGAGTTCAGAAAAACTCTTTATAAAATGAAAGGAATTATTAATTATTATTGTAAACTCTGGAAAACAAAACATTTTTTATTTAATTCATATCTTGTAGATAAGTTTGTAGTATGCTTATTATAATTTATGCAGATGCGTCATTCCCTCATCGCAATCAATCTAAAATTAAAGAATAAAAGTCATCTAGTCAACATCGCAATAAATATCATAAATAACAAAATATCGTAATGTTAGATTTTTTCCGATATCGTGCAGCCCTGATATAGTGCAGTACTAGTTTTCTGATATAATTTGTCGTGGTAGCGAACAATGGTGAAGGAGGGGAGACTGTAATGTGCAAAAAGCTGCATGTCTCTCAATTACTGAGGAGCTGAAAATGATGTTTAACGTGTTGCTTATATTCAATGACAGCATTGTAAACGTGAAGTAAAAACGAAAAAACAAAATAGAATACATAAATGTACTCATGCTCTGAGAATGAGCTATATTATTATACACTGCATCCCCTTTGGCTGTGACTTATTTAAGAATCTTATTGCATATTAAATGAGTACCACACAATCCTAAGTAGGGCTGCACAATGTATCATTTCAGCATTGATATCGCAAAGTGAACATTTGCAATGGCCACATTGTGAGTATATGCAATGTTGAGTCTGGATTTATTTGATCATTTCACAAGTGTTTTTTGAGGCCTGTGACTATGTAAGGGTTTCAAAAAGCATTCAGGCCTAAGAAATTGAAGTGTTTTTTACTTTGACAAATGAATAACAATAAATTCTGTTGAATTGTTCATAAAATGAAGACTATGCAGTATTAATTTACATTTGATTGTTCAATTACTGTATACCAGAATACAGTTCGACTCTGTAAAAACGTATCTTTTTCTTTATTGAACTTATCGGTTTGCAGATTGCTTATTATATTTTATGCACAAACACTCCCCTACAGAATCATCCCAATCAATCTAAAATTATCAATTCTATCCAAATAATTCAACACATCTAGTGTATTTATATCGCAATATATATCACAGAATAAAAAATATTGCAATGTTAGATTTTTATAATATTGTGCAGCCCTAATTCAAAGCCAAAAATATGTATTATTAATAAGTGGCATTTCATTAAATGCTGGTCTAACTTCTAATAGGCATAATGAGATGGTCGGTCACACAGAACATGTAAAAAAATTAACAGTAAATAGATTTTTAAATTAACAGTATTTTTAAATGTATTAGGTGTTGTACACTCATAGGTAAGCGGTCAGCTGGTAGCCCAAAAAGGGACGACTTCATACCGTTACATAGCATTCGTTTTAATGATGTTTTTGTCGTTCCTCCCGCTACATAATTTCTAGAAATATCTCTAGAAATATCTCTAGAAATATATATAGGGCTACGTGTTCAGAATGAGCCTATGTTGGGTTTAAAACTCATTATATTAGATGATGTGTGTCTATTTCTGCTTTAAGGACATAGCAACAGATTTTTCAAAGGACACAATATAACTGCAGGTTAACAGTTTATGTAATTTTCACATCTATACTCACAACTCCTTATCTTTTCTGTTTATAATTGTAATGCAATAATGTGCATTGTTTGTAAAGCTGCTTTGAAACAATAGTTATTGTGAAAAAAGCTATACAAATACACTTGGACTGAAGTGAATTACATTATGGTATCTTAAAAGACATAATACGCAATTTTTTGTGGCTAGAGGGTGCATATTCACAACATACAAAGGCATAGTTTGATGATGCTGACTGAGTATGGAATCGTGGGAGTTGTCGTCATCATCATTACATCCTATATAATTTCTGCAGAAATCACGTTTACAGATGAGCTAAAGCATTTGAATATGATCATCATGGTTGTATGAAGCAGAATAAACGAAACTAGAGTATTGCTGAAGCAATTGTTGATGAGAGATTAGTGTGACACTACAAGAAAGCACTGCAGTGGAGCTTTTATTATGCCACAGTCAACCTCTTCCAGTTGTGATCACATGGTGAGGAAGCAGTGTTGTTTTATAATAAAACCATTTTAGGGTTCTGTTATAATGCTGCTCTGTGGAGTCTAATAAATCACACAACATCTTTGGTGTTACTTATTTTCTATAAAAGCAACCACAGATCGATAGTGCGTGACATTAGCATGGACGACAGGACACAATCCATGTCACTAGTTAAAATTGCTTATTTCTCTGGATGTTAATATTCTTTAAAACATTTGGAAATGTAAGTGAATAAGTTAGCAAAAAATATAACACTGCTGTGTAAAAAAACAATAATAATAATAAAATACACGTTTGCACGCTGATACAGTGAGCCACAGAGTGATAATAGCCAACGCTTAATAGCCTACAAAACACAGTTAATGAACTGTCAGCATAACAAATACTGTGTTTAAACCTGATATATTTTGTCATAGCTCAATTAAATGCACCCACTGGTAACCATATAAAAAGAAACTACCAACGCCAACTTGTGTAGGATAGGGAACTAATAATGGATACTCATGCTACTTTGGTAACTTAATGAATGTAAATTATGACAAAACTGTAACAAATCTAGCTCTCTCACTCACATAAACGGAACAGATGAACAGCCTGTGGCTAATTAGTAGTTTTATCACCCATTGCTCAGCGAGATGACCAGTCCTTCGTTGCCTGTGTTTGTGTGTGTGTCTATCTCCACATGTAGACAGGAGGTCCTGCGGTTGTGCGCCACTCGCCCTCTAGTGGGGCAGCGAGAAAGCACGCGCTGGGCCTGTTTGTCTTCTGTTCAGGAGTCTGGTGGTGATGTTGCTGGCTTTAAGAATGCTGTGTCCATAGGAACCAGCTCAGAATACTGATTCCACAGTGCAGCACTTGTGCATCAGGGCTGCAGTCACGCTGTCTCTAACCAAGGATTGTCCACTGTCTCTATGTCCCCATCTTCTCCTGATGAAAATAAATCTAATCCAAGCCCAGGATTTTCCACAGTCATAAAAGGCAACATATGGTAAGATACAAAATGAGAAGGATGAATGTAATCATAATGTGTGGTTTCAGTGCATACATATGAAGAAAATCTATGGATGCGTTCAATTAATGAAACTAAACAAGTATAAGGAAAGAAACAAATAAATGAAAGAAAATAGCTGGCCACCTTAGGCAAAAGTGTAATATATATTTAAATATTATTACAGTCTTTAATAGAATTAGTTTTTTTTACATAAAAAAGCAAATGAATCCATTTCTAAAAAAACAAGTATACTTAATAAAACAAGTAAACCCACTGTAACTTGGAAGTATTGACATTGACAGTTGAATACAATTTTATATGTATGTATTTTTATTCAATGCCATGACAGCAACCAATGGCAAGAACATTTCAATATTAACTATACAGTTAAAAAATCAACAAGCAAATGAATTCATTTTCGTTTCGGCTCAGTCCCTTTATTAATCAGGGGTCGCCACAGCGGAATGAACCTCCAACTTATCCAGCATTTGTTTTATACAGCGGATGCCCCTCCAGGTGCAACCCAACACCCATACACTCTCATTCGCAATTCACACACATACACTACGGCCAGGGTGACACGGTGATGCAGCGGGTGGCACAACCGCCTCAGTAAGAAGGTCGCTGAGTCAGTAGGCATTTCTGTGTAAAGTTTGCATGTTCTCCATGTGTTGCTGTGGGTTTCCTCTGGGTGCTCTGGTTTCCCCCACAAGACATGTGCTGTAGGTAAATTGGGTAAGCTTAATTGGCCATTGTGTGTGAATGAGTATGCATGAGTGTTTCCCAGTGATGGGTTGCAGCTGGAAGGGCATCCGCTGTGTAAAACATATGCTGGATAAGTTGGCGGTTCATTCCGCTGTGGTGACACCAGATTAAAAAAGGGACTAAGCTGAAAAAAAAAAGAATGAATGACACTACAGCCACTTTAGCTTACCCAGTTCACCTATAGCGCCGGTCTTTGGACTGTGGGGGAAACCGGAGCACCTGGAGGAAATCCACGCAAACTCAGAACATGCAAACTCCACACAGAAATGCCAACTGACCCAGCCGAGGCTTGAACCAGCGACCTTCTTGTTCGGGCAGGGCCTGGAATTAGTAGTCACAACTTCTTATTTTGAAATTTTCAGGAAATGTTATGGTATTTTTACCAAAGGGCCTGTTTACGCGTGATCTCTTCACTGCAATTACTGGATGTCTGAAAGGGGCTATTGACAACTTGCACGGCTACATTTTGGAGGCTGAGAAAAAAACACAAAGACAAATGACAAAAAGGCAGCAGTTAAAGACAGCTAACTAATAAGCTACAAATGTGTAAGCTTTGTAGCATTATAAAAAGGAAGTGTTTTGTGTGACACTGTGGGTTATTTATTGCTGCATTAGACAACAACAAAAATGATGTTTCCATGATCCTGCATTCTCAGAAATAAAGGTACACAAGCTGTCACTGGGTGGTACCATTTCCAACATTTGTACCTAGAGGGTCCATATTGATACATTAAAGATATATTATTAGTACTAAAACTTTTTTCTTTTTTTTTCTTTTTTTGCTAACACGTTTTTTATGTCCCTATACAAACAGCTTGACAGTTAAAGCAGCATTACATCACAAAAGACTCAGAAAAAGCTTGTGAAGATTTAGAGTGCTATTTGGGCCATTCAGTGTTCCATTTTTAGGGGTTCATCCCTGTGCCCTAATTCCAACCATGACTGTTCTCATTCCATAGTGCCAGGGGTGCATTTATCCCATTTGGATGGCTTCTATGTTAATCAGGTCTTCACTAAAAGGGCTGAACACCTTGATCAAACTGCTAAATAATACAAAAAATAAAAAACATGTTCTTCAACATGGCAATTTTTACAGATTTTGATGTAGTATGACATTATATTCATGAGTCCATGAAACGTTTCTGTAATTTTCTGACCCTTTTATGAAAATTGTTTAAAGCTTTGGTCATTTTCCTCACCTCATGTGCTGCTGGGTCAACTTCCTGTTTGACATTTGCTCCACCCAATGAGGTGATGTCACACCAATGGGGTATGAAATTCTGATTGTGTTTCAAATCTTTCATTGACTTAATAGACTGGAAAAAAAGCCTGGCTATTACTTCATATCATAAGTACTTCATTCCCAATAAAACAAAAGAGGTTCAATTTAAAATTCTTCATAAAATATATCCAGTGAATAGGACTTTGGCAAAGTATATGGAGGTTGATAGTTTATGCTCATTTTGTAAACATGAAGACGAAACCCCTATTTACATATTTTTTTCAGTGTGAAAACAAAAAGCTTTTGAAATAGTTTATATTTCCATATAGGTAATTACATTGCTTCTTCCAGCCACTTTCAACTACAAGACATCATTTGTTCCTGTACAGGTAAAACTAATGTACCAGAGAACTACAATATTCACTTTTTTATTTTGTGGGGGAAATATTTTATTCACAAGCAAAAATTCTCAAATTCGCAGCCTTCTTTTTCACAGTTTTTAACTGAAATTGATGTTTTAATAAATCTCTTAAATTGGTTAAAAACAAGAAAAGTGAGAGATTCTTTGGATTATTCTGATAATTCATTCATTCAATTCATTTTCTTGTCGGCTTTCTAGTCCCTTTATTAATCCGGGGTCGCCACAGCGGAATGAACTGCCAACTTTCCCAGCATTTGTTTTACGCAGCGGATGCCCTTCCAACCGCAACCCATCTCTGGGAAACATCCATACACACTCACTTACACTCATACACTACGGACAATTTAGCTTACCCAATTCACCTGTACCACATGTCTGGACTGTGGGGGAAACCAGAGCACCCGGAGGAAACCCACGCAACCACAGGGAGAACACGCAAACTCCACACAGAAATGCCAACTGACCCAGCCGGGGCTCGAACCAGTGACCTTCTTGCTGTGAGGCGAACGTGCTACCCACTACCTATTCTGATAATTCTTTTGGAAATATTACAAATACATAAGTCTTTCTTTCCTCTTGCTGTATTTGTGTTATTTATGAATGTCTATTTAATTTTTCTTCTTTTATATGTGTTTATAATACTATTTAACCTGATCTATTAAGGTAATATCATTATTACTATCATTGTCTTTTTTGTGTAGCTTCGAATTTTGTATGTTTGTTATTAAAGTAAATTTTTTTATCTCAAAATTTACTGATACATTTACATTAACATTGTTCTTTCTGTCAGGAAAGTGAGGAAACATTCATTCATTCATTTTCTTGTCGGCTTAGTCCCTTTATTAATCCGGGGTCGCCACAGCGGAATCAACCGCCAACTTATCCAGCATATTTTTACGCAGCGGATGCCCTTCCAGCCGCAACCCATCTCTGGGAAACATCCATACACACACATTCCCACTCATACACTATGGACAATTTAGCCTACCCAATTCACCTATACCACATGTCTTTGGACTTGTGGGGGAAACCGGAGCACCCGGAGGAAACCCACGCAACCACGGGGAGAACATGCAAACTCCACACAGAAATGCCAACTGACCCAGCCGGGGCTCGAACCAGTGACCTTCTTGCTGTGAGGCGAATGTGCTACCCACTACCTATTCTGATAATTCTTTTGGAAATATTACAAA
>CAIGQQ010004433.1:6106177-6119855 GCA_903798035.1 Danio albolineatus | reverse complement strand
TCTTCTTTTATATGTGTTTATAATACTATTTAACCTGATCTATTAAGTTAATATCATTATTACTATCATTGTCTTTTTTGTGTAGCTTCGAATCTTGTATGTTTGTTATTGAAGTCAATTTTTTTATCTCAAAATTTACTGATACATTTACATTAACATTGTTCTTTCTGTCAGGAAAGTGAGGAAACATTGATTTGAAATTTTTTACATGTAAAAAAAAGTTTTGGTTGGATTTACATCATAATGTAAATAAATCACAATAAATGACACAACTCCACCTTGAAGACATGTTTTGTTATTGTTCTAATCCCAAAAATAAGAATGAAGAATATATATATAAAGTTTTTATAATTTATGCAAAATTATCCACAAGCAAAACTTTCTTAAATTCTCTCCCTCATTTACCCATTTCTAATTTGAAATTGATTTCTGTGTGGAGTTAGCAGGTTTCCCCCACAAGTTCAAAGACATGCGCTATAGGTGAAATGGGTGGGCTAAGTTGTCCGTAGTGTGTGAGTGTGAATGGGAGTGGATGGGTGTTTCTCAGTGATGGGTTGCGGCTGGAAGGGCATCCACCATATAAAACATAAGCTGGATAAGTTGGCGGTTCGTTCCGCTGTGGCGACCCCAGATTGATAGAGGGACTAAGCCAAAAAGAAAATGAATGAACGAATAGAAACTTATAAAAAATCATGCTCCCAGTAAGTTAAACTTTTATGCTTTGTTCTTTATTTAATTTTGTTCTTCCCCTTTCTTTACTTTGTTTTCTTTTTTCCCTTTACTTTTTCATTTGTTACTTATTGTTCTTATCACTTCCTAATTGTATGTCCCATTTAACCTTACATCGCAATCAACCCTAAAGGGATAGTTCACCTACCAATATCATTTACTCATCCTCGATATGATAAACAGGGGTTGTTGTTGTTTTTTTCCTTCTGTTGTTTGAACACAATAAAAATATATTTTGAAGAATGCTGTAAACCTGTGACCATTGACTTCCAACGTATTTTTTTCCCTACTATGCATGTCAATGGTTACAGGCTTTCAACATTCTTCAAAATATCTTTGTGTAAAAAAAATGTAACTTTGGAAAAAGTCAAGGTTGAGTAAATGATGACAGTATTTTCATTTTTGGGTGAATTATGCCCTTATTTCAACCTTTCCGCTGTGTTTTAATAAAATAAAATAATCACAGATGGTTGCCATTCTACATCCTGCATTAAATGAAAGAAAAAAAATATATATATATATATAGTATTTTTCTGCCATGATTCTTTGTGGCATTGAGCTTTGTGACGTAGCCAGTGGATTTACTAGTGTCTCCTTCTACCACCCATAACGGTGTCTAATCCAACTGCAAACCTCGCTAGTGTAGTCTTTTGTTTGAGGCTCACCCTTTGAACCTGTGCATATGATTATGCTAACATGCTAATTAGCCACACCCTGACCTCTTGCATTTCCTTCCATTAAAATCTAGGTCAATTCTAAGATTCATGTGTTTTATAATCCAAACTCTTTCATCTTTTTTTCCCTGACTATTTCTCACTGATGTTGGACTAAAGCGGCCTTAAGTAAGCCTTTCCTTTTGATAAAGACAAGTAGCGACAAAAAAGTGATGACAACACTCCAAGGTCTAAGCTCTTAAAAAGAGTCCTTGATAAATCCTTATGAATATTGTCATAAGGTTGGTGAGTGCGGGGCAAAGTGATTCTTGCCAAGAATGCAGAATATCTAAGCAAGGAGAAAGACAGACCTAAATAGTGTGTGAAGAGCATCCAGGGTTCTTATTACGGCGTAAAATGATGGGGGAAGCAGTTTAGCAATGAGTCAGTGAGGACAGAGTCTTAATTAGGTGAGTTCCTTTTGGACTCGGTCGTAAACCACAGCCTCAATCCGAACTTGATGTCCCCCCCCCCCCAACACTCAGAGGGATCCTGGTTTCTCAAGGACAAAAACTACAGGCCTTGCAAAAGCAAAACCATTGTTGTTTGAGATCATTACAGCACAATTTACATGAGGAGAAAACTCAGTCGAGCAATGAAAGTCCTCAGCATCCCTCTTTCAACTGTGATGTAATAATGGGATGGGGTGGCAAGCCAGAGGGAGCAGGGAGAGCCAGCTGTTTCTTTGGTATGGACATCTGGGCATCAGTGCTGTGGGGCAGTGCAGTTGAACAGATGAACATGACATGGGAAGGTAGAAAGTCCCGATACTGCCTTCATCAGTCATATCATCCCTCATTACAATGAAGCTGCTGTCAGACTTTGAGCTAATTAGTGCTTCTTGTGAAATAAAAGGCTTTAGCAGAAAATTCACATACTTTCCAACATATGCTGGTCAAACTCATTTATGGAACAAAAAGGTAATACACAGCACACGTGTTTTGACAAAGCCACAAGCTGAGATTAAGTGTGGACTTCTCCAACCTTATTCTGTATTACCTTTTTCCCTCTAGAGGTGCCTTGTGAACGTACAACACTAATTAAGGTATATACAGCATTCATTATCGACCAAGCACCTGAAGGCCAGGAATTTTGCTGTGTCAGTAAAGAATGCACAAGGCTGCCATTGATCCGCTTCGTGCTCTGCAGCACTGCCTTCATAGGAAATATTATAGAGGTCACCCACAAAAAGTTCGACCACATCCGTTTTCAATAGCCATTTTCATGCCATTCATACAATGAATGTTAACTTGTAATGTAGTATTATAATTGAGTGCAAGAATTAAGAAACTATTGCTAAATGTTTGCATTTGTTAAAAATGGATTTCAGGCTGCAACAGCTTTTCCACTGAGGCCTCAAGCCAAAACTAGCACATCTCTCATCCTACTTGTAAAGTCATTCCCACCTTAAGTTATAAAAACCCCACTTCAAAACTGAGAACTGAAAGAAAAAAAAAAAAAAAAAAAAAAAAAAAAAAACTTCTTGCCACCTCAACTTAAGCTTAATTTGTAAAACTCATCTTGATTACATGAGCATTTTACAAAATTTCAGCTCTTCAAAATATCTTGCTCAACACAAAAAAAAAAAAAAAAAAAAAAAAAAAAAAAAACTTTAGCAAGTGTAAACTTTTGGGTGAATTTTTAAAGTTCTGGCTTTGTACACTTACTACAAAAATTCAAACTACTTTCAGGACTTCCAAGTAAATTTCATGCCAATGTTGTTTCATGTAATGTCTACGTATACATGATTAAGAAGATGCATGTTTAAAGTTATTACAGCATATAACACACAACATTTAAATGAACCTTTACATCTATGTAAAAAGTATTTGGACAATGCTCACACAGCACTGTGTTTGGCCATGGACCAAAAAGTAAAGACAACTAACCTATTTTTAAGTATAGATATTTGTTAAACTAATTTCCATGACTTTTCAAAGACTGAAGAACCCACAAAGTTTTTCCTAAAAAAAAATCAAAATACCATGACTTTTCCAGGTTTTTCATGACAGTATGAACCCTGAGTTCTGAACAAAAAGGATTAAAGTCAAACATGTTTTTTCTGTTTTTATTAAACTCTGCAGTACTGCATGACACCAGACAAAACAGGAGCAGAACACATTTAGGCCATCTCCTCCTTGGCCAGGCGGTCTTTCTTGAGGGGTCCCTGTCAGAGAAAAGAGAAAACTGGTCACCAAAAGATTCACCAACTCAAACTACATTTAATAAAAACATAAAGATGAATGTCATCAGAGAGTGAACAGGGAGAAAGCACAAATGAGGCACCACTCCCCTGCCTCACTGAGTTTGTTAATCTTGCACTGGAATGGAACCCAAATCTCAGACTAGCAGGCTGAAACAGGTTACGAACAGTGCACTGGCCTGCACAGGACCAAGAGGTTCTTCATTCTACGGTCATGCCACAATAAGCAATTACAAGCTCAATGCCAACTGAGCAATGATGAAACTGAGTCAGCAAATCTGTAGAGAACCTTAAGCTAAAAAGTCATCACTTTAGACCAGCTGCAAATAACCAAGTAAAATGCAACGTCACTTAAGAGGCCCATAACCTCTACACGACCAGAGGCTAAATGCTACCAATTTAAACTTCAGACATTACTCCAAACAGCAGGTATGCACCCACTGAACCCGGTTAAATTGACAGATGCGTTCAAGGTTTGTCTGATTTTGAGAGGTGCAGAGAAGTCATTGTGTTTCTAAAGCACTCATCCACTCACCATGAAGTTTTTCTTCTCTTCGATGGTCTGGAAACGTCCATGACCAAACTTGGAGGTGGTGTCGATAAACTTCAGGTCGATCTTCTCCTGAGCACGACGGCTGGTCTGGACCAGTAGAGATTTGCGCAGGGTCAAAACCCTCTTCTTGGTTCCGACCACACAGCCCTTCACCATGAGGAAGTCATTGGTCACCTCACCGTAATGCACAAAGCCACCCTAAAAGGACAAAAACAATCAGTATTTGCATGCATACAAAAAAAAAAAAAAAAAAAAAAAAAAAAAAAAAAAAAAAAAAAAAAAACACAAACAAACAAATTTAAATTCATGACAGAAGAGAGATGTATTAAAAAGCACACTCACCAGAGGGTTGATGCTCTTGTTGGACAGATCATAATCAGTAGAGGCATTGTTCTTGACAAGTTTTCCATCCTTGGTATGGTAACCAACACCAATCTTGTAGATCTAAAGAAACAAAAAGCATGCATAAGACAAGACTGCACAAACGGTCCAGAAACGGATGCCATAAACATTTGGGTGACTTTCTGAAGCCTTACCTTCTTGTTGATTTCCGTGCGGTGGTGGTAACCCTTCTGACCAGCACGAGCCACAGAGAAAGCCACACGGGCAGGATGCCAGGCTCCAATACAAGCCACCTTACGCAGACCACGATGGGTCTTGCGGGGCAGCTTCTTTGTGTGCCAACGGCTTGTCACACCTATAGAAAAATCATCTTTTATTAGAAAAAGTCCTCAAATGCACATTCGCTTATCAAAGGGCAAGTGTGCTGTCAGAAGGAAGGCAGCATGGGAAATTTCCTCATGAGTTTCGGGCGCCATGCCTGACGCAATTAATCCATGTTTTTCATCATTAAGTGCACAATGCTAAAAGTAAACGCCTCAAAAGTGGGAAAAGACCAACAAAAGCAGTCCACCTACCCTTGCATCCATGTCCCTTGGTAACACCAATAACATCAATCATCTCATCCTGAGAGAAGACGTTAGCGATGGGAACGGACTGCTCAAGCTTCTCTCTGGCCCAGTCAACCTTATCAGAGATGGTGCCTCCGTTCAGCTGGATCTCCATCAAGTGAGCCTTCTTCTGTCTGTGAGGCAGCAGGCGCATCTGAGAGAGAAATACAATTTTAAAAGTGCAAAAACAAAATGAAATAATTGCCAATTTCTGGGGAGAAGAAGAAAAAAAAAAAAAAAAAAAAAACACAGTTTAAGCTCACCTGAGTGTGGGCAATGATACGAACGATCTGGCAGTACTTTTTCATGGAGGAAAAGTCTTTCTCCAGCTGCTTCTTGCCCTCCTCATCTTGCCACCTCTTGCAGTACTTGGTGAAGGCCTTCTTCTTGGACTTGTACCTGAAGGTGGTAGATGAGGGCAGGGGAGAAAAAAGGTTGGCACGCAGTTCCTTCATAGCCTAATAGGCCAGCGGAAGGAGACTGGGCACGGCTGCTTTGCCCATCCTTATGATAAAGGGGAGGCGCCGACAGCACTAGGTCATTTTGGCTCATGGCACGGTTTCTAAGGAGCCCTTTCCACCGGCCAGCGGAGCCCAGAGCTCATCAGGGCACGAGGCACCTGAGCGGAGCTGCACCACAACGACAAATTAGACTGGCTCAGAAAAAACAACAATGCTTGATCTGGCCAGCTACCACCAGCTCCAGATTAATATGCATGCACTACAACCATAAGTTATCTAACTTACCAGTTCTTGTAGAAGCGACGCTTGCACTCATCACTGATGTGCTCAGAAAAGATGGTCTTGAAAGAGCGCAGACCACGAGGGGTCATGACGTATCCAACAACACCCACTACGATCATGGGAGGAGTCTCCACAACGGTCACTGCCTCCACCACCTCCTTTTTGTTGACCTCTAAATAGTTAAAAATAGTAATGTAAAAACTAATTCTGCAAAGAGTTCAAGTTCTTAAAACCAGGTAAATCAAAGATCAATTTTTAAAGTAACGCAACTGCTCTCAGTACTCGACATTCAGCAAGGGCTCATGGCCCAAATATGTCCGCCCGTCGAGAGTATCATCAATGGCAGACTCTGCAGATATTACATTAACATGCAAGAAATAAAGGGATTACTCACTTGAGCCAGGTCTGTCGACCTCACGGACAATGTGGGTCATGCCAGCCTTGTAGCCAAGGAAAGCAGTCAGGTGAACAGGCTTGCTGGAATCATCTTTAGGGAAACTCTTCACCTTACCACGATGGCGTTTGCACCTCTTGCGGGGCAGAAACCCCAGAGAGCCATGGCGTGGGGCTGAAAATTTACGGTGAGACTACAATAGGGAAAAATAAATTATAATGCTTTAGATATGAGGTGAATTTAATAACTCTGGTAAAGCTACTTCAGTTTTATAACAAGTTGCACTAAAACTCAAAACATCTCTTAATTCATAAAACTCCATTCGTTAAATGTTATTCCAACAAGTACCTAATACCAAGTACCTAGTAAATAATAATAATTTACACAAATTGTGTAATACAAGTGACTTATAATCGTCAATAATGACAATTATTAATGATAAGACGACAACACGTGACTTTAAACTTGTTATGAAGGTGGAGAAAAGAAAAACATGCTCACTTCTCGCTAATTAAATCGAGGCCTGACTCGCCGGCAGCCGCGCCGCATGTAAAGACGTCACCCGTTATCACATACAGTAAATGCATTAATCTAAATAAATTTAGTTTTGTGATTTGTGAAACCTTAAATCATGTATATATTTATTTTGAAGCTTAATGCACTCCAGAACGCTGCCATTTTCCCCAACAGCCGACAAATAATACGCCATGTGCAAATCCCTTACAACCTACACATATAACCACTGTAAATCGCTCAACTTTCACTCATAAATACAACACTGATTGAGATTTATCTGAATTATGGAGGATGCTTTTGATTTTGAATGGATTGTACAAGACAGCTTCACACTCACCATTTTGTCTCCTGTCCGATTAAAAGAGGGCGAAGGGAAGGCGGCGCTTCCTTATAAAGCTGGAAGCACGTTCGACGTGTATGCGTCACAACATGCGTCTTTCGTACATACGTTATGATCCTCCCGTGGCGGCGTCGCCCTCTATGGGAGAGTAGTAATTAATTGAGTTCCACACGTGGCTGAAGCCGATTTATGTCGAAGACGTGTAAAATATCTAAATTTATATAATTAAAAACCAATCTTGATGTTTCTTGCTATTTTTATCGGACATATTAACCGCTAGGTAGTCTTCCTGACTATCTAAACTTAGAGGTTTGTAAGCAGAATCAGTGCATAACACATAAAGGTGAGTTAAAGGGATAGTTCACTTAAAACTATTTACTCAAGCACATGGTTTCACATTTTTAGGAATTTTTTTTCTGTTGAACACAAAAGATATTTCAAAGAACGTTGAAAACCTGTAACACTGACATCCATAGTAGTAAAAGCAAATGTAATAAAATGGTTACAGGTTTCCACCTTTGTTCAAAATATCTTTTGTGTTCATTAGAAGCATGTAACTTCTACACAAAACACGTTTGAAACAAGTAAAGGGCGAGTATTTGATGACATAATTTACATTTTCAGGTGAGCTATCCCATTAACGACAACTTTGATTTACTTCTACCGACTTACATGTTATAATTATCAAACTTTATACAAGCAGTCTTGGGCATAATAAACTATTTTCAGGTCCATGCAATCTCATTTACTGTTCATAAGTTACTCTACCACTCGAAAAAAAAACTCTCTTACGTTGTTACATTATGTACCATAGAAAGGCTTTATTTCTTTTATCACAGGTACAGTAGCCTTTTACTATGAAATATATTTTTTACTTTTATTTGAATTAATCTGTGAACGGGATTAAAATGAATTTTTTTTTATGCCAAAGCTGAATTTTCACCAAGCTACTCTGGATCTTTCAGAAATCTTTCTAATATGCTGATTTGTGTTTGGTATGTCGATTAATTAAACAATTTCCATTTTATTGATGATTTAGTAAAATGTAGAAGTAATAATAAATAATTTAAGAAATATTGCTTTCACTAATAAAGTTAAATAAAAATTCTGGCTTTAAAATGAACTAAGGAAGGTCTTTATATATAGATATTTTATTAGATAAAACATGAGAACTGTCTAGTCATTTCAAGTCAGCAGTGTTTTACATCAGTAGGTAGGTATTGCTTAAATCTGAACTAAATGCAGTGAACATGTATGGTTAAAGACAACACAAGAGATCCATTCATTAGCATATGCCTTGCCACAAAAAAAACAAAACAAAACAATTAATAATAATTATAATAAAAGGTGTATTACATTCTCAATGCACCAAACAAAATAATAATAAAAAAATGTTCTAGTGGCTTCTTCTGAGTCTAGTGTCCACACAAAGGACAAAGACTTCAATTTAAAATAATCAAACATTGTAGAAACACAAAGAGAAACAATTAAATATGATTTTAATGAAATGTACCCCGAATGCCCCGCTGAAGTAGTAGTAGCTTATGCATTCCTCCTGGGCTTTTTTCATCTTAAACAGCAGAGGGCAGAGCTGAGTCTTTAGTAAAAGGGAACCCATGCGCTGCAGATACAACATCCTCATGTCCAACCGGCAGCCATTTCGTTGAGTGGGGAGGTAGTGTTTCTGCCAGCATGCTTTGGTATTGTTCCCCAAGGCATCACAGGGTTTGGAGAGAAATTGTGTGTTTACTTGATGCATCAAAACTAAAGTCCTTGATCTTAGATGCATCCAACGTATCAGTTCAACTCTCACAGCTTATGTCTTTGTGCCAGTCGGTGGGCACTTCACCCAACAACTTAAGATTTTGGAGACCCTGCACCAAGTGTTTGCAGCAGTTGGACAAGGAGTTCCACTCAGTTTCCTCAGCCTAGTTTTTGGACAAACCGCAGATCGTTTCGTCCAGCTCAAAGTCCACACCTCGTCTGATGCAGATTACGCTCCTGAAAGAATGTCTTCCCAAACTCATAAGTGCTGATCATGACTGCACATGCTGGAGCTACTTTGATCACTCTTGGAAGAAAACCTAAAAATAAATAATAATAATAATAATAATAATAATAATAATAAATGAGTGTATATAACAGTAAATTTATGGGGGGAAAAAAAGAAAAAAAAAGACCTAAATTAATTAAATTTACTGAGTGTATAAAATATAATTTCATATAAAAAAAATGATTTAAACAGTAGTGAGTAATTTACAACGACTACTACTACGTTGTAGCAGTCGTTGTAATAGGAGTAGTCATAGTAGTCTTCGTTGTAGACGCAGTTGTCGTCGACTACTACTATGACTACTACTACGACGACGACAACAGTGACTACTACTACGTCGAGGGTGTATACTATAACGACATCGATGATAACATATACTACTACATAGTCATAGTCGGCATAGTCGTTGTGGTAGTAGTAGTAGTAGTAGTAGTAGTAATAATAATAATAATAATAATAATAATAATAATAATAATAAAAAACAAGGAAAGCTAAGAAATTTACATTTTTATAAAAAGATAAACATCCCATTTAAAACACTTGTAATGTAAAGGATTGCTTTTAACTGATAAACTATCTATGTACAAAGGCTGCATTTAGTTGATCAAAAACACAACTAATAACACTATTAAAATATGATTTAAAAAGATTGCTTTTCAGCATTATTATTCCAGCCTTGAGTGTCAGATGATCTTTCAAAAAGTATTTCAATATTCCTATTTGCTGCTCCATTATGATCATTTACTATTGGTGTTCAATAATTATTAAGCTTGTTATTAAATTTTTGGGTGAACAAAATACATTATAATTGGCATTATACTTGATCATAAATACAAAACTTGAAAATATAAAATGTTATGTAACACTATAATTTTCTTTATGGTCACATCTAAACGTAGTTTAAACCAGGTGCTTTATCATAGTTTCCAAAGATATATACCCTTGTATGCTTTTATCAATCATATTTATTTTACTATTATATTTATATACATTACCCAAATTAAGGGCATACTCACACTATGCTATCCGAACCGTGCTCAGGCCTGTTTCCCGGATAACTTTAGAAGAAGTGTGAGTGTGCTGAATCGGGCTCAGAAGAGGTGTGCCTGAGCCCGGTACACTTAGGCTTTGGTGCGCTACACTTGTAGTGAGAGTGCAAAGCGCGCCTAAGCCCGAAACTGAAGAGAAGACGTGACTTTTGGGGACTGTTACATATAGATTTATTAATCATTCTTACTGTTTAATGAACGCAAACTGTCGTAGATTATTAAAGACGCAAACCCCTCACTGCACGGCAGCTGCGCCTTTAGTAAACCTTTTAATTCCTACAGCACGAGGACTTTATGATTGTTTATGAGCGTCAGCAGTGGCTGATCTGTTCGGGGGAATATTTGACTGTGTCACTGCATATCAAACGACTAAAACGATTTAATGATATAAAGAAATCTCCGAGAACGCTTCTCTTACACTGAATAGCGCATCATCGGTGACGTAAGCGTGCCCAGGCCCGAATGCAATGAGAGTGCGGGCCGTTGGGGGAGACGGAAGGGGGGGGACAAGCGTGCTTTGGCACTGTACATAGTGCGAGTACGCCCTAAAGCTTCTAGAATGCACTTAAAATACACCTTTTCCCACTAACAGCCTTCTACTTTATTTACTGGATAATACTTAATAGTAAAAGCATAAATTCTTTTAATAATTAAAAATACAGATTCACCCTCTGACAGTAGAGGGCGCTTAATTCATCAACAGCAGATCAATAAGCAGTGGCTCGGCACAAATATGGTTAGATTTATTGATTGAAAAAAAAAAAAAGCTATGAAACAGGGCCTATGAAAAGTACAACATTCATCCCTTCATTTTCCTTCAGCTTAGTCCCTTTATTCATCAGAGATCGCCACAGAGGAATAAACCGCAGAAAAGTGCAACAATGCCATGCATTTAAATGTTGCAGTGCTCACAGTTAAATAATAAGCCCATTAAAGTTTTATTCTTACATTACACCTTATTAGCAGGCTTCTTTGAACCAATCTCTAGAAAGCAGCTGTGACATCATTACAAGACATAAGATCTCACCTGCAAACAAGCCCCTGTATCCCATGTCAATCCAGATATTCCTCATCATGTTCCATGTGGAGGACGGTTTCTTCATGGACACTGCAGACAAAGGTCAAAATGTCAAGAAATGCGATGCCCGATCAATGTGATTAACCCTTGGCTTAAATAACGAGCTCTGAATTGTTTTCAAAGAGAGCTGTTGCCTGATGACATCATACGCTGCTCAGCATGCAGGTTGTGTTACAGCGATGTGTTAACAGGTCAAACTAGAGAAGGTGCTTTACCTCCGAGAGCCTCCATTTCTCCTAACTGGATCTGGCGGCGTGTTTTCACCACATCAAACGGCAGGGTCAGAACTGCGGCAATCTGACAAAAGATGATTAAAAAGGGGAGAGTGTGTGATTGTGCATGTATATAAATATATATCAGTTTCTTCATATATTAATACATCTAATCAGTCCTCTTATCAGTAAAAAAAAGTGTAGTTGTTAGTAGGCCCATGTGGAATTCATGCCCTCAGAAATTGCAGGAAAAAAAAAAAAAAAAAGGATTTTAACAAATTGTTGAGTCCATCAATTAATTTTAATATTTACTTAAGTAGGTGTGAATATGTATTTTTATATTTCAGTTATGTTTTCGAGGGCAACACAATCACTTAACAGCAAGAAGGTCGTTGGTTCAAGCCAAGCCGGGTCAGTTGGTATTTCTATGTGGACTTTGCATGTTCTCCCTGTGTTCGAGTGAGTTTCTTCTGGGTGCTCCAGTGTCCCCCACAGTCCAAAGACACGCGCTTTAGGTGAACTGAATGAACTAAGTTGGCCATAGTGCATGTATGTGTGTGAAAGAGTGTGTATGGGTTGCGGCTGGAAGGGCATCTGCTGTGTAAAACATATGCTGGATAAGTTGGCGATTCATTCCGCTGTGGTGACCCTAGATTAATAAAGGGATTAAGCCGAAAACTAAAAAAATGAATGAATAAGTTACGTTATTGAAAAAACAAACCAAATGTGTTTAGATGTTCATATCATTTGGGTACAATACAAGTAAACAGTAAAGTATTATTTTCATATATTTTAGTGGATGTATTATACGAGAGACCTGCTGTAGCTTTGCTTACCAAACAAGTGCTTGTAATTAGATTTGCATTGTAAACTTTAACGTTAACCTTGTTTTTATTTTATTTATTTATTCATTTTTTCTTTGGAGTTTTCAGCACCAATACTTTCAAAGTTACTTCACATAAATCTGCAGGTGTTTTACAAAATTGTGTGCAGAAATAGCAAAACAAAAGATTTTTTTTTAAACCCAGGAGATCCTCTGTGGCCCTAGACTCTTTATTAAATGCACTCATGTTTTATGTAGTTAATAAAATAAAAAACACCACACAAAATGCAACTAAACCGATAGTTCAACTAGAAAAATATCCATTTCACTCCTGTCCTACATTAATCTGGGACAGAAGTCGACCCAGCATTTGCTCCGATATAAAAAGCCCTTATTGTTCATCAATCAGGCCAGATAAGATATCACACTCCGTTCACGTTGTATTATCTTTTGTCTCAACGCAGCCTTATGTAACCTTTAATAAGCTCATATTCATTTACAACCGTTCTCTTAAGGCAAGGCGCTCCATGTGAATAAAGTTTTTAAAACATGGTGGTACGGCTGGTTCGGGCATCTCTTTTTAATCACAACGTAATAAAAAAAAAATAAGTTTGTTGTTGAATTAGAGGGTGCACACAAATCAAATTATCTATGAACAAAAGCTGTTTGGATGTTTGGTTTATGCCTCTGAATTTGACAATTACAGCTCAGTGCAGGTGAAAAAAAAAATTAGGGAAAACACTTTAAAAGCATGAATTGTAATTGCGATCAGTGTCATATCATAATCATATGCGTGTATGAAAATGTGAATATGAAAAAAAAAAAATAGACAGTTGGAGGAGAAAACAGTATTGCCTACAGGTCTAAACCCTAAAATAAAAAAAATTAAAGTCATCAATCATGTGGCTTTTTTAGAGTATACTTACTGCTCCAGAGACGGCCCCTGCTGTAAAACTGATAGCGAATGAGGCCTGCGGCGCCCTGTAGTGTTCACACAGCTGTGCCTTCACTAGCTCATAGTTGAACCAGTACAGGGCTGCAGAAAAACACAAACAGTCAAACGCTGCATCAGCAGGAACATCACGCTGCCAGAGAGTGTGCGGGTCACTGACCAGAAAAGGGCACGTCCCGTAGAACAGTGGGTCCCCAGCCCCTCCAAAGAGATAACCAGCCGTCCTGAGCCACAGACGAGCGGATACACACCATCAGCTCACTGTACTGCAGCCGGCGGGACTGCATCTTGGTCCGAACCAACTCCAGAGGGCTGATCACAGACACCGCTCCCACTGACAGACATACACAAGTCAATATAATCTGACAGA
>CAIGQQ010004433.1:6093744-6105777 GCA_903798035.1 Danio albolineatus | reverse complement strand
CACCGCTCCCACTGACAGACATACACAAGTCAATATAATCTGACAGATCACAGCACAGCAGCAACGATCTGACAGAACATTGGGAAAACTACTCCAAAACCGCATGCATGAATGGATATTCAATTTTTGCTTATCTGTTTAAATAAATCACTAACAAATCTCAACACGTTTACTCATAGAACATTTATTCATAAGGATTACACTAATTATATATTATTATTATTATTATTACAATTTTTTTTTTAAATCACTACGGTTCAAACTTTTCAGGTTGGAAGGATTTTTTTGGAAAAGATTCAAACCTAGCATACTGTCAGTGGAGCACAGAAATTATCAAAATAAATCTCTTTACTGTCACCTATTATACAAAAGATTCCATTTTAAATAAATCCATTGATAATATAGCCTGAAAGAAACATATACAAGTAAAACTAAATCAGCAATTGAGGTTTTCAACATTAATAATAATAATACTTATGGTTACTGCTAATTGTAGTAGTAGTAGTGGTGGTGGAAGTAGTAGCATATAATAATAATAAGAAGAAGAAGAAGAAGAAGAAGAAGAGGAAGAAGAAGTAGTAGTAGTAATTATATAATAATAATAATAACAATAATAATAATAATGATAATAATAATAATAATAATAATAATAATAATAAGATTGAGGAGCATAAAATAAGCATATTAACATGATTTCTGATTATTAATGATTACTGTAAGTTCAGCATTGCCATTAACAGAATAAATGAAATATTAATCATTAAAAATACAATAAGACAAAACAATAGTTTTACATTTTCATAATATTTTACAAAATTAAGCAGTCTTAGACAAAAAAAAGTGATTTCAAAACAAAACAAAAAAATAAAAGTAAACAATAGTCGTTATTGTGATATAAAACACATTATAATACATCGGTCAATATTGTTGATATAGAATATAGGCTATCTATATATTGATATTTATTTAAATGAGCATTAGATGGCTGCAAATCTAAACAGAAAAATTATCATGCATAGTTATTTAACCATTGTTTCAGACATAGCAGGTTTTCAGTTTTGTTTAGGGATGAACTTTGGGCAGCACTTCATAACCCACAGTACAAAGAAGAGTAAATGCTCACATCTTGCTAATCCTCCAGCTATGAGAGGTATGTGGTCACCCTGATAGCCCATGCTGTAACACAGGAAGTCCCGCAGCTGGTCATAGCAGGTGAAGTAAATTACTGTAGCAGGAACCGCCATCACTCTACAAATACAAAAACACACCAATCAGCTTTCATAAATCAGCACTAAAGGATTCAAGGATTCTTAGAAATTATTGTTTAGTCAGGACATCTGCTAGAGTTAACTGACCCCACTAAAAAAAGACTGTAAATATAGAAATAATATGTTAATGACTGATCTGAATCAAGTAGATTGTAAACAAAGTCAAAAGGTCATACGCTTGCACAGCGGTTCCTGCACCACTGTCCAGTAAGCAGCATGACTACTAGTGTCTGAATCTGAAAGAGCTTTACTGGGATTTGATTTCATGACAGAAGTTTCTATAGTGCAACAGAATGACAGGACAAAGGCACCAATAATAAAGGGATTAAAAATATAAAATAAGAATTTTAACAAATGTATGTATAGTATATTATTATTATAAACAATATTCTATGTATAGCAATCTATGTATTATGTGGAAATCAACTGACTATATAACTATGCATGTTCTCATCAACACACATTCTAACATCTACAGTGTTTGTTCCTCAATTATCATCAAGTGTTCATGAAATGGATTCTGATTTTAGGCTGTGTTCACACTTGCTTCTCTTGATGTGTTTGGTCTGAATTGAAAAATAAAATGATACATTTAGTCCTGGTTAATAATGCTGTTTAAAGACCAATAAATCCAGCATGAGACAATATGGTTCATATGCATATATAAGAGTAAACTAATAATAGTTTGATATGAGAGCATCTGAAATATCAGCAATCACTCAATGCAAAAGTATATTTACGTTTACTTTTTTGCATAATATTTATGCAGGAAATACTAATGCAAGGAAAAGTGCATGTTTTAGAACAAAATTTTAAAGCATTTAATATACAGTTAACATACAAATACAGTTTGAAGGGATGTTCCCCCTCAGATGCTCAAACAGACAATGTTAGATTTATTTTTTTAAATATATAATAGATTGCTCCTATCGCTTGACCCTAACTGACCCTACAGTTATTAAAAAAAAAAATTATGATGCATATATTGCAACAGGATTAAACATGATTATTGCATTTGCATACATATTTAAAATCAGATCTCACCAAGAGCTTTAAATTGATCCAAAACTGCGAAATTCCTTTATGTACAAATAATTCCTGCTATAAAAAGATGAGTTTCCTATGGCCGAATTGAACTGTAATCTGCAAATTTGTGACTATAAGGGGAAAGGAGGGAGACATTTATGTTTATGGTCGCAGCTTAAAGCCTGTTTTTGCTTTGAAATATCTTAAGAGTATCTTTAGTCCATTTCATGTTCATATTTCAGTCAAACCACACAAGATTTCATTTGAAAAGCAGTCTGAGACAGTCAGTGGTCTTGGTCTACTTGTTTGGTGTGTATGAAGTTTTTAGATGGCAGCATTTGCACTTTGACAAAGAATCACACCAACAGAGCAATCACACAATAGTGGATTTTATTGGAAACAGGACCACCAAGTGTGAACACACCTTTGCTGAATCACTTCAGTACATCTGAGAGTAATTAGACTGAAACCTTCACTAAACAACCTGTTATAGAATTTAGGTCAGATTTAAATGACTTAATAACAAATTATATATTTTTTATTTTATTTATTTATTTTATTTTTCTTATTTTTTCACAGAATACAGCACTTGTTGGATCAGAATCTAAGTCTTAGCATGAGCCGCACTTTCCAAATAAGAGTAACATGGGGAAAACAAGGGGGTCCGCTCCATCTGATAACATTTTACACATCTGTCCAATGAAACAGATGAAGTATGTCATGAATTAATTATATAACTACACCGGCACTGGGAAGCTTGACTTACAATGTGGGAGGAAGTCCGCTCCACAAAGACCTGAGCCCCTCGTTGCGTGTTATCTTCACAAACGCATCCTGACAAACAAAAATGCAAAGCAATCATGAGTTTGTGCAAAAAAAAAAAAAAAAAAAAAAAAAAAATCACAAAAACTTGAAATTCTAATTCGTAAAACTGCAGATCAATTCTTACCAAGGTGCCACTAAAGTGGGTGGAGGTTTTGTACAAGTTGGAGCAGCTTGACATATTCTGACATACGTAGACATGGTCCATCAACCCATTACAATAAAGGAAACATTTCCCTAAAAACAGACAATACAGTAGTGTAAAGCTCATTTGGAATACATTTGTGACGTGTATTTTCACCTTCAAAACTTTAATTTACAGTTGGAATTGAAAGATTGAACTTTCTGTCTTGTTAAAAATTAAAGTTGGGACAACAACTGAAGACAGACACAATACAGGGAATATAAATCAATATAAGTCTCTGTGAATGCTGAAAATTAAAACTGCATGACTGTAGAAGATTCTCTAAATGATCTGCTTTCTGGCAATAACGGTCTGCATGTAATTATCATTCAATGCACAACACTAAACTGCAACCATACTATATTATTAGTCTGCTTATCTCATAAATGTGTCAAATTCAAATCATAAAAAGCAAACGGAAAAAAAAAAGTATGATCTATGCAGTGTGCGACTGCTGGATTGTTGTATATGCACATGGAATGCTACTTTCACACAGCGCTTTCCACCGCACCTTTGGTATTTTCCTATACTCGGTTCAAAGTATTTATCAATTAGGACCAAGGTCTTGCATAAGAGAGTCTATAAATAATGATGACCATGGCATTGACCGAGCCTAGGCGGTTTATCCAAATCTAGCCTTTGGCACAAACAATCCGTCTACCTGCTATTTTTGGGCATGGTTCAAGGTAGAATGAGCTGGATTGCATTTTAGTTTGTCCAAAACTAAACTTTTACACACAAGGAGGGTGTGCATGGCATGACACTTCATAAGGTGACCTTGAGTCAATCACGTTACAGATGTTAGATGGTTTGTTATGCAAGCCAGTATGCTGTCCACACTATGTGATTTAGTGCTTTTCCAACAGGCGTGTTTGAAGTTCTTGGAGCGTTAGTTTGCATGTGTTAGTGAAGCGAGCTGCTGGGCTGTGAAAGAGGAACAGAAACGAGGTTCATGTGATCCACATACTCACATTTTGAAGGCCTGACCCTAAACCAGGGTCTTGACTCTGCCGCTATGGCTACGAGAGAGAAAGATAGCATATAGCAAATGTAAAACAGCACGAAGCATGCATTATTGAGAGCTTACAGCAGGTGGTTGGATATATGGACAGCAATAAGAGACCACTAGAACAGTTTTAACAGTTTCTCTGGATGTACCAAATTTATTTGCAGAGAGTCAAAATCTCAATATTTGTTTTATTCAATAAAAGGTCTGGTAAAATTTCTTTAAAAATAATAATAGCAATGATAAAAAGAAGAATTGTTGAGATTTAGAGATTTTTATAGCTGGTTCAGATTAGCAAATGTTCTATTGGTCATGTTAACAAAATCATTGTTATTCCACCAAATATTGGGTTCATCAAAATTAAAACATTTGTATTGTGCCCACTAAAAATGAATGCAAACATTACATGTCTGTTTTTATTTAATATCCAAAATGACATCCAATAAAACCGGGAATTTTCCAGTTGGTCTCTTAATTTTTTCAGACAGATAGAACTTGGAAACAAGGAAATCAAATGCATGTAAAATTTATTCTAAAATTCATATTCCACTAATAAAATAAAAATAAAAGCAGATTACGAAATCCTGAAATGATTACAATTTTTGAACAACATTGCAGCCTTATTAAAATGGTATTAAAGCTCAAGTAAAGCTTAAATTCTTTTATCCCAGCTTAATATGCATAACTAATTATATTAAAAAGCCATCTATAGGTACATTTCTCAAAAACATTTTAAAACTGTGGTGCAATCAAAACATTGCTCCGTTTGAATCCTGATCAACTTGCCATTAATTCTGACAATAATACGAGGTTGGAGATGGGACTGAGCTCAGCAACCAATGGATTTCAGAGGTGTGTTAGAGAAACCGGTTTGGAATCAGTCACTATTTTTAGCACAGAAATGATTCACTTCATCTTTAACACACACATACGCTAAAAACTGTTAGGTACAGCAGAGAACAGCATTCAAAAAACAGCATCAAGTCTAGCTTTACAGTGTGATCATGTTGAAAAATGTTTCTTAAAAGTATTTGGGAGGAAAAAATAATGTCTGGTGTAAATGAACGAGGTTTAGCATTCGATCATTTGACATTCTGTTTGTAATCGAAACTGAAGAGCTGTTTGTGATCTGTACCTTGAAAGAGGGGAGTTTGCTGTGCTTGAAGTCTGATCTTCACTACATCAAGAGGTGTGACTGCAGAGAAATCATAATTTAGTCGTAAAATTCAATGCAATTTCATTTTGAATGTACAAAAACACCTAGATTTATCAGAATAAAATGGTAAACTTTAAAACTATCAACTCAGTTACTTTCTGGAAACAGAATTATGTTTTGTATGCACTACTGTTCAACAGTTTTCAGCCAGTAAACTTTACTTTATACTAATAAAATAAAAAAATAATAATAAAATAAAATTTAAAAAGTTTTTCTATAAATTTGCATGAATTGAAAGAGAGACACCAGATGCAGTTAATAATAGCCGAGTATTGTCTAGTCATTTTTATAACGGAATGTCTACCAACTGAGAAATGTTTAGCATTATTCTCATTTTATGCACAAGTATATCCACTTTGAAAGTTAAGATCTGTATATATTTTAGTCAATATACTAAACATTTAGCATTTTTAGAAAACTGTTAAAAATTTATAAAAACACAAGAGTGTGGTCATCTTACATCTTTAGGATAATAACTGCAATGCATTTCAATTCAAATGTGGTGTTGCAGAAAGACTTGATTCAACAAAATTTCACGAAAATCTAATATTGTATTTAGTTAAACATTCTCTTAGGTGTGCTCATTTTTGCATTATGATTTATATTTATTTGATAAAGTAGATCAGATTTTCCCTTTGGTATTGATTAATCTCAAAACCTACACTGTAGCATTTTGTAGCATCTAAAAAACACATTTATAAAAGTGAGAAGGTTTTTTTTTCCGAGAAATCAGTCAGTGTTTACATGGGATGATAACCAGTTTCAAAGTTTACCATGGTTTGAAAAAAGTCAAGGTTTTAAAACCGCTAACATTTTCTGTTATATCGTTTCTGAGATATAAGTAAGAGTTTATGTCTTTATTTTTTTTAAATCTGTGTTTTTGTAACTAATGAAAAGAGCAGAAGTCAATGATTCATTTTAATTACTAAGCCTGAAATATTTACTGTTCCAAAATATCTTCAATGTTTCCTAAAATAAAATATACTGTGTTCAATGGGGGAAAAAGGTTGTTGTTTTTTTACCCAGACATTTAAAAAGAACTGATTTTAGAGCAGTAATGGATGTGGATGTAACACAGTGGATGCATAATTTCCACTACATGGAAAAATGATTGTGATGATCATTTTTCCTCACCAAAAAGAGATGTCAGCACAGCCCCAGTGCCAGACGCCAGCATCTGCTGCACGGGTGTGATCGCAGCCGAAATCCGGGCTGCAGGCCTTTCCCCCATCATGTCGGCCCACCTGAAGCACAGAGCATAAATCAGTACAGTGGTCACCACATCCTCATTTATGTGCCTGGGTTATTCTTGTATGCTCTCGTTTTATAGCTCCTGTCCTCAGTGAGACCTACCAATGATCTGAAAGACGTAATGTCATCAGCTCTTAAATAAACAACATTTATAGAAAATTGCAAGCACATATTAAGAGAAAGCAACTGCTAGAGGCAGGCGGGGGTGACTAAAATGGCCCCGCACAGAGGACTGATATCTTATCTATTGAGCACACAGCCACGGGTGGGAGGTGGGTCTCCTGCGGAAGTCAATCAACTACCTTATAAGAGTTCAGCAATAGACTTTGACACCAATCGTGCAGAACGGATGCATTCAGTTTGCAGCTAGTCAAAGATATTGATAGTTTGGAGAAAATCTGCCATAATTTGCTCAGCCTTAGGTTGTTTCTATGAATGCCATTGATGTGTAGAACAAAATATTTTAACACTGAAAACCAGCCAGTTTCAGTTCTCAATGACTTCCATTGTACATAAAGTCAGAAGGAATTTATACAGTTTTTTTTATTAGCATTCTTCAAAATACGTACTTTTATGTTCCACAGATGAATAAAAAAATGCATGGAACAACATGCTACAAGCAAACAATGACCACTCACTTTTGGGGGAACCATCCCTCTTAAATTAAGATAGAAATAGTTAGGAGCACAATGTCATCATCAAGCATACTACAAATTGCAGAAAACCTAACAACACGAGTACAATTAGAACTACACAAAGCACAGCTTCATGCTGCTAACACAGACAAGAAAATCCATAGGCAACTCACTAAAAGATCAACAGAGATCCTAGCATATGTCGATTTTGATGTTGGCTTGACACACTTATGACGTACTGGATGCTGCTGCTTCAAAGGTTTGTGCAGAAATGCTGTAAACTTATTCAATGCAAACACCTCATTGTACACAATGTTACGAGACCGTCCACCATCTCCAGACCACAAAAACAAACAACTCTTATCTGATTACTTCACATCCTTTCATTAAAACTACCATCATACACAAATACGCATCTGGTTGTCTATCCATCGATCTTAAACAAAATATTTGAGGATTAGAGCAAATCAACTTGGAAAACACTTCACACAACTTTGGTAAATTAAAACAATGCCTTGATTAATAATGTAACAGTTACGTCTTTTTAAAATCTGCGGGTCTAAATAACCTTGCATGAATTTATTCACAGTAATAACGTTATTAGTTTTATACATAACCAAAAATTATTATAACCATCAATAAAATGTTATCTAGAAACGCTTAATAAGACAACATATTTAAAAAAAAGGAATAAAACGACATTCGAGGAAGTTGATCAAGTATTAGGTAGCCTAAATATTGCCTGATCAGAACAAAGCACACCAAAAATTGGCCTGGCAACTACTTTAATATAAGAACTAAACAAAACAGTCGTGGGTCAGTAATAGAGTAATTAGATAAGCCTCGATGAGCGGTGTGGTAACGGCTCTTTCATCACTCCAGTTCCTAGACAGATCTGCTAAACGCAAACGCAATGGCGTAAGATTGAACATCGTGTACAGAAAGCGGCGATCTTCTTAGCGTCATTTTGAAGACAATACAGCAAGAGGGAAGGGGTAGCTGAGGATTAATATAGCGGATGGTGCAGGTAACTCACCTTTTGTCTAAACCCAAGGGTTTTCTTGCATCTGTGTTGTTTGTGTCATTCTGAACGGAGACTCTCCTCCTCCGCCGCTCTGCAGTTTCATTGAATGCGCACAGCAGCAGCTCACAGACGGCCTAAATAAAACAACCAGCGCGCCCCCTGCAGGTCCAGCTCGTGCCAGATCCACTAACGGTTTAGGGTTGTTTTTGTCATTCAGCAAGAGAAATTGGGTTAAGTCGTGTCACATTTTACTCAGGTTTACTTGAATTTGAGACAGAAATGTACTGTTTGCTGACACACAATTCAGGATATACAACAGCTTTATGACAGCATACTCGCTATATATGGTTACATTTATATGACTGCATGCTGTAGTTACATAATAGTTTTAAATAAAACACAGAGGGTATCCTCTAGTGAACTTTAAGAAACAATATAGGCATTAATAAACTATCCTAGTAGAAGTATAAAGTAGCCCAGCATGTAACAAGTTCTTTAATAAGGACTTTTCTGGGGGGAAATCTAGATTTCTTGCTGGTATACCATTCCTCTGAAATTTGGTCTCCTATTCTGGTTTATCCTTTAATTTAAGAGTTACAACAAGGATAACAGAAATAGGCCTAATTAAAGCAACAAAACACATAGCTAAAAAAGCCCAACAACTCACAATGAAATCACCAGCACTGTTGAGCGCACGTGTCTGAGACTGCATGTGCAGATCTGCAGCCAGATATATTGCAAATGTTTCATCTTCATCATCTGGTAATGTAGGTGGCGGACTGAAATAGCTAATGCCTTTTTATACCACCCTTCCTTTATAGGTTCAATACTTTTACCATGTATCATTTATTACACAATTTCTAAACTAATCAGTTTTATTTGTATGTACAGATACATTTTTTTAATCTGGAGTCAATTTCAAGACAATAGTACCTTTTTAGAAATGTTTTCTGAGAAAAATTGTGAGGAATAGCACCCACTCCCTCTTTACATTTATGGGAGTAGACAAGTTACATTAGCAACACTTTAAAATCAAATAACAACTTTCTAACGATTCCCTTTACTTTTATATTCATTTTCCAAAACAAACGTCAGTGCAAATTCTAAACACCTTAAGACAAGGTAAAATATCTTGTTTTCCATAAAACTGACAAATTTAGTCAGAACAAATGTCCACCATTGCTTTATTCAAAGTTTTACTGACAGACGCTTGAACTCAATTTTAACGTCTTTAAATTAAAATTATTATTTTTTTTACAAAGGATGTATTTTAATGATTTTGTATCTTTCGTAAATGTATCTTAAGGACGCTTAATTCCTATTGGTAAATAATTACACTGGTAAAGTTACACATGCAAAATGTACTGATTTAACAAATTCAAGACCTGCGGTTACAACATATTTAATAAGTCAATTCATATTCAGGCCAGCAGAAACCCTTTGTCATGTCATAGCTGAACTCACATTCACTTTAGCACCCAATGACTTTACTACACTGTATAAGTTATTGGCATGTTAAAATCTTGTACAGAATTCACTTATAACTACAGGGCCAGACAGAATGTAGACATTTTTTTTGCAAATTCTGCACAGAATTTTGTAAAGAAAACCTATGGATTTATGCAGAAAGATTTGGGAATAACTAAAACCTTAGTATATGAAATGAAAAATACCTTTTTAATTTTAACAATGCAATTCCAATTATATCCACTTATTTGGTGAACAAAGCAATTTCTATTAAAATATATATTTTACAAACAGTATTGTAAATAAATCATTTGAAAAATTTCATGAGTCAGTATTACTAAAAATAATAATAAAAAAACAAACAAAAAAAACAACAACGAACGAATATACATGTACACAAGTAAATAAATACTCGATGGGCTAAAAATCGGATGTGGATATCTGCGCATGCAGATTCCGTGGGAGTACTTACAACCCTGCTAGACATGCAAAAAGGTTTGTTTTTAACCTCACAACCTCAAGTGTTTTATTAAAAGGTTGCACTTTAGCCCTGAGAGATCAGCTCTCTCACCCTCGCATGCAATGGATTAATTAAAACTACATGCTTGGGTTTTTGGTAGCAATCACAACACACTGCTTACATTTATCTTGGTGAAGTCACTCATGTTTACATAAGCGATGTGAACGTAATCACATTACTGATGCCTTTTCTTTTCTGTCCTTGTATGTGCAGACAAGTATTGAACGTAACCATTTTTCTTAGAAAATATATTTTTAATGGTGTGGCTGCTGCTTTAAACTCCAACTGCTTTCAAGGAAATAATGTCAATAGAATGGTCCATGAAACAAACAGAAAATAACTACAGAATAAATAAAGAATTATATGCAGTTCAGTACTTCCTTGTGTCATTCCATTGTTATTACACTAAGATAAATGTCAGAATTGTTCAGTTTATCTGTATGTTTGACTTCTATAGAACTCATGAACAATTTCATATCAGCAGCAACTTCAGAAACAAATTGTGACATCTTGATGCTATAAATAAACGAAAAACATACGATCACTACCCAAAGAGATTATCATAACTCAAGTAATAATAAAAAATAAGTTGATAATTTTCAACAGAAATATGACAAGAACCACTTTGTGGGATTTTTACAGATTTATTTGTGAAACCAACGAAAGCTTAGAATCGGAGCTTCTGGAAGAACCATTTGTTCTTGCCCGTCTTGTACCTGTAAAAGAAACATACCGTCATCACATACCGTCGGAAGAACACAAGTGCGTCATAGCGAGAGCTCCAAAGTGAACAGGATGTTCAGTGCCCAAGATCAGACTTGTTACTAAAGTCAGTCTCTGAACATGCAGCAGGTTCAACCCGCAGTACTGAGTAAACTTCTGCCGCAACATTTCTCTGGTTCAAGAATCTTATTATATGATGTCTGAATGCCAATGTTTGTAGCGCTTTACATGCAAGCATAACATGAATTTCATATTTTAATGCAACATTCAACAAGTAATCAATTTAACTGCAAAATATGATCTCATGCATCTCGACAAATACATACCTCTCCTCAAACTTAACCTTGGCCTCTCGCCTGGCTTTGCGTTTCAGAGCAGGATCCCTGAAAACATCCTTGTTGACAACGGTTTTGTCCAGAGGAATGTCAACAGAGTATCTGAGGAAAGACAAGCAAATGGACAGAATTAAATTTCATGCATTCAATAGACAGAAAGAAAAAGTTGATAGAAGATAGAACATCCCTAATCATTACACTGCTTTTATATCTTACCGAAGGCTAATTAAGACCTTAAACTAACACTGACTTTAAATTGTGACTTTGTATCAATGTAGTAAAAACAGTGTTTTTAGTCTTTGAACTTCTGGGTTCAGATGACAGTGTTCCGAAAATCCAAAATCCTTTTTACGCATGCACTTCTCATTGTAAATAACACTACATGCCAGCACACATATGCTACATCCACAATCACACACAGTCTTACTAGTATGCAAAGAGGGTAGCATATCCAAATTACAAACTTTTTAAATAAATAAAAATGCATGTGAGAGGCAACTGGATGACCTACTGGTTTATCAAATTCAGTAGTATGTTTACGATGGACACTTCACCA
>CAIGQQ010004433.1:6076433-6093644 GCA_903798035.1 Danio albolineatus | reverse complement strand
ATATATGGGGGGGGTTAACAATAGGAAAAAAAAGAAAAAAAAAATTTTTTTTTTAACAATTTATTAAATATAATTTTGTAACTTAACTATACTGATAAAAAGATCATAAAATAACCACAAAACAACCCTTGCATGATGCAAATTAGGGCTGCATGATATTGAAAATATTGGCTGCAATATATATATTGCCAAACAAACATAATTTATCAGATAATTTGAATAGCTCTATTTGGGAAGAATTCATTAATTTAGACTGACTGTGGTGATCAAGTCTTTGTTATGCAGTATAAAATATAATCAATTACAAGCATATATAAATACAACAGATCAAAAAAGAAGTTTCAACAGTGCTTTATGGTTTTCTGGGGAGTCTAACAGTATTTAAATACAGAAATTAAACAATCAAGCTTAGAACAACAGTCATCATTGTATAAATAATTAATAACTATTGCAGATACACACATTGCGATATTGATGCTCAAACAACATATTGTTCAGCCCTAGTGAAAGTCATTTAAATAAATGGGTTTCATAAGAAAGCACTTTCTGCATCTGGTGACGGAAAACAAAACTGACAAAAAGCCCAAAACCTGCTGTATGGTTATCCAGAACTAGGATGCCCATAGAGCACAACATAAGGTTTTTACAAACTCACCCCCCCTCCCCCCAAATTTACTCAGTTCCATCCAGAAATCACATTCAACAAAACCAGAAGGTGAACTGGAATCCTAACTGCATCTACATTTATTTCTTTTCAAATCTTGGGATTAGTTGCACAGTTTCAAAATAACTGACTGTTCAAAAGTGACTGCAAAGTCACATAAAACACTGGAATTACTGTCCTTTTAAACACTTTCAACAAAAAATTTGAGTAATAGCGATTTAAACCTTGAAATTAACAACCCTAAAGCCACAACAGCTCTCCAGGCACAGAAGAATCGGTTTTAAAAGTTTATAATCGATTTAAAATATTTTGCATTACTGCTTAGCCATACTTCTGATCACACAAAACCAGCCTTGAGTAGAAGAGGTTTGTTTTCAGAGTTTAACTTTCGATTTTAAAAGCATAATTCACACTGCAATGACAGATACTGACAGAAACTTCATCGGATCAGCGTGTTATTCCTGCTGGTGTCTGTTGGCATTTATCAGAGGCTGTTCTTTCCAGCTGAACATTAAAATAGTTGTAGAATGTCAGAAGTGATGCACTATAATCTGGTGTTCATCTGTCATCAGTGTAAATCAGGTTTTACCCCACATCATTAGAGATAGGACTCTTGAGGGACTTCATGATCTGATCTAATTGTGCGCGTTTACACGGGACATCCTATTCTCTTTGAAGCTCTCGCTATGACGAGCTTGTGTTCTAACACGGTGAAGACGGTATGCTTCTTTTACAGGTACAAGGCAGGCAAGAACAAATGGTTCTTTCAGGAGCTCCAATTGTAAATGGAACAATTCTTATTCAATAAAATAGAGCATTGATATTTTTTTTTTAATCGAGCTGTTTTTTTGCCTTTTAACAAAAATGTCTTAAAAAGCTAAAATTAAAAAAAAATTGTAACATGTATTGTAAGTGCATTTAATCCAGAATCATGGAGAACTTCACAATGCTACATTTCATGCAACACTGTGCAGTAAGTTTACTTTCATTTACAATCTGCATTTAGAGAACACCTGCCATGGCTTCCACTTATCTTGCAGCAATAGTGACAAACGATTCTATTGTAATCAGTGTCCATGAATCACATTAACACCAGCCTCTTCACGTTCATCCAACTTGAGCTTTTACATTGTCACATTAAGGCCCCGTTTACACTAGTGCGTTTTAGTTTAAAAACGGCGTTTTAGCATGAAAACGATCTGCGTCCACACTAGCGGATCTCAATAGATCTCCCTCCACCAGAAACGCATATCACGTGACCATTCGCGCACCATTCACGCACTCTGAGCATGCGCGGTTAAGTATAAACAGGAAGCACGTGTCTCGTTCGGCGTTTGGTTATTGTTAGTCAACAAACGCTGGAGGAACGATGAACGCGATTGCAAAGAAAGCAAGAGAGGTCTTTTTGAGGACAGACGACGAGGTCGAGTTGTTACTTAAAGTAACAAATGAATATAAAACATCCATGGCTATTGAAAATGCCGTGTTTACAGTGAAGGCTGGTCTGCCGTCTGCCGGTGACGTCATAGCCATGTGCGCTTGACGAATAAGGAAAGGATACGCAATGACCCAAAGCCCCAATCACGTATCAGATCTCAGCAGCTACGCCTCTGTTTTCAAAGATATCCGTTTCCCTCCATCCACACTGAAACGCAACAGCAGCGTTTTAGAATGGAAACGCTGTCTGCAGCGTTTTCAAAACGCTCCGTTTTCGCACCTCGAAAACTCCGGCGTAGTGTGGACGGATGGCGTAACCGTAGCAAAACTTATGCGTTTTAAAACGAAAACGCACTAGTGTAAACGGGGCCTAAGTTTGTCCATCTTTGTCCAAACAAAGCAAATTCAGAAGCACATTACATACACATGGTAATCCACACTTATTTTTCGATTTGTAGCTCAACCCCACACTTTCACAATCTAATTTAATCTAATAAATTCAAAATGTTTGGGAATCGATTCAGAAACGCAATGCATCAACAAAGCGATTATGTCTCCCACCCCAATTCATTATGTAAGATGACCCCCCCAGGGTCTGAATATACAAACCTGGTTGGCATGAGGTGGTTGTAGTTGAACACCTTCACGAAGGCCTTGATCTTGGACCTCTTGGCAATCTTCTTCTTGCCCATGGTTGCTGTGACTTTACGAGGATAACGGTCAATGCCTGCGACCAGAGCGTGGCTGTAAGGACGGTCTGCGGTGCCATCATCAATGTTCTGAAAGGAGAAAAAGATCAGAAGTCAACATATTTGCACTCAATACTCCAAACACATCCCTAAAAGTAGACAAGATTTTTGGAAAGAACTGACGTTGCAATTTTGTTTTTCTGCATATACATTGCAATAAAAGTAGTCAAGACTAGAATTTCATGACTATCTAAAAAAATATTCTTAATTTTAGATTGATTGGGATGATTTTGCAGAGCAGTGCACTGGCATAAAATTAAAAAAAAACAAATTACAATCATAGACAAATACAATAAAGCTAAGATACAAGTAAAATAACAGTTCTTTGGTTTTATGGGGAGTAGAAGCGAACTCGGGTATAGAAATTGTACAAATCAAACGTGCCTAGCATTTGATTTTACTATCCAGCTTCTATAACATTTCTTGTGCTTAAACTAGCCTTAAAATTTATCAAACTTTACAACAACATCAATGACATGTTTTGAACGGTTGTGCTGTTCAGGTAACACTGACTCAAAACCAATCATACTAATGCATATGCAAACGTTGATATATTGTGCAGCTCTACCTCAGAGCCATTTTTTCTTTAGGGCAAACTACTTGAATACCAAGGTGCTGCATTTGAGCTTGAACTCCAATACCGATCGAAAAAGCACATGCTACGTAGCATAAATAGGAATAGCATGAATGAAATTAAGACAAACTACAACTGCCAACTTCTCATCATCACAAGACCTCCCTGCATCCGATACCTTACTTCACCTGCACTTTTTTTTTTCAATTATTTTGTGCATTTGTAAATTACATAACAAACAAGCTCTTCACTTGCACATCTGATGTACACTTAACTATCCCATGAAGTCTCAGGGAAGAGTTTGAAAATGTCTGTCAGAATCTCAACAAAAGTAACAGTTAATCCGGGCACTTCTATTCTTATTTTTATCTACTACTCTACTGACCCCACATTTATCATAACATAGTTTAAAGGACGTCATTTAGACAGGATGAGATGTTAATGGAAGTAACATTACCTTAACAATCACAGCCTTGCGTCCGGCGTAACGTCCAGCCAGGACCATCACCACCTTACCAGGTTTCATAAACTTGCCCATCTCTGAAAAACAGAAGTTGCATATTACATTAGTGTCAAACCAATCCTGAGACACCGACTACCAGAACACAAGCAGTTAACATCACCAACAGTCTTGTAATGTCTAAATCACCACAATTACTGTAAACCACGTTTAAATTAAAACTCTAAGAGCAACTTGTTATAAATGCAGCACTTTTACAGGACTGCCCACATCCAAATTAAACATAGCAGCTTATGCTAACTAGTTTCTTCTTGCTTTTCATCGCTTAAGTTGGAATAGACATCTAAACCATTTCGCAACAAAGCTTTATTTGATCTTTATAACATGTACACTTGATTACATTGCATAAAAGTATATGCTATCTCGGTTGCGCGTCTATCGTGGACCGGTAGCTCAGCTATCATGTTGGACGCAGGAAAACACGGAGAAGCTATAAACCAGTTATCTGCCACTGTCAGTGTGATGTTTCATCAATAACCACTTTAAACTGTCGACAGGGTCATACACTGCGTGAGTGACATGAAAGAAAACCCGCAGGTCTCTTTTGTTTATCGATGTTCGTGGATTAATTTCTCGTGTGTGAAACTTACTGATGGTGCTCTATGGCCGACGACAACAGGAAAGGAAGTAGAAAGAGCGAGCGTGACCCTTGACACCCGCGGAGAGTGACGTATTTCCGTCACGATGCGCGAGGTATTCATGGTAAAGCAGGATAAATATCACCCTCTACTGCAGCGATTGAAATTAACACATACCGTTGAAGAAATTAGTTTTCTTTTAGTCGATGTGTTTTAAATGACCCATTCACTTATTCATTTTCCTTCGACTAGCCACCTTATTAATCAGGGGTCGCCACAGCGGAATGAACCGCCAACTTATCCAGCATATGTTTTACACAACGGATGTCCTTCCAGCTGCAACAAATCACTGGGAAACGGCCATACGCTCTCATTCACAAACATACACTATGGACAATTTTAGCTTACTCAATTGCCCTATACCACGTCTTTGGACTTGTGGGGGAAAACGGAGCACCCGGAGGAAACCCACACGAACATTAGGAGAAAATGCAAACTCCACACAGAAATGCCAACTGACCCAGCTGAGGCTCGAACCAGCAAACTTCTTGCTGTGAGATACAGATGGCACTCACTGCGCCCCCACGTCACCTGTATTAAATTAAACTACATCTAAACAATCGAATGAATAGATTTAGGGGTAATACTTCACAAGAGCAGTACATGCATAATAATGTGTTAATATGTCAACTAACCATTACTTTATTATGAACTAATAATGATGAGTTATGCATCATGAACTAAATCATGAACTAACTTTAACTACAACATGAGTCACATGAGTTCATGTGTGAATAACGGCTACCTTAATTACTTGTTAGTACATGCTTGTTTGTTAATTGTTGTTTTAGTTACCACATTAGTTAATGGTCATGGTTCATTTAACCATCATGAACTCATGACCATTAACCCGTTCTTAACTACTCATGAACCCAAGGGTAGATTCACATTCACGTTGGTGGGGACATACATCTCTAAAGCGCAAGCACTTTCAAAAACACGAATAAAGTACATAATAACATAAAATAAACACTTAATAATACAACTAACAACCATGCCCCATACTGCAATAGTTCACTTGATTTTACTGCAGTCGGGCTATGAGGAGGAATGAATGCAGGGAAATTTAGAGAGGTGTAAGACGCAATTTAACTGTTTTATCCCGATTATTGTTTTTCATAATCATGGAGGCCAAAATCGAAACTGAATTTTGATTAATTGCACAGCCTTGGTTAGTAGTATTATGGTGAACACATGGCAAACCTGACTTGGTGTACGTGTAGGTTAAGAGTTGACAGAGCATTACTTTATTTTTGAAGTCAATTCAATTATTGGTAGGGACTTTTCAGTAATTGGTGGATATTGGTGTATGGGATGATTTAGTCCATGACAATTGTACGCCCTTGCAGGAACCCCTTTCGACATCCGTTTTCATATGAAGGGCCAAAAACCAAACTTGATTGCGGCTTGTGGGACTAGGGCATATAGAGTTTCCATGGCTAATTTCTGGAATAATGTTTTAAAATGACTAGAATTGTTGTTGCCAATAGCCTAGTAGTTAAGTGTGCCAACATATACTGAAGCACCATGGAGCTCACAGTGACCTGAGTTCGATTTCCAGCTCGAGGTCCTATGCCGATCCTTCCCCTCTCTCTGCTCTCTGTCCTCCACTATCCTATCATAATAAAAGGTGAAAACCTCTAAAATAGTATTAAAGAATGACTAGAAAGCATTGCTTTACATTTACTGATACAGTATTATTTTATATTTTATAATAAACTTAATACAGTAAAAACAAAACAATCTAATTTCTAAGAGAATCAATGTAGATCTCTTGCCTTGATTTGCTCGCGGATGTCTTCTGCATAGGTCTCTATCTGTCGAGTGGCAGTTTTTATATATTAATTTATTTTTTTTTACAGCATTTAATTGAAACAATTTCAATTTTTTTGTTGTTGTTTGTTTGTTTGTAGCTCAGCAATAAAACACAAAAGAGTTTACGTCTAATTAGAAATGACGATCTCTGTGTTAAAGGCATTCGATCCTTCATAAGTCTCACCCTCCTCTCAGATGGGATGGTGGGCTAAATCAAAGGTTAAAATGTGCCAACATTGGCCCCCGGGCTCTACTTTGGGCATGTCTGGTCTAGTGTGTTTACTCTGAACAACAACAGAAAAGTGTTTTGTCAAAATCAACAGTTTAAACACAAGAGTTGATAAGGATGAGTTTATGGTGATGTGCCTCTCCAAGTAAAGTCATGACATTACTATACATAAACACCTCATGAGTTCATGTTGGTTACATTTAGCTGAAACTTAAATGTTAATACATTAATTAACAAGATGTACTAACGAGTGATTAAGGTAGCCGTTATTTACTCATGTGCCTCATGTTGTAGTTAAAGTTAGCCCATGATTAGTGCATACATTAACTCATCATTAATCCATGATAAAGTAATGTTTAGTTTATATATTAATACATTATTCGTGCACTGTTATTGTAAAGAGTTACTGATTTAAGGATGATTTATGCATAATACACCACAAATTTAACATTAGTTTTGATTTAGTGACATCATTACAGCAACTGCATTATTATAATTATTTTATTAATTATTATTCATTATTATTAATATCTAACATCAATATTCCTGAAAACGTCAATGGCTCATTCATAATGAAAAATAATTTACACCAAATGTAGTTTTATATTTCTTGTAAATTCATTTAGTTGTAATTATTTTGCATTTACAGCTTAATCGTAAATAGTGGGTTTAAATTCATTCTCAGTTCTGACCAATGAACAGTTATGGTAATATTGATAATAATGTCAGAAACATATTTGGTTTGCCTGTCAATTTTGAAAAAGGTAAGTTTTTAATCTATCTATCTATTTATCTGTCTGTCTGTCCGTCCGTACGTCCGTCCATCCATCAGTAAAACTGTAGAATTTTTTTATCAGTAGTTTATAAACTGTATATAAAGTGAAGCTTATTTTAAAATATTATCTATATAACTCTGAAGTTGTCTACTTTTTTCAGACCTGCATATGTGAGACGAATTAAAACTATTACTAAATCTATTGCTATTATGATTAAATATATTTGGACAAATAAATATATTGATGAATAATTTAAGGAAACAAAAGATGATGACAACAGTAATGTGACCGACTGAAAGAGCATCCAGAACATTTAATTGCTGAAAAAACCTCCATCATGATGGAAGAGTTTTAAAAAGAGGAATGTAATTGACAATGGTCAAATATCAGAAACCATAACTGTATGTTTGAAGCTAGAAATATAACAACGTCTTGAATACATATTAAGGGAAATATAAAACAAATAAACATCAAAGCAAATAAACTACATTCAATTGAAAAAAGCTAATCGATGAGGGCTAATAATTGACAACCATTCATTCATACCGGTGCAGAGAAATACAAAAATCAATACTGAACCCATTTCCAGGATATGCTAACAAACAACCCCCTTCTTACTGAAATCTGACAGTGTTCAGGAAGGTTTGACTCAGGACTGGTAAAGTAGCAGGATACAATTTGGAAGATTGTACATTCAAGATTTCAGAGCAGTAAACAAGGGTTGACAAGACGTGGAAATATTAGATATTCAAGCAGAGCTTCAGAACGCCGGCGTTAGCATAACAGGACATAAATAATTCAGTTGGCATCGATATGTAGCATATCAGTTTCATATTCAGCAAATGTGTTTGACAACCCGCTTGTAATTCAGTTTACAAGCTGTGCGTTTTCTCTTGTAGCAGCGAATGAGCATATTTTATTCATTTTACAATCTTCTTTTGGCTAAAACGGCCCAGTCTGTGAAAAAAAAAAGGCTGAAGAGAGAAAGATTCAGTGATTTACAAACACCAATGAGCATGTCTTGTTTGTTCGGAATGACCTGAGTATGTTGATTGACCTGTATGACGGTCTCCTCATTGAGCGATATGACAAAACAGACCAATGTCTGAAATATAACAACCTTAAATAACGCAAAAGGAAATACATCTCGATTGTAAATAAACATTTTGATTTGTCTGTAACAAATAATTTAGTGTTAGCTCAGGAAATTAGTGCATTTGGCTACATAACGACAACTAAAACATACTTAAATTACTATTTTATATATATATAGTAGTGTTTTTATAGATACTGTAGTGCATCTCAAACATACGCAATGGTTCAAGTAATCGATCATACTTGTATTCAAAGAGTGATACGGTGGGTTTTGGTAAAAGCTTGACATAATGAATGCCCTCAGAAAGGGTTCATGGAGGCAGTCAGATGCTCGGGGTCGATAAACCGAGCGCATTTCCTTTCAGATATATTAATGCAGCATATTCAAACCTGCCTTCATTGGGATTGCAGGCACTCGATTCAACAGCAGTACAGAGTCTTGAGGAAAGTGCATGAGTTGGGTCATTTTTCAGGATAGTTCATACAAAATGAATATTCAGCCTCAGGTCATCAAAGGTGCAGGTGACTTGTTTCGTTGGCAGAAGAAATACAATTTAGGCTGAAACTGTGGTCCCAGTTTATGCAAGTGGACAGCTACAGGTTTATCGACTAAATGAATACCTGTGGCTTCTGATGATACCTTAAGATGTTATAATTATAATATGTATTTTCAAGAAACCGATAATCTTTTAAAGAATTATTACCACATCCTCTTACCTCATGGTGAGACAAAAGACTCTAGGATTGTCAAGAACACGTTTACGACTATTTGCTGAGGTTGTGGATTACAGGTAATAATGTTACAATGGTGATTTTCTTAGACTGACGGGCCAAATGTATAAACTTAGATCTGTCTGTGTATATATGTATATTTTTTAATCTCAAATTACAGTGATTTTTAGCAAACCATCTTCTTCCCAGTTTTAATGAAGAAAACAAAGTCATCTACATCTTGAATGGCCTGAGATTAAAAAAAAAATTAGGGGGCGGGGGGTTGGTTGAACTATCCCTTGAATAGGAAGTACTTTTTTTTAAACTATTAAAATTTCTGAAATGATAATAATAGTGTTGCAGGATATTAAAACTGTGACGAAAAATAGCTTGATGCAATTGATATTGCATTGATTCTAAACTATTGGCTCACTTGAATGGATTCTGAGCGTAGTTTTTAACAGCAGACGGTGCTTTAGGCTAGTTTTAACCATCATGCAAGTTGGCTTTTATGTCATGAGATTAATGTAAACAGCTCACTATGGATGCTTGTGTAATTCCCTTAACCCTTAATAATTATATTAGGTTTTAGACACAAGCATACAGTATGTATGTAAAAACAAACAGCGCCATCTGCTGTTATAAACTAAGCTCTGAATAACTTCAAAGGAGAATCGTGATGCATTTTGAAAATCTCTATAAAATCTATGCAGAATCGATTTCCCTAATCATTTTTGACACAGCTCTAAAGAATATGTTTGTTGTTGTTTTTTACATTGTGATTTTATGGAGTTTCCCTTAACCCCTTTTCGTTTCCCAATGCTTAAAAAGCATCTTTAATGTTTTTCAGCTGCCTGACCGCCAAATCTACAGGAAGGCTGAATTTAAGATGGCTGATGCGGCCCAGGATGCGCAGAGCCCCTTCAAAGCCCGTCTGGGCCATGTAGCTCCATGGCTGGTAGTGCGAGTGTATGAGCGTCCCAGATTTACACAGCAGGTTGAGCCAGGACACAAGCCGCTGCTCATTGAGCGCCATGCAAACTAACGCCTTAAACTCGGAGTCTGTGCTTCGCTTGAATCGTCTGTGCTCTTTGAGAACAGTGTGGATGGCCCATAACAGAGACTGCTTGGGTGTGACCGTCACAGGGCCGCCCCCTACAGGCAAACTGAAAGATTGTGAGAGCTGCCGGGCGGGCGATTCAACAAATGCCTGGCCGTTTTTGGAATGATAGTACTTGACGAAAAGCTCCCAGGGATGCAGGGTCTGAGGGGAAGAGCTGAAAGGGAGCAGGCAGGAAATGGGAGCCAGGACAAGACTCATGCCCTGAGAAGGAGCGTACAGTCCGTGGGCCAGCAGGTCCCGAAGCGCCATGGCCAGCTCTTTACGCACTGAAGCAGTGAGTTCGTCCCGAGGTCCTTCAGGCGTTAGGGAGGCAGAATAACTGACCACATGTTCGTCTAGAGAGCTGGGCTGATAGCGGGAGGCTTGCAGACGGACTCGCTCCACCGCTCCTTCAAGTTTCTGCAGGAGAGGGCCGTAATCTTGAGCTTCGGCACCCTGAGACCACATGTTTTGGGGCACGTGACCCGCGGCACACCCAAACTGGCTCAGAGCAAAGATCTGCAGCACCGCTAAGGCTTTCTGAATCAGCTGGAGCCCCGTTTCCCGCATCCGCTGAGCCTGTTCGGGATCCACTGTGGATGGAATAAAAAAATTTCAAGTTCGTTTCTTAACTTTTTAACGTGAAAAATGTGTATTATAAAGTGAAATCACCTCGCTTCATTCCTCCAGAGGCTCCAGTGTTTGGTCCGGCTGCCTGGGTCTGCTGGCTCTTCGCACCATCATTTAAAAGAGGGTTCCCCACTTCATCTGAGAAGGGCAAGATCAGTCAGGTGAATCTGAATGCATTTATTTATTACTCTAAATAATCAAGTCAAGTTGAGCTTTATTGTCATTTCGCTAAATTTGTGGGCACACAGTGGATCGAAATGTCTCTCAGGACCACAGTGCTACTTAATCATGAATATGAACATAACCTGGGATGTAAGAGCTAATTTAGCTCTTATGCATAACTAACATAGCTGAGTGAAAATATAACTATACTAACTATGCAAGTAACATCAGAATTACTTACTATATACACCCAACCTAAGACAGACTATACAAATACTTTTAGGCAAGACAAGTTTATTTATATAGCACATTTCATACACAGTGGCAATTCAAAGTGCTTTACATAAACAGAAATGAAATTGAAGAGTAAGAAAATAAAAAACAAATAATAAAAAAACAGATAAAAATGTGTTAAAACAGGTTATAAAAGAATGAAAAAGAAAAAGAAAGACACAATAGTGTGATCTGTTGGACGTAGCACAGTGCTCATTCATTAAAGGCACAGCTAAACAGATGTGTTTTCAGTCTTGATTTGAATGTGCCTAATGTTGGAGCACATCTGATCATATCTGGAAGCTGATTCCAGCAGCGGGGGGCGTAATAGCTGAAAGCAGATTCACCCTGCTTTGACTGAACTCTTGGAATTTCTAGTTTATATGATCCTAAAGATCTGAGTGATCTGTTAGGTTTGTATTCAGTGAACATATCTGTAATGTATTGAGGTCCTAGTCCATTTAGTGATTTATAGACAAGTAGTAATACTTTAAAATACTTTAATTTTACATAAGACAGAAAAATATTGTGCAAGATATTGAGGTATTTTAAGGTTGAAGAAAACAAGATTTGTGCTAAATTTACAAGCAAATAATGTTTACCTTATTTAATATTTGTACGATGGAGTTATGCATATAGTGTTTCTACAGGTGGTTTGTCAAGCCCGCTTACCTGTGTGAAGCACACTTCAGAAAGGTACAATTTTTTTTCAGACATATGAGTCAGTGTAAAAAAGTGTCTGGTGCAAATGTGCAAACAGGTGCAAGTGTCTACGAAAGTGTCAGAGAGATAAATGTATGTTTTTTTTACATGTGCTTTAAAGGTTTTAGGGAGATTAAACTCAAAACAGGTCAGCATTTTTGCAAAGGAAACCAGTGAATTGTACATATTAAAAGTCAATAGTACATATTACAGTTTGGGGTAAGATTTTCATTATATAATTTTTAATGTACTAATACTTTTTCATTAAACATGTAGTTAAAAAAACTACTCTATGAAGGATCTTGAAAAAAGTACCACAGTTTCTACAAAATATGAAGCGGTTTTTCAACATCTGTTAATAATAAGAAATGATCAGAATGATTAATGATGGATCATGCGACACTAAAGCTTCAAAGTCCAAGAATTCAGACCAAGACAAAGACATATTATTCTGTACAAAATAAAATTTTGTCTGCTGTATGACTGCATTTGAAGTTGCTAATTAACTATTAATATATCTCTTCACCATTGACACTGTTCTTAAACTTGATTTAATCAGACATTAACTAAATTGATGAGGATAATGAGACAACTGTCTTCTGTTGAGCTTCTTTATAAGAATACATAAATGCAGCCTTGATGAGCATAAGAAACTTCTTTCTATATCAATAAAAAAAACTATCAATAAAAAAGGCAGATCTCCTCACCCTGTATGAAGTTTATGAACATCTCCAGGTCTCTGATCTGGGTTTTGAGCTGCTCAACCAGCTGCTCTTTGACTCGAGCCGGGTTGACTATCTGAGCTATAGCGGCGTCCACTCTCTGCCGGAGCTCCTCTGGTGTGAGATTGCCAATGTCTTCATTCAGATTCACATCAAGCTTCTTGATCAGCTCATCGATGATCACCTACAGTATTAGAACAATTTCATTTAAAAAGATTTGTTTGATAAAATTGTTCAGGCCATCTAAGGTACAGCTGACTTTTATACTTCAGTAAAGAAGAGTTTTTTTCTTAGCTAAAACCTTGTCCTTTTTTGTTTTGTTAAATGTTTGTCAAGGGCTATCAATACTTTTAGAGAAAATAAAAAAAAACATGAGACAATTAAACAAATTAAATAACCATGGCTTCTGATCAGTGGTCCTGAGCAAATTCACAACAGTCTGGAGCACAATCGTCCTGTTGAGGTATGTGCTGGTGCAAATTTTCTTTTATGTAATGTTTTTGTTTGTTTGTTTTTTTGATGACTTTAAAAGAGCTAGTAGCCACTGACTTGTGTATTATCATGAATCACTAAGGAGAACCACAGTTTCATGATCTTCTTTGATGTTCTTTCTAAGAAAAACGTTATTTACAGTCTACAGAAGTCCTTAAAGTCCTTTCTTGTTTTCTCGTGACCATGACTTCTTATTCACAAGTATTCTTGTGATCTGGACATATCAAAAAGTTGTTTTCTCGTTATTACAATTAAATTTTCTGTTGACCTCGACATACAAGTTGTTTTCTCATTATCACAACTTAACAAAAGTTGTTTTCTTGAGTTTATGATCTATTATTTTTCTGCTAAGAGGATTTCCTAGACACGCACATAATAGCTTCATATCGCATTATTTGTAGAGATTCACTTTTGAAAGTAATTGTAAATAACTTGTGTAAATGACACATAAGCAAAAGCAGGATCTTCATCATTCTTCATAATATACTATGTATTACTAACTAGAACCTACGCTGTAAAATGGTAACTGTTGAGAGAATACTATTGTAAATAATGATAAATAATCTTTTCCAGTACTGGGTTGCAGCTAGAAGGGCATCCGCTGTGTAAAACATATGTGGATAAGTTGGTGGCTCATTCTGCTGTGGCGACCCCTGATGAATAAAGGGACTAAGCCAAAGGAAAATGAATGATTAATGATAAATAATCATATACACGAATATAATCATGAATGTACATTAATCATGAGCATGTGCGTTTGAGCTCATATTATAATTTATGGCTGTTCTGAACACCCTTATTGTGTTGCATGGGATTATTTCTGAAGGTGGCCAATAATATTGACCTTAGTAGCTTTTACTTTTTTAAAAACACATTTCTTTTTTATATTATAGCTCATTTAAAAAAAGAAAAGAAAAAATAACAGAAATACTGTGAAAAATTCCTTAAAAAGCATAAAAAATTCACAGGAATAATATATTTGTTCTCAACACTAGATCCGCGATTTTTTTTTCATTTATGGGTGAAATATTCTTCTGAGGTGAACTAATAAATATTATTAATAAATATAAATAAATTATATAAATCAATTTTAAATACATATAAATAATAAATAGTAATAGCTAAATAATATTCCCCGACGAAAGTTTTAAAAAGCAAATCCCAAGACAAACCTTGACACAACAGTTGTCACTGATGTCAACAGAATGAGAGTGTATGATCAGACTTACCCTCTGTCTCTCCATGACGACAGACTGAGGCAGTGAGTCATAGCTGCCCTCCTGGTAGGCGAAGCGTTCCAGGTCGTCGAGTTGCGTCTTCAGCTGGAAAATCAGTTCCTTCTGCTTCTTTCTCTGAGCTTCCAAGCGTTCCCTCTTCTCCCGTTCACTCTGCAAATTTTACGAGCACAAACACAAAGTCAAACGAACTAAAGTCAACCACAGTGTTTACATTTTGTTGTGATCTGAACATATTTGCATGTGCTCCTGAGAATAATAATGAGATTTTTAAAATTAGTTTAGCTTTGCTCATCCAGTGTTGCAATGCAGTTTAGAAACGACATTGCAAGAAACGTAACATAACCATAATATTTTGTATATTTTGTATATAAGTATGCTTAATAGGCTCAGAGGAACTAAAATGTAACCAATTAATATAAAAAGAAAATCAAGTCAATTGTGTCATACCAGGAATAACGTAAGCATAAGCAGAAAAGACTGCACAAGGCCAATGTTATACTCACCAATTCATCCTGCAAGCAAAGTGTGTGCAGAAGAGGAAATAAGGAGAAAGGAAGACATTTTAATAGCGGTAACAAGATACTTCAACATACGAGAAGTTACAGGAAGAGATGAAGGGATAGAGTGACTTTCCAGTCTTCCTCGTACAGTATTTGATATTTTGTGCTGATAAGGTGTTAAAATAACACAAAACAAAGCTTTTCAACTACACAGATGTGTGTGTGTGTGTGTGTGTGTGTGGGATGGGCTTTCCTTCATGTACTTTTTTCAGGTGTCTGAACAATAACATGATGATTAAATGAGACATGCTGCAAGAATACATGTAGCAAGAGCTCATTATTCCACTGAATTATCGTTTTTCCACTGCCTTCCACTGTAAAAACAACAACAGCATATATTGGGCATCTGTGGTATGCTCTCCCTATTTAACTTTAAATGTATATCACATAAATAATTAACTAAAACACTTCTATATGTCACTATATCATATATATTTCTCCCCAAATTGCCAGTATCTCTTTCCATGTTTGTTTTTATTTGCAGCTTGTAAGATGCTATTTTTCTTTTCTGATATTACCAATATGTATGTAATGTTTCTAAAACAGGTAATTACAATATTTGTTATCTGTCAAAATGTCTGAAATCACTTTATTATTATTATTTTTAATTAAGCTATGATTGAAAACATTACGAGTATACATGGATAACTAATATTGACTTAAAGAAATAAATAAACTTATCCACAGAAATAAAAAACAAATATACATGTGCAGCACTATAATGCATTGTAAAAGATATTACGAATGTAAAATAAACCATAAAACATGACTCCCTCACGTGAGGGATATTGATGTTTGGGATTCAGCACAGCAGCATATAATAGATATCATCTATCATCTTTATCATCAAGTTTCATCAGCTTTACATCACTTTATTCAGAGGAAAAAAAGGGTTTGGTTTGTAGAAGATAAGCATAGGACTGTTTTCAAGGTATACCCCAGTTTGGAAAAGTCAAGGTTTTAAAACCGGCCAAATGTTCTGCTATACCTTTCTAAAGGAATGTGTAAGATTATTTATTTAAGTATTTAAGGTTTGTAGGGCAACAGTATCTCCAGCAGAAAAGATATACAAAGATACCATTTTAAATGGTAAAGAAATCTGTGCTTCTGAACCTAATTTAGACTGCAGAAGTCGATGATTCAGTTGAATTATTTAGCCTGACATGTTTCTCAAAATAAAATATATTGTGTTCAAAGGGGGAAAGGATTTTGTTTTTTACCCAGACATTTAAACACAATATATTTGAGCAGAATCACAATACCGTTAGCAGTGATATTTTACCCAAGGTTATCACACCTTCAGAATCTTATGCATAGTAGAAGATTATTATAAAAGAAACAGCATTGCATGCTAAACTGGACTTAATCCTCAAAAAAAAAAAAAGCCGAATTCTACAAAACAGCTGGTCTAACTGGACTTCCAGCATGGCCAAGTTTGCATTTGGATTTTCTGTCTGAGCTGGTGGGAAAGTGACCAACCCACTTGCTTGAGAGATACTAGCCTAGATGGCTAATCATCTATCTATCTATCTGTCTGGTTTAATATGCGTGTTTTTATTTTCCTTGTTCATGAAACCATATTGAAACTCACAGAGTTTTCCAGCATATGAGCGTCCTGCGCCCTGCAGCCGACGACATGCGGGCATCCTCTGAAAGCGAACTCCTCGAGCTCCAGCAGCATCCTCTCCTTCTCATCGCTCTGCGCGTGCACGATCTGCTTCAGGCGAAACTGAACCTGAGCGAAGTGGGATGTTAAAGCGAGGAGCGATGAATTCAGCTGTTCCTGCTCGTCCTCCAGCTTCCGCAGCCTGGAGACCATTTCCCCATCGCTGGAGGACACAGAGCCAGCCTGCGCGCCCCTCTTCCAGTGCTCATCCTCCGGGTTGGCCACGGCTCCCACGGGCGCCCAGCGCTCTCCGGCTCCCGTGAAGGCAGCCTCGCTGTCGGAAGTGGACAAATCCTCCGTCGACATGAGACTGACAGTTGAAGGCGACAGCCTCGCTGCCTTTCACCAAAAATAACTTCGACCAACTTAAACTGACGCGCAGTTTGCTTTTTGTCAGATGTAAATGCGCGACCGCTGCTTCAGCAGGTGCAGCGCAGTATAATACTTACGTCCTCA
>CAIGQQ010004433.1:6034364-6051433 GCA_903798035.1 Danio albolineatus | reverse complement strand
ATGATAGATAGCATATATATTATCTGATAGGCAGCATATCTTATCATTAAAAACTCCTAGCTATTTTTTGGGAGGTAGAAAAATCTGACAGGGTAGGACAAAACAACAGAATACTGGACACTTACCAAAGCCTTATGTATTGGACACTATCTAGTTTGAGGGATGAGCTGTATACTTGGATGATGTTGAGGTTTATAGACCTTGGAACAACTTTGCTTCATTTAAGTCCTGTTCAAACACTTGCTGAGACTGAGGTAACCTGATCTTGCCAAACTGGGTTTTCCAGGGCCGTGCTAAACTATTCAGACTTATTTTGGGACAGGGTTTTGCATAGTCTGTGTGAGCTATAGCACGGTGGCTCAGTGGTTAGCACTGTCACCTCACAGCATGAAGGTCGCTGGTTCAAGTCTTGGCTGGGCCAGTTGGCATTTCTGTGTGGAGTTTGCATGTTCTCTCAGTGTTTTCGTGGGTTTCCTTAGGGTGCGCCCGTTTCTCCCACAGTCCAAAGACACACGCTATAGGTGAATTGCTTGAAATAAATTGACCATAGTGTATGTGTTGGACTGTGTGTGTGTGTGTGTGTGTGTGTGTGTGAGAATGTGAAAGAGTGTATGAGTGTTTCCCAGTACTGAGTTGCAGCTGGAAGGGCACCCCCTGTGTAAAACATATGCAGTTGGTGGTTTATCCGCTGTGGCGACCCCTGATAAGCAAGTGACTGAGCCGGAGGAAAGTTAATGAATGAATTATATGATTTTCTGCTCAAGACATATCATATTAGTAAATTATATCACTTTTTTATATCGGTAGTGGCTCCTTTATCCATTTACAAAATGTGCAAAATGTGTGTCTCTACACATATTGCTGTATTAAAACCGTCAGTACCTTTGGCATGGGGCAGCACCCCCACTGGCCATCTTCAGCCTGACAACATGTAGTGTCTGCAGGACACTCCGACGTCCCGTTTCCACAAAGAACAGTCTGAACTTTTACTAAAAACAATAACACATTCAAATTACTTCAGTTGGTCATATTACAGTAAAACTTCTTTAAAGTTTGTTTTTCTCGTCAATATCTCTAGCCCCCCTTAACTCTGTTCCATACCTTTTCGTTTGACGCACAAGCTGCTGTCAGTACTGCATTCATGGTCATTTGGGCAGCAGTGTTTCCCATCCGAACATGCAAGGCCCTGAAAATGACAAGGATATGGTATATATTTGCAAAGAAAAGAATATAGAATAGAAGATAACACACCTCCATTCATACACATGAAAACATGAGTGACCGAGATTGTAAGCTCTTCTTTACATGAAGATATGTGACCAACAGAAGACTGGAAATCATTTCGAAACCTCTTAATTTATTAATAATAATAATAAAGAAATACAAAAACTTCAAGGGCCAGATATACAGCTTGCCCCAGCATTAAAAAAACGACTCTCGGCTATTATTAATGACATTAAACGGATAGTAATGAAAAAAAAAAAAAAATCTGTCATCATTTACTCACCCTTGTTTCAAACCTTTATGAGTTTCTTTCTTCTGTTGAACACATAAGAAGATCATTTGAAAAATGTTGGAAACCATTGATTTTCATAGCACAGATTTTCAGCTTTCTTCAAAATATATTCTTTTGTGTTCAACCTAAAGAAGAAACTCATTATGTTTAAAAGGACTTGAGGGAGAATAAATAATCAGCATTTTTTCATTGTTTGTGAACTATTCCTTTTAATTGTAAAATACACATCAAAAAGGTCGAAATCAGTTATTTTTTTGCAGCTGCCCTTTTTGCATTCATTCATTTTCTTTTATTAATCTGGGGTCACCACTGCAGAATGAACCGCCAACTTATCCAGCATATGTTTTACTCAGCGGATGCTCTTCCTGCTGCAACCCATCACTGGTAAACATCTACACTCCTACATACTCACTCACACACATACGCTATGGATAATTTAGCTTACCCAATTCACCTATACCATTTTCTTTCTACCAAGTCTTTGTACTTTTGGGGAAAACCACATAAACACGAAGAGAACATGCAAACTCCACACAGAAATGCAGGCTGTCCTAACCGAGGCTCGAACCAGCGACCTTCTAGCTGTGAAGCAATTAAGCTACTCACTGCGCTACCGTGATGCCCCCCTTTTACATATGCACTTAAAAGACACATCCTTTAGGCCTGTGTTAGCAAATTACACACCCCTTATCATCATCTATGCTTGCATACAACCTAATTTGCACTGTTCTTGGTAGATTACTCTTTTATGGAAATGAGCCGCTGCGTTTCATCTGAGATCTTTTATTTGCACATTGCGAGTAGATCTTCATTTAGAATAGAAACCTGAGACTAGTTTAAAGGAATAGTTCACCCCAAAATGAAAATTACCTCCCTCAGGGGCTGGGCCGATAAACGGTATTACATACAATACAATACAATACAATACAATACAATATTTATTTATAAAGCACATTTAAAAACAACCGAGGTTGACCAAAGTGCTGTACATAGGAGTACTAAAGGGCAGAGAAGAAAGCAGAATATAAGAGAAACATTTAACAAATAAAAGCAATAAAACTATTATCAAGGAGTATTAAAAGCAAGAGAGAATTAATAGGTCTTTAAAACAGACTTAAACTCAGAGGTGGAGGGGGAAAGTCTAATGTGAATTGGTAGACTGTTCCAGAGTTTAGGACCTGCAACAGCAAACGCTCGATCTCCTCGTTTTTTAAGGCGCGTTCTGGAGACAGTGAGAAGATTGAGATCAAATCGTATCGAATCGTGATCAAATTTACGTCAATAACAATGATAAGCTCTGGACGTTTTTACTCTTTGTTGATCTAAAAGCCAATCACACAGCAGAAGTGTGCAACAATGGGAATCTAAAAGAGTGTTGATTTTAGTGACGTACCAAATTTTCAGTCACCGAAAATGTAACAGCCGAAAATATGTGATGCCACTTAATGGACCATCTAATCTTTGTGGCTACAGTCATTGTTGGGTTACTCTTTTAAATCTGAAAGCATTAACAAATCACTATTAAAAACTATCGAAATATATCATCATCATTCAATATGGAAAATAATTATCGAGATTGCATTATTGCCATATCGCCCAGCCCTACCTCCCTAATGTGGTTTTAAACCTTTAGAGGTAAATAAAAAGAATATATTTTGATAAAATCTGTTTGCTTACACCCATCGTTTACCATACTAAAAGAGTAAAATACTATGGAAATAAATGGGCGCCAGATACCAACATTTCACAATCAAAAGAACTTATTTTGTGTTCAACTGAAAAAAGAATTAAATAAAATAAAGTAAAGGGCAAGTCATTTCTAACAGAATTTTCATTTTGGGGTGAACTATGCCTTAAAGGGCTCGTGTTTTACCACCATTGATTTGTACACATTCAGCACACCACTTACTTTAGCCATGGCTGGTGTTTTGGGCTGCTCTTCCTGTAATAGTGTCACTTACCTGTGCTAGTGGACAGCAGCCGTATGATGTAGACATCAGCAGACAGGAGAACTCAGCAGGACAGGAGGACCCATCAGGACAGGTGATGTCGCTTTCACTTGCAGGCATTGAGAAGATCATTCTGAATGACTGAGAAACAGGGGTTATTAATAGTGCATGATGATCGCTACGAGTACTATCACTTACACTCTTGATAAATGGCTCACTTTGGGAAGGTCTGGCTTTTTAGCCGGTGTCCTGTCCACCAATGGCTGTGTATGTGTTGCATTTGTACATGTTAAGTCCTTAACACTGCACAACATGCCTTCGGGACAGCAGTGCAGATGGTCCTCGCAACACTCTCCCTGCAAACACACATAGGGAAGTTTTTAGTTCATTCTGATGACTTCCCAAACCTATAAGGGCTTATATATTGTAAAAAATAAATAAATAAATTTGTATCAAAATACAGCTCTAAATATTTTGCATATTTACATACAACTTTGATGTGATTTATAAGCTGTCTTCCTTGTGTAACAAATTTTAACTTTTACTTTGAGATATATTATCCTCACTTGACCTTAATCCTAAACCTTAATGTATGAACAGGTGCGGTCATTGGAATCTTTTGGCCAGAGACTTCTGGTCTCATTCACTTCCATTGATTTTTAGACGTTAACAGCTCGTTAAGCTTCTGATGTGCAAACTGATATTTTCTTATTATATTATTCTTCTTTTCATGTATAGTCATGAACACACTTAAGTGGTTTGACCATTTTCTGCTGTTTATTATTCCTCGTCATTTCTCCCATGGGCAACTGAATCGAAAGTTCTCAAACAATCGCAAAAACGAGTGCACTTCCGCATTGAAGAATAAGGTCAATAGGTTAAAAAAGCACCCATACAGTGTAAATGCCTATTAGATACCTTACTTTAAAAAGTGAGTAAATTCTATGCCTTAAAAGTGACAAGTGGACTTTATTTTAAAAAGTGAGTAAAGCCAATGTAACTTGGAACTGTTAAGTTGACAACTTAATTTTGATAATTATGCACATATTATCATAATAATTTGAAGACAACAGGTTTACTCAATTTTTTAAAGTAAAGTCAACCAACTACACTACCTGACAAAAGTCTTGTCGCCTATCCAAGTTTTTGCAACAACAAATAATAATTTGACTTCTAGTTGATCATTTGGTATCAGAAGTGGCTTTTATGAAAGGCAAAGGCCTCTAGATTACGCTTATTTAACCAAAATAAAATATGATCATGCCTTGATTTTTAATTATTTAATTAGGACAGTAAGGTCTGACTTTGCGTAGACAAAAGTCTTGTCACGTAACAGAAATAATGTACAGTATAGAACATAAAGTCATGGAAAAAGTGGAAAAAGAATTAATAATGGACGACTGCATCCATACATCTCTGCAATGACTCAAATAACTTATTAATAAAGTCATCTGCAATGGCAAAGAAAGCGTTCTTTCAAGATTATTTGGATTCGTCTTCAATGCCTCCTCCATCTTACCTCAGACATGCTCAATAGTGTTCATGTCTGTTCATGTACTGGTCTTCTGCAGTATTAGTGATGATTGGGATGCAGTTCAACAGATGATTCTATGGAAATATCTTCCTTCTGCCACTTTTTAAAATGATCAACTTGAAGTTATTATTTGTTGCTCTTACAACTGGGATTGATGACAAGACTTTCATCACATAGAGTACTTTACTTTTTAAAAGTATAGTCACCTAATCACTTATTTATTTAAATAATAATTTTTTAGGGGTTTTTACCTTTAATGTTTTTGGACAGTGGAAATTATAGGAAAGTGTAGGGAGCACAGACAGAGGAAGAGGATCGACATAGAATCTCAAGCTGGAAATCAAACTTGGGTCACCGTGAACACCGTAGTGCTACTGTATCACTAACCACTAGGCTTTTGGGGCCAAACAACTAATCACTTTTAACAGTGCACTGCATGTGTGTATATATTAAAAAAAGGTTTTGTCCAGTTATAAACATTGTTATCAGTTTTTTTTAGTAATTTAATAGGTGACTGTCCTGATATTTACAACTAAAGCAAGGGGTGGTCCAATACAATTTTTTTCAGTTGCAAATATTCTGTGTATCAACTGATTCAGATACCTATGCAGCACAGTTTTTTTAATCAATCTGTAATTTATATACATGTGATAATCTGAGGTATACAAACCCAATTAATAATCGCCATCATTACAGAAAAACAACAAATAAATAAATATTCATCATTTATGACAGAAGAATTATTACAGACTAGATTAGTGGACATTACAAGTAATAAAAACACTCACAAGCGCACAGTAATTGTCTTAAATTGAAATATTTGGTGATTTAAAAAAACATTGAGCACAAATAAAAATCAATTAAGTGTATTTTTTCGCTATTTCTGGTCTAATATTATGCATTACTATTTGCATTTATGAAAAATAAGAGACTATTATTAATATAGAAATTTAACTCTTCAGTTTCAGCTGCTGCTTTGTAATTTTTCATAGAACGAAGAGATAATGTATTGTGTATGTGTGAAAGAGCTTATCGAAAAACATACACCCAGCTGAATGTCACACGAGTTAGAAAGAGCAATAAACTCTAGTAAGATACAAGTTCCTTTATGCAAAACCATAGGCATGTATCTGCTGATTAAATATAATAGGAACACTGAATAATCTTGGAGAGAACTTCCTCATGTTTGTCAAAACCGAATGTAATACACACTGTTTTAATGGAGAATTACTGACAGACACAGAAGAGAATGAATGCAGAACTGTTGAAATACAATGCATGAAAACTTTCTCTTGCCCTAATGTCTTAACTAAACCACAGAATACAACAAGTGTAACATTGACTTGTGTCAGCATTCTAGCCAATTCTCAATCCAGCAAAAAAACAGTCAATACACAATTTAAGTATTGGATGGGTGATCACCCCAATAAAAGTTCATTAAAAATGTATTTCTTTCTTCAGCTTGACACAAAAGAAGATATTTCAGAGGATATTAGAAAGCAGCATGCATTGACTTCCATAGTCATAGTCCACTTCTAGTCCAACTGTTTATGAAAGTCAATGTCTTGTGTTCAACAGACTAAAGAAATTCATAAAAGTTTAAATGTTGAGGGAATTTTTTTATTTATTTATTTTTGGGTGATATATACCTTAGACCCATCAGCATTCCTAAGCACTCAGCGTAACATGTACCAACAGGTTAATCAAGTTGCACATCTGGTCATCTGATTAGCTTAATTTCTTTGAGCTCTTTGAATTGCAAAGTCATTAAAGAGTAAAGTGATTTGCATGTTCACACTATTGGAGTGCCTTATCATAAGCATTATAAAATAAGCTGACAGTGTGGATGTGTAAAGGGTGCTAGTAAAGACTATCTGACTGAACGTGTAACAAAAAAAAAAAAAAAAATGACAGACCACTTCATCTTCCATGTAACTGCATTTTTAGTGCATCTCTGAACTACTTTTTACCACCTAACTGCTATTATGTATCAGTTTCTCACTTGATGGAAAGGGCAGCAGCTGAAGCCACCAGCGGGATCCTGGCAGCAGGACTGGCCTGGTTCACACACTTCATTATTGGGGCACTGCGAGCAAATGACCAGGGTCACCACAGCGAAGCCTACTGTCAGTCTCAACATCTGGATGAAAAGAGAAAGTCGAAATAGGTCAGAAAAATTTCTTATGCAAACAAAATGATTAATGCAGTGAAAATGGAAAATTCTGCAACTGTAGTAGTGCATGTATAAAGTTAAGTCTTGTATCATTTCCTCTTTCACATCATGAAATTGGAGGCAGATGATCTCCAAAAACAACCTACGCTGACCTAAGAAACGGTGACTGAAAGTAATATTATAATTGTTATTAAAAGAAAGTCAGCAAATAAAATCGGCTAATAAAGTTTATCAGTGGCTTGTTGCCTTATTTCTGAGCAACAATAAGAAGTGTGGAATTTTATTCTCATTCTCGACAAATGGAAATACCCATATGTTTGCGAAATCACACTGTACAAATAAAAAACAGGAACTAATTAATTTTAGATACCAGTGTTTTTCTCTGTCATATAATTTCATAAACATGTATTCATGTCGGGCACATCAATAACCTTTTGTGAAGTAAATTTAAGAGACTATTGTGTTTTAATTCGACTTACTTTTTGAACAGGTGGATTTGTGAACAGCGGAAAGTAAATGATCAGTCCGTGGATCCTCAGGGTCCAAGTTACCGATCTGTGTGAGTAGAGAATATAAATCAATCTGACTTTATTTAAACACCTTATTTGTTTTCCAACATGAACAAACATATATACATGCATTTAAACTATAAATTAACAACACAACAACTACTACAAAACCTGAAGCTAACAATCTTGTTTCGGCAGAGAGTTTGTCAGTTTAATTCCCAGTTCATTGAAGGAAATAAATCTCGGACAGCAACAAATGACGCGTGATGATGGAAAATGATCCACGGAGAGCAAACACGTTTGCACGAAACTTTTACAATGAAGTCTGAAAAAAGCACAAGTGCTTCAGAGACTAATAAGAAAAATATATTGAAGTCTTACCGTGTCTCCTCGCTGCCTCCCCACACTGTGCTTGAATTAATTGAAGATCGCTCTTAAATGTTAAAATCTTCAAAGCTCCGCCTTATATTAGAGGTCTGCCTTTGGTTGCTGTAGCTGTCAATCATTAACAGATGTGCGTCATGTGTTTTAATGCATGGCAATATCCCTTAGGATAAAAAAATAATTAAATCTTATTGCTTTAAAGTAGCATCACGATTCACATGTATCTCTTTGAATAAATGAGTATCCTAAATAATTAATGTAAGGTTGTTATTATGAATAATAATCCTACTAACATAGGAATCAATAAACGTCCATGAACAAAACGGAAACCTATTTTCTTCCATAACCTTTTGGATACAGTGGAGTGCAAATTTTCGTTTGAAGCACTCGCTGCATATATTGTATTTAAGTAGACACACATATATGAAAGTAGATAAAAATGTAAATAAAACGTGCCATTAGCCTGCTCGGAACGCCCAGACCTACCTGAAACGAAAGCGAAACCGCAGTGACTGCTCGGTTTGCTTGATCACGGTAGGCCTACGTGTTGCTCTCATTTGTCTACTTATGATTATGTTCAAAATGATTAATCATGACACGAAAGAAGTATAGATGTTGGGATTTTAACGGAAAGTAAACTTATGTCACACAAGTTACTGTTAGACTGAATTGTTATTATAAAGTTAATGCCGTGCAGACTATATCACAAGTGAAAGTGTAGCCTATTGTCAACATTGTTCTCGCCATTTTAAAAAAGACCAAAAGGTAGTTTATGATAACATACTTAGCTAAATATTTCATATTCGATGTGATTTATCCTCACATCAACTCATATCAATATGCATGGTTAATACACTTTTACTGTAATAAAATCATTGTTTGATTTTCTCAAAGGATTTCTTGTGTCAAACTTTGTGAAGTTCATACTAAAGCTTAACTTTAGTTTAACTTTAGGTTTAACTTTTTAGACCTTTATTATCTGTTCAGTGAGATACAAATCTTTACGATTTGCTGAAAAACAATATTTTAAAAGGTTTTAAAGATTGTAAACAAGTGTCTAGGTAAACATAGGCTACTTTCTGTTTTCTCACAGGTGTTTACGTCAATAGAAATGTCTACTGAGGTAAAGGAAGTGCTTTGACAAAGAATTTATTATTATTAGATTCTATATGCAGCATAATAACCGTTTTATGTGTCAACTCAGGATTTCTGCGATCTAATGGAATGTGAGTCTTTGGGATCCCAGGACAATGTACAGATGGAGTTGAACAAATGCAAGGTGTGTGAACGACTTGTAAATCTGGACAGCTGCCAACCAGATTACAAACGCTAAATGATTGTATTTTGTTATTTTTCCACAGAAGCAATACAAAGCATTGCTGAATGAGCAAAAAATAATGAAAGATGGCATTGAGAGCAACAAAGACTTTGCCAAAAAATTTAGAGAGCGAGCTGAGGAGAAGGAAAAGTCATACAAGGATGAAATCAAGAAGCGTAGTGCAAAAATTCAGTTTGACAAGGTCTGTTATTAAATATAGACATTGTTTATATCTGTCTGTCTGTCTGTCTAAATGGGATCTTCTGTGTGCAGGAGAAATGCAGGACTATAGAAACTCAAAATAATAAGCTGCAGATGGAGATCCTGAAAATCAAAGAGGAGTTGCAAAGCCTGGACAATAAAAAAGGCAGCCTGAAAAAGCAAACTGAGGTATCAAAATATATTGTATAAAAATAATATTATAATAGTTTCTGAACCGAACGGGCCAGTACAATGCTAGCTGATATAGCATATACGCTGATATAACTCTAATCGCCTTCTATATGAGCTCCTATATTCTTATAAATGTGTAAAATAAAAGAGAATAATTTAACTGGGAGATTAATGACTCTCTACACTAACTCCACAGATCTCTACAGCGGTGCCTGAGAGGAAGGTTGTATTTGAGGGAAAGACGAAAGATGGTGCACATGCTGTGAGTTTTGACGTGAAAACCCATATAGTTTATGCGATGGAGGGTGGAACGGCCCTGATCACCTTTGAGGAGGAGGATGGTAAGTTAAAGTCTGAACTTGTCTCATAACACACATCAGCAAATTAACTTTTTAGTCATCTCAACTTACATCGATCAAACTTACAAAAAATATTAAGTTAAACATTGTATAGCTTAAAAAATTAGTTGAACCTCAATTACAATAAGTTTAAATATATTTGTTGTATTAACTTTTTGTCATTTTGTCATTACATTTGAGGAATCAATAACTGTGTGCAAATTCAAAGCCTGCATACTTTATACTTGAACCTAGCGTTTAGAATGGGGTGATATAACTTATGAAGAACAGCTCTGACAACTGCCATTCATTGAGTAGCAGTAATGTTTGCACTATATAGTTCATAGTACTATATAACAGGAGATAATCAGTCCACGATCCGAGTAGTATGTCTGAATTTAAAGTGAGTATAGGTGAGAAATTGCAGGATGGGGATTCTGGGATCCATTGGGATTCGGAAAAGATATCAGTGATCCTAATATCATAACATATCTGTGATCAAGGGCCAATTTTTAGAAGTTGAGAATTAAATATATTTTTAAAGTCGAATAAAAGCTTTCCATTAATGTAGGACAATAATTGGCAGAGATGCAACTATTTCAATAAAACTTTATATAAATATTGAGAAAATTACCTTTAAAGTTTTAAAAGATTAAAGATTAAGTTCTTAATAATGCATATTACAAAACCAAATGTAAGTTTTGATATTTTACAGAAGGAAATTTACTAAATGTCTTCATGACACACAATCGTTACTTAATATTCAAACTGCCGATTAACAGAGACGTTTTTTCAACACATTTTTAAACAATTGCTTTAATAACTAATTTGTTAACTACATTCTTTTGTCTTTGCCATTATGAGTACAGTATTTAAAGGCCTAGGCATTTCATTGGACAATAGTGGTTGGCTCTGTAGCCAATTGAAAAAAAAAATCTTAAGGGGGCTAATAATATTGACCTTAAAGGAAAAAAAAAAAGGAAAAAAAAAACAAAACTTGTTTTCAAGCTCAACTAAAAGAACTAAGATTTTTTCCAGAAGAAAAACATGGTAACACTTTAGTTTAGGTCACAATTCATGCTTTTAACTACTGCTTATTGACTATTATTAAGATAATAACTGTTTGTTACTACTTATAATGTATGATCTTGTTCTGCATTCCTAATCTTACCCAAAACTTAAACCGAACTTATACCTTACTAACTATTAATAAACAGCTCATTAGTAGTTTATTAAGCTAGCAGTAGTGAATGGTTTGTACAGTGAATTGTGACCTAAAGTGTTACCAAAAATATTACGTTTCGTTGCTCCATTAAACATCACTCAACATAAAAAAAAAAAAAAGACTAAAACTTTTACAGGAAGGCAAATCCTTCCATAATGAATTTATAAATACATATAAACCTAACACTCTTCTGTTACTTCATGTTTAGTGGCTCAGAACATATTGAGCCAGCAGAAGCATGTGGTGGCGCTCGGGGAATGTGCCATCACTGTACAGGCTAAACCCATCCAGTTCCTGGTACCCGGCTATGTTGAGGTAACGGACACAAGCTGACCTTCGTTTTCCTGTTGAACTGCTTATTTTAGTTTGCATTATGATTCTTTTGGCAAACATGTTGGCCAAACAAATCATCTTAAATGTTATTTTCTCTCTCGTTAGATGGAAACACAAGTTTGCTCAAACAGAATCTTAGTCTCCAATTTGCCAATAGAAGAACCAGAGGAACGAATACTAGACAAACTGGACATCCACTTCTCTAAGAAGAGGAACGGAGGTGGTGAGGTGGAGGACAAAGACATGCTGCATGACTCCAAGACTGTGGTTATCACATTCATGGAGGATAACAGTAAGTTCACCACATTAATTCAGGCGGTAACGTCTACACCGTGTCTCAAAAAAACAAGCAATGATACAACATACAAAATTAAGACTGCTTATACTACAGGAATAAGAATGACTAACCTTTGTACAGTTATAACAGCGCAATATGTGCCTTAGAATAATCCTTCTATTTACTTTCCGCGGCGATGACGATATGATGGCGTAATGATGACGTAATGATGACGTATTTATTTTAGCTGCAAAAGGCTTAAATAAAAATGGTGTTTTCGAATGAAGATAAGAGTTTGAGCAAAGGTTTACGGGAACTGAAAGACTGTAGTGCTTCACGGTTTATTTGTGAATTTCCGACTAAAACTGCACGAAAGGTGGATTGGATTACTTGTTGGCGAAAATTGGTCGCACTGGATCAGTATGTGGTGTGGCGGAGAGTGATCGTCCACTCTGTCATGTGAGGGACGCTGACAACGGAGTGCAGGTTTATTATGAGAATGCTCAGGCAGGCAACGGTCAACAGGGTCAAACAGGTACTTGCAGGCAAATCGAGAAAAGTGGTCTATAAACAGGCGTATGGTCGGCACAGGCAGCAAGCAACGTAAACAAACAAAACAAAGCAAGGGTCAAACACGGCAAGGCAAAGAAAATGCAACGAAACGTCACAAAACAGTAAACAAGACTCAGCAACTGGTTTGTGTGTCTGTGCTGCTTTTAAAGTCCATGTAATCAGTTCTGAACAGCTTCAGCTGTGAGTGTTAGCAATAAGCTGAAAACTGGAACAGGTGTGAGTGTGTGGCGCATGACAGGATTTGTAGTCCATACGTTGACAGACTTGTAGTCCTGAGTGAAAGTGAATGATTCCCAGCAATCTACAAGCCTAGATCGCTGGTTATTGTGACACACGCACAGCCCGTACTGTTGGAAGCAGAAGAAGGAGGTAATGCGATGATATAAAATCAGGTGAGGAGGAAAATGGATACATATCATGTAATTTCATCAATTTACCATCTAATTACAAGATATAATGAAAGTTGGAGGTATTTTGGCAAAATTCTGACTGATTCTGAGAATTTTGAGACACGATGTAGATGGCATACAGCCATACAATCTTGGGGTACACTGTAAAAATATCCATACATTAGCAGTTTTCCGTATTTTGGGATTGATGTTTTTATTTTTATTTCCCCTCGTTTATTTACGTTTTTGAATTGCATTATGGAACCTTGATCTTTCTTCCAACAACTTTTAAACTTTAAAAGTTAAACTTTAAAGTTTAACCTTTTAAAAGTTTAATTTTACCTATTGTCTGGGTTGGTCTTAACCAACCTGGTAATAAATTGGTAATAAATTGCAAGTACATTTTCTGTTATTTTACAGGCTTATTTCTCTCTATATTGTTTCTTATACTTATTATATTATCGCAAACTACTAAAATGTCAGTAAAAGTCACTTTGTTAAACTGTAGATTTGAATTTTCAACATCAAAAGTCAACAGAGCAGAAATCAAGATCTCATAATGCAATTCACAACTGTAAATAAATGAAAAACACTTGTGAATTACAAAACACGGAAACTGTTAACTAACATGTTTTTTTACAGCGGAGGGGAAGACATTAAAAAAAATACAGTTTAATGGGTAATTTAATAAATAATATGAATAATGCTTGGTAAAATTACTTTTTTACATGACTGTGTTGGGTTTAGGGTCAGGGTAGACATGAATAAAATACTATTATAGGATAATTTTAATAAACAGTAGAAATAATTCTCATTAACATCCGGCCGCAGCTGTATTCCTATTAGCAAAAACCCATTTAGACTGACACATATCAGCATATAGGGGCAACAGAACAGATTCTGATGCTTGTTCCTCTTTTATCTGCAGTTGCCAAACCTCTCACTGACAAACAGGAACATGAGGTAGACTTTGGTAAAAGGAAGCACAAGGTGAAGGTCACTCCATTCCTCAATGGCAAGATTTCAGAGATGAAGGTAAGAAGCTGAGCATGTCACCATCATTTAAACTGTTAAAGTGCTACTATTGTGCTACGCTGTAAAAATATATCCGTTAATTTTTTGTTTTTTAATATTCAAGATTTTTTTCATTTATTTATGGTTTTCAGTTGCAACTATGGAACCTATGGGTTCCTCAAACAGCTTTCGAAGTTTAAAAAAAGTGACTTTAATTGACATTTCTAATATTTAAAAGTGATATATTGCCTGGGTTGATGTTGTTAATTATGCTAAAAAAAGCCTGGTAATAAACTGCCAGTACATTTCTTGTTACTTTACAAACGACTCAATTCTCAATATATTATTTCTCATACAATATTGTAATGTGAAGTGGCGCTAACAACGGCGGTGGATCCAAACGCAGGTTTATTAAGAATGGTCAGGCTAGAAATGGTTAACACAGGAGCAAACAGATGTATACGGGCAATCCAGAATCATAGTCAAATATACAAGTAGATGGTCAAAAGGCAGGCGGCAGACAGAAAAAACAATAAAACAAAGCAAGGATCAAAAACACAGCAAGACAAGACAAGGCAAGGAAAATGTGTTGTAATGTTCACAGTACAGATAAACAAGACTCAGCAACTGTTTGTGTGTGTGCATGTGTCTTAACAGCCCATGTTATCAGTCTTTGAGCAGCATCAGCTGTGAGTGTTTGCAATCAGAAAGTATCTAGGCCAGGTGTGTGAGTGGTGCATGACTGGAACTTGTAGTTCTTTTGCTGGCAGATTTGTAGTTCTGCAACAATCTTCAGCTGCTAGATCGCTAATGATCTCAACAAATATGTTGGTTCAAGCTACTAAAAATGTGAATAAAAGTCACTTTGTTGTCAATAAAACTACACAGTTCAATTTTCAACATCAAAAGTTGACAGAGCAGTGAACTAGGTCCCATAATGCAATTCATAACCATAAATAATAGGAAAAAAGCCTATTCATGTGAATCATGAAAAACGGAACCTTTTAATTAACGGGTATTTTTATAGTGTATTGTTAACGCCTGCAATTCTGCTACAATAAATAATCTTCATGACAGTTGGTTGTTTTTTTAGTAATATACATTGCAAAATCTAAGGTCAAATAACACTTAAATTCTCTCATAATATACACTGTAGCGTTACCTCTTTTCTCATTGTCTGAAAAAGATTAGTTTAAATGAAAGGTTCACCAAAAAAATTTACATTTTCCAGTTTCCAACCCCGATTTATTGTTGAAACACTAAGTAAATTTCTTAATATAAAAAAAATCATAATGTTTTCCTGAATAAAGGTGTCATACATGTCGAATGCCAAAATTATCATTCTAAAATGTTCAGATTTTTAGGTGAGTGTTCATTTTAAGGTTTAATTCTGTTCAGATTTCTTCTTTCTGAGAGTATGCTGTGCTCTGATTGGTCAGATGGCATATAGGTTTTCGCAGGAAATACAACTGGAATAAAAGTCCAAAAATCAGTTAACTTAATTTATCCCACACTATGATCATGAAGTATGCAGATGGTTTACATTCAAGCCTTACATACCATGGACACTTTGACAGTAGTAAGTGGATCGTTTCTGTCTTTCAGATTAGCAATTCAGTGTGTATGCGCACAGTTCTGCTTACTGGCATTCCTGACATCATGGACAAAGACAACCTGCAGGACAACCTGGAGATCCACTTCCAGAAGACGGCTAACGGTGGTGGAGAGGTAGAGGCCATCGTCTACAACCCTCTGGGCCAAACCAGCACTGCTGTGTTTGATGAAGACTCTCCTAAAGACAGCCAGACTGAATGAGAAAGCTCAGAATGTTAATGCTGCCTGCCTGTACACACACAAAAAAAAGAAAATGAATGCACAGCAGACTCCGTCATCTCCTGATTCCATCTGCTTGCAGAACGACGATGCAATTTCTATTTACTGCGATCTTTACCTCATGAGTCTTTAAAGAGTATAAACAATATAACAATCAGTCTCTCCAGGAGGTTTTTGTGAGTTTAACAAATCTTTAGATAAAAAAAAACATTTTTACGAGATTTTTGTGTATTTTCACAGCAAAATAAAAGATTTTAAGCTAATAATGCCATAGGTTTTGAGAACAGCTGGCCTTTTGGGCAAAAAGATATATCAAATAAATATCCTTGCAAAATCCTGGAGGGATTGAGTTATGTACTAAATACTACATGGATACTTTTTTCTCTCGTTTAAAGTTCTTAGTTATTTCTTGTTTTCTGATGATAAAAAATGTTGGCAGATAGAGGTATGGTTATGGGGGAATCTAAAAAAATCTTAAAATGATTGCTATCTGTACATGAAAACAACATCTTGAAAAGAACATAGCCCTGAATAAACCCGCAAAAACTTTCCTTTGGTACACTAGAAGAAAACATGAAACAAATCCAAAACCTAATGATAAAAATACTCCATGCATGCACATCATAAAGTATTTTATCATTTAAAACTTTCTTTGTTAAATGTATAAATATGTATACTATACATTTCTCTGTCACTCTCTCTCTCCTGTGATTCTTACAATAGTGTCAATACAAAAGATTTTTTGTTTTACAAATATCAAAGAAAGCTGAACAAATACTACTATGGTGTGTCTATATGTAACAATTTAAATAACAGATCTTTTTTTTTTTTGGTTATTGCAATAAAAAGAAAATGTTATCAAAAAGTGTCCTAAAATATTAAAATAAATCCACAAATATTAAGCAGTTTTATTATTTATGAATTTATTTTAAAACATAATTTAGAACAAAATATCATTTTACGCATGTTAATATATGTGGATTAATGATGTAAAAAGCGTATGCGTGCCTGGAAGCAAACATGTATTTAAATGTTTATTTGTAGTTGGCTGGCAGAAATGTTGAGTAAAAATATTAAACTTGGGCATAATTGATTTTTTATTTTTCTATTTACATTATCATTTACTTAAAAACAAAAAAAAGAAACACTAGGCAAACAATTAGTGGCGATAAGGAAGGGAATAAACAAAAGAAAAGTGAAATATATATACAGTTTAGTTGCTGTACAGTGCACTGCACAGTTCAGTTTAGAAAAGTGAAATATATATACAGTTTAGTTGCTGTACAGTACACCTGCACAGTTTAGAAACTG
>CAIGQQ010004433.1:5955718-6009364 GCA_903798035.1 Danio albolineatus | reverse complement strand
ATATATATATATATATATTATTAACTTATATTATCATTATATATATATAGTGGTTAGCACGTTCGCCTCACAGCAAGAAGGTCGCTGGTTCGAGCCCCGGCTGGGTCAGCTGGCATTTCTGTGTGGAGTTTGCATGTTCTCCCCGTGGTTGCGTGGGTTTCCTCCGGGTGCTCCGGTTTCCCCCACAAGTCCAAAGACATGTGGCATAGGTAAATTAGGTAGGCTAAATTGTCCGTATAGTGTATGAGTGTGAATGTGTGTGTGTGGATGTTTCCCAGGGATGGGTTGCAGCTGAAAGGGCATCCGCTGCGTAAAAATTTGCTGGATAAGTTGGCGGTTGATTCCGCTGTGGCGACCCCGGATTAATAAAGGGACTAAGCCGACAAGAAAATGAATGAATGAATATATATTTATTTATATAAATATAAAATGTATGTCAGTTAGTTAATTCAGTTCCAATGGGGCTAATAGTGGTTATTATCATTACATTAAAGGCTTTGTAAATTTCATACACTTAAATATTACGTTTAAATTCGTCAATATAACTTATAGATCAGGGGTGTCAAACTCAGTTCCTGAAGGGCCGCAACCCTGCACAGTTTAGTTCCATCCCTGCTTGAATAAACTTACATGGAGGTTTAAAACAAGCCTAAAGGTCAACAAGCAAGAAATGTTCATGGGCTAATGAAATGAATTAAAAATCTATAGACAATGGATGCTCTTAAAATATAGGTTCTTTATTGGTATCATGGGTGCTACGAAGAACCTTAACCCTTTTACAGACATTGTAACTGTAAAGTTGACCTTTTGCAAATAGCTTATCATTTAAAAAAATAATTTTTAGTGGTCTATTTAAAGGGTTTAAACAGTTTTTGTTGTTGTTGTTGTGTTTAATGTCTAATTTTATATACATTTTTTCAAATAATCAAAATGGTGTAGTAATAACACGGTCATTAGTAACATTAGTAATAACTAATTTTTTTCACCTATTAATAATTTTTCACCCATAGTGTTAATAAATGGCATTACTGAAAAAAATGTTTTAGTTTTTCTTAGTTTTTCAAATTTATTATCAACAAAATCTCTCCGATTCTAAATGCAAAACTCCCTCACAATATGAGTGATGAGCAAATTAAACTGGGAATTTTGTCTTCACAGGCTGCGAAGAAGAACATGTTGCAGATTCAGTCACGTGAAGTAAAAAGCAGCATATGCAAGCGCTGAAACGAGAGTGAGTGGCGAGGGGTGCTGGTGTTAGGATGTTTGGGGCAGTGAGCTGATGAGGGGACGAGGGGCTCTGGATTGAATTTCAGCATGACAGCATTCCCAGCACCGCTGTGACACGCACTGAAGAAAACTGACCTACAAACAGCTCGAAGTATCAGAGGGAGGAGGACGGAGTTTACAGGAGACAACACCTCCTGCTGGGCTCAGTGAGCAGAGCGGGACAGTAGACGGACAGCTCATGTGCGGTGCAGGTAGAGAAGAAACGCGGAGAGTGTTGGCTAACTACTGCGGAGCTACAGTCATTAGTGGCAGAGGGTAAGTCAAGGGACCGACTGAGTGACTTTTAGAAACTTTTCTGAGCTTTGTACACTAAAAAAAAGGATTAATTTGATTTAAGTGGTTGCAAACATTTCAAATGGGCTGAATTTAAACAAATAAATTAAGTTGTGCATTACTCTATTTAATTTGTTTGTTTAAATTCAGCCCATATAAAGAGTTTGCAACCACTTACCTTAAAAAAATTTAAGTAAATCCAATGAATAATTTTTTCCATTGTGTTTGTGATTTGAAAGTTCAAGTACATTTACAACTTACAAATGCAAATCATTAGTTTCTCACCCTTCACTTGTTCAAAACATGTCTTTCTTGACAAAATGAGATATTTTGAAGAATGCTGGAAATCTGTAGCTACTGACTTCCTACTATGGACATCAGTAGCGGTCAGTTCCAACAATCTTAAAAATATATTGTGTTCATTAAAAAAGAAAACTCATACCGTAAATGTTTGGGACCACTTGAGGGGTGAGCACATTTTCCCTTTTCGGTGAACTAGCTATTCAAGCTCCGAGACAGAGAATGTTTGACTTAATCACATAATCTTGAATGCTGTATTTTTATGGGGATTTTTAGTTTGTTTTTCTGTTATTCTCGAGGAGAGGATTGATTTGGTAATGTATCTGTCTCCACGAGTCAGGAGACTACATGAAATATATGTGTATGATTTCATAGGGTGACAGGCGATGCTTCTGGAAAATAATTTAGGTATGGACAGTATCTTCAGTTACATTATTGGAACAGGACTGCATATATTATATAAAATCTTGTCATATGGAAGTTTGTTTATCTTTTAGCTATCTAATTTAGATTTCGATATTTATTTAGGTTGGATACCCGTTAAATGACACTTCTGATCTAAAATCAAATCAAATAATTTTAATTTAATATTCTTTATTTTTTTATCATATAATTCTTCAATTGTTGCTATTAACAAACCATTAACTAAGATGTTTGGCTCAATAAAGTAGTAACTTGCAGCTTATTAATATTTAGTAAGGTAGGATTAGGGATCTAGAATAAGAGCATACTTAATTGACCATTTTGAGGCATGTAAACAATAACAATGGTCCTAATTGAATTCCTGTTTTACATTTTTAATTTCCATAGTTTCCGAGGGTCAACATATTGATAAATAATGTTATGATAACTGTTTTAAAGTTATGATTGAAGTGCCTCTTATTACAGTTATGAAATAGTTTGACAACAAGCAGGAATTGTTCATGGGCCATTGACATAACCACATTGTAATGGTCTATAGCAGGGTTCACCAATCTTGGTCCTGGAGGGCCAGTGTCCATGCAGGGCTTAACTCCAACTTGCTTCAACACACCTGCCTGGATGTTTCAAGTACAGTACACCTAAGACCTTGATTAGCTTGTTCAGGTGTGTTTGATTAGGGCTGGAGCTAAAATCTGCAAGACACCGGCCCTCCAGGAACAAGTTTGGTGACCCCTGGTCTATGGGTTCTTATAAACAGCCAATATCTTAAAGATATGCTGGTAATAAATCAGTATTAAAAGTGGGAATTGGTACTGGCTACAAATTTTTCATATAATTCCAAAATTAATTAAAATTTAGTTCATTGCAATAATGTGAAAGAGTTTACATTGTAATGTTTTACCGAAATGGTGTCTATAGAACTATACTGGACATTATCCTGGCAGTTTGTCTTCTTATTTTACTCTATATTTTATCATATGTTTTGTTTGCATCTGTAAAAGTCTTAGCCTAATTAATAGTTTCTGTTCAAATATTACAGGCTGAGGGAAGAGCAAAGAAGAAGAGATGGACAAAGGAGGAGGAGGAGAAGAATCGAACAGTAAAATGGAGGACAAGACGCAAACAGAGGAAGAGGTGAGCGAGAGTGACAAGAAGCTCAAGGACCAGCGCAACAAGGCTGAAAAGGGCGACAAAGAGAAGGGCGAGAAGAAGAAAGAGAACCGCAGGTCTGGCTCTACGTGGAGAGGAGGCTGGGCGCTGTCCGAGCGACTGGCCATCAACGTTTCAGGCATGCGCTATGAGACTCAGATTCGAACCCTGGCCCAGTTCCCCGACTCTCTGCTTGGAGACCCTCGAAGGCGCCTGCGCTACTTTGACCCACTGCGCAATGAGATCTTCCTGGACCGTAACCGATTCTGCTTTGACGCCATCCTGTACTTCTACCAGTCTGGAGGTCGGTTACGGCGGCCTGCCAATGTGCCGCTGGACGTCTTCATGGACGAACTGCGCTTTTACGAGCTGGGAGAGGATATCATGGCCCGCTTCAAGGAGGACGAGGGCTTCCCTAAAGAGGAGCCCAGACCCCTGCCAGAAAGCGAGTTCCAGCGCAAAATTTGGATGCTCTTTGAACACCCAGAGTCTTCTGGAGGCGCCCGCATCATCGCCATCATCAGCGTGATGGTCATCGTGGTCTCCATCCTCATCTTCTGTTTGGAGACACTGCCTGATTTCAGACTGGAGAAGGAGATGAGAGAGGTCAGTGTTTGACTGAAGCTCATGATATTTTCAACACAGTGCATCACATACACGCAAAAATGACGTTTTTCTGCTTGTTCAAACTACTTATGTAAATGAGCTAAAATGACACACAAAAAAAGAGTTTTTATTGGGGACAACCTAAGTATTTTATGTTCAATGCACTTAAATTTGTAAAAACAATTAAGTTAACTTAAGCAATTTATGTTGGGACAAAATGAAGGCATTGTTTGGAACCCAGCATTTTTTACAGTGTACAGAATGACACTGGCCATAAATACTAGCAGGTAACACTTTGATGGTCTCATTTAGGCCTTATTTACACCTGGAGTTAAAGGGATAGTTCACTCTAAAATTAAGGTTTCCTCAAAATTGACTCACACTAAACTTTTATGAGATTCTTTCTTCTGTCTATATTGTAGATTCTATATTGTAGATTCTATTTAGGAAAAACAGCCATTGACTTCTATAGTATTTTTGTTCATTCTGTGGATGTCAGCTTTTCCCCAACATTCTTCAGAATATCTTGTTACATTTCTGCCATCATTTACTCACCCTGTTCAAATGTTTGTTTCTTCTGTTAAACACAAAAGAAGATATAAAAAATGGCAGTAGCTGGCACCCATTGACTTTCATAATCTTTTTTCATGTCATTTGATGCCAGCAACCAGCATCTCCAATAAATCTTCTTTTGGGTTTAACAGAAGAATGAAGCTCATTTTTAAAACCACATGAGGGTGTGTAAATTATTTTTGGCATGAACTATCCCTTTGTTTGTTGGATCCAATCAGAAGTGGGCTACACTAAAAACAGGTGTAATATGGTCTAAACAACTGAGTCCGCTTTAGACCACCTCTATGCAAGCGCATTTGATTGACACAACTGCTAAGGTTCTCATGCGGTCTAATGCGTTCAAACAGCAATAAAAGACCACCTGACTGTACTCATTTTAGGACATGTTGCTGAAGCATGCTTGGCTCCACAAGATCTCAATTTTACGTCTATGATTGTAAGTTTGATTTACAGTGAAATTTTTTTTTTAAAAGCAACTGAGTAATGATTCTACCATCAATCTACAAGATTCAACTTAGTTTTGGCAGCTACCAGAGCAGAAACCAAAGATGCTGATCTCTGTATAGTTTTTCCGTTGTCTCACATGCCCAGAAAAACAATTCAGCAACTTTATTAAGCCTTATTATTTACTCTTTAGAGAGCAGCTATTTGTTTGTTTGGAGAAATTAAGAAATGTTTCTCAATGTTTTAATAATGTGTAAAATTGTTCATGTGCTTTTAATCATTTTATTTTATGCAAATCAGCATACAGGGATTACATGATTTCAGCCACCAGAATGAAACTGTCTTTTCATGTGATGAACATGCCTGATTAAAAAGGCCTATAGGCTACCCAGTAAGCATTGTTTAAAAGGCATCTAGTCATCTAAACATAGACGTCTTGGTTAAAACAAGGCTAAATTAGTGAAAATCTACTAGACGTCGAAGAATAGTGCAAAAATAGACTAGTCCTCAAATAGATAGTAATGAATGACTACACAGGTGAAGTCTGTTTAATCTGTTTAAAAGCACCCTCAATCCTCTCTTTGAAAGTGAACAAAAGAGACAGATTTAAACACCAGTAAATGGAAACTTGTTTCTCTTGTCTACTAGTGGTTTCACAACATTTTGTTCAAGGGTGTGTTCACACATGGTTAGTTTGTTTTGATTAATTGATTCATTTACCTTCGGCTTAGTCCCTTATTTACCAGGGGTCGCCACAGCGGAATGAACCACTATTCCGGCATATGTTTTACGCAGAGGATGCCATTATATCATAATACTAACTTTGCACAATTAATTTAAAGCCTATATAGTCAACATTTACAGATGTTTAGCAAATTGTTGGCTCTATCAACTTGAAATTATTGCGAAGCATTGATAAATATCATGTCTATAAGGCAAATTTCTCCATACAGATTTCAACATAATTTTAGGTTGTTTGAAATCAACAGAAAGCTGCTTGGTGTCATGAGCTGTTCGTCATACATCTCTACACTAGTACAATGGCACTTCTTCACCTGCAAAATGTTGCTGAAACAAAACTTTGCACAAAATTGAGAAAACCCATATTATTAGTGACACCAGTGGCTGTAAGGTGAACTGCAACCAGCAACCTATCAGTTACATTCTCACACGCGAGACTGAACGTGATTGGATACACAAATACATTGATACTAGACATCTAGACCTAGATGCCATCCACAATGCTGAGAGCAATGAGAAATAGAAATAACAGCAATGAGAAAACAGCAATAAAAAAGCATACAATCATAGCCATATGGACATCCTTGCACACACTGCAATTCACAGGCATCAGTCAACAGATGAGGTCAGAGAAATTATTTTCTCTTTCAGCATTATCCTGAACATTGTGTAATCTTTCATTTCATGTGTCATGGGAGAGAGCAGGAGCTTGTCAAATGTCCTTTTTGATTTTCGCAGCAAAAAAGACCAGATTCTTTACATAAATTCAGTCTACAGGCAAGGGAAGGGCAATTTTTCCACTTTTATTACAAGCTGTTCACACCTTAATAAAGTGGGCTTACCATCCATAATGACACTGTTAAAGTGAGCATGTATCTTGTCATAGAGTACTTTTCCCAACACACTAAAAGATGTACAATATAACTGCATCTGAAATCACACACTTCCCTACTATTTACAATATAGAAATCACAACTGTGAAAAGAGTAATCGGAAGAATTCAGAATATACATAATAAGTGCCATTATGAACTACTATATTTGTGGATATGATGGACACTTTAGTATCCCATAAGGCCACAGAGCAAGATTTGTGAGTTTTAGTGATGCCATAAGTCACCTTGTACAAATACATCTGGATTACATTCTTACTACACACATTCACACAATGTATAAGCAGTAGTTATTAAGTCTGAATGACAATTTTGTTATCAGAAAAGGATGCACATATTTTGTGCACTCAGTTATTTTTTATAGCCATGGAAACGACGTACGCAAATCTCATGGAAGCATTTTGAATCATTTTTGCACTACTTAGTTTGTCCACAAGGTGACCACATCTGTAAAGGAAATGGAAAAGATGGAATAAGAACAAAAACGTACTACTGAGAATGACAAAAACTATTTGTGCATGTGTGAGAGGATTACTGGATGCCCATAACTCTGTTCAGAATGAGCACAAAGACATTTTTATTGATCATTACTTTTGTAAAGAAAGCCAGACTGGTTTTTCTAGTGTATAGTCTACTTGTTGAGTTCCTGTATTTTATTATGCTGCAAAATGGAGTATGCCCAAAGAGGAAAATTACCTCATCATTTATTCTCCCTCAAGTGATTTTAAACCTATGGGTATCTTTCTTCTATTGAACACAAGCAAAGGTATTTTGAGTGATACTGGTTGTTGGCACCCATTAACTTCCATAGTAGGGCAAAAAATGAACTATTGAAGTCATTGGGTGCTAGATGTTTTTAAAGCATCTTCTCTTGTGTTCAACAGAAGATAGATGTTAAATGATGACAGTTTTCCTTTTTGGGACAACTATTTTTTAAAGAAGACCAGAAAGTGTCTCCAGAATGTGTCTGTAAAGTTTCAGCTCAAAACATCCATCAGATTATTTATTATACCTTTCAGAGTATTGGGATTTTCTGCTCTGAACGCAATGTAGCTGTTTTTGTGGCCTGTGCCTTTAATGCTAGTTCTCCCCGCCCACCATTCCCATGCGCCTGTCAGAGTGTGCCTCTGCCTCGGCTGCACCAGATAAACAGCACAGTGACAGACATGAAGGAAGCAGATCTCACGTAACGTTTGTGAGAAATACAACAGTAAGAACTTTCCCAATGATTATTTGAGGTATTTGTTGTGGAGTTGCAACGACGAGTCACACACAGTGTTGGTACAAATTTCACGCACACACACAGTGGACACACCCACACAGCGCGCATGTTTAACTTTGGACTGTTTTTGCATGGCAAATGTGACAGGATACACCCTAATATCCACTGCTGTATGGATATCCGTTATGTTTATGTACAAAATAAACCTGATTTAATGTCCACAAACCGGGAATGAAGCATCTTCTGTTTTTAATTGTACTGACACGCAGCTGTGGTGATGAAGTAAAGACAGTAAAATTGCTGTAATTCATTAACATGCACTGTTTTAACAACGTTTTAAACTTGTAAATCTCATTCTTGATCAGATATGATGATGGAGACATGTTAATACGCATCAATTCGGTGGGCAGGGAAACCGCACTCCTATGTCACATTGTGGTGACCCTCACAATTGGAGAGACTAGGATCCTATTTTAACGTCAGAAAATATAAAAAAGAAAGACTTGTTGTCTTTATATCACCCCAATATGACTGTGGACACACTATACCTGCACACAGTTCTGTCCAAACAGTTTACAAACAATAATTTTCATCATAGGTGCCCTTTAAAAATATTATATGTGTTCGATTGTGACAGTAACAGACTTTGGAGTTTGTTAATCACATTGAGCATTGAAAACTTTATAACTTATAGTAATGTCCCAAATAGTTTTGGCTGAGAAAAAGACTGAATCCAATATTTGGTAATAATGTAGCATTATGGGAAACACAGAGGGAAATCCCAATCTTGAAACATTTGTGGCCCAGTGAGCAAATATTATTGTTTATATTTGTAAAGGTTGATGTTACTTTGTTGCTACACTGAGTAATCGGAAACAGCACTTAGCCTAGTGTTCTTTGTGTATCCTGTGAATTTCGCAAACTCTTCCAAGCACAGTGTGTTGGTCACATATGGCCTATTATAATATAAGTATGCTAAACCACATTTGAAATCACACATAATAACGGTGTAAGTTTAAAGTGTGAGAAGCCACATAAAAAAGAGGTACAGGAGAGAGTGTAGGGTTATTGCTGAGATTATTTTAGAAGTGTCGTTAAATCTGATACACTGATCGGGAGCAGAGACTCCAGGGGGGGTTGGAGAACAGTCAAGTGACGTGTCCATGGAGAGATGCAGGACAGAAAAAAAAGCCAAAGGAGATGAAAAATGACAAGATGACAGGTGAAAGTATGAAAGAGCGTCTGGGCTTGATCGACTGAGGGAGCAAGGAGGGAAAGTTAGTAAAGAGTATCAAATTAGTTTCCCAGCAGCAATCCAACTGCCTCGGCACAAGTCCGCAATCTCCACATGCTGCCAAAGCAGCTCAGTAATTCTGCATGGATCAGACGGTTAACGACAAGCAAACTAAAGCCGGGTGAGAGAGATTGCGGAGGGTTACATTCTCAAGTTTCACCTTAGAGATCTAAGGCGTTATTTTTAGAGTAAGGACAACCCTTCAGAGCACATTAACACAGATACAGAAGCTCACATTAATAAACAGACCCGCTCCAACGCTGAAATAGGAATGGAAACACACACTTCCACAACAACTTGTGATGACTTTAGCAAAATCAAAATAAGCACTGTGATAGGGAACACTTTGCAGCCTGCCAAACAGGATCACACACTCTTGTATTTATGGTTTACAAGGACTCTCCATAGCCATAATGCATTTTAAACAGTAAAACCTCCTATTATATGCCCTTACCCTACCCCTAAACCCAACTCTAACAGGAAACCTGTGGCACATTTTGAATATCAAAAGACCTCGTTATGAATAATTTCAAGGGTTTCGAATTACGAGGACACAAGGCATGTCCTTGTAAATGACCTTAATAGAGTACAACTAGGTCATGCCCATGTCATTAAACAAATTTGTGTCCTCGTATAACACATAAAACACATACAAGTTGGGTTTTCATGTTTTATAGGAACTTTCCATAGATGTTATGATTTTTAGATTGTACACAAGGATATTCTGTCCCTCTACCCCTAAACTCAACCCTCACAGAAAACATTCTGTTGATTTACATTTTATTCTGTATGATTTATTAGACATTTACCTTATTGGGGAGCAAAAAATGTCCCTACAAGGTCACAAAGTACTGGTATTGGTATACTTGTGGGGATATACTTTGGAACCCAGGCTCATACTTATTACGTACCCCTATATACATTTCTGGAGAGAGAAAAATACGTCCCAGGAGCTTTTTTTTTGCAGTTTTTGTTTTTGCAAATCTGCCAGAGGTCGCTGTGTACACTTTTTTAGATCTCAAATTTCTCTCGTGAGTGTAATTCGCACCAACCCCTTCCCTAAATCCAACATCAGCATTTTCAAAAGCAATCCAGAAAAAGAAAAGCCCTTACGGTAGCCTGATTTTTACCAAGTTTTCAGATTTTACCACATTCACACCCTGTTATTTACTTGTTTATTTTATGTTTTAGCTTTTGTTTTTGTCTAAACTGCTTTCTGGAACCGTTCCTCACCAGACTCAAACCCCATTGTGACGGTCAACTTTGCTCTGTGTCTCAAATCTGCTGACATACATGTCAAGCTACCAGACAAACGGGTAACAGCGGAAAAGCCGTCCATACGGAGGTAAGCAGTCAGCTAGTAAACAAGAAAAGGAACGGCATCACACCGCCCCGTAGCCTTTGTTTTAAAGACAAAATGCAGCCATACATAGCTCTGTCTACATAATTCCTCTGTCTACTTCCAGAAATGTATATAGGGCTATGTTTTTTAGAATGAGTCTATGTTGGACATTTGGTCCCCACAACGGGATGAATTCAGGCACACACATACTCATCTCGCATGTCACTTCATCTAATCTCCTGTCTTGCGCTTTTTAAAATCTGTTTTCCATCCAAACACAAACGCTTGGCATTGTGCTCCTCTGGAAATTCAAGTAAGATCATACATGTGTGTGGAGACTTGTTGTTACCTTTTACTCACATGCTAATGTGGTTTGCCCTTGTGTTCACATTAGATTGAGTCATTGCTTTATGGAGACTGAGTGATAAAGAGCACAAATGACGACCTTTAAGTGAAAGTTCATGTACCGTGACCCTAGAGCAGAATGGGACATTCATCTTCACTCATGAAGTAGGTGTTAAATGAGCAACCAAATAGTTTCAGTCAGGCACTCGTTAGGCAAAGGATCTTTGGTCTCAGCTGCAGTGTAAAATTAGCTTACTATCAAGCTGTTTTGTGAAAGGAATAGTTGATACAAAACCAGTCCATTCAAGATAAGTGACTTTTGATCTCAGTAAAGCATCCAGGTGAGATTTTTTTAACTGTGGTCCTTGGTTCTCCTAGGGATTTTGATAAACTTATGTCTGTGCAAGAAACATTATTACATTTAATCCAAGCTGACTGTTATACACAGATGCAAACTCACCTGAGCTGATGCTGTTTGTATACAATGGAGAGGGACAAGTGTGTTGGAGTGTTCATCAAAATGGTACTTCGTGTTTCTCCTGGACGCTGTTACCTATATAAAAAAGTAAAACAAGTTATTAGTTTTTAACAATGTTTCATTAAAAAAGAATTCCCCTATATGGAAAAAACATCTTGTAATGTGAAACATACACAATGACAATTCAGTCTAATTACCCAACAAATTAGCTGTATTTATAGTGAGCATACAATGTAACCCCTATAGACCAAAATCTGAACACGTGACTTGTGTTTTTGGAAAAGGTTGCTTTATGTGGTTTTTACAAACGAGGAAGCTTTTGTTCCAGATTTTGATCACTTCCATGTAAATATCTGTCCTCAAAATCACTCACTATTTGCTTATTACAAGCAGAAGAAAGAAACTTATAAAGGTTTGAACCACTTGAGGAAAGTAAATAGTAAGTAATTTTTAATTTTTGGGTGAACTATCCCTCTAGGTAGGTACGCTTTTCCATACCACCACTTTCCCATACACTGTTATAATCGGAATGTTATCAGTGCAGTCTCTGCATCTGAGCCCTAGATGCCATCTAGTATAATGTGTTTTCAGTGACTTGATCAGTCGGCGTTCTGTCAGTTTGTCTGTCAGATTGTCCTACCTCCCATTCAAAAAGTAGGTAGCACATCTTGATGATGAAATATCCTACCAATCAGATTGTGCAGCATACATTTTGATGCAGATTAGTATTATGTGAGGTCATAATATTGTCCTAACCTACCCCAAACCCTAACCCCTACCCACTGTGGTTAGAATAATCTGATGGGTAAGATAGTCACTTCACTGGAACATTTTTTCCTACCTGTTATTAACATGCATTCAAACTGTGTTCATTTTGGAGTGGTCAGTGCAATGTAAAAGCAATATTGAATGAACAAACCCATGTAACGTGCCCTAAGAGTAAGCAAGAAAAATGAAAAAAAAATGTGTTTGGTAACAATGATTTAGATCATAATTTGTGTGTTTTGGGTAAACGTGACATTGTAAGAGTGCTTTGTTTCGGGGAGCTTTCAAACAATACAATACACTGCATCCCTTGTGCTCATTTTGAGTTACTGTATGGGCGTTCTGTAATCCTCTCACATATGCACTCGTCAACGTGGCTATAAATTGTTTTTGCCCTTTTCAGTATTACGTTTTTGCTCTTATTCCATCCCCTCCAATTCCTTTACAGCTGTGGAAACATGGCCTGGTTCAGTGTTGTCACCTTGTGGACAAATTAAATAATGCACAACATGTTCTGTTCAGTCAGTAGATGGAGTAGGCCATTTATGGCTGTTTGAATGCATTAAACTACATGAGCATTCACACTTCCAATCAATCAACTTTTTTTTTGGACTATCCTCTGGTCATGGTCAAAAATGGCTTTAAACTCTGTTAACAGTTGTATTAAGCATCATCCACTTGTAATCATATTGACAAAAATATATCTTAATGCCAGGTGTAAAAGGGCTAATTCTAATCCACATCTTTTTTTACTCCTCCTTTTTCAGCAATTGGCATACCAGGCGCACCTCGCAGGAAACAACACCTCACACATCCCCATGTCCTCTCCCTTCCATGACCCCTTCTTCCTGGTGGAAACCATGTGCATCTGCTGGTTCTCGTTTGAGCTAATCATGCGTTTCTCCTGCTCCCCCAATAAGATGGTCTTCTTCAAGGACGTGATGAACATCATTGACTTCTTCGCCATCATTCCCTACTTTGTCACGCTTGGCACTGAGCTGGCTAAGTCCAAGGGAGCAACGCCATCCATGTCCCTGGCTATAGTAAGAGTCATCCGTCTGGTCAGAGTTTTCCGAATCTTCAAGCTCTCTCGCCACTCCAAAGGCCTGCAAATCCTGGGCCAGACGCTGAAGGCCAGTTTGAGGGAGTTGGCGCTGCTCATCTTCTTCCTCTTCATCGGAGTCATCCTGTTCTCCTCGGCAGCGTACTTCGCTGAGGTGGACAACCCAGAGACAGCCTTCACCAGCATCCCAGAGGCCTTCTGGTGGGCTGTGGTTTCTATGACGACAGTGGGGTATGGAGATATGTACCCAGTGACGGTGGGAGGAAAGCTGGTGGGCTCCATGTGCGCCATTGCGGGTGTCCTGACCATCTCGCTTCCTGTTCCCGTCATCGTTTCCAACTTCAGCTACTTCTACCATCGGGAGATGGAGTGCGAGGACAACCAGGAGTACACACACGTCAGCACCTCACTTTGGGAGGAGGAGGAAGGTGGGGAGGATGGAGAAAATGGCGAGGAAGGGCCCGGGGAACAGGGAGACCAGGTTCCTCTTGAAGGAGGGACAGCTTACAGGGGGAACTGCGCCCCTCTCAATGGGACTCTGCTGGCTGGTCTTTGTTCAGGCAAGGCTGGAGAGCAAAGCGTAGGAAGCATTTATCCAATGGTCACTCAAGTCTGAGAGACTGGAGATGAAGAAGAAGCAATGAGAGATGATTGAGGTTGGCCTTGTTTAAAAAGGCACTGCCTCGCTGTGACTCTCTGAATATATGGAGATGATGGGAAGGAATAGAGAAAGAGAAAATGATTGCAGAGGACGAGAAGGCAGAAAATGCAGATTCAGCAGTCAAAGGACAAGAAAAGTATGAACGTTGATGTAACCTCCATTCAATTTTCAATGCTTTACACTTACAGGACTTTTATTTTGTCGTTTTAACTTTCACACTGACTGTGTTTTAAGTGAATCTATTTTTTGCTATCGAGTTTATGGGGATGATTAGAGAAAATAAATGCAAAAACAACAACAATAACAAAAACAAAAAGCACTTGACTATAAGTAGGTACAAAAGGCAGATGCAGTAGCCAAAAAAGCATTTCAATAACATCAGTACAATGTTTCAGTTACACTAATTTTTACAGTACAACCATTAGACTGACTGTATTTTGTTTTGAAGGTATTTTTATCTATTAATATAGCTAATAGATGGTTCGAAGCTGGGGAAGTAAGAAATGCAGATACAGTAGCCAAAGGACAAGAAAAGTATAGTCACAAAAATTTGGGCGTGACCTCGATACTTTCCAGTTACTTTTATTTTGACATCACAACTTTTACACTGACTGTAGTTTTTATTATATATTTATTTTATCCTTTTTTATCTTTCTTTGGATAAAAGCATCTGCTAAACTAATACATTTAATGTAAATAAACATAAAACATCAGTAGGCAACTGACGCAGAAGCTGAGGACGTACAGATGTAGTAGCTTAAAGCACAAGATAAGTAGTCACAAAAACATCGGCATGACGTCTTTTCTTCTTGCTTGCACAACTTTTATTATGACTGTTTTTTTTTTAAGTCAAACTATTTTTATCTATTCAGAGAGTTAAATATGCGATGGGGTTGGGTTATTGGAAGCAAAAATAACAGAAAGCAACTTACGCAGAAGATGAGAAGTATGAAGAAGTAAAAAAAATACTAACATGACCTTCATAAAACGTCTTCTTAACGTTCCAGTTTCGGAACTCTTATTTTGACATTGCAACCTTTACAGTGAACCCTAAATCATTGAATGTATTTTTTGTAAAGCTATTTTTATCTATTTAAAGAGTGGAGCCTTAATGCTTCGCTGAGCATAAGCTGAGCTGTGTTGTGCAATATAAGTGTTTGCACCTTCGCTTTAAAGATCTTACTGGAATTCTCTGCATATATATATGGGACTTATTCATAGGAAGAAGCGCCGTGTGGTGTCATTTAAATGTCATGTATTTTGTCACCCGGGTTGCGGCCATGAATGTGCCAGGGATTTGTGTGTCGACGGACGGATAAAGTCTTAAGCATCATTCATCTGGAACAGTTTAGTGTTACTGCTGTTCTGAGCAGTTTGTGAATTCAAAAGCCTTATAGAACAATCTGTGGTGTATTATCTGGTGTGTATGTGTGTGCTCTATGAATTGTGTAACTCTGAGCCATGTTGGAATATTATTTATTAAAATTTTTAATCAAGCAAAAATCATACGGACTCGATGAACTACAAAAAAGAGCTGAAAGTGAAATCTGCTCCAGCAGACGTCTGTCATTTAAATGTTTAAATTAACAATCACACTTAATAGAACAATATTTAAGTTACTTCATTTAAATAAATTTAGACCACAGCAAATAAATAAATATATTTAAATAAATATAGTTCCTGATAACAAAAAACACAGTAACAAAACGTTTTTAACCTTGCAGTCCAGTGCTAATGCAAAGCATGTCTTCATCTTTTAGTATGCAGACTGGGACTGAAGACGGTCTGTATGTGTGACCGATGTCCCATTCCTAGTGGGTCGTCAGAGTCCAGGTTTATATCCTGAATATACTGTTTCACCTCCTGTGTCCGGCTGTCCTCTGCTCTGCTAACAGGGAGGAACCGAGAAAGAGGATTGCTGTGTTTCAGATGTTTCGAGAGGAGCGATACAGGAAGATTAGTGTGTGGAGAAAGGAACAACGAATATCCATCCAGTAGCAATTCCTGAAAGGTGCAGTCTAATGCAGAGTAATGACGCTGAAAGAGAAAACAGAGAATAGTCACAAATGTGTTCACGTCCTCTGTGAAAACGGTCCAAAAATTAAGTGAACAAAGTTAATTCAATGCCCACTGTGGATATTTAAAATAAAAAATGAGGCCTTTACAAAACATTTATTCATGTAGTTCACTGTAGAAAAATGTATATATCACAAATAATTAGAAAACTATCAATTCTATGATTTAAAATATATATTTTAATATATATCAAAATTTGTGACCTTTAAATGTTTGTCAACAAATATTATAATATTTTGTAATATTATATAATAATATTCATTTTGGGGTTTTAACATTTTTTTTTATGTCTCTTCAGCTCACTGTGGTTGCATTTATTTGACCAGAAATACAGTAAAACAATAATATTGTGGATTATTTTAATCATTAAAATAGGTATTGTTTAGTTTTATATTGCAAAAGGCAAACTGAAAATTCAGCATGATTTCTGCAGTCTTCCACGTCAGACGATCCTTTAGATATCATTCCAGAATGCTAATTTGATCATTTTTATTTACTTATAAAATACTTTTACTTTTATTTAGTATAAACAATAAAGATTATTTTAAGATGCTTTTTAGGGGTGCAATGATGCACCAATCAATTCACGGTACATAGTAGCAAGGGTACAGTTATTTATGTATATAAAGCATCTGTTTTGTGAGAAGTGCTTCTCATGCAATTCAGGAGTTCACACTTAGCTGATGATTGATAATAAAGCATGTTTGGCATGCTGTCCTGGGAGAGAGCCCTGAGTTCAGAAGATACTCGGCCCCATATACATTTCTGATGTACTGTGCCAATATGGTTTATTCGATTCACTTAAACTGACTGTATTTGGACTGTGGGAGGAAATTGAAGTACTCGGGGGAAACTCACGCGAACACACAGAGAACATGTTAACTCCACACAGAAATGCCAAATGGCCCAGTCAGCATTCAAACCAGTGACCTTCTTTCTGTAAGGCTACAGTGCTAACCACTGGGCCACCCTGTCCTGGATTATTTGAGGAAAGAGGTGGAGGAGTAGGGGTGGATAGGAAGATACTTCAAGACAAAGACCCTCTTGAAATTAGTTTATAAATAAGCTTAACTATGTGAACGACCCGTATGGCTTTATTATTACTTTTGCCTTTGAATGAGAATGACATCGATTGCAATTTCCTGTTGTACACCAAAAAAGCATAATTTTAATTTTACGGATAATAAAGATCACCTGTACTGAACTGTACCATAGGTTATATTAGTTACAACAGATCAATCAATTAAAATAAGAGTTTGGTCACTGAACATCATTAGAAATAGAAAAATAATACATTTAAATTCAAATGAGGTATTACAAAATTTCTACAGTTTCTCTTGATTTTTCTCTTTCTTAAATTATTTATTAAATATTTTTCCCTCATATATTAATTTGGATGTACTACTTTTGAGACCATGATCTTATGATATTGTTACATTTTTTAATTGCTTTGTAGTATTCATTTGTTCTCTGCTCTTTAACACACTAATCTAGAAAGGTGTCTTTTAAGCTTATTTCCTTTGTTAGTTATACTTATTTGTATTTTTAACAGAATATATTATAATATAAATATAAATCTTAAATATTTGCGATGGAGTACTTCTATTCCTACCTGTCCTCTTAATTTGTCTTGATCATCGACGCAGAGGTAGAGAGATGTTGCTGCACTCTGGATGACGGTTTCACCCGCTTTGACTGAACGCAGCTCCAGCACACCTGCAGTAAACCACAGCACACCTCCGTCAGTTCCCAGATCAGTCGCACACACACCACCTTTGACCCTCAGATACTAACTAACCAGCACCACTCTGAAACATTTTCACATTGAGAATCATTTTTCCTTATTATAAATGTTGAGTTTAACTTGATTTTACTTTGGATGAATTTATGAAAATGTCTTTTTAATATTGTAAAAAAAAACAGCATTTACAGAGCATTAGCATTACATCAAACCAAAATAACAACAAATATGTTATTATAAATCACAGTATCTCAGACTTTATGAACTCACTATCTTTTCTGATAAGGCATTTTTACTTGACGGATATTTACATGAGTGGTTCTCCTACAGTAAACTGTGCTCTTTTACTTGTGTTTGCTGTGGTTGCTTACAGTTTTGATTCTTTTCAGGAGAGCCTCTGACGGAGCCATCAGGATTCATTTCAAGAAACAACCCATCTAAAAATAATAACAATAACAATGAACACACTCAACAAACAAAACACTGTACAAATAACACAGTGAATGCTCAAAATGAAACACCAAGTATGATTTGTATCTAAAAGTGACTGTTTTGCTTAGGGTGAGAAACACTTTTACTAATCTAAAGAATATTTTTCAATTATAAAACCTTGAATGAAAAGAAAGGCTCTATGCATGTTAAAGGTTCTTCATAGATACATTGAGGTCCTACTTTTAGTGTGACAAAAAAAAATTATATATATATATATATATATATATATATATACACACACACACACATATATATATATATATACAGTTGAAGTCAGAATTATTAGCCTCCCTTTGAACTTTTTTCTTTTTTAAATATTTCCCAAATGATGTTTAACAGAGCAAGGAAATTTCACAGTATGTCTGATAATATTTTTTCTTCTGAAGAAGGTCTTATTTGTTTTATTTGGCTAGAATAAAAGCAGTTTTTAATTTTTTAAAGACCATTTTAAGGTCAAAATTATTAGCCCCTTTAAGCAATTTTTTTCAATAGCTTTCAGAAGAAACCACTGTTATACAAAAATTTGCCTAATTACAGTTTTCCAGTACAAAAATTTTTAAACATAAGACCCATTTTTTCAGATGCCAAATGACAGATAACATCATTTTCTGAAAAATGGATTAAATTTAAATCAAGTTAAATATAAAACGATGACAATTATCTACCAATGAGGTTATTTTGCTTTCAATTTATCATTTTTAATTCCATGGGCATATTTACTTGTCTTGCTTTAACAAAAATTTAGAAGTAAAAATCTAAAACAAGACTTGTTATTTCAAATAATTTGGTTTCTTCAGTAAATGTATTTCTATTTTAAGGATGTTTGGATGTTCATATTGAACAACAAGACAAAAACAGAAAGCTGACTATTGCAGTGAAGATAGCCACCGTGTTGACGGAAGAAAGTAGCACATGTCACAATTACCCACATTAAACACATCCTAACATCTATCATTCATTCACTCTAAAAATCCAGGTTGCAAATTTGAGTAAAACATGAACAAACCCAACAGCTGGTGTTAAATAAACATTTAAAAAGTATGACACACTGGCTGGATTTGTCCATATTTTAGCCAAATTTTGGTTGAAACGACCCAGCATTTTTAGACAGTTGCATCTAACAACAGTCAGAAACTCACTGAAACAGGTTAAAAGGTTAAGATTACCTGTGTAAAGCAGGCGTTCTCTGACTTGTGTGCCAAACTGCAGAAGTACATTCTGTGCAGGAACATACATGCACCACCGAAGAGGAGGAAAAAGGCCGAAAAATATAAAAAAGCAGGCAAGAAGCATGACTGGCTAAGCTGAGCAGGAGGAAATCAATCAACTTTCCAAAAAAGAACAATGAACCTTCAGTTTTACTTGGATACAAAATAAAGAACAGAGCGATGAAGTCTCCAAGACCTCCAGAGGCTGTGATGCTCCACACAGAAGACATGTCCCTTTAAAGCTGTATTTATACGGTAGGAATGAGAGAGCGACAGAGAATCCATGAGTCACTCGAGTACGAAAAGGAAAAACGATAACAAACTTGTTTTCAGGAAATGAATGAGGATAAACTGATGGTAAATCTCACATGGCCATGCCAGTCATGCCATTGATCTCAGACAACGGCGGGACCCCCGACGCCTGCATCCAGAAGTAGATGCATATACTGTACGTTTGCGTGTGGCAGATTAATCAGTGTTTATTTAATATTAAGTGTTTCAGTTAATTCCCCAGTACTGAGAGGAAATGGGAGTGGAGGCGGCAGTTTAAACAGAACAGATAAGAGGCCATAAAAGTGCTGTGTGTATTCTCACCTAGGAGACCACAGGATGCGAGAACACTACTGTCCACTCGGCTAGAGAGGGCAGTGTGGCATTAAGTTCACATTTTTAAGTTTGCACGACTTATCTTAACAAAAGATAACACTAACACGATTGCCTGCTCTGCCAATAATTACTAGATTGCTGTTAATGTTTAAAGATTGTAAATAGTGAGGTGTAATTTAACAGCTGCATATGTTTGCATCCTTATAATATTAGTTTATCCTAGAATGAAAATTCTGTTAATAATTACTAAGCCTTATGAAGTTCCAATCCACAGAGACCTTCATATTGATACAGTCGAAGTCTGATGGATGTCAATGAAATCAATGTTTTAGCTTGAACTCTCAATGCTTTCTTGAACTCTCGGGACCGTTGCCGACTATGGAGGATGAGGGAGCTCTGGGATTTCATCAAAAATATCGTCCTTTGTGTTCATGAATGAAGGTCTCGGGGGATTGGAACATCTTCATCATCATCATCATCATCATTGTCTGCTACATATCCGAGGCTGGGTCATGAGTAGGGTCAGACGGAATCTGCGGACATTTTGTTGCTGAGTATTTTGTTAAAAATCTGCGGATTTATGCGGAATAATTTTGGGAGTATCATAACTAAAATCTTAATATATGATATAAAAAATAATACCTTTTTAACTTTTATTCAATGTTTACAATGTGAATCCAATTAGATCCACTTTATTTGGTAAACAAAGCAAGTCTCTCATATAAAATCTTTACTAAAATACAGAAAATTGTACTTTACAAACTGTATTGTAAATAAATTGGAAATTTTCATATTAGTCAATATTATTACAAAAATTAATTTCACCAGTAAATAAACAGAATCAATGATGGGCTAAAATCTGCGCAAATCTGCAGAATTCCGTGTGGCCCTAGTCATGACTGAGACAATTAATAACATTATTTTTATAGTTGTTATTTATTTATTAATTTTTATTTGTTTATTTTATTTTTTGCTGACCTAAAGCTTCAAAGGAAACATAATTTGTCCCTGTTCATGATAAGACCAAAAATCATTGGTGTCCCCAGAATGGGTTTTTAAAATCTGTCGTTTCAAATTACCCCACAGATTATTCCCTGTCTCTTGACAAATTTGCCCATTTTTGGGTGTTAACAAGCAAATTCAGAAAGGACATTTGGAACATTTTGGACATAACTGGATATGAAGTTTGAGCACAAAGCATTGATTTTGGTTGGTGAAGCAGTCCACCCTAAATTATATTTCGCGCAAATATATTTATAGATCTCTAGCTGCTACTGCCAGTAAATAGAAATGGCGACTACTGCAGATCCTTCGAGGATGGGTCTATACTGTATAGTGTCCTGTGCCCATCTGTGAGTCCCACTTTATATTAAGTGGCCTTAGATACTGTGTACTTATTTAAGGTAATCATTTGGTACAATGACTTTAATATGTAGATATACATGTTTTCATATTGTACTTATATTTAAAATATTATCTTCTTCTCTGTAATTATATTTATGACAGCACTGTTGATCCATCTCTTAAAAGGGTTGTGTCATGTCTTGTAGAATTGTAAACATTGTTTTCTATAAGGTTACACACACTAAAGCCGCAATTCTGCATCTGTTAATTGTGCTTATAACATATAGAAAAGAATGTAAAGACATGGTTTTGGTGTGGCACACCAAAGTGTTCATTGCATGACACGCTTTACACCTTAACCCACTCTTAAACCTATCCATACTTCCAAACATGTGCTGAACTTTACTTGTATCCCAGTTCAATTGCACTATTGTGTTATGGAACACTGAATGAACACAATTAGTACATTGAACCTATATGTGCAACCAACAACAGAATGATTAGCATGCTTTGCTTAAATGTTAGATCTGTACACTGCTGTCATTTACGAAAGCGACTTGGAAACATGCAGATTAAAGAGTGGCAATATACTGTAATACATCATTTCCTTCCTATACCACAGGGGGAGTGAAATTTAAGCCAGTGTTTCTCAACCATGTTCCTGGATGGCCACCACACTGCATGTTTTGGAGATCTCCTTTGTCTGTCACACCCATTACAGGTCTTACAGTCTCTGCTAATGAGCTGATGACCTGAATCAGGTGTTTGGTTAAGAATACAGGGGGGAAATGTGCAGAGTTGGTGGTCATCCAGGAACGTTGAGAAACAAAGATCTAGAGAATGATTATCAAAGTTACTGGGTTTTGCTTTATCACGATTTCTTGGTTGGTAGATGCACCTGATTTTAGCACTTTTACTTTAAAAAAAAATGCTGGGTTCCACACAATTGTTCATGTTGTCACAACAGAAATCGATGAAGTAACTTAATTGTTTTTATAGATTTAAATGGGTTGAACATAAAACAATCAATTGGTTCAACTCATTTTAAATAAGTAGTTTGAACAAGCAACTTGAGACATTTTTAAGTGTACTTTCCAAAAAGAATATTTTTGCTGCATGTTCAAACTAACTTGCATTTGAAGTGATCTAAATCAACACAATTCTTGAGTTTTAAGGAGGACAACTTACTTGTTTTATGTTCAGTTCACTTAAATTTGTAAAGACTATTTGGTTAACTTAATTAGCAGTGTGGCAAAAGTTAAACAATTTCTTTTTAAAAAAGATCTAGAAATTGTTACCCATGCATTAATTTCCTCTCGGTTAGACTACTGCAACTCTTTGTACGTTGGTCTACCTCAGTCAACACTCTCTCGGTTACAGTTGGCCGCCAGATTAATTACAGGAACTATAAGAAAAGAGATCATATTTCCCCTGTTCTTGCCTTATTGCACTGGCTTCCTGTAAAATTTAGAGTTGATTTTAAAGTCCTTCTTTTTACTTATAAAGCTTTGCATAATTCTGCCCCGGTCTATGTCAGCAAACTTATTAGGCCATATACAGCCTGTAGACCGTTAAGATCCCATGACCAGTTGTTTTTGTCTGTCCCTCGGTCTCGCTGCAAATCAAAAAGGTGATCGAGCTTTCTTTGTTGCGGCCCCAAGGCTTTGGAACAATCTCCCTCTGAACATTAGGATTTCTCCTGCATTGGATGCTTTTAAATCTAATTTAAATTATTTATTATTTATTTATTACTTATTTTTATTCCCTTGCCTTTGAGTGACATGTTTGTTGTTTTCTTATCTGCATTTTAGTATTACTTGTATACATATATATTTCCTTTTCTTATATTTTTAGATACCAGTTTTAATTCTATTTAATTTTTTTCTCTTTATTATTATTATTATTATTATTATTATTTTATTGTAAAGCACTTTGGATCAACCTCGGTTGTGTAAAATTAAGCTCTATAAACAAAGTTTAACTTGACTTGAATTAACTTGTGTTGGGACAACATAAAGGAATTGTGTGCAACCTGGTATTTTTTGAGTGTAACTAAGATTGCCATAAGTAAAATATGTTTTAAACACTCTTTAAAAAAAGGGTTTAATGATCTTTATCACCATCAGTGGTTTCATGAGGAACCTTTGGATGCATACTTCCACTTCTTTAGAGTGGAAAACAGATTAATTGAAGAATGTTTCACTAAAAGGTTTTTCTGTGGCATCACTGAAACCGCTGGTACCTTTACTTTCAAGAGTGAAGACATTCTTTCTTTCAATTGCCATTCTGCCCTTTCATCTAAACACTTTGCTCTCTTAAGCTTTTCTGTGACGTCCAGTGTCCTCACGATAACGTCAGTGTCCCTTGTAATCATCTGTGTCCTGCCTCACTGTTGTCCTGGGAAGAATGAGGAGGATTGACGTCTTTCTGGCCATCTGCTGCCCTCTCCCATCCTTTGCTCTCTCCCTTGAGCGGATTAAGTGTTTTTGATGTCTTTGTCTCATCATTGTGGAAGTAAATTTTGACTCTGTGTGTGCGCTTGAAGGGATTTCGTGCGTCCAGCAGTCGAGACGGGATTTAAACGTGCCTCACGTTGACATCGACTCTTACACAAGAGGCATTAAAACACAAATCACTGAAATACGTGAAAGAAATTGTTCAGATTTTATTACACACCCCACAGACAGCAGCTGATGTGGTGATATGAATATCAGAGGGACAGCGGGGGACACGGGGAACCAATAGGCGTATATCAGAGAGACATTCTGAGGGAAATAATATAATAAATACATGAGTTGGACAAAAGACATCATAAATGAAGAGATAAAAATTTACTAGTTTCAGTGGAACACTAGACAATAAAGATAATGCTTAAGTGCAAATTACAACAATGCAACATCAAAGTAATTCTGTAATTGTGAAGGAAAAACATATCGCTGTTTCTGAGGTTGTTTTTGTGTAAGAGATTTGCCGGGTCAGAATAATTCATACAAATAAACTAGACAACTGCAGATGTACAGTAATAATACAAAGACGAGAATAATTTTAGAGCAATTTTAGATGTTGTAAAAACTGTTCTAAGACTTTAAATGAGAAATCAATTAAATAAATAGTAAGCTTTTCTTTTTCTTGACCTCCTGAGTTCTCTCTCAATATGCTCATTATATATAATAGATGAAACAAGTATGATATTATTATTTTTATCATTTTTTTAATTTAGTATTTTCCACAATATAGTTCAGTAGAGGGTTTTGGAAGATTTTTATTTCTTAAGGTTGTTACTTATGCTCTTATATATAATATATTGTCACGGTGGCGCAGTGGGTAGCACAATTGCCTCACAGCAAGAAGGTCGTTGGTTCGAGCCTCGGCTGGGTCAGTTAGCATTTCTGTGTGGAGTTTGTATGTTCTCTCCGTGTTCCTCTGTGTGCTCCGGTTTTCCCGTTTTTTTTAGAGGTGTTTTGGGTGAGCTAAATTGTCTGTAGTGTATGTGTGTGAATGAGTGTGTATGGATGTTTCCCAGTGATGGGCTGCAGCTGGAAGAGCATCCGCTGCGTAAAACATGGCACGTGGCGTGGCGACCCCTGATTAATAAAGGGACTAGGCTGAAAAGAAAATGAAATGAAAAATATATGTACAGATGTAATACAGATTTTTTTATTTAAATGTTACAGCGATTGAAAACATAATTTTCAGCATCATAATTTTGCTGAAAGGAATAATTCATTCATTCATCAAATTTCTTTCAGATTAGTCTATTTCAGAAGTCACCAGGGCAGAATGAACAGCCAACTATTCCAGCATATGCTTAACGCAGCAGATGCTCTTCCAGCAGCAACCCAGTATTGGGAAACACCCCTAACCACTCATTCACACGCACACACTCATACAATACTGACAATTTAGTTTATTCAATTCACCTATAGAGCATGTCTTTAGACTGTGGGGGAAATCAGAGCATGGGGAGAACATGCAAACTCCACACAGAAACGCCAACTGGCCCAGGCAGAACTCAAACCAGCAATCTTCTTGCTGTGAGACAACAGTGATAACAACTGAGCCAACATGCCATCCTGTAAGGAATAATAATGAATATTATAATTATTATGATTCTAACTATTATTATTAATGATTTTATAAATATTATTATCATAATCATTATTATAACTATTATTTCTTAAATATATATATTTAAATATAAATATTTAAAGAATATTGATAAAAAATTAGTTACCCCAAACTTTTGAATCTAAAAGGATCTGTAGCTAAAAAAATAATTAAAAATGTATTTGAGCTAATTAACATTCACATTTAAACTAAAGCATTTTATGCCAATAAAGCAAATGTATATACTTTATATATATATGTAATAAACTATAAACTTTTAGTTTTCTACTTGACTAACAACTTCACTCGCATTCACATGATAGTGTACAACTTTCAAGGGGTCAATCGGTATAAAAAAAAACGTATTACTGCAGATTTGTGTAACAAGTCTGACGTCGCACCCACTAAGCTAAACAGTGTGCTGATAAATCTGTCAATCCTAATGATTTTCTCAGTATATGATTCAGATTTTTAAGACATGCGGAACAGGAAAGGACATGAGGGGCTCGGAGAGAAACTTCCTTGTGTTACTCACAGCTGCTCATGACGTCCTCGCCATCGTCAAAAGAGAAAAAAACCCACAAATCATAAAACAGGAGATGTGAAACAACTTGGGATTGTTTATAGGAAGCAACTGCTTCGACTCATTTGAGCTGCCTGTTGTCATTTCTTTGTTTATGCTGCACTGGCAATGAACAGAGGACATCTAGGCAAAAATAAAGTAAACTAAGGCAGCTCAAATGAGTCAAGAACTTCTTTTCCTTGACGCATTGAGTAAGTCTGGATTTTACAATGCAGAGCAATGACCTCTAGTGTTTTAACCAGTATGCCAGTAGCCTAGATAAATGATATGATAAGGGAGGACAAAGACTAAATAAAATCAAGATTGGCAGTGCACGTGCAATAAACGCTCAAAGCCACTGATCCGGTTTGTTATTGAAATCCTGTAAAAGCAAATAACCATCAAAAGCAAATGAGCAGCAAGATACAAACGATTGGTGTTGCTAGACTATAAAGCTGATGCTAAGAAACACACTTGCCAACGAATCCTCCCTTATGTCCAGTTTCTGAAAGCAAAACAAACACACAGCCCACGTAGGTACTCAAAGTCTTTGCCAAACAACCAGACGAGGTGCTGAAATACGGAAGAAGAATTGTGAAAATGTGGAAAAGCCATAATGTGCTCCTCTTCAGGGCAGGTCACCTGGTGGGATGTTGTGGCGTCTATCGTATGCCGTGTCGTCACTTTCCTCTCCGTCGCTTGCCACGTCCACCATCTTCTCCTTCTCCTCGTCTTCTTCGGTCTCGCTTCCTCTATCTCGTTCTCGTTCCCTCAGTCTCTCTCTTTCTCGGTCTCTTTCCCGATCTCTGCCTCTCTCCCGAAAACCTCTGGGAAGTGTGGTAATCTGCGGGATATGGGGGGACTTTTAACAGCACATCCAGAAGAAATACACCAGACAAGCAATAAACAAAAATGTAAACGTATATAATTAGAAATCATTAAGAAAACGTGAATCTTTAAATGTATTAAAACTCAAATGAATGTATGTATGATGAAAGATTTATTGTTTTAGTCACATTCAGGTCATTACAAACTACACTAAAAATGTTTGTATTTGATTTACTTTTGTATGATTTTATTCATTCATTCATTCATTTTCTTGTCGGCTTAGTCCCTTTATTAATCTGGGGTCACCACAGCGGAATCAACCACCAACTTATCCAGCATATTTTTTACGCAGCGGATGCTCTTCCACCTGCAACCCATCTCTGGGAAACACATTCATACACACTCATTCACACTCATACACTACGGACAATTTAGCCTACCCAATTCACCTATACCACATGTCTTTGGACTTGTGGGGGAAACCGGAGCACCCGGAGGAAACCCACGCAACCACGGGGAGAACATGCAAACTCCACACAGAAATGCCAACTGACCCAGCCGGGGCTCAAACCAGCTGTATGATTTTATCATACACAGAAAAAAACAGCAAGTGACTTAACATTGCTGTCAAATGTATGCAAGAAAACTATTAAGCAGTGCATAATTTAGTCTAAAACAACATAAAGACATCCCAAGCCACATAGCATATCATATGTTTATATATTATATAAATAATTTCTAATTGAATCAGTTTGTTAGTCTGTTTTCATGTTCAAATATTTTCAATTTCTGTTTTTGACAGCATGATCATGTATGTTCTTCAGCACATTTAAAGGTAAACGGCTGACTTTGATTGTTTGAGTAGCATGGTATATTAACATTACAGTATATTATAAAGTAACTTATGACGTATACAACTAATAGTAATAGTAACAACATCACAAAATATCTGAAACACTTCACTCCTTCACTAAGCTTGCGTAAAACAAGGTGATTTGAGTGACAGTAAACATGGTCTGTTTTTTGCTGCCAGACAGGTTAGTCTCAGTATTACAGAAACATTTTCATGCACAACAATCTCTGAGGTTTCAGAGAATGGTCCAAAGGAAATAAAATATCTAGTAAGAAGAGATTAAGTGGGTTAAAATGCCTTAATAAGTTTAATATACTGAATTATCCTCCACAGACACAGATCTTTGGAATTTGCTGAAACAAGTGATTTTTGCTATGAATGTGCAACAAACAAATGTGCAGCAACTGTAAAATTATGTCATGTCATTTTGGATTAAAATGTCTGATAAATGTCTCCAGCAACATGCTGAATCAATGCCATGAAGGCAGTTTTGAAGGTGAAAGTGTCCAACCCAGTACTAGCAATGTGTACCTAAAAAAGTGGCCAGTCAGTGTAAAATTAAAATAAAATAACAAACATACTCTGCAGTATACAGTATATACACTCCTCACAAATCAATATTACATATGTGCATATACATTAAATTATTCAGTACTGAAGCTAAATCTGGAGCTAATCTAACAAAATCACGCATGATAATGGTCAAAATTAGTACACCCAAATTTATATGTTAGGGGAAAATATTAAATAAAAGATAAAAATAAGCAAAAATCAAGAGAAACAAACAAACAAACAAAAAATACAAATATCTAGAAATTTTGTAGTTTGTAATTTTTTCTCGCATATTTTGCATGAATTTAAATGTATTTAAATGTAAGATGTTCGGTGACTAAAATATTATTTTAATAAATATACCAGTTTAATAAATCTGTTTTGTTCAAATGCACCTAAATATATTACCCATATTCACTGAGAAAAGGATAAAAATATTCATTTTAAAAATGAGGTGTACTCAATAATGTTGAACTGGTTTTGAGAATGGTACATTTGGGAAAGCTTGAGGATCTGGCAACATTGTATCTAAAGACTAGAGCGTGAACGAGACAAAAAAAAAGGCTGTAATGAAAAGTTATGTGGAAAGTCTGTAAATGTGGAAAGCATGTGTAGATGCTTTGTTAGTAATTCTCCAATAATTATTTCAAATACTCCTCTGTATGTTTACACACAGCTTGTGAATAAGGACCAGATTATTTGTCAAAAATTATTTTGTGCATACAAACACAAAGATGATATCACTCTAAAAATGATGGGTTGTTTCAATGAATAATTTCAGCAAAATTATGAACTGCTTTAATCATTTAGAGTAAAACTTTATATATAAAATAAGTATAAAATATTGTTTGGGTTTCTTTATATTTTATTTGAATGGAAAAAGATTTTTTTTAGAGTGTGTTAACAAATCTTCAGATTCAGGTTTTGTTAACGAAATTAAGCAAATGACTGAAAAAGATTTGTTTACATATTAGATGACACAACTACTGTCATCAACTCTCCTAAACATGCCAAGGAATCAATAATGACTTTATCTGGTCGTATTAGAAGATGTTTAGAAGATATGGCAACATAGAGCATGAGCCATATGTTCAATTTTGTGGACAAGAAATACAATGACACAGAAGAATCAAACACAACATGAAGTCAAGTAAATAATGACAGAAGTTTATATTTTAGGTGAACTATCCCTTTATGACCAATGAACTTTCCTAATACTTTACAAACTAAGAATAAAAAATCATATAAAATCAAACAATATTTCTACCCACAACTAGTCAGAGAAAGTGAAAGGCTCACCTGGTTGTCGTGAGTGGGCAGGGCGCAGTATCCAGGCTCCATCCTGCGTAAAAGGCGAGGGGAATGTGTTCGGAAAGGCCTCGGGGAGTGAGAGCAAACGGAGCGCGGGGAGGGCGAGCGGATGGAGTGAGGGGATGGAGAGCGGACCGAACGGGGCGAGTGCGGGATGGAGTGAGACTGAGACTGTGAAGGGGTAAGAGACGGGGCATGGTGGTTGAGCTTGGGGGGTCGTGGGGAGCGAGGGGGCAGTTCGGGTGGTTTGAGAGGGTCTATGAGGTCTATTTCAGTGAGGAGTGGCGGAGGCGGAACAAACTCCTCGTCTGATAGAGGGATGTCCCCGTCAATCACGGCAAGCTCTGCCCGTGATAGGTGGTCCACAATGCCCGCCCCGAAAGAGTCACCAACCACGTTAATGGAGGTGCGCATTCTGTCGCTGAAGACAAACACACAAAACACAGCTCTACAAGCTGATACAGAACAGCTCAGGACAGCTGTTTATGTTTAGGAGGACAGGTGATAATTAGTCACACACAAAACCAGCACAGGGAATGTAAGCGACGACTCGGTGCATAAACTAAACAGAGATGTTTGAACTCACAGAAGCCAGTCGACGGCGACGAGAAGGCTGATGTCTTGAGTTGGAAGGCCCACAGCAGTCAGGATCAGCAGCATGGTGACCAAACCTGCACTGGGAATACTGGCGGCTCCAACACTGGCTAAAGTCGCTGTCATACTGCAGAAGAAAGAAAGAGAGGTACAGCACAAAAGTGAGGCCATTTGGAATAGCACTGATTAATAGAATTAGTGTGATTTCACCAACATCAATGCTGATCCTGGAACAATATTCCAATCAGCCAATCAGATTTAAGGGATATGTTTACAGTAAATGTTAAGTTTAAGCTTACGGTTAGGGTTATATGATTGTTATCCAACTATTATTCCCTATTAGTAAGGGTTGGGTTTAGGGGTAGGGATTAGGTATGGATTACACTTTTATACAAAAATGCCATTCCTGGATCAACATCGATGTTAATCCAGGATCACATCATACGTGGCAAAATCACACCCACGGATAAATATGTACATTTACATGAGGTGGCAAAATGCTGGAAGAAAAAATGGACGTTCAATGTAGAACATACATGAAAAAATACTATAATAATTTTATACAAATATTATAGTGGGTTTGAACCATACTAAAGAAAGTACTTTAATTAATCTGTGGCAATTTTATAGCTGCTATGGTAAAACACCAACTATAGTAATATAAACAAATAATGCAATACTGTAGTTTTCTACATAATACAATACATCACAGTTTGCTGTAGTAAAAACTAAAGTACACTACAGTACCCAGGTAGCAAAGAATTCTGGCCCAGATTTGGCATAAAGCTGGCACAGCAGGTACTCTTCCGGCACTAGCATACAGCATGTGGGCCAAACATGGCTCAGGTTTGGCAGAAGTGGCACCATCTTTAAAGCGGCACACAAGACTTGGGTCAGATATCAAACGTAGTATTTGGACCAGATGTTAAAAATGTATATGTGGGCCACGTAAGTTTGGCCTTCGAGAAAAAGCAAGTGTGCCTAAAGCAAAATGCTTCATGGGTTTATCAAATTCACTGCATTTGTGACACATCAACATATCTGGGCCAGTTCAAACCCAGTTATGTGTTATTAACTTGGCTAAGACTTGGCCCAGATATGGTCCATGTTTGGCCCTTGAATGGAAGCCAGACTTGGTCCAATCACGTACAGTAATCCACTGCGACATGTGGGCTAAGCAAAAGCTGATTGTGTGGGCCAGATCTGGGCCAGAGATATTTTGCTGTGTGGATATTTATTACAGTTGATCAGTTTGCTTTAGTTATACTACAGTATGCTGTAGTATTCACAAAAAATGTTGTAAATTATATGAAATACAGTATATAGTATTATTTACTTTACAATAGTACAGTTCAAAAACACTATAATATTTACTATACTCAAGGCTTAATTTGTGCCGGAACACGTCGGATCCAGAACCTCTGAAATCTGATCCGGCACCTCATTTTACCGATACCCCTCCTCAACCGTCCTCCTCCCCCGTCCGATGTTCACTTTCACTTTCTTTGCGCCTCCCCAACCCTCTTCACTTTCGTCCGTGACACGCACACCCCCCGCCCTGCTCTTCACTTTCGTCCGCGACACCTCTCCATCCTCTGGTAACATGCCGGATCCGTTACCCACTGTGCAATTCACAAATTAAGCACTGACTATACTATAAATCACTTTTTATTATAATATATTTTCATTTGCTAATAGAGAAAAAAAATCAAATGAAAGAAAAACATGTGATGTAGTCGCTGTTTCACTTTTTTTGTAACTATCATGCGTATATAGCCAAAAACAACTGTTGTAATAATTGTTATGACAATCCACAAGTTAAATAAAGCCAAATATGTAAAATTGAGAGAGATTTAGCCAGCAGGAACTCACAGGAAAATGTTTAAAATAGGCAACAGATTAATGAGTATGCATAATGATTTAAAAGTATAAATGTTCCAATCAAATCAACCAATTTCTAAGGATGACAGCGGATATAAAATATAAATACAGTTGTACTCATCACAGACAATATAATACAGTTGTAGTCATCACAGATAATAAAATACAGTTGTACTCATCATAGACAGGCAATAAAAGTGTGAACGTGCATCTAAAAAGTGCAAATATAAAAACAGTACATATTTGCAATAATATCTAAATTGGTAGATTTGGCAGATGGCTTTTACTCAAGTGCCAGGTTCTACCTTTGGGCTACATGTGAAAAAAATCAATTCAAAAATTCATTCGATAAGGTATTAAGTGCTTCCTAAACTAAATGAAATGAAATAAAATGAAATAGTTGAACGTGAGTTGAATGTGCAGTCTAAAAATGAAAAATGTCTACATTAATTCTGTTCATATACAAAGGTACTTTTCAGATGAATGATTTATTACAGCCACAGTTTATCTAGTTCTATAGTGACTCACCTAACAGTAACGATTTGTCCTCCATCAAGGGAAATGTCGTTCATCTGGGCGATGAAGATGGCTGCCACGGCCTCATAGAGCGCAGTGCCATCCATGTTTATGGTGGCTCCAATGGGCAACACAAAACGAGTCACACGCTTGTCAATCTTTAGATTCTCCTCCAGACAACGAAATGTAACTGGCAACGTCCCAGCACTGAGAAAAAAGTTGTTTAACAGCTGTTGATGTGTTGTTTTAAATACTACATATATTAGTCCAAAAAAGTAATTACTTCAATTAATTAAAGCTAAATCTAATGGATTGCATGCATATTCTGTGCCAAACTGACAGTTGGTTTGACATTCAGAAAATGGTCTGGCTCAACAGATGTAATCCCAGATTTATTCATAAACAACTCTCTAAAATATGTTTTCATAATTTCCCGTCTATTTAGACTGATTAATCACTCAAGACCTCTATTCTGGACAATATCAGAAAGTGTTTCATTTTGGCCAGATTAGGTTACACGGATGATTTACGTGGTTCCAAAACATAACAAGTCATCTATCTGCTTTTTTTGGGTAATGTTTTAGTTTATATAAAACATCTTAGAGCACATACCAGTTTAAAACCTCATTTTTGAGTATGAGAATGTGATCTGGCTGTGCTATATGTAAAACAGAGATAGATTCCAGTATCATATTTCATCCAAATGTGACCTTTAACTCTTAAGTCTGTGGTGCCAGACCCATTCCACCATGATGTGAGTAATCTGCTGTCTGTACCTGCTGGCTGTTCCCAGCGCAGTGATCCAAGCCTGGAAGATACCGGAGTAAAACATGAAGGGATTTTTGCGAGTCACGGTGAAGAATATGACTGGCAGGATGAGTCCGCCATGAATGATGAGTCCGACAATGACTGTGACCATGTACATGCCCAGCTGTCTCGCCACCACTTCCAGATCACCGATGGCAGCTATTTTACCACAGATGAGGGAGGCAATGCCAACTGGAGAGTACCTGAGCACAGAAGATTATATTCTTATATTAGTTTTGATCTCTTGAAATGTGATGTAACCTATATTCCAAAATGACTTTTATTAAAGTCCCTTTTAGACAAGTCATTTCACTCGGTGGCCATCTTTGAAACGCCTCTCGGGCAGTATGCTCAGGCATTCTGTCTGAATGGGGAAACATCAAATTCTCCAAAACCAAGCTGAAGATTACATTACATATTTGGAATCACCAATAAAATTAAGCAATAACTGTCTCATAAGTTTTGTTTCTAAACATTTAACTCTAACTCAATCTGCATTTTTTCAGGGTGCCCAAGCTAATGCGCATACACACTTGAAAGGAACAAGATCACGACAGCAACCTCATCTATGGTTGTTCTACACGTTGTCATCCTCTACATAACGATCTTCTGATCACGCTGCTCTTCTGAAGTAATTAACTTGGTCTTGATGGTGAATCTCCTCCAGAAATGACAGCGACTCTTTGTTCACAAGTTTGTGGGCGTTTGAATAGTTGCTGTCATGTGATGTGCGTTTGACAGGAGGGACAGTACCTTGCATTTTAATACAGATTACAAAACCAAAAAACTTTTGTTATCAAGTATACTTGATTCGTTTAAAAGTAGAGATTTCACGCTTTATGTGGATATATTTCTTATGTCTGTGAAGCAAGTATTCGCTGAGATATCAGTGTGTTTGTTGACCACAAAACCTGTCGTAAAAGCACACGTCTGGTCCGAGCTTCTCCACCCAGAGAAACATCAGTCTATAGTGATCGATGATTGGCTCCTGTACTAGAAGGCGGGGCTTCGTTCGCCACATTGACGTTACACTTTTCCCCATTCAAAACTATACGAGTGACATGTCTTGTGCATTCTATTGACCTTATTCTCCGCATGCGAGTGGGCACAGCCATTTGAGTCTTTGTGGCTCGAGACTTCTGGTCTCATTCACTGCCATTCATTTTTGACGTTAAAAACAGGTTGTTATGCTGCTTGATGTTGCAAAGTGATGTTTTCTTATTATATTATTCTGCTTTTTCTGTATAGTCATGCAAACACTTGTTTGTAGAGTGAGTAGTTTGACCGTTTTCTGCCGTTTATTATTCCTAGTCATTTCACCAATAGGTAAATGAATCGGAAGTTCAAAAACAATCACAAAAAAGCAGCGCACTTCCGCATTGAAGAATAAGGTCAACCGTCTATAGTCTTTTAGCCTATTTTATATTATTTCTGAAAGTAATTATAAAATGAGACTTCCACACTAGTGCAGCTTATTTATTTAGTTATTTTATGCTGCACTATAATGCAAAAATTTGTTACGAAATGTGACATACGTTGTATAGCCAATAACAAATAAAAAATTAACTTAAGTCCATTTTAGCATGAGCAAATTAATGAGCAAAATGCTAATAGCAACACATAAAACTATTATTTATTTCATTTGGCAGGCAGCTCTGTTAAAAAAGATCTCAAAAGTTTTTAGCAATATGTGCAGGCTGGACATTAACATGTCAAAAACATTAATATCAAGCCCCAATTACGTGCCATTGTTTCTTGTTCTTCAATTTTGTTTGTTATTAAACCGTAGAAAATAAACCCAAAATTTATATAATTTTCATATATTTTTAAATATAATTTTTGGACAACCAAAAAACCAACCAAACCACCTAACCAATCAATAAATCAAGTAATATTTTTCTGAGAGTTAACAGTGTTTCTGTTGTACATTTGAATGAATTCTTGAATAAAAAAATCTTGAAAAAAAAATATCATTATAAGAATATTGTGAATTTATTAATGTACATATGTGTTACATGTGTACAGTACAAATTAATAAATTACTTTTACATGTATTTTTATAAAGTTCACTAACTTTATTTCCCACACAGCATAATTCACTCTTCATACATGCATTTCTGCTTTTGTTTTTAGGCAAAAGCCTACACAGGAACATCGTCATATTTCTCTGTTTTCGCAACTCGAGCGGCCTATTAGAAGATCTTACTTCTTATGTGGCCTGAATTTAATTCAACTAAAAAACCATGTATAAATATTTCACCAAGTGTTATGGTAAGCAACAGATGATGTTTATTGTAGCCTTTAGACAGTTTACATACTACGAGCGGAAAACACAGAATGCAGTTAGTTACAGATGGGACGGTCTGGGCTCATCCAAGTGTGTCTTTGTTGTCATATGCTTTTGTTTTGGGGCATTTACTCATTTCGTGTTTGTTCTTTTAATGCAAAAAAAAATTGAATATGAAAGAACGTCTTTTTTCCCACCATCTCGCTCCTCTTGTGCTGTAAAACGGCCTGTTGGCTTTAAAGATCAAGCATTTTATTTCTGCAGTAATGATTCATACGGTAAGCGCTCTCTCTGCTTTTGGCTATGTCTGTCTTTGCCAGTGTGTGGGTATCTGTCTGCGGTCTGTGTCAGAATATGTATTACATCCAGGATAAAACTCCCACATTTACTCATGGGAACACAAACATGATGTTGCTCTCTCGTAGATTCCTGTGCTGACAAATTCCCATCACTCTCCCTTCCTTACACGCTATAATTTTCTCTCGTTCTAATTTTAATAATCACCGAACATACAGTCAAACCACAAAAAATTATTCAGACATGAGATATATACATATATATATATATATATATATATTTTACTAGTGTGTGCAAAATAAAAAATGATCTGACAAAAAGTCATGAAAACAAATATTTCACATTACTTTGATTTAACAAAAAATTTAAGACTGCAAGCATTTTTTACAGTTTGTTTTAGTACAATTTATATATTTATAATTTATATCTCCAATTCAATTCAAGTTTATTCGTACAGCACTTTTCACAATAAAAGCAGCTTTACAAAAGGTGCACATCATTACATAATCAAACTCAGAAAAGTTATGCTTATTAGTTACCATAACTTTAACCAATTAACTAGTAACTAATAGCTTTTAACAGTTCAATTAAATTATATTATATATAAACATAGTTATACTGTATAATATATATATAATGTACTGTATATATACTGTATATGTCAGGATAGAAAAATAAAGTCAACTTTCTTTATTCAATAGAATAAAAAGACCAACAGGAACTAAAAAAGCTTGCAAGAACCTGGCTGATTGCAGAAACTATACTGTAGGCTACCATTGAGGCAAAGGGTGAACTAATAAAGTACTGACAATTGCGTAAATATTGTCATAATGACAGCTGTCTGAATGATTTTAGGTGGATTGTAATCCATTTCTTACAAAGTCAAAGTTAGCGTTCAGCGTTTCATATTTTGTTATCATTTTGTAAATGATACTAAATAAATATAATGAATTATATTAATGAAAAATATAAACTATTTTAAACAAAAGCATAAAAACTCTGAAAAGTCTAGTTAAAATGTAAAGTTGTAAAAATGCAAATCAACAGAAGAAATTTAAAAAGAAAATCACAAAACATTCCACATTAAATACTCAGCACAATAATCTTTAATATTTCTCTTGTCTGTTTTAGCATGCGCCTCAGGAATCAAAACGCAGAGAAAGTTGTGCTGTATTAGTGCATCAGTAACTTAAAAAAACATTTGTTTCAGTAGCAACATTGCACACACTCATGATGACAGCAGAATACTGACCACATGATCATGGACACCATCTTCATGATGATCTCATTGAGGATGTTGAAGAAATCAGACATGAGCTTCCCTCTCTCTCCCATTTTCCCCATGCAAATTCCAAATGTGATGAAGAACCCAATCAAACCTTAAAACACAAACAGGAAAAGGTGTAAGGACATTTATGCTACATTTTTGGTGTCATACATGGAAAAGAACAGACTGCGGGCTCACCTAAAACATTCATTCCCCACTTCAGTTCTAGTTTCTTCCTGTTGACAAGGATTGGTTCAGTTTGGTTCTGGACTGGGATGGCGACTTTCTTCAGCACGGTTTGAACCTGAAAAGAAAGACAAAAAAAAAAAAAAACATGATGATTCTGCAAAACTGTAATCAAAACTCTTATTAACATAATGTTTCAGTTTAGATAGTACTTTTACATCTAAAAAGGATACATATAAATAATAATATAAGTAATAAATAAAAAAAAACTTGTAACTGTAAATAAACTGTAAATTAGCTTGTGGTTTCTAAACGGTCTTATTTTTCCATTATTTTATATATGAATTAAATTACAAAAGACGATTATTTGAACATAATAATGCAAACATGCACACAAAGTGTACTTGCATTGGTGCAGAATGATTTGTATAGCACATCTTACACACGTTGCAATTTTAATTTTACACAAATTTGATAACAAATGCCGTTTATAGTGATTTATTCATTCATTCATTCATTTTCTTGTCGGCTTTGTCCCTTTATTAATCTGGGGTCGCCACAGCGGAATCAACCGCCAACTTATCCAGCATTTGTTTTATGCAGCGGATGCCCTTCCAGCTGCAACCCATCTCTGGGAAACATCCATACGCACTCATTCACACTCATACACTACGGACAATTTAGCTTACCCAATTCACCTGTACCACATGTGTCACACAGAGGTGTTGTTAGGGTTCGTGTGTAGCAAGAAACAATAAAAATGATGGCTCAGCCGACGTAGCACTATGGTGCAAAGGTGAGTTTATTTACAGTGCAACAAAAAAGTGTCCAATCCAAAAATCCCCAAAATAAAGTAATCAAAATATCTATATACAAAAATAAACAAACAACAAAACAAACACAAAAAAAATATAGTAAAGTTGGACTTGTGGGGGAAACCGGAGCACCAGGAGGAAACCCACGCAACCACGGGGAGAACATGCAAACTCCACACAGAAATGCCAACTGAACCAGCCGGGGATCGAACCAGCAACCTTCTTGCTGTAAGGCGAACATGCTACTCACTACGCCACCGTGGCGCCCCTATATAGTGATTTAGGCTATAACTATTTTGTTTTTTAGACTTCTATTTTCACTCCTTCCTCTGTCCTGAATGCTGTTAAATGTAACTGTTGTTGAGTAAGAGGAACTACTGTTTATAATGCTTGCAAACACGGTTTTATTTAAAGCTACCAGCAGCCAATTTTCTAAATTAACTTATGCATGCTTAAATTAGATTATAAAATTTCTGAATGCAATCATAAAATGTGAACATGTACACCAATATGTCAAATGTAAAGTGTACACTATATGTACACCAAGCGTTCATATAATTGCATTGCAAAATATTGTCTTAAAGTTCAAGTAAAATGAAAGAATCATCATTTAATTTAAGATAAATGTATTATGTTCAATAGGTATGTTTTTAATAGCCAATATTCATTTTGGTAGCAAACAACATGTGTCTTATAATTCATAGCGCAGTAAACAGTAACAGTAAAAAGACTATTCCCTAACATAGCAAACATATTCACTGGAAGGAACTCCTCAGGTGATTCTTTGGAATCAGTCTCATACACAGTGTGGTTATGTTTATTATGTCTTAAGTACTTTTATCCAATAAGCACTCAAACGTTTACCGTACATGCATTTGATTAAATGGAAGAACACCTGCTTCTTTACTACTAAATATAAACCACACTACATGTCAGGGTCTTTTCTGTCCTGTCAATGTTTTATGTTTCCCTATTCCCTATTTCCCTATTTGTCCTTTGTTTGTCTACATGACTTTGCCTTTGTTTGTGTTGGTCTCCTGTGCTCCTCTTGTAATGCCTCCTTGTTTTGTTACCACGCCCCTTTATTTAGACTTTGTTAGTCTGATTGTTTTCACCTGTGCCTCATGTCCTCTGTTACCTACATATTGTGTGCTTTCCTTTCTTTGCTGGATTGCTCCATGTGATTTTATGAACTAACACATCTTGTATTCTTGCCTGTTTTTGTCTATTGCTTTGTGCTTTGTTTTGTTTATTGTTATTTCTAGTGGTTGGCGGAGCGAGGCTTCATAAAACACTGAAACAGTTAAAGCAAGCGTGTCAAGGCTTCAAAATATTTTGAAATCTGCCATGACAGTGACAGTCAGTGTTCCTGACTGACATGCAGGCATGTTTGGTTCAAATCCAGGTTGAAGCAATTATAGTCATTTAAAATGTGGGTTTTTATTGCTTTGTTCTTGTAATGTGTTTTAACATCAGTCTGACATCCGAATAATCTCTTTGTGAATAAATATGTATTGTTTTGGTCATGAAAACATTATGATAACATTAATAGGAGACATCAAGTCACAATTTCTAATTTACAGAATTCAAACCTGGGATGCCTGCAGTGCAGTTGGACTATATGTCGGCGCACTACCCACTAGGTTATGTGCTCTAGTGTTTTTGTTTCCGACCCTGTCAATCAAGACCCTGCCAAGAATTTCAAGTCTCGAAAAGTGCATGAAATGCTCCAATCCTTTGAATCACTTTAGTCGCATGACTTGGGTATTTCGAAACACTTCAGAGCAGCTTTTGAAATATCTGCACTGCAGGATCTCAATACTGTGTCAGTACATCAGTTTTATGTAAGCCATCCCTTATGTATTTGTTTGATTTCTTTGTCTTTTTTATATCTGGTTAGTTTACTTATTTTCCTTGGATAATTGTCACTGTTTTCTGTCTCGTGCTGATACCAGTCCTGATCCTGCTCCTGCGTCCCCTGATCTTTGATTTCTGCAGCCTTTGACTCTTGTGCTGTCTCGTCCCTGCCACTAGTTTCCCTGCATGTTACTGCGCCTACTGTTAGGACTGTCACCCTTCATGTGTCTGCCTGTGTTTTTTCCTGTAAATAAACACCATTGCTCTGTTTATTGCTGCAACTGGGTCTTTCCTGCAAACCATTGTGACACTACAAGTGAGCATATAGAATAAACTTTAATTAATTCTTGAAACCAGCGAATGTTAAAACTGGTTTATAATGTGAATAATACTAAACAAAACAGCTTTCACAAATGGTATACATAATATAGACAGTGTAAATATGCTTTCCATTGGTGGGAAAAATGTCGGGTATCTCATCTCATGCAAACTGCTCACACAGTCTGCAATGCACTGTATCCAAAATGCATTGAACCCATTTGAATTCTACAGAGAACACTTCATTTTAAAGCGATATGGACAAACAGGCAGTACTATTATACTGTGGACATCGTAATCTGTCAAATGCGGATTTATGCTCAATAGCTCTGGTTTAGCCATGATATAAACAAACCACTATTGGCTTTTTTTTTTTTTAAGGTTACATTATATGTCTCATCCTATCTTCCTGTTTCAGTTGAAACATGCTGAATAATTCAGTTTCAAATGACTACTTGGTGCTTTAAATAAAAATGTTAAATGTTAATTCTTATACTTTATTTTGAGATTTTAACAGATATATGTGTGTTGAGCATCAATTAAGACAAAGTTAGAATCTGTAAGATTTTACGCTCATTTCCCTCCCTTCTCCTGGCAGTGATCTACACTGATTTATGAAGTATTTTTTGAAAACATTCTTAGGTAGATTTGAACTAAAAAAGGGAGGTTTCATCACTTTAAGTCCACACTAAAGTTCCACTTTTACTAGCGACTCCTGGCTTGCTGATGCATCCCAATAATATTTAAAAGTGCATATCTATAACTTAGTGCCACATTCTTACAAAACTAAATTGTAACTAGAAATAATTGGTCCAACAGGCTCCTGAATAGAGAGAAAACGTGCCCACAAGTCATCAGAAACAGTAATGCCGAGTTCAGACTACTTGATTTTAGCCCTGATTTTGACTCGCCGACAGGTTTTGAGAAATAGCAGACAAATGCCTGAAATCACAGGCAAGTCGGTGCTCGTGCACGCCACTGACAATCACACAATATGAACTATCAAAGACGCGGTCTGAGAGAATCGCAGATGAGTCGCCGATACCCGGGAGATATTTGGTGTGCTAAATATCTGGAGCTGTCGGCGATTCAAATCATGCCGTGGGAAATGAGTTTTGGCTGAAAATAACATCGGCGATCGCCTACAGCCAATGAGAGAGAGCAGCATTCACTAGTGTGGGTACCTGCAGGCCAGCGGGAGGTTGGGGGAGAAGATAAAAGCATTCATTTTCAGTTTATTCAGACCCAAGAAAGAGGGAAAATGAGTGTAAATTTGGCATGAGCCCCCGTGTCTGTTTGACGTGCCATGTGAGCAATATCACAACCCAACCCGGTCAAAAAATAAAAAAGTTGAGGAGAAATTGCTAATTCCCTTCAAAGCCAGGTGAGCAAATATGTACATTTTCTACCCCATTAATAGGCTTCTTTCTCGTTATGTAGGTAATAACAAAAGATTTACTATGTGTTTTTGGGTGTGAGACGTTGTCTGCGATTCTTCCTATTTTGAAGTCATGCAGTATGAAACTCCCTGTCACCGATCCATCTTGCAGTGTAAACAAAGCAGCGACAAAATGCTAGCCCAGACAGTCATGCAGTGTAAAAACATCTGTGACACGACTACTTTGAAAATCATGCAGTCTGAACTCGGCATAGGTCTCATCCATGATACCTTGAGGTACAGTATGTGGGACTCCGGTTCATGGTAAACCAAAGTAAAAACTGAATGTGAATCTCTTCAAAGCACAAACACAATGTTTTACCTGTTGAAAACAGGCCTGGACCAGGTTTTCTGGGAAGAGGTTTCGGATTAGATCCAGAAAGGCATCCAAACTGCTGACTTCTTGATTCTTGGGGGCAGAGTTGACCTGACCAGACCTGAGTTTTGGGTTCCCAGGGTGTATTCCCAGCACCAGGATGACACCTAAAACAGCAGCGATTATTGTGGTGGACATGTAGTACACCATTGCTCTGGTGCCCATCCTTCCACTGGAGCGAGCGTCCAGACCAGCCAGACCTGTGAGGAAGAGAAACTTATTGAGTCAACACAGTCAATTCCCACAGGCATATTGTGTTATGCTGGGCCACTCCTACGTAAGTGAACAAGTCTAAAACAGAGCATATGCGTATGAAGACTGACCTGTGATGAGACTGGAGATGATGAGGGGCAGGATGAGCATCTTCAACATTCTCATCAGGACGTCTCCAGGAAAAGAAACCATCATGAGAGTGTTTGTGTCCAGATCAGGAACATAACGCAGCATCATGCCCATCACTGTGCCTGCTATTACACCTGTCAAATTCAAAATTTACATCAGTTATATTTGGCCTCATTTCACTTTTTTTTCTGTTAAAAATAGTAACCTATATACATTCAGTTATTGCTTTCACTACACTACTAGCAAGACGTTTAATATTATTAAAGTGGAAAAGAATAGACCCCAACACACGCTGGTTGGATAAATGAAGTGATGTCGCACACTCAATTGGAAAAGATTAAATACATGATTCGAGGCTCAAAAAGAAAGATCCTTGACAAATGGTCACCCTTTATTTAATACTTTAAAGAACTTCCTGACCTTAAGAATGAATTTGTTTATCTTTATTTTATTTATAAATTTTTTAAAATGTTTTTTTTCCTACGTTATTCCTATTTTGTACTCTTTAAATGTTACCAAGCCCATTGCCAAATGATAACATATTGACTTTTTTTATTATTATTATTAAGATGCACCTCTTTTGTATTTTCCTTCTTTTAGATGTTGCCAAGCCTCTTATGTTAAATGATAACATATGAACTGAACAAATATGATACACTCTGTTTTCTCACTGTTAACTCAAAGTCTGGAACGGTATATATTTAGATTATTTTTTTCAATGCCGTGGTTTTGGTAGGGGTAATGTACAGCTTTAAATTATAAATGCAAAAACTCAATGCACAAAACTGTTTTGTGTATGGACAATTTTCAAATCCTGAGTTTCTTCACAAATTTTTTAAATGTTTATAGTATTGCATTTATTGTTTAAATGTAACCCTGGACCACAAATCCAGCCATAAGTGAAAATGTTTTATTTCAATTTATACACAACCTGAACGCTGACTAAATAATCTTCCCATTGACGTATGGTTTGTTATAATAGGACAATATCTGGCAGAGACATCAATATTTAAATCTGGAATCTGAGGGTTAAAAATTTTTTTTAACCAAAACTCAAAGTTGTCCAAATTAAGTGTTTAGGATTCGATATTTCACATATGCTTTTACATATTTACAGTTGGAAATTTACAAAATGTCTTCATATATGATTTCTGACATAAAAGAAAAATATATAATTTTGTATAAAATGAATTGTTGGCTATTCCTACAAACATACCTGTGCAACTTAGGACTGGTTTTGTGATCTAGAATCACATACAGTATGGATATTCTTAAGGACAGAAAAATAATTAAGGACAGAGTGAGCTTCCTCTATATAATTGCCAATTTTTGACCAATTGCTAGACCAGTGACCCATTTTGTGATAAACTTGAGATGTGCTTCATATTCAGTGTTTCCAAAATAAATCATAAATGAAGCCTGTAATTCTGGCAGATGCACGTGCTGTTCAAGGATACATTTATTAGGAAAAAGGCTGCTCATTGCAGAGCTAGTAGTTGGAGCCTGACATAAAGGGTGGAGCTAGAAGGACCAAGCACACCCTAACCATAACCTTATCGCTAAACGTAACTCCACCCATTAGGGTAACAGGAGGTGCAAATGGAATACATCAAGCTTAACCTGTTACCTACAGAGAAGGGGAGATAAAAGTCATTAGGCTCTCCAGAAAAGCTCTTACTTGTTTACGTCATGCTTTTTGCACACTCAGGTTCATTATAGCATATGCAGACAAGAGATAAGCATGTTTACAATAGAGAGCAATGCTGACAAGAAGTTCATGCATTCCAACATGCTTGATTTTTTCTTTTCTATTTTATTTTTATTTATTTATTTTATTAATTTTCCTTTGTTACTAAAAGTTGCTAATACAGGGTTGGGACGTCACTGCGTGATAACCACATTACAGTATGTAATCATAAAGTTTAAAATGGGAACAATGTACAGTGTTAACAGGACCTGTTAAATGTTTTTCCAAATTGATATTTGACAGTGTTTTACTTGTGTTTTTAGAAAAAGAGTCTGTTAAATGATAATAGACAAAAATTACTAGCATATCCAACTGGTAAACAATTATATGTCCAAGCTTATAACAAGGTGTAACATAAATGAACATTTATCATTCTGTAATTGCAACTAGTAACTCAATGCACATACAATCAGTGTATTGCCAGTTACTTAGTTATCCTTTTGCCTTTCAAGCATGAATAGAATCTTTCAATCAATCAGACACTTTTAAAAGTTGGCAAATATATATTAAAATAGCTATATTTATTGCTGAGTGTTTTGCTGAAAAGCTGCTAAATCTAGCAACAAATTTGTTAAGATGGTAACACTTTCCTCAACCCAACCTTTCACAATGCTTCAAATGCACCGCAGGTCAATTGACAAGATGAAACAATTCTCCAAGATGAAACAACTGATCGTAGTAGTGCACAAATATATCCTTATCTATGTGATATGTCAAGAACCAACTCAAAAGATAAAACAATGAAGGGAGGGGTTGTGATGGCATATAGGGTCAATCTAGTATGCATTTTACTAATTCTCCAAACAGATATGACAACTGTTAACCAAATTTGTGCAACTGACAAATATGCAACACAGGTTAATTCAAAATATGAGCAGAAACATGCTTTAATACACGTTTGACTGCAGTTTCTAGGTAGAATAAATGCTAAGGGCAGAATGACCCCAACAATGTTTGTTCTTTCTCACACAGATGGTATTTACAGAGCTTCAAGAGTTCACACTTAGCTGATGATTGATTATAAAGCTTGTTTGGCATGCTGTCCCGGGAGAGAGCCCTGAGCTCATAAGATCCTCGAGCCCAGGGCTCCCTCCCGTTCGCAAGGCGAGAGGAGAGTTTGAGCTCAGGTAGATCTCGAGAACTACCCTGCGAGTAGCTAATGAACAGATAGTGATCGCTATGAAAAGATAACTACTAACTAGGAGCATGTCTATGGTGCTGATTTGTATTAGTCCGTTAACTTAAGTTGCATGTTTTTGGACGGTGGGAGGAAACCGGAGAACCCGGGGTAAACCCACGTGAGCACGGGGAGAACGTGCAAACTCCACACAGAAACATCAGCTGGCTTGGTAAGGACTAGAACCAGTGATGTTCTTGCTGTGAGGCAACAGTGCTAACCACTGGGCCACCGTGCCACCCATCTAGGAAGGAGGAGGAGTAGGGGTGGAAGGGGGGATTCTTCAAAACGAAGATGGCTGTGATATGGAACTTAGGGTATATATAGTGGCTTAGGACTCATCTGATTGGTAATCATAAATTGGATAATGCAGGACCAGCTGCGAGCAATCATCTGCACATGATCCTCTCGAAATTAGTTTATAAATAAATTTCACATATTATTGAAGAATAAGGGATTCTTTTTGTGGAGTTTTTTTTTTTTTGCACAAAACCATATAAATGGCACAAAACTACTTATTGATGTTCATCGAATATTATCGATTGCCTCTTCTATCTATCTCCATATTTTCTGGCATAGTCAGTTTCCTCAGTAGTTCACCTTGCACGTTGTTGTACTTGTGATGCAGAGCTGTTTGAGCATGGTTTCACAAATTGATAAAATCAATAAAATCAATTGATAAAACTATGTGTGTGCTTTTCTTTGACTGTATGTTTGCTCCTGAAGACACTACTGGTGACGTTTAGAAAAGTGTTTAGGTCAGTGTTCCTCTGGCCTTTCAGATCTGCATGACAAGTGCTGCCTTCTAGTAGATGTCAATAAGTAGGACGTGCATCTGAAACGTACCACAAATTGTTGCCATTCGTAAATAAGTTACTCAAGGTACAATGTACACAGCACCCTCTTGTGGATTTGTCACCTGAAATGTGCAACTAAACACAGCCTGAGCATCGCATTTTGTTTTGCAAAAATGTAGGCCGAGGCACGTGTTTCCAATGGGTCTGGTCTGCTAATAATGCATTGCTTTATTTACTGTACACACAGCTTCTATACACCACAGAAGTGAAGATGCTGAACACCTTGTGATGAGCACAAATTTTTCTATTCATTTGTACATGAGAAGGGGGAAAGACAGCTTCATATATTTTACAGCTTCATATTCATCCTTACCTGTAAATGTTATCAATTTACGCCAATATTTCCTACTCTCATAAATGACTAACTAACAGTAACCAAGTCTTTTTTGGCCCGTTTCCACTGAGCGCTATTGGTTTACAGAGATACGTCATTTGCTCGCGCAACAAACCAGAATGAAAACAAAGGACCTGCCATGTTTAAAACACAGCCGAGAAGCAATACACAGAAATAATATAAACATATAATAACGGGCCATGGTCGACCCGAGCTCAAACAAACCTTGAAACCTCGTCTTGAACAGCCACAAAGCCAAGAAGAAGAGCAGATTCTCCGCTGTGCCCCGTAGTTTTTATGAGCCCGTCTAGAAGAGTGAGTGGTTTCGCTTTCTCACATGTGCCCGCGTGCGCGTCAATATTTGAAATGTTTCAACATGAAGAAACTGCTGGACTAACCTGGACTATTATGAACTCGGAATGACGAAATTACTGTCTAACGTGAGATTACAGGTGCTGGTGAAGATTAAAGATACAGATGAGAGGTTTGCACTGACTGGGGGCTATATTTCGTGTTGTTTTTAAACCTAAATAAGGCATAAATGTCTGCTGTGTGTAGTTTTTCTGTAATTGGTAACATATCAGAGACTGTAAGGGGCTGTATGTGTTTGTATATGCTGCATTTATTTATTTATTTTATATAATCGCGGACCGTAGGCTATTTTGCATCATTGATCTAGTTATAATCAGATCATGTTCATAGAAAGGTTAGTAATGAACATTTATACAGCAGTATTTATGTGTATAATAAAGCCTCTGTTTTGTGAGAAGTGCTTCTCGTATGATTTATGAACGACCCCTGAAGCTTTACTGTACACATTTCCTCGAGCGAAAATGGCGTCGACTGAAACTTTCTGTCGTACACCGTGCCCACCAAAAGAGTACCCTTTTGCAGTGGAAATGCAAGCCTGATAAAGGTGACCCGTACCGACCCGTACTGTATCACTCAGTGGAAATGGGCCATTTAACTTTGCAGACTTGAATGAGTATCAGCATTCACTTTAGATAACATGCAGTAATGAATAAAACCTATTTTGCATTTAAATATCTCATCCCTCAATTATAATAGACTGTAGCGTGTTGCTGGTGGCGGGAGCAATAATGACAGTGAGATATTTTCTTAGATACAACTGAACCGACATTTTTGTGTATGGCTTCACTCTTAACCAGTGCATAACTGTCCTGTATCTGCAACATCTCAAAGCACTGCTCTATAAACAGTGTCACTACATGAGGCCAAAAATCTGCTGTGAACTATGCGGTTTGACAGATGATCACAGTTATGAAACCACAGGCAAGGTTAAACTTTAATACTTTTACAAATTTTTACAAGGAAAGACTATGAGATTATAGTGGTCATGTCATACTTTGTATATTCCCAGATGTTCTGAAGGTTTTAGACTAAAATATTTAAAAAATGAGATTTTAGGACAGTTTTTGCACCCTCTTTGTATTAGCTCCTTACTTTAAGAAATACAGCTTTCACTTGTGAAATAATTAACTTAACCTTTTCCATATATTATCAACAGATTTCAGTGATAATAGTATCTCATCTCCTTTCTCATCATCACATTATTGTGACTGATAGGTTTTATGAGTTTATGACCACCAAATTGGCGTTATTATCATAAACAAACTTATTTTTATCCTCTGCAATTCCAAGGAAGGAGACACACACATAAAGATGTATACAAACACAAACACACCTAACACAGTGAGGACAAGGAGCAGGTTGCGTGAAAGCCATCCGCAGTCCTGCTGTGTGGTGTTTTTTAATTCTGCTTCCACTCCATCGTCCATCTGCAGTGCTGCACTTGTCTGGTTGCCCAAATGTTTATTCGTCATGTTATCTGTATGAGTCAAGAGAAAGAAAGAGAGAAAGGCCAAAGTAAATAAACACTGAAAAATAATCACTTAAACCTTCACTTAACGCCTCCAGTGAAGTCAGGCCGTCACGCGAGAGGTCAGGAGGTCAAGAATTTGCAGGTTAGCAAGGCCCTGTTCGCCCCTGCTGGTTATGGCTGTAACTACACATTTCTACTGACAAAATGCATTTACAGGTTATATTGTTTATATTTATATTGTTTGTACTTCATGAATAAAATACTTTAATACTTTGCTTTATTCTATTAAAGTCTGATCGATTTTCTTTCAAATTTCAAATAAAATATTGTCATTTATGTTTTTCTTTTTTCTTTTTTATTCAAAAAAATTTATCTGTTCAATTAATAAACAAGCAATTCCATGCAAATGTCATCCTTGCCATGAAAAAAATTAAGTTTTTACCAATTTAGCGAAACCGTTTCTACATTTTGTTTTTTTGTGTAGGCTTGTACTTTACAGTACTTTAAAAATACTCAAAAATGTCTCTGTCAATTTGTTCAAACAATTATAATTGATTTTAACAAAGTTACACAAATGCCAATTTCACATCTGTCACATCCACAACAGGGACATGTCACATACATAACGAAGATTTTTCCCATGTAAATGCAAAAATGTAAAATAAAATAAAATCAATATTTTTAGTTCTTTAGAGAGGCAACTCTAATCCTTTTGATTAGCATTATTTCTTTGGGTTGTGCAGTTTATTTACAGATTTTCCTTAAAGTATGTTGTAGACTTTAAACTCGCTAACTTTTTTGGTCACATCCATAATGCATGTTTATTTTCCTCATTTAAAATATAAAAAATGTTTACAGATTGATGTTTTTCCGATCCTATATTGTACCTCTGTGGTTAGTTGTAGGAAAACATAAACAGATGTTTCAGTATAATGTTAAGATATACATTCACTGTAAATTTATGTTTTGACTTTTTACTGCAAATGTCACATCTGTAATGTTGAAATTGCAAATGCTTACATTTGCTGTGACTGAAAAATCTGTGTTTTTCCACCAAATAATGCTTCTGAGATTTCAACATGTCCAAAAAATTAATACAAACATGTCTGAAAACATGGCATACTTGTATTATTTTGACCTATTTTTAAGTTTTGCTCAAAATGACAATTTTATTGTTATTTTAAATTTAGAGGGAAAGTCAACAGTAGTTAGCAAAACAAAACATTTTTTACCTCATCTTTGCATACAAAAGTATGATTTTTAGAATGTTCTCAAACCATGAAGTGTCTTGAAGTGCTAACAATGTCTTATTTTTGATTACTTTTTTTCTAACTTGTAATTAAATATACATTTATTTTATTTTCAAAAAATTACTGACTCCAGGCTGGTTTGGCAGAATGTTACATATTATATGTTTTTTTATATTAAAATATATGGTCTCGGAAATATACTATCATACAAATGTATGATAGTATGATACATTCACACCTAACAGTCACCTATTAGGTTCAACTTCTCATAAATGCAAATATGTATTCAGACAATCAAATTGCATAATTTGAACATGCAGAGGTGGATAAGATGATCTGCTTAAGCATAAAATATTCGATCAGCATCAGTTCTGTGCTTCCAGAGGTCAGATAAAAATGACCAGATAGATTTGGGCTGACAGAACTTTTGCACTTGAGGAGAAGAGGTTTTATGAACACACAACACTTCAAAACATTGAAGCAGATGGGTTACAACAACAGAAAACTGCTCAAAATGATTTAATGCTGACAACAAAAATGTCAAATTACAATATTATAGGATAGCCTTCACTTAAAAAACTAAACTTAGCATAAATAACATAGAAATCACAGCACTTTCAGTTAGTCACAGATGAAAGCTGAGTAATGCCCACTGAAATTAATTGGAATACTAATTGTGTTCGCTAATGCTAACAAGTCTTCCTTGGCCACACTCAAACAGCACAAATACATGTACAATGACAAACTGCAGTGAAAAATATCTTTCACAATACCCCGAGCTCTCTTTCTATCACGCTAATGAGCAGTGGCTACGTAAAACAATTCGCCAGAATGACAACAAACTTAGCTTGTGTATAAAAGCCGTATTAGTAATAGAAAAACACAAAGACCACAAAGACTGATGAATTGAGAGTAATGGATTAGTCACAAACGCTTCACCTCAGCAACACCAGCCAATATTACAGCTGGAGTGTGATGATATAAGTTGATAAAATTGCATCTTAAAAACCATGAACGGCCCTCTGCTGTGTTTATGTGAGCACGCAGACACATAACCCACCACATTACCATAATTGGTCATTATTATTTTCATCTGTCAGCGTCTATGCTCATTTCACATGGAGGTCAATGTATCGCACTGCCTCGTTTGACTATCTTCCTAATCTGTAAATAGTTTATTTATGACTAATTACAACCAAGTCTTTGTAGAGAACATCCAGCGTTTACAAATAAATCCACAGTTTATTAGAAAGTTCCCAAGGACACATCTGCACTGTCAATTTTTCTCGTCCGCATCAAACAGTCAGACAGTTCTGTGATTCGTATGATTATGGCAAACAGTCAAGCATGAGATTTACTGATTCACCTCCTCACATCACATGCATCTTACAGCTGTTTTTCCTATAAGCCTCCACCTCTTTCATGAAGAGGAATCAAATGATGCTGAAATTGAGGCCTGCTTCGGTTTGGAACTCACTGAAATCACCGATCACAAAGCAACAAAACCACAAAGCCTCACAGGAAAACATTATAACCCGCTTCAAATCTTTTAATCTTCTGAACTGCTACTTCTCAATCGTTTCCTTGCACGCACACAGAGACACATCTCTCTCTTCATATATGCACTGTCAAACCTCCATATGGGAATAATACACAACTCCTGTTCTTTTACAAAAGCAAATGACTGCCAAGTGGGTCCAATAAACATTTCGTCAACCTCGGCCTATTATAAACATCTGCATGAAGCCGGACACTGATTGAACTAGGGGAAACTGAGGCCTGAGTAATGAGACGTATAGAATAAACACACGTGTTCAGAAGACAGCAAGTGCCAAAATAGAGACTGACATATTTGTGAACAAATAGTGAGAAATTGCATCATGGTGAAGCGTATTCGAGTCTTAAAATAGCTAGATGAGAAGAATACTCACCCGAGTTTGCCGTCGTGGCCTTTTTACCCGTTGTGTTCTTACCGTTTTTTGGTGCGGTGTGGTTGTGACTCTTTGACCTCCATTTCTTTTTCTTTCTCTGGATGTTCCCTGTCCTGTTCATCTGTTTGCTGTTCATCTCAGATTTAAACTAAAACAACAGTTGCTGCTCAGACATAAAGACGGATTGGCAGCATGGCTGAAATGTTTTTTTTTTTTTTTTGGAGGGGGAGGGAAGTCATTTGCCAAGTTTCAATTGCACATACATAATCCTCTGTGAAACCTCATGGGAAGAGAGAGAGAGAGAGAGAGAGAGAGAGAGAGAGAGAGAGAGAGAGAGAGAGAGAGAGAGAGAGAGAGAGAGAGGCTTAAGACCCGTGATTCTGCATCCCTTTTTACAATGCCTCATAATTTCCCCTCAAGTCGTGAACTTAAACCTGTTTTCTCGAAGGTCTTCACATTCAAACACAGGCAACAACATGCCAGAACTGCACCTACTGTATAAAAATGAAGTGCTGCAGCATTCTACTAATCTCTCTCTCTTTTTTTCTTTTTTTTTTTTTTAAGTTCTTCTTTGTTTTTCAGAGAGGAGGTAACAGGTTGTAACCAAAGTAAGTAATTTTCACACTGCTGAGAGGTCACAGATTTCAAGTCAGGGGACAATGCTAATTAAACACAGAGGGAATGCAACTCAAAATGGGGCAGCGCCAGTCAATGGATAACTAAAAAAAGACTTCAAAGAAAGGAATTCTTGAAAATAAATAAACAAATAAAGCATTTAGCTTTCATGTGTGCAACGATGTACTAACAAGAAGCAGATATTCTATTTTACAATGAAACGAGCCATTTCTAGCAATGGTGTAAGTGTCTAAACCCTTCCGCTGCCACAAAGCATCCTTGCCCTGACAGAACATGTCATGGTTTTTCTTCTCCAGCAATCCAGATTTATGAATTAGAACAAGAACAGGAAAGGCTAACTAAATATAACAGCTTTGGCTGTCAGGCAGATGGCATTAAAGGGACAGTTTACTGTAGCTGTGCTATGCCAAAATATCTTCCTTTGTGTTCCAACGAGGAATGAAAGTCACATAGGATTGGAAGCATATTAGGGAGTAAATAAAGACATATGCTGTCTTTTTTAAAATCAACTTGATTTCAAAGTATCTGACTTCTGGTGTGTTTAAGTCATTTGGTCTAGGTTACTTGTGGCATGTTTTTCAAATTAAGAGTTAGATTTTACAATCATCCATGGAAATTGCCTGTATTCGCACATGAACGTCATGATTTTGCCAAGTACGATACGATCCTGGACTAACATCTATGATGAACCATCATTTTTGTTGAAAAATGTAATCCATATCTATGCCCTACTCCTAAACCCAACTATAACTGTAAATTATTCCAAAAACCAGAGAAAAATAATAGTTGGATAACAATCATTTGGTGGGGGGGAGGAAGCGTAGTGGGCAGTGCTGTCGCCTCTCATCAAGAAGATCGCTGGTTTGAGTGCTCCGGATTCCCCCAGAAGTCCAAAGACATGTGCTATAGGTGAATTGGGTAAGCTAAATTGTCTGTAGTTTATGTGTGTTTGTCCTGGTCCTCCAGGTAGGGAGTTACCTTGAGGTTAACTTGTAAAAATTAGATGTTACGAAACACCAATATGGTGCGGCTAAATATCAACTTCGACATAAACGGTCCTGGGAGTAAGTATCCTACTTTCTAGATCCAACTTAGCTATATGTAAACAAAAAAACATACTTTAGTATTTGGCTTCACTTAGAAGCAAAAGCAAAAGTCTTACAATTACAGTATGGAACTTTTGTCTTTCTAAAGCCGATAAATAAAATTTTCCAGCTTCTAGTGGAAGAAAACTGAAGCTGGTAATACAGTATAGTGTCAAGCCACACAGATCTGATCAAAAACTGTACATTATCAACCCTTATAATAGGTTAATAGTATGACAGTAATTTAGGACGAGATAAAAGTATAGA
>CAIGQQ010004433.1:5868267-5947114 GCA_903798035.1 Danio albolineatus | reverse complement strand
GATAGATAGATAGATAGATAGATAGATAGATAGATAGATAGATAGATGGATGGATGGATAGATAGATGGATAGATGGATGGATAGATGGATAGATCTCTACTCTTAATTATTTGAGGTCCCGCTTATACCCACTGGATGGCGATGTTGTTCTGCTTCCCTATATAAATATGATGCTGTGAGAGGCGGGGCTTATGTCAGGTATTTGCATATCTTGGATCAAACCAAATGCCTCACAAATTAGTCATATGGCACAGAAAGATTGAGTAAGTAATTGTCATCTCCAGTCACCTGAAATCTTGACTTTTATAGCTGTCTTGGCTGCCGAGAACCCCATAAAACTTTTGGTGATTGATGTATCACTGCCATTCACAACATCGGCGTGATAACACACAGACTCATTAGATCTCCTGGATGTAGTGGTTTTAACACGTCCAGATTGACTGCAGAGAACTCCAAGTGCTTTGCTAAATCATTACCCGCTAACAACTTAATCTACCTCAAAGGCTTTAATCAGCCGCAAACAGACAGACAGAAACAGGTTGACAGTCAGACAGACAGACCAACAAACGGATGTGCGGCCGGATGGACGGACAGACAGACAGTAATGGTTTAAACAAGTCCAGATTCATTGCTGAGAACTCTCAGTGCTTTGCTAAATCATTACCCGTTGACAACTTGCTCTTTCATAAAGGCTTTAATCAGTAGCAAACCAGCTCTTTTAGGCTCCAACCGCTCACCTCAATCTATCTGATGTGGAGAGAATAGAATACCTGAGTGAGAAACTGTATCAAAACAAACATTGCCGTAGGCCTCATCCATATGACATTATCAGCATGGAATCTAGTAGCATACCGAGTACAAGACAACAATTATTCATTCTGATACTAATTTTATGAAGTTAAGTCTGTATGAACAGAAGCTCAAGTGACTTTTGCCCTTTTAATCACATGTATTTTTAGAATTATGCAATCTGTTTCCGCCAGGAACAGGAATACAGAAGATGCTAAATGACCCATTAGAGTGCCAGCTGCTTTTGTGTATCCAAAGTGTAAGATAATGTAATAATCCCAAGGTGATAATGTTACTCTGCCTCTTTTAAACACCTGGCTTTACAAGGGGACACCTTGGCTAAAATGAAAATGTTGCTTTTTTCTGAAAAGGTGTAAGTAAACTGGAGATTTTTCTGGGGTCAAATATCTCTTCTATTTCATTGTGTAGCAATTGTTTATTTACCAAAAAATCATGTAGGGTAGGACTGCACAATATATCCTTTCAGCATCAATATCGCAATGTGAACATTCACAATAGTTACATCGCAGGATATGCAATGTTGAGTTTGTATTATAATTGATCATTTGCATGTGTTTTTGATGCCTGTGATTGTAATTATACTTTAGGAGCCTTTATGTATATGAAATTGTGCCATTTGTGACCTTAACTACGATTAATTTTATTGAATTATTTTTTATCATTCAGCTCCTGAATGATAAAAATAAAACACTTCATTTCAATTGCATCTTTTTCTTGACTGTATTTATAGATGTTATATAGATGCATTACAGACACATGAAAATACTTACAACACATGCAAATACAGAAATGCACTGCAAATAGCACAGACCACAACGTAAATGCGTCGGTGGACCCCAGAAAAAGTGATAGACTGTTTATTCGATTTTATGGAGATGCACTCCCACTGCAGATCATCCCAATCCATCTAACGTTACATTCTTTCCTAATTAAGATATTCAAGACATCTGGTGAAATTGTCCTCAAAATAAAAAAAAATATTGCAATGTTACATTTTTCCAATGTTGTGCAGCCCTAATTTAGGGCATATTTAAAACAAGAATTGTTCGACAATATATTAAAGGACTCCAAGGATCACAGTCCAGCCTCAAAACAATAATTTTAAAATGTTAAACTTTGTCATTATCCTTCAAACCACTAGGTTTTACCTATTTTGGGGATCAGTGCTTTGCTCAAGAATCTCACTTCAGCTTTGGTACTGAGAGGAGAGTGCTGGTTATTCATTTCTCCACCTACAATCCCTGCTGTTGCCTTCGGATCACAGCTTTCTAACCATTAGAACACAGCTGCCAGTTAAAAAGTAAATGACATTTTTGTAAATCACATAATATTTTATATATTTTAAGTGTGGGTATGAAAAATAAGGTGTTTTATTTTAAACTTAATTATATATAAATATATGTTTTGCTGAATGATTATGAAACATTATTTTAGAAATATTTTACATTTAAATTTCAGAAGTTATTTTAAATAATAAATAATTCCCTTCATTTATATACCGTCTTTTTAGACACTCAAATTGTTTTACACATTTTTGAGGGGAATCTCCTCATCCACTACCAGTGCGCACCATCCACCTGGATGACGCGACGGCAGCCATGTTGCGCCAGACCGCAAACCATAGACCTGCTGATTGGTGGAGAGGAGACAGAGGTAAGTGGGAAAATTTGGCCAGGATACCGGGATTAAACCCCTACTCTTTTTCGAAGAACATCCTGGGATTTTTAATAACCACAGAGAGTCAGGACCTCGGTTTAACATCTCATCCAAAAGATGCTCACTGAGCAGTATAGAGTCCCGATCAATATACTGGGTCGTTAGAACCCACACAGACCACAGGTTGAATGCCCCCTGCAGGCCTCACTAACAACACTTTCTGGCAGCAACCAAGCTTTCCCATGTGGTCTCCCATCCAGTTACTGACTGGACGCAGCCTTGCTTAGCTTCAGTGAGCGACCATGTAAGAGTTGCAGAGAGCTAGCTGCTGGCTTAAAGAACACATTTTGCATGCACTTAATATGCATTATATTAAAACTAAATTGATCCAGGCAGCAAAATGGGTCTTTAACCCAATAAAAACAAACCAAAAAAGATACTTAGATTTTTACTGTGCCATGCAGACACAAAAGCATACAGGTTTTTGAATGACATGATTGTAAGTGATTACTTTTTTGGGGGGTCTAATTATCCCTATAAATGCACTATTCAGTCCCTCTTACACACAGTAATGTAATGACCACAAAACAATATGTAACATTATGAGAGAGCAATCTCTGCCCACACACACACACACACACACACACACAATACAACCGTACATCCAAGCATTCCAGTTGCTATCACACACCCTGTCCCACAGGACTGACAGATGGAGGGGCAGAAGAGAGCTGCAGAACTGGGGCGGCCTCTCTGTCCACTCCTCTCTCTCTCCCACTGTCTTTTGTGCAGTGGATGGACTGTAAGTCTATCTCCTGCTAATTGCCACAGTGGTTCAAACACAAAGTCTGCCGCTGAAACAGTACCCAACAGGGTGTTGTATAGTGAGTAAAATTTACAATGTGTTACATTTCTCCTTCAGCATACATCAGGGAGGAGGGGGACTCATGTCTACCGCATCAGTCCCAATTTAAATGCTTAAAGGCACACACACATTTCTAAACACACAAAATTAACAGTTTTCACTGAATTGTCAGTCTGTCATATTTTTCATGGCAATTTGTTCTAAATGGTTAGTTTACAATTCAAAACCAAGCTTTAGTAACCACTTATATCCTAATTTTGACTCATTGTAGCAAAAAAGGTCATTTTTCTGAGGACACTGGCAACCATTTGTACAGGAATTCCTTTCTTGAAGATCTGAAGAAGCATTTGTCACTAAGGAGCCTGCAACAATTGTATTTCCCCAGTGAATTACGGTTCATCCCGAGAAAAGGGAGTCAAGTAACTTAAAAAGTTGCAGTATATGATACAACTTCTAAAGGAGTCCCAGGAGCTGTTATGAATGGTACAGGAAAAAGACAACTGTGTGAATGCTACTAAGACTCTGCACAGGTACAATGAGATAAAGCATGTGTTACACTTCCTGTGCAACATGAGCCAATTGTTGTCCATCAAAGAAACCTTGGAGAAACCGATTATCACCATTTAATCCCACTAAATTCATGCAAATACTAAACCGGCCAACAGCTTTTAAATTGGAACGCTTTGTAACCATATAAAGCTTTTTGTCCCATTTTTCCACAATAATTAAACTGACACACAATAACATGGAACAGATTTTGTGACCACAGGAGTGCAGCTAAAATGAGGCTTGGTAAAAAAAAAACACACACACACACACTGCCACAGCCATTCCTAATCCATGGTTTGACATTTAAGAAATCACTTTCTTCTCCCCATATCCAGATGCTGCTTAATTGTGGGAAATGCATCAAAACGTAGTTCCTCTTCATTCTCTTTCGACGTGCTGTCATGTTTTTCATCAATGATTTTATTGGGAAAACAAATGTAGCTCGGTGGCATTGGCCAATTTCATTTATGAAACAGACAAAGCATAATTAGTTTGGTCTTGAAAAACATGTCAGCACTATTCTGTCTAAATAGCTATCATCTGTGTATCAAATAGCACATGCCATTCAATCGCCTCTTTTATGCAAACCTCAATGACCGCACACATTGATGCAGTCACAAATAGTCTACTCCAATATTAATGAATGAGCGAAGTAATGCACTCAAAAGTGACTTTCAGCCAATGCCAAGTTTTTACTACACAGCCTTTGGCCTGATTTTCACTTTCTGACAGCTTTCTTGAGATCACTGACAAAAACCCTGAAATACAAGAGTAAATAAGATAATAGGATTAATTAAAAACATGACTGGAGAGAAGCACTCATGTGTCGCCAATGCATAAGAAAAGCGTTAAATACAAAGCAAAATTTTAGGCTAGGAATTATTTTTCTTAACTGATGTTTAGTCTGAACATTTTGTAGTGTAGGATAGCTTGACACTTCACATTATGATAGCTCAAACTAAATGGCACAAGCAACAAGTTCATGCATTCAATTACTATGGAATAAATCCCTTGAAGGCACTTGAATTTGGTAGGGGTCTGCCAAATATGTCAATACATTTCTTCATTTATTTCTTAATTTGAGATAATTCTTAATAACAGATCATGTTCACATTTGTGATACAGTTAGTACACTGTAATCCAAAGCCTTTGCATTCAAGCTATGCACTTTATCAGTTTACACTATATAGAGAATCAAACAGATCTTCCTAAATAGTGAATGTTACCAGGGTTTTTCCTGCATAGAGATTTATGAGGTGGCCACCTCCATCAAATTTTGCACCACCTCCGCCTTTTGACAAAAATCAGCCAGGCAGTCACGGTTGCCGACAGACCTGGTCATGTTTTTAATTACATTTAATGTTTAAAGCATTTTAAACAAGTTAATGTTTTAGTCAATAAGATTACAAAAAGAATGTACTGTAACATGTTTGTTTCAAGTTGGAAAACATTTATGATTGGGATATCACCTGGATACTGAAACATCATTTTGGCATTCAAGTAGAGCAACACACCTTTAAATAGCTGCCGGGGGCATTTAAAATCGCTGCAGACTAAGCTGGCTTATTATAAATGGACTTTATTATTAAAAGGTTGCTTCTGCCAAAAATGAATTCAATAAATAAAAATCTAGATAAAAAGGTCATTTCAACGAGTTCTCACAATTTGTTTTCACGCAATTTCAAAGCTAACATATTGGATTTCTGATATTTTCTTAGAATTGCATCAATTTCAAAAGTCAGAACTGTGAAATTTAAACTCATAATTACAAGAAATGAAAAAGACAATAAAGACAAAGTATATACAATGAAAAAATTAAGTCTGAATTGTGAGATGTGAACTCACAATTCCAAAAAGTAAAGAAAGAATGGCAAAACATGCTAAATTGCTAAGTTTATGCTAAATTTCTTAAAAGAAAAGTCAGAATTATGATTTATACACTCACAAGTACCAGAAAGAAAAGGAAGAAATATGAGACATGCTGTAAAATAAATAAATAAATGTAATGGAGGCCAGCTATCGGAGTGCTATACAGGTAAACCTCACTCCACTGACCTCAAAATGTACTCTAGCGACAGACACCAGAGGCCATGATCTTTAGGCTCTTTGTTAGAGTAACTGACTCCCATGCTAAATAAATAAATAAAAAAGAGAAGGGTTCGATGCCAGCTCAGACCAGGTTGGGTACAATAGAAGCACTGGGTTATGTAAATAAATAAATCAAGTTGCAAAATTGTCCGAATTGTGAATTATATGCTCAACGGTGTGTGATATTAGGGGAGATTAGAGGTTGGGTGGTTCATAATTCTGTTTGCACAGGTCACAATTCTTACTTTTTTCAGAGCTGCAAACTCATATCCTACAATTTTGAGTTAATATACAGTTATGAAAAAGTCATATAATTGAAATATAAACAGAATTACAAGAAAAGATTTTAGTGTTTTAATTTGATCAACCTTGACCAAAAACCTTTATCCAGCAACATACAGCAATAAAACCGATAACAACTGAATTGTGCAGTTCTTGTTTAAGATTTCTCTGTGATTATTAAAAGGCCTTTAAATGACCACAACACTCTGACCAAAAACAGTTGGTGTTGTGAAATCTTTGAAAGGGTCAACTTTCAAAGGTTCAGTGAAAAGTCAATAGTTGTGGAAGGGAAGTTTTCTGAGAAAATATTATTTAATAAAGAAAGAAATGCAAGCCCATATAGGTGTTGCAAAACTGACAAATTCTATTCTTATTAAATTTTGGGGGGAAGAACTTTATGTTCTGTGTTTATGCACTTTTAATTCCTTCTAAATTAATTTGAAGAATAACTAGACCAACACGGGAAAAACATCTTGCAGTGTGGTTTCATGCTTCTATGAATTTTTAAGCTGTTATAATTCTTTGGACACTTTTATATGATTTATTCAGCGCCACACACAAACAGACTGAACTGCAAAATAATTTAAAAGGAACAATCATTGAAACTTGATGGAGTATAAATCTACCCTGACAACAATTTGTCTTGTGACTTGGATATGGATATATACTAAGACAGATCTTATATGTATAAACAAAAAGTCTTCTTCAGAAAAGAGCATGTCAAGCAGGTGTAGTTCAAAATGAAGGTGAGCTAATGGTGACAAAACTTACATTTTTTAGTGAACTATCCCTTTAAGGGAATGTGAAGCCAGCCTCAAAGAAAACACTGTCTATGCTTATCTTCTCATAGACACTACTTGAAAGTGAAGAGCAGATAAAGTCAAGGAGTAAAACATAAAGCCCTTAAGATGACATGAGAGCCCACCGGATGCCTGCGGCGACATCAGTCCACCACGCCATGTGCTCAACCAGATCCTAACCAAGTTGCCATACTGAAACCGGCAGCAGAAAATTTCATGCAAGCTCCTCGTTGAATGTATTTCTGTTAACGACTTTCCCTCTATTGGTGTTATGAGGATTGTAAAGCGAGGCTGAGGGTGAGATTATAAAAAGGGCCTCCATATGAGTTGTAATCATATCGGTTTACAGCAAACACACACAGCGTGGAGCCACACTTTTACGTGCTTTATAAAGGCTGACGAGCTTTCCCTCTTGCACTATCATTCCTTTTAAAGTTCAGCCATTTCTTGTGCCTCCCTTCGTTCCATATGAAGCTGTTTCTCATTAAGGATTAAACCGAGAGTTAGGCTCTCCGTTCCCATAATTAAGGCATTCCTAAAATCAATCTCTCCTCTTAAATCCCTCGGTCTAACCCCCTCTTTCTCAGTAGCAATGAATGGACCCGATACCTACCCGCAACTCAAGGTGTGTGAGATTGTGGATTATGTACTTTACCCTGTGTGTTTTGTTAAGGATTGCGTTTGTGTGTGCTCCTGTGTTCTTGACCTCCCCTCTTTGACCCTTTTGTCTTACACAAAATCCAATTTCAGGCCTCAGTAACCCCCTCTGATCCCAAATACTGAAGAAATTACAGCAGTTGCACCTTTAAGCTGGTCACCGCTGAACACACCCCATTATGTTTCGGGACCTGGCACATCAATCAAAGGCTCTGTCCCCCTCATCCCATCCCATCCGCACTCCAACTGATGACCCCTGACTTCTGACCTCTAGCTGGTCTACCACGGTGGGTGCTGTCGAAGGCGGATCCACCAGACAGGGGCTAATTAGGTCAGATTGTGGCGAGCTGTGCATTACAGCCAAAATTGGAAACACATGCTGCGACCAACAGCGAGAGAAACTGAGAGAGAACACCAGGAAAGAGGTAATGGTGGTGGTGGGGTGAGGAAAATGTGATAATGTAAGGTGGAGCGACAGTAATGAGGGAGATCTATGGATGAGCGAAGGGGAGGAAAAATGGATTTAATGAATGAATGACACCTCTTTAAGACCATAAGTCTAACCTCGGGCTCAGGAGAGCCTTTGTGGACAGTGTATTGGTCTCCTTGACAGCTCCGCTATTTTCAATAATTGCCGTAATAGCTGTATGTAACAGATTGTAATTGCTTTGATATTTGAGGTTTGAGGTGGGATATTTATTGCCATAGAAATAAAACTGAATTAGATACACACTGAGCAAGCGACAAAAAGGGGGAAAGAGAAGGTTTTTCCAAACTCTGAAAGAAGTTAACGAATAGTGTAAATTTATTAATTAAATTGTAATAATTGAATAGGATAAAACAAAACCTGTTATAGTTAACTAACATGACATTTTAGTTAACTATACTTGAAATAAAACAGTGAATTCAACATAATGAAATTAAATAATATTGTGAAAATACACTGTAAATTTTCCGTAAATTAAGTTTGAAATATTTTGTGATTCATGGAGTATTTATTTTTGCTTTTAAAATGCATTATGGGACCTTGATTTTAAATTTTTTAGATTTTGTTTTACATATTTAATAGTTTGAAATAATTATTCTATCTGTAAATTACGTATAAAAAGCCTGGTAATATTAATATATATATATATATATATATGCTCAAGAGGTTCCTCATTGTGTCCCGGCTTTTTTTCTCTCTAAAGTTGATAATTGAATTGAATAGAGGCAATAGAGTTGAATTTTCAAGATCAAAAGTCAAAAGAGCAGACATCAAAGTCCCATAATGCAATTCATAACCATAAATAAAAGGGAAACACCCATGAATAACAAAATACCGAAACTTTCAATTAACATATATTCTTCAAGTGTATATACATTTTAGCTTCATTCATTCATTCATTCATTCATTTCCTTTTCGGCCTAGTCCCTTTTTTAAAAAGTGGGCACCACAGCGAAATGAACCGCCAACTTATCCAGCATTTGTTTTACGCAGCGGATGCCGTTACAGCTGCAACCCATCTCTGGGAAACATCCATACACACTCATACATTACCGACAGGTTAGCTTACCCAATTCATCTATACCACTTTGTACTTGTGGGGGAAACCGGAGCACCCGGAGGAAACCCACGCAACCACGGGGAGAACAGGCAAACTCCACACAGAAATGCCAACTGACCCAGCCGGGGCTTGAACCAGTGACCTTCTTGCTGTGAGGTGAACGTGCTACCCACTACGCCACCATGGCGCCCATACATTTTAATTGGTTGTAAATTAAAGATTTCCTATTTTCCCTCAAAGTTTGTCAAAATTTGAATACAATAAAACTAATTAATAATGTTTAATCAAATCCAAAAGAGTATCTCGCAGATACAAAAATAGCACTGGATTAATGATAATAATCAGCATCTTTTTATTGAATATCTATGTCACATGACGTGAGAAAGACGGTCTCTTATCTGTGTCATGGTTTCGGCATCTAAAAGATGTGCAATTTCGTCAGAGGCTCGTGTGTGACTCAGTGTCTGAATCGTGCGGCGTGGTCCTGTCATGGGTATGTGTTTGGGGTGTAGAGTGGTAAAAGGCATATAAAGAAAACAAGTAATGCTGGTTCGCACTACATAATAAGGCCCTTTTGCATAATTATGATGCAGAAATATATTTTTATCTTTCAATGTCAAAGTGTCAGAGTGCTGTACATGTATGTGTACGTTCAGTCATTCGAGTGCGAGCGTTTGAAAGAACTTTTGTACCTGCGTTTGAGTTTGTCCCTTCTTTCCTTTTCTACCATTGTTCGCCTGTCATCTCGCTCAATACCTCAGTGACTCCTCGCTCTCAATCATTCTCTGTTCCTGTGGCTCTCTCTCATTCTCACTCCTTCAATCTCACCAATATGCCCTGGGGTTGAAATATCTAAGTGCACACGAAACAAGTTCAGACAAAACCAGAGAGACAGAATAGTGTTAAGGAGGTAAAGACTGGGAGTGAATGACACTAAATGCCAAGAGGGAGGAACAGCGTCAGGAGAGGACAGGAGCAAAGATATGAGGGGACCGGACCGCATTTTAGACCTCACTGAGTTTGTGTTTGTGTGTGTGTGTGTGTGCGTGCTCACCTGTGTTTTGTGTGTGCTAAATATGAAGTTCCACAGTGGTTCCCCGTTCCCTGATTTGAAAACCTCTTTTCTGTACCCCGCTCTTTCTCTTATTCTCTCCCCCATCTCTCTCATCCCCTAACTCTTTCAGGGACAGTCTCACAGGGGCAGGGTTGTAACAGAACACTTCTCTCTTTTGTTTCCTTTCTTTTCCTTATCCTTTCATCTTTTTAAACTTTCTGGGGAAATGGGTTTTGGTGGGATGGAAATTTCTGCTAGGTGAAAGGAGGAAAGAGGAGGGGAGAACGAAAGATGGAGAACGAGAGAAGGCAATATACATCTCCAGCTATAAAAACTAAGGGCTAGTTGGCAGTAGATTCTGAAAAAAAAATCTCCAGAGGAAATTGCTTGAACAAATTGCCCCCTAATTTGAGAGCTAGTCATAAAATCCAAGCAGTTCAGACCACCATAAATGAAAATTCTGCTGTTTTAATGTTTCATAGACGTTACTAACTGCTAAAAGGTTATCAGGTATATGACGCACTTGTTTGGGGTGACTAGTTTGGATTTAAAGGAATTTGTTATTTTTTTAAATGGTTAAATGGTTTAAATGTTTTTTTTTTATTATTACCCTCTGACCATCTATGATGTACAACAGGTGACTTTTGTCTTCAGTAAAACATTACTGTGATCCATCGAAATCAAGTAAATGTCTGCCAACACTTTGAGCAAGTGAAAAAAACATACAAGCAAAACAAAATTAACACCCATGGCTCACTGAGGTCTTAAAGACGTGAAACGATTAGTCTGTGCATAAAACTGAACATTATTACCTTTAATAAACAGCCTCAGCAGTCGGTCTGGTCTTCAAGACATTTTGGAGCACTCGCTTCTTGTTGCCTTTTATGTTTATAGACACAAACCTGTCTGTGCCAACATCTTGGATGCCCTAAAGGTGAATAAATAAACAGCAAATATTTATTTTGGGATGAACCTTCCCTTTAATGTTTTCGTGCAGTTATCAACAACTAAAAGGTCATTGGGTGTATGGTGCACTTGTTTGGGGGTGATTAGTTTAAACTTAAACTCCGTTAACTGACAACAAATCACCTCCCAAGGCAGTCCATCCATTAAATTTAAGCCATTTTCCACTCTTTTTTTGTGTTTTTCATTACGAGAACTCTGTACACCCACCGCCAGCAGATGGTCCTCGTCCTTTTTTTCCTCCACCATAATGTCTTCTTTCACTCTGTCCATTCCTCTTCTTCTAAACCAGCCCTCTTTCACTCCCACTGGCTGTGTTGTCCCAGTCCCCCTCACCGCCTTTCATGAAGATACCTTACCGCACGACTTCAGCACTCAGACCTCGCCGCGGGAATTTCTGCATCCACAAAACGAACCATTTCAACTTTTCTTTCATATTACACGTCTCTCGTTTACAGCTCGGCGGTTCGGTGTCTGTCTGCTGGAAAAGTGGAGTTCAGGCTCATACACGCTGTGTCAGAGGTGTATTATTGCTCCGGTTGTTCAGCACTTGTATGTCAATCTTCCAGAAAGTCGCGCGCAAGGACTGACTTGAGATTATTAGGCGCGTTTTTAACAGATAACCGTGGAAATACAACTCGACGTGGACCTCCTGAAAGTGGACTTCGGAGATGATATGAGAGTCCTCTGCAGTTTGAACTATGTGAAGCGGGAGCTGTTGTGGAAATTTCGTTGATTTATGAGTGAGACTGACGGACTGTTGAATCAATGTGGTGTTTGCCGAAGTTACGTGTGGCCCGAAACTCACCTAAACGGTAGGTGTTCCGTGTTTTAATTAGCCGAAATACCTCGATGTAATACAGGTGTATTACAGACACATATTCACACGCTTCCGATGCTGATAACAATCTAAAGTGGTGTAATGACAGATGGAGTTTTTTCGTAACAGTTAATTTAATGTGAGGATCGGACTCGTTGACAGGTTGTCAAGCGTCGGATTTAGCGAACTGAATCGTATTATGAATCGAATCTTTATACGGTTCACCTATGATTCGTTCACGGAGTGGACTGAATTCTGTCCTAGTAACGTTACAATACACAGGAGAGTTAGACTTTTGATAGAATTTTATTACGACATGCTGTCCAGTCAGGTAATGTACATTAATTTCAGTATTCCGTATTTCAAGTTAATATAAGGTAAATTACTTTGTTAATGTTAACTGAATCATGGCTCCCACAAACACATTATACATTCATACTAAAAGTGACCAGGGTTCCCTGGTAGAAGAAACACTATACAACAACAGGACTTTCCTGGTTAAACGAATAAGTAAATAAATAAACAAATATGCTACATGAATAAACAAACAAATAAATAAATAAAGCATGTATTTGCATAAGAACAGCCATTAACCATGATGAATCATTTTAGAATCGAATCGACTCCTGGAAACAAGTTGGACTTAGGTTCCTCGACTCTCAAAAGAGTTGAATAGAAAGCTATTTTGGCTAAAGATCAAATATGATCCCATATTTTTTTCAAAACTAGCCTCTAGTGACTCGACAAAATGGATGTGTGCTGTAGTCAAAATAATGCTGTCCCGAACGCGGACTCGCTGAAACTTGCATCGACTGTCAGTTCAGATGTTGACCAGGTGTTTACTTTCCGCGGTCAGCAATTACTGTTCACTTTTGTTTACCTGCACACCTCAGGAGGAGGTCTCTGAAGTCAGTCCAACCTGCTGTTACAAATACACAGTAGTAGGTGTGTTTTGTTTGCGTTTTAGCATGACTCTGTCACCCGAATGAATGGTAGATTCAATGATTCATATTGTTTAAGAATATAATATTTAAGAGGTTATCCTATGGAGGAGGTGTGAAAAACAAATACCTATCTGCATAAGAGAGTAATGAATTGTAAATGTTTACACAGTAAAGGAGTTTTGGCTTGAAGCAGCCATTTAGAATAATAATTAACACATGCACATCAGTCACCTGCCCTAGCCTATAAAAACAGAAACACAAACTGAAGCTCACAAACTTTGTTTAGTCTATAATTAATGTTTATGTACAGTAACTGTTTTCTCACCCCTGTAACACATCACTGCGAGGGGGTAAGGCTTTTGACACACAATACTGGAAAATTAACCTACAGAGTTCAGACAAACACGTGAAGCTTTCTGCCAATTATTCAGTCGAGAACTGAAGTAGACAAAGGTTTTTCTTAGACGGAAAAGGTGGATGGAGATCCTCTAAAAGTGAAAGAATTTGTCACCCAGTGTGTGGTATCCATTTTCAGATGTTTAAGCGGCTGGCTTCTCAACAGCAGCACAGCGGCTCTGACCAGAAACCTCTGATGTTTTTGTACATGATGAAGAGACGAAAATGATTTAATGAGAAAGAGGAGGGCCAGTTATGTTTGTTCTGGAATAATATCTCCTGCCAGACAAGTTTTTTTTTTTCAGAGTGATTTTTTGCTACATCCTTTTTTTTTTTATAAAGATGGTTTTTATAGTCTCTTTTAAATGAATGTTAAGAGGGAGTCTTAGGCTAATTGTAATTCATAATGAAAAAAAAAACCTTGTTTGAAAAATTGTTTGATTTAGCTTCTGATTGTAAATTACAAAGCAGAAAACAGTGGAATCATGCATATACAAATTTCATGTTCAGTTTGTAGATGTAGATGTTTATAGATACATGTAGATGTCAGATCAACAATAGAATCCATGGCTACCACAGCATTTCACTGGGAAGAGCTCATCCTTACGCCCTAATCCATAAGAAAGGTTTAAACCTGTGTGGCACCAAACAACTCCAGTATTCCTGAAGTATTCATCAGTTGTGCTCTTCAAAATCCTTCATTCTGGAGGGCCCTTGAAAGTGGCCAGTTTTATACATTTTGATTTGGATGGCCATGATTGTTTTCACTTTGAGGTGCACCTCGGAAGGTGATACATGTATACCATATGAACGCACCATGTATCTGCAGAGGTGAATAGAGTTTCTTTACAAAGTGAAATGGCCAACGACTGGCCTGGATTGCACAACATATCATGTTTTGTTGTTTTCAGCAATACTTGTGAACTGGGATTTTTTTTTATTTGATTTCTTCCGTAGGTAAAAATGTAAAAAAATTAAAAGGAAAAACTTGTTGAACAACTTTTTTTGTGGTTGTCTAAACGTACCAAAAACACTTCAAATTAAACATTCCATATTCAAGTACATGTTATAGTTTGTGTTACTGGCCCTTCCTCTCCCACTTTCCTTCAGCTTAGTCCCAGATTCATCAGGGGTCGCCACAGCGAAATGAACGGACAATTACTCTGGCATTTGTGTTTTATGTGGATGCCCTACCAACTGCAACCCAGCTCTGAGAGTATACTAACTTGTGAACCCCCAGTACTGGGAACCGCCCTATGGTCAATTTAGTTTATCCAATTCTCCTATACTGCATGTCTTTGGACTGTGGGGGTGACTGGAGCACCCAGAGAAAACACAAGGAAACATGAGGAGAACATGCATGCTTCACACAGAAACCACTTGGCCCGGCCAGAACTCGAACCAGCGACCTCCTTGTTGTGAGGCAACAGTGCTAACCACTGAGCACCTGTGTTGCCCTGCCACATTTTTTAGTAAAAAAAAATGTCAGCACCAATAGAATAGTGGTTAGTGTGTCAACTCAAAGCACCAAAGTGCTCACAGTGACACAAGTTTTATTCTCCCCTCTTTCTGTTCTCCTCATATTACTGTCTATAATCTCCACTGTCCTCTAGGCATGGGCCGGTATAAGATTCCGACGGTATGATAACCTTGAATAAAAATATCACGGTTTCACAGTATGACGGTATTGTGATTACTGCTCTAAAATATATTCTTTTTACATGTCTGGCTAATAACAAAACCCATTTTCCCCTTTGAACACAATATATTTTATTTTGAGAAACATTTAAAATATTTTGCAGCAATAAACGTGTCAGGCTAAATAATTACAACGAATCACTGACTTCTGCTGTCTTCATTTGTTTCAAAAACACAGATGTCTTTACAATTTACACCTAAAAAAACAACAAAAAAATGTAAATAAATATACATATACCTTAGGAACGGTATAGCAGAAAATTCTGGCGGTATGAAAACCTTGACTTTTACATACCGCGGTATACCTTGAAAACGGTTATCGTCCCTTGCCTACTGTCCTCTCCACTCCACTCTACTCTCCTCTTTACCATTTTTAAAGATTTACTTCTTTGGGATTTTCTCTTTATTTGATAGGACAGTAAAGTGGGAGAGAGATGGGGACAGTATTGGAAAAGGTCCATGAGCCAAGATTCAAACTTGGGACACTTGGACACAATGTGGCACTATAGCCCTGACAAATCCTCGTTACTATTTGACTGGTATTAGACATGACAGATTGCTAACACTGAATGATGATGTGCAAATCTGGTCAGACATCTGATGAAAGAAGAACTGGAATCTGAATGCTATTATCAAGTTTTAATAATTGGCCATTTCTATTCTAGAAAAAGTTATGAGTTATGAAAAATAAAATACATATATATATATTTGTATTTTATGAAAAGTTTTATGAAAACAAAAATGAAAAAAATAAATTAATAGAAGTTGGGAATAAAGATTTTGCCACATGTTGTATTTTCTGTCCAAATCTTTGTGTCTTCATTTGAGAGCCAGTGCGCTGCGTTGGACGCTTATGGCCGAGTGTATAGGGTGAGTGGGACGATGGGAAAATTCCAAAATCGTCAGACACGTCAAGTCTGAACAGGGGGATTGTAGAATGTCTATAATGACTCACGCTTTTGTTCAGATTGGAGAGGATAAATAATAAAGGCCATACATCTGCAATAACCGATTTGACAGGCTTGTCATTGTGACAGCGTGAAGTGGTAGTAGATTCTCCGGCCGATTTCCAGTTAAGAATTGAAGAAGGCGGTTATTTATAAAGCAGGCTTCAAGTTTTCAGCACCGTGAACCTGAGAATAGAACCAAGTGGGAGAGCCTAAAGTGTTTGTGTAAGGTGGCTTTTGTCTAGAAGATGGCAGATTACGCTTGTCGTGGTGGGAGTAGTGGGTTCAGATCAAAGATATGCGAGGATGTGTGCGCACAGGTTTTTGAGGTAGAGGCTATAAGATCAGGTTAAACATGCGGGTTCATTGTGCTCAGGTTTTTTATGTCAGGCTGGAGGCTCATTTTTGAGCTGCGGGGAAGGTGAGGAGAGAAAGTGCAGGGCCAGTCTGGATGGCAGAGTTTGTGAAGCATGTCATTGCTGCAAATGGAGTGCGCTGATGAAGTGCTTCTGCATGTCAGCCAACGTCTACAGATATGCCTCCTGCACGTGTGTGTGCCTGCCTACTGCTTGTGTTCCCGTTCCAAAACAAACACACTGTATGCATTAATGGGCATGGCTTCCTCTCAAATCACACACGTACTCATGCGCTACACCCTTTTCGCTTAGTTGCACACACACGCACACACTCACACAAACCACAACAAATTCCTCGATTTATACTTGTCACATCGAAGTCATCTTTGGTTTAGTCAAAAGATTTTCCTGATCTGTTATTTTAAGCAGTAAAACATCAATAGACAAAATATCTGGTTTCATCTCTTTGGAAATTGAGCATGTTTTTAGTTACTAGTTAATTTGTTGTGGTAATTTTGTGGGGACATAAAGAAAAGGGTTTGGCATAAACGTTTGGAATGATTTCTTGTTAGGGTCACAAGTTCATAAAAATATTTATTATTGTATTTTAGCAATTTAATTCGGAATTTTCTTGTAAATGACAGTTGAAGTAGTACTAAAATAATATTAGTTTTGAATACATACAAACATACTAGAACACACTTTATTTACACATTTAAACATTAAGTTCTATAGTGCATGCTGGAAAATGGAATGTGGCATGAATTCATAAAATATAAATGTAAATGAATTAATTATTTATAATTGTTTCACTTCGATAAATTATGATGCAGTTATTTATTCATTATTATTCATTGTTTTAAAATCTTTATATTCATTTTTCCCTTTGGCTTAGTCCCTAATAATTGGAACAGCCGGAGGAAACCCACGCGAACACGGGGAGAACATACAAACTCCACACAAAAATGCCAACTGACCGAGCTGGGACTTGAACCAGCGACCTTTTTTGCTGAGTGCTAACTAGGGCTGCACAATATTGAAAAAAAAATCTAACATTGCAAGTTTTGTTTTATTCTGTAATATATATATATATATATATATATATATGATTACGATATAAATACAGTTTCACTAGATGTGTTGAATAACTATTTGGAAAGAATTTAGAATTTTAGATTAAATTGGATGATTCTGTAGAGGAGTGCAAATGCATAAAATAGAAGAAACAAGCATAGATAAATTTTAATAATGAAAAATAGACGTATTAAATAAACAGTGTTTTATTGTTTTCAGACTCAAACTGTATTCAACTATACGATAACTTTATAACCAAATGTAAAATAATACAGCACAGTTTTTGTTTTATAAACGATTCAACAAAATTAATTGTTATTAATTTGTCAAAGTTGAAAACAGTACCATTTCTTAGGCCTGAATGCTTAAAACCATCACTCAGTCACAGGCCTCAAAAAACACTTGATAAATGATAATCCAGAAATGATAAATAATAATCCAGAGTCAACAATGCGTATATTTCCGATATTGTGTCACATTGATCACATTGCAATAACGAAACTGAAATGATATATTGTGCAGTCCTAGTGCTAACCACTAAGCCACTGTGCCGCTGTCTATATCGTGTGTTATATATATAAAATGTATGATAACTTTGGATAAAAATATCATGGTTTCACTGTATTTTGATTACTGCTGTTCTTTTTAAATGTCTAAGTAAAAACAACAACATTTTTTGCCTTTGAACACAATATATTTTATTTTGAGAAACATGGAAAATATTTTGGAACAGTAAACATGTCTGGCTAAATAATTCAAATCAAGACTTCTGCTGTCTTTGTTAGTTTCAAAAACACAGATTTTTTTACTATTTAAAGCGGCATCTTTTGATATTTTTTCTGCTGGAGATACTGTTGTCCTAAAAAATAAAATAAAACGTTGAAAAAATCTTACATATACCGTAGACATGATATAGCAAAACATTTTCACCGTTTTAAAACCTTGACTTTTCCAAACCGTGGTATACCTTGAAAAAGGTTATCGTCCCATGCCTAATAATGACACATGCCATTTCCAGGTTTTCGATTTAAACAGTTGTTCAAAATAGCTGTTTTTCAAAACCACACAAAACCAAAATAATGCATATCTAAGACTCAACACAATCGAAATACTGAGAAATAATATCCAAATATCGATACTTCCATCCATTTGCACAAATGGGATATCAGTTGCTCATCTTACAACACACAAATGCTTTATTTAATATCCTAGCATTTTTTTTATTTGTACAACAAACAAGTGCAAGTGGTTGTCAGATGCACAAAATATGTTTCCGTCATTGTTTGCATGCATGAAAGACTATAAATCTCAACCTGATGAATTCATCATGCATACCGTAAAGCTAATTTGCATATAGAAGAAAATCACATTTCATTTGCATATCGCACACCTGTTCATACGTTAATCGTAAACAGGAAGTAAGCACTCATATATGTATTTCTCCGTGTCCTGGCATGCATACATGTGAACGTGGTGGCATTCTTTCTTTCTGTGCGTGTGTCCGCAGGCTCGGTTGTGCATTGTGTGCGAGCGTGTTGGTTTGGCTTGAGTGTTATTAGAAAACAGTGTCCGGGGTGGAGTGCTGTTATTATGAGCGTCACAAGTGGTGATTTTGCACTTCGCAACAGCCTTCCTGTCCACCCACTCTCTCCTTATGAGCCTAATGATTATCTCTCCCCAAACCATCAGTGACTCGACTCTGCATTTGCTGGTTTCACTCACCCCCGTCACGCTTCATTTTTTTTCTCAAGTGTCCCGCCTGGGGAAACCCAGGAGGAATCTTCTCAGCCGCATCACTGACATACTGAGCATTCTTCTTTTTTCAACCCTCTTTCTCTCTTAAAACTGCCTCTCCCTCCCTCATCTCTCAGCGCGACAATAACAGGATCGGTGAGTGATTTACACCTGCCCATAACGTTGGACACGTCCCTCACTGTATCATCTAGGTGATATATTTGAAGAGTTTTTTTTATGTTTGTTTATTTGTTTTTGTGTAGTTTGTACATATTGTTGTAAATAGCTTACAGAGGTTATTAACCCTTGGCTACTGTTCAAATTTACTACCCTTTCGTTATGTTTGTGGCTTTTTTTTACCCCATTTACTTTCATTATTATGACATTTTTTTGATTGCAAAGCCGTGGCAGCATCTAATCATGCATTCTTAATCGTTGTTGGTTTTCCCTGTTGGGAAGAGGAAACATGTCATTTTTACTGTTGATCATCAGTTGGCAGCATTAACCCTTTTGGTAGGCCTGCGCAAAAAAAATTGGCTTTTATATGGCGTAAAACAGATTATATTGTGTGTGTATACATACACTTACTATGTTTACTATGTTCTGAGAACTGAGCTGCTTGTTTTGATGGTTCTTAGACATATCAAGATAAGTGCACAAAGGTCTCTCTCTCTCTCTTTCTCTCTCCCACACACACACACACACACAATACTCTATATAGAACATATAGAAGGCAGAAGCCTTTTTTGCACTGCAACTGATGATCAACAGGAAAAATGAAAACTATTACCTCTTCCCAAAAGGGAAAACCAACAACAATCAAAAATGTATGATTATATGCCGTCATGGCTTTGCAATCAAAAAATGTAATTATAATGGAAGTCAATGGGGCAAAAGCAGTCATGACTTTGGCCAGACGGAATCTGCGGACATTTTTTGCTATTTCTGCGGAGTATTTTGTTAAAACTCTGCAGATTTATGTGGAATGATAAAATACAAACTGTATTGTAAATAAATCATATGGATATTTTCATTTTAGTCAGTATTATAACTGAAATTAATTTGAAAAATGAGTAAATATAAATTTCCACACATTTACACCAGTAAAAAATCAGAATCAATGATGGGCTAAAAATCTGCGGAAATCTACCTCTTCATAGCTGCGCGTGCAGATTTCGTGTGGGCTTAGTCATGACCATAACGAAAGAGCAGTAAATTCACCCAGAATGTATTGTTGATTTTTTTTTAATTTTCCAAGCATCGCCCCAAAACATGTGTCAAAATAAGGTTTGTCACTGAAAATCATTCCATTTGCTGAAATACAAAGAAGGTTGTGGCCAAAAATCACCCCAGTGTGGATGAAAACGTCCTCAACAGCACTCAAGGCTTAACACCGACTCCTGAGCCTAATAGGACAACCAGAAATACAAACAATGGCAGCAGTGGCATAGGGCTTAAAGAATGTGGCATTTGTTTGAGTTGGATGTTGGGAAGACTTTATTGTTTCACTTAGGTGGTATCCATTTAATAAATATTCTCATTTATAATATGGTATTATTGTGCCACGATTTATGATGTAGACTTAATATTTCCACTAGGTCTATATAGCATCTAGCTACACATTTTACAAAGAAAATACAGCACTTTTTACATCATGTGAATAGAATCGCTATTTGCACTAAAATGTAAATAGCATGTTCCATTTACTATTTTTATTTGGCATAAACAACTTATAAATAATATTTGCACTTATTGCAAGAAAGCTGTATTTCACTTTATGCGTTAAACTATCTCAAATTTACAGGAAGGCAAGTTTTAATGTCACAAATATGAGTTCAGTGTTTTTTAATGATATTCTTATTCATTCATTCATTCATTCATTCATTTTCCTTCAGCTTAATCCCATATATATCAGGGGTCAACACAGTGGAATTACCCGCCAACAATTCCAGCATTTGTTTTAGACAGCGGATGCCTTTCCAGCCGCAACCCAGTACTGGGAAACACCCATACATGCCAGTTTAGCTGCATGCCACCAATAGCATATTCATTTGTAGGGGAAACTGGAGCACCTGGAGGAAACCCACGCGGACACAGGGAGAACATGCAAAATCCACACAGAAATGCCAACTGGTCGAGCCGGGACTCGAACCAGCAACCTTTTTGCTGTAAGGCAACAGTGCTAACAACTGAGCCACCTAAACTTATTATATAAAAAGGAAATAAATAAAAATAAACAGTTCTTTTAACTGTAGCAGTATTTCACAATATAACTGGTTTGCTGTAGATGTTTTATCACATAAATGCAGCAATAATTCATACTGTAGACACATACAGTAGATAGCACAAGTTGCAACTTCATCTGATCATTTTAGATGTGGTGGTTTTGCTTCCACCTGGTGGTTGACGGAATGTGTGTTTTCAGAAGTGAGTGCTGAAAGTAAAAGGAAGAGAGATTATCATCCATCAGTGTAGTTTTACTCTAACCCCCACTAAGTAAACACATAAATCACCACCTCGAGGCCAGGAGCATGTCTTATAGACGACTACTGAACTTTGCCTTTCCTGCGAATAAATAACCCAAATCTCTGAGGTGTTCTCATCATTGCTGAGAGTCGTGTTACAGATATGTGTGAATATGGGATCGTCGGGTCAAACGTATAGACAAAGATTAAAACATATGCTATTACGAATGCATTTTTGAAGCCCAGAGCTGTGGAATGAATTCTTTGGCTCATGGAGTAAAGTGGCATCTTTTTGTTTGCCTCAGCCATGCTCATAAGCTGTGAAATTTACAACCTTTTCCACACATACCAGAGTTGTTTGTGGTCTCGTGTGAAACTAGGCCAGCGCTAGACCAACACTGTTAGTGGCTTTATTTCAATCTGAGCTTTGCCAGACGTTGACTAGCCGATGATTTCATATCTGTGCTGACCAACCAAAGCAAGCCATAGTGAAGCATGTTTGCGGCTCCGCTCTCTCTTTAACACAAAGACATGAATCTGCTGTCTGCAGATCTGCATCGTTTTTCCACCGGCATACGCCAGAGCAGTAAAGCTCTGTTTAACAGTTATAGCTTTAGTTGGACTTCTTTTTATCAAGCCAGTATTGAGGTGGTTCATTTCAATCCTGCAACCCCAAAGTGCAACATGTAACAGTAATTGTGAATTTTAGCTCAGTATATTTCTCAGTGAAACTTTTTATCCCACAGTTTACTTTTATAGCACGATTAAACGTGATTTCCCATTCTGAAGTTGGCATGAAATATGTTTTTCCCCTAGTGAATTATCGGGTGAAACAAGTTGGACTTGCCTATAAGTATGTGCACTTAAACATCAAAGATCCAGATTTTAGATCCAGATTCAAAAACTGATGGATTAACATGTCCTTTTCATGGAATTATTTTCCTAAATTTAATGAGTTACACTTGACTATTTGTAAGTATACAGTAAAAAGATGCTGCTATTTTAGGCCACGTTTACACTAATAGGTCTCCCTCTGTCCACACTACCCTGGAATTTTCGAGCCCTGAAAACTAAGCTTTTTGGAAACACCAAAGAGGCTGTTTTTGTTTTAAAATGCTGCTGCTTCTTGTCAGTGTGGATGGGGAAACAGAAACATCTGAAAATGGAAGCGTGGCTGCAGACCTTCACTACCTGATTGGTGCTTTTTTTCAATATAAAGTACACAAAGTTCAGTCTTGCAGGCTTCTCTTGTAAGTTCAGACTTTGTAAGTTTATAACGAACACCTGAGGACACGTCCGGTAAATCTTCAAATGTAAAATCAGTGTACGTTAACAATATCTTAAATACAATCAAAACAATAAAAGGAAAACATGACCTAAAGCGCTGTCTCTTTTAATTGCATATTAACAACTTAAACATAACAGACACCATAACAGACACTGTTAGGGCATCATGTACACCAGGGATCACCAATCTGAAACAAATCGGGGATCAAAAACACCTGTCTGGATGTTTCAAGTATACCTACTGTAGTGAGAGCTTGATTAGCTTGTTCAGGTGTGTTTGATTAGGGTTGGAGCTAAAATCTGCAGGACACCGGACCTCCAGGAACAAGTTTGGTGATCCCTGATGTACATATTTATATGTCTGTCATTTTCACAGTATGCAAATTTATAACAAAACAACTGCTTTCTTTCATTTTAATTTAAAAATATGAAACATTTGGCACACTGTGTGGTTTTGGCAATATGTACTTACTGTACAGTAATGTCAGGCTATATTCACACAATAAAGATTATTAGAGCAAATTTATGGTGAAATACGAAATAGCCATCTGAAAATAATAATCAGTAGCTACAATTTTAATAGGGCGCCACGGTGGCCAAGTGGTTAGCACGTTTGCCTTACAGCAAGAAGGTCACTGGTTCGAGCCCCGGCTGGGTCAGTTGGCATTTCTGTGTGGAGTTTGCATGTTCTCCCCGTGGTTGCGTGGGTTTCCTCCGGGTGCTCCGGTTTCCCCCACAAGTCCAAAGACATGTGGCATAGGTGAATTGGGTAGGCTAAATTGTCTATAGTCTTGTGTATAGTGTATGAGTGTGAATGTGTGTGTGTGTGTGGATGTTTCCCAGGGATGGGTTGTGGCTGGAAGGGCATCCGCTGCGTAAAAAAAAATATGCTGGATAAGTTGGCGGTTGATTCCACTGTGGCGACCCCGGATTAATAAAGGGACTAAGCCGACAAGAAAATGAATGAATGAATGAATATAATTTTAATAATCAATAACAGCTATATAAGTATAAAGTACAATAGGTATATACAGTATAGAAAATAAAGGCAAGTAATAGGTCAAACGTGAAGAATCACCGTACGTCTTTACATAAATTAATAGGTATATAAACTTATCTTTACGCTTAGCCAAAACACATTACCGGACAACAAGTGTAGATTCAAAAGACAGATTCAGTAGATATAGGTCTACTCAAGATGAATTATAGATCACGTTTAACAACTACAGAGAGATACGATCCACCTACAGATTTGGGATGGACTGGCCGACGTTCAGTGCTCAGAGCTCCCGCTGACTGTCTGGAGCTCAGACGCAAGAATACACTGAAGCAGCTTTTTAGGGCATGGCAGAGTGCGTGTATGTGCGTCAGTGTGGACGTGGATCATTTTTGTAGGATTGTAATTTTAGAGTGTGTTTACACTTGGCAAATTGGTTCAGTTGACAATTGCCAACCGTCGCCATTTTGTTCACGCGTCATCGCACCAACCGAGGCATACCAAACAAGGGTAAAGAGGCGGAGTGTGAGCGGAGCTACAGGACGCATGCTGGCATTTAGCTGAGAGCTTTCTTATGGGAGATACACATAATATTTCATTACCTGCGACTCGTTTGTGTTCTGACCACATGTGCTTGGTTGTACACTATATCAATAAAGTGTTTAGTCTGTTGAAAACACTGTTGTAATACATCAAGCCACTTAACATCGTTCTTATGACGTTTTTCAACAGGAAGAAAGTGCGAATTACATCTAAATACTTCAGATATAGTCTGTGTTAGTAAATGCAGGGCTATTTAGGAAATCCAGGCAGAACACTGTATTACAATGCTTCAGATGACGATTTTATAGACTACAGCTGATCAATCTGTCAGAGTTCTGAAGAACATTATCAATCATAAATTATCCTGAATAAAGCAATTACATTTATAGATATGGTATAAGTATATAATTTCACTCACCTGGCAAACGGAGGCCATGTGAATGGTTTGTGAGCACAATTAAGTGCACACAGCATGCCATATTATCTGATAATTGCAGGAAATAATTCCAAAAGGCAACTGTGTAAAGCCAAATAAAACAACACAAAAATACGATGAATATGCTGAACTCAGCGGCTAATCAGCCGGAATCAGCTGAGGTGAAGTGACGGCGACCAGCGGGACTAGCTGTCACTCAAGTGGCCACGCCCTTAATTATGCAAACTTAATTTAGCTTAATATAAAGGAAACGGATGAGTTATAAAAAAATTCACCCCCCTCACAGTTGTCATGAAGGGTAATATTAGCTATATGAACCAAAATCGTTCTTTGTACCAGGCTGTAAACCCCTTTTTTTCTGCTGTAAAGTTGCCTATTTTAACAGTGGGTTCATTAGAGATGTGCTCTATTATGGAGCCAGGACTAGTGGAATTACGATGAATTGCAGTTTTAGTTACTTCCGTATTGGCTTCCTGAGGGAGAGCGGAAGGTTGCCGCTTGGTTTGGACCAAATTAACCATTAGAACTGAGCTAGAAGTGTGAACATAATCTTAAAACGTATCTGTTACCCCTTACATTATGAAGTAAATAAATATCCTTTCTGCACTTTTTAATTCTTGCTTTTTTACCTCTTCATAGTTGACACGTCTTGGGAGTGATGCACTGGCTTCCCCTGGTTGCCATGGTGATCGCCTCGGCTCTGCCTTTCCCTCAAAGTCCTGTGCCCAGGCTTGTTGCCGCGACGATAGAGCCTGGCAGAAACGACAGGAACAGCACCAGTATCCTGAAAGCTGAGACCAACTCATCAGTGGACAACAACCCCCATGGTGCAGTCTCTCACAACAACTACAGCACACCTGATGTAGCTCCTCACAGAACAGAGGACGACCATATATCCAAGGGTAGAGCAAACCAAGAGAATATTTTAACGCAACATAATCTTTTCAATAACACAAAGCAGGACTACACAGGTGGAGGAGATAGGACTACCAGAGAAGATGCACCCAGGACGCATGATCATAGGAAATACAAATCACAAAAAAACTTGGTCGAAAAAGCCAGTTTGAGCCAGCTTGACCGTAGACAGTTACACAAAGAAAGCAGTGTTGAGACTTTTCTTAAAGATGACATGAATGCAGGAAATAAACCTCTTGAAGGTCTTAAGGTACCTTTAGAAAGCTCTCCTGTGCAGGACCACCAGGACGAAGCTCAACCACAAGGGAGCACCATCGGAAAAGAGTTTGAAATGGATCCAGGCTTTCGGATCGAAGAAGATCAGCTGGTTTTGCTGGACGCCCATCCTCGAGTGCTCTTCTCCTCGGGTCTTTCCCCACCCAAACATCCACCTCTGCTCTTAATGCTGGAGTTGGGCTTGTTGGCCAGTGATGATGTAGAGGACGGGGAAAGCCACACAATGGATTCTACGACACCTAGTCATGGAGGTGACAAAGAGGCATACAGGAACTTACTCTTGGGTGTCTCGGATTCTGCTGGCCACGTTCCTAGAGCCCGCCGCAAGCGACAGGTCGCCCAAAACACACAAGGCCGGGAGCGCTCTGTGTGTGAGGCCGAAAGCGTGTGGGTGACTGACAAGAAAACCGCAGTGGACCATCATGGAAAAAATGTCACTATTTTGGACAACATCCCGACCCAGGCTAAGCCGCTGAAGCAGTACTTCTATGAAACAAGATGTCGCGTGTCAGGAAACGGCAGTGGGCAAGGGGTGGAGGGGGCCGGCTGCTTAGGGGTGGATAAAAAACACTGGGTGAGCAGGTGCGAAACCAAACAGTCATTTGTACGTGCCCTCACCTCGGATCTCAACATGAGGGTAGGGTGGAGGTGGATCCGTATCAACTCCTCCTGCGTTTGTGTGCTGCTCACCAGAGGAAAGTACTACACTGATAGGAAGCTCGAAAAGGGAGAAGAGCAAGAAGGCAGAAGGTTCAGTTAGTATGGACTTTCTTGAAGGAAGGATTGACAGGTTATGTGAATGTTTAAGAGTGTTTAAGGGACTGTTTCTATTCTGGTCCACTGTGTGGGGGATATTTCCTTTCCAGATGTTACTACATATCACTTGACAAAGCCTTATTGCTGTACCCCACTGAGGGATAATCAGGACAATGAAAACCTTTTTGCCCTCAAGTTGCCCTCAGCCCTCAAAACCTGTAGTGATTTGGAACACAAAAGGATACTGTGGCACCAGAAAGTTTTTCATTACTTAAGTCACTCTTAAAAATGTCTGAATTTTACTGCATTCGATCAGGAGTGTCTGGATTTGTTCCCGGAGGGGCACTGTTTAGCAGAGTTCAGCTCCAGTCTTAGACTGGGAACTTCAAAGCAATTGTGTTTGAGGTAAAATTTGCAGGACAGTGGCCCTCTAAAAGCAGAATAAGACACCCCTGCGTTAAATACTTAATACCCCTCTCCAAAAAAAAGATGCTTGAAGTTTTCTCTTAATTTACCAGGGGTTGTTGGCCCTGTTTATATTTGTTTTTTTTTGTGGATGTATTTTAGTTGACAAGGAGAAGATAAGGTAGACACATTCCTGTTTATACCTGCTGATGCTTATGTCCGTTTTCAACCACTTGCCTTTTTCTGATGTTTAAAAAATAATGTGGCAATTTTTAAATGAAATGAAATGTAGAGGTTATCCACAAAACTATAGAGAATACTGCGGTTTTGTGCTAGAATCAGTAAAATAACAGTCTTACAGACTGGTGAAAGAACGTTGTGCTTTACAATATGAAAAGAATTGTTGACTAAATTTCCCCTAAAGGGTCTTTAGGCAACCATATGGCATCACTATGATAAACATTTTTTCCACAAAAGTGTGAAGTGGTTGAAAGTGGACAACCTCAAAGAGTTTTAGAGTCAATCAAATACATCAAATTCACACAGGTGTCCTGGCAGATTAACAGTTGTTATGTATCATCACTCAGCAAGATTTGTCTTACTTTTGAAATATATATTTATTTTTTTAAATCCCTAATGTAGGGGTCCTGTTGTGCTCTATTTTGGCAGTGTGCTAGAACGTGGTCTCATGCTTGGTGGTTCAAAAAAATACATTCGTTTTCACTATATTACAATACATTTCTCCCCAGCACAAATGTCTAATTAGTTCCGGGTCCGACAAAGATCAGAACTTACCGGCGTTTTCAATGATAAACGTTTGCTTTGGGTTGCAGACATTTGAATCCACATATGTACTAGCAAAACAAAACATTTATGGTTTGTAAAATTCCCACCGATGTGGAGATGGCAATGATAATCACTTTACACTGAGTATGTGTGATTCAACAGATAGACACTCTTTAGGAAACTAGAATGTTTACTCGATTCTTCTCTCAGTTAAACCAGCCACTACTTTATAAGATGATGAATTGACGTGTTGTAATCCAGCAGCTCTAATCTCTCCACTGCAGACTAACATGGTTTCACTCATCATAAACTAATTTGATCATTATTAAATACAATACGGGCGCCACGGTGGCCGAGTGGTTAGCACGTTTGCCTCACAGCAAGAAGGTCGCTGGTTCGATCCCCGGCAGGGCCAGTTGGCATTTCTGTGTGGAGTTTGCATGTTCTCCCCGTGGTTGCGTGGGTTTCCTCCGGGTGCTCCGGTTTCCCCCACAGTCCAAAGACATGCGGTACAGGTGAATTGGGTAAGCTAAATTGTCCGTAGTCTATGTGTGTGAATGAGAATGTATGGATGTGTTTCCCAGAGATGGGTTGTGGCTGGAAGGGCATCCGCTGCGTAAAACAAATGCTGGATAAGTTGGCGGTTCATTCCGCTGTGGCGACCCCGGATTAATAAAGGGACTAAGCCGAAAAGAAAATGAATGAATGAATAAATACAATACACGTTAAATACACGTTCTTACACATATTAGAGAATTGCAATTTCAGATCGTTCACAAAATAATAAATTGGAACAGAGAATATTGGTCAAGAGGATTGCGCTGAATCTTTGCACGCTTGATTATAGGAGCGTTATTGTTGTTTTGCCCCTCCCCACCGATCATTTAAATTTCCATGGTGGGATTTGGGGCTTTTTGAGACATCATCATCTCTGGAAAACAATACTTGTAGTCCAAATGAACTCTTCATTGTAGTTATTCAAAATAAACGTATACCACCAAATATTTCCCTTTGGAGTAGAATCGACCTTTGAGATTTGTATTTTTGTAGATCTTTTTTCATTCCCAACCACACACGCTACACACTGACAAAAGTTCAAAAAGCATAATAGGACCCCTTTAAGTAAAGACATTGGCATAATATTTGCAATGCCTCTGGGCAGCTATTTTGGGCATGCAAGACCAAACAGGGAACTCAAACATCTTCAAAATCAGCTATAGAATCTGATACGAAATGTTATCACATATCACAATGTAACACAGTGCCTTTAGATCAGGTTGGTCCCACAAATGGCTATGCACTGTCCCAAGCGCGAGGTTTTTAAAGCTGCTGTAGTGAGGCAGCGACTTTACTGATTGACAGTTGGATCTTTAAATAAGAAGGTGGGACTATTCCATTATATTGCACACAAGTGTTCCTCCTAGTCGCAGCAACATTCAAGTCTTTGTGCCTTTACATCAAGTAATAAGAGGTTTGAAGTGATTGTAAGTGAGGTTATGATGATTAACGTCTCACTAGGCCAGTGTGTAAACTCACGCAAACAGGAAAACCTCATTACTGAGACCCATTTTTTCCCCCGTACTTTTCGTATATTGTGTTACATTTGTTTGATTGTATCTATAGTATACAGACAATAAGTTATTACCTTTGAACTAGTATGTAAGCGTAAGTACTTGATATTAATATATTTCTTCATAAATGTACAATATGTGAAACCTATACTTCATGCAAATATATGTGTATTTATAACAACCTTAAACGATTGAGGATTTGCCTTTGGTGGTGATTACCGCTAACTCGTAAGCGCCTCATTGAATTGGACTGACGGTTCTCCCATGTACAGCGGTCAGAAAATAATATCGGATGAAATAATCTGTAGTCCAATCCCTGATTACTGTATTAAGAAAGCTGCGGATGTCAGTTCACAGGGTTTGATGTCATTTTTCACATTGTAACAAAGTATTATGTAATCTTTGTAAGGTAGATACTTTTGTATACGGACATTTTTTTTACAATGTAGATGGAAAAAGCAAGAGGGGCTTTAGTAAAATATAAAATGGAATATATGATTGTAGTTCCTTTTGTTTTGTAATAAAAAAAACCCAGCAAGTACACCGATTTGCAGTCGTACAATGTCACCTCGCACGCACAAACGTCGAAATCACTCTGCTGTACCATTAGTAACACTTTATTTTATTTTGATTTTCATCATTATTGTTTTATTTTGCAGACATCATGTTCAATTCGAATCACTGTCGTCCTCGTCAAACAGCAATGGTTTGTTTTGAAATCATAACACAATTTCGTTTTGTCAAAATGTACACATACAAGTAGCATATTTTAATGACCATGTTTTGAATATCTCATATTTACGCTTTAAACTAGATCAAATTAAATTACAGTCAGAATTATTAAATGAACATGTACATACAGTTATTCAATACATACATAAAGAAAATAAATATAGTTATCATAAAAATAAAAAATCAAAATCAAAATACACACAATTTTACAAATTGTTCCCCAAGCTCTTAACCTCATATGTTTAATGTACACGTAATTTTCTCATTTTTAACTTCATATTTGTCTTATTCCCCCGAACGTTTTAGTTCGTTGTCGTCTTGGTTGTTTTGACATGCATCGCAACACAGAAGCTAAACGATTTCTCTCACTGGTTTACACCCGGATCCCTCCCTCCCTCCCTCCCGACCCGTCCCCCCCGTTTCTCCACTTCCGTCCACGTCTTGTCGTCTTTTATGGCTTGCGTTGTTAGAATGATTCTGTCCGTCAGGACTCATTTCTGCTGGTCACTTGCTTTGTCCGCAAGCTTCTATCCGTCAGTCTCACCCACCAGCTTCCCTTCATTAGCTCTCTCTCTCTCCCTCTCTCTCTCTTTTCAGACCTTGCGTCTTTAATCTAAAAGTTTGAGTACCAAACAAACAAACAAAAAAAAAACACCTAGTAGTACTTGAGCAAGAATTGTGCCCTTTGCGGCCTCACTCTTTCTCTCCCTGCGCTCTTTCTTGTGCTCGCTCTCGTGATTGAGAAACATCCAGCGAAGTCGTCTTCTAAGTACACTTCCTCTGAACCCTAGCGCATGTAAACATCCCTGAAGTCCAGGTTGAGTTGCCACAAACATCCGTTGCTATTAGACTCAAGAGAGAGCGACTTGCAGCCGTTCTTGAGGAATCAAGGGCCATAGAAACGAAGGACGGAAAGACAAGAGAGTTCATCTACGGATGTCCCATCAGCACAGACACAGGAAGTGAGAAGAGAGAACGATAGAAAGAAAGATTAAACAGTCATCCGATGCCTCCAACCATCCCGTTTCTCTTACCACTCTCTCTCTCTCTCTCTCTCTCGTATGTGTGTCATACATTCTTCATGTCTTTTTGTCATTTTATTTTGTATTTTTTTTGCTCTTTCTCCATCCCTCTTCTGTTATTGCAGAATGGTCACACCAGTAGAGTTATATTTATAAATGTATATATTCATTGCTTTTTTTGTTCTGCTTATCCCCCCTTCCTCCCCGTGAATGAAATGTAAAGCCGCTTCCAGCTTTCCGACGACGATGCGTCCTGTGTGCGAGAGAGAGAGAATTACAAAAAACGCCGTCACGATACACGTCAAGTCAAGCCAAGGCATCAGTTATCAGAGGGCCGTCCCAGATGGAATCCATTTTTATTATTATTATTATTATTATATATTATTTCTGAGAGGAATTGTGTGTTTTACATTTATTTTAAGATCAGCTGATGAGATGTGTTTGTGAATATTCCGGCTGAGTTTCTGTGTGGGCTTGATGATGATGTTGATGATGATGATGATGATGATGCGCACACAAATCAAAAGCACACCATAAATCACAAGGAAAACATGAAAGCAACGTCCGTTCCAAAGCAAGTTTTAACAACACAAAGAGCATGCAAAATATGGAGAATGCTCTGTGAGGAATGCTAAAAGCACTTTCAATGTACTCGTAAATGAGTGAGATTTTGGTGATTTACGTGTGTACAGAAGGTAATCATTGACAGTGGCGTACCACAAAGCTTTGGGCCCTGCCCACACATGCCCATTAAAAGCCTTCATTAAATACTTTTCTCTTTAGTTTCGTTACGTTTGGAAATATTTCCGAGATAAGACAGTGTAAGTCTGGTGGGCTACATGCATGCGACTTATTTCAAAACAAGCCTTCCGATTTTAAATTCTGCATCAAATATTTCCAAATGTTATAAACATACTGTAGGATGCATGTTAAACACGTGTAAAGTGTTTACTTTCAATTTCAAATATCGCTGTAATTCTAATATAAGTGAATTGTTCCACCATGATTCAGGGTAAAGTCTAGAAAGATTATAGCTGCACATACGCACATCAATATAGCATCATTTTTATAACACTGTATAACAATAATTTTGGGTTTAGGGTTGGGGCGTTAATAAAATACTATTTTTTGGGGGGTAATTTAATAAATGATATAAATAATTCTCGTTAACTTCTGGCCACAAACCTACTGTATCTGATCTAGCCACAACCATGATTCAGGCAAACATTCATTTTTCTTATTTAGAACTCAACTCTTAAAACGACAATTCATTAGCAGTTTAGGAGCTTTACTGGGACCCTTAAATAGAGTCTTTCATATGTCATCAAATGATTATTGTTCCAAGTATGCCATAAGAGATTTATTCTGCACATAAATTAATATCAACACATAATATCTACACATAAGTTAATATAATCAAAATTTAAGAGGGTGTCTTCTGGAAATAATGGCACGTTCATTATTTTCTCTAAGAAAACAAATAATAAACAGGTCACATTGTAATGATCTGAAGTGAGAATTATTTTTTCTTTTTTCTTGTAATTCAGTTTGGATAAATGTGTTTGCTAAATGAATATAAAGGTCAATGCAATGCATATGAATGTATATATGAATGCACTATACGTATATATACGTTATATGTATATGTATACGCGCCATAAGTTATATGTATATGAATGCACTATACAATAACCAACCAAAAGTAGTTCATAATTTAATTTAATAATTTATTCCAGTGATTTTAATGATTTTCAGCTTCATCCAATCTTCAGAGTCACATAATCCTTCAGAAATCACTCTAATATTAATTATTATTAATATTATTCAGGGTTCATACGGTCATGAAAAACCTGGAAAAGTCATGGAATTTTGACATGGCATTTTCCAGGCCTGGAAAAGTTTTGGAAAAACTGAAAAACCCACAAAGTTGGAAAAGTCATGGAAATTAGTTGAACAAATGTCTGTATACTTAAATATAGGTTAGTTGTCTTTACTTCTTTTCTGTCCGTGGTCAAATACACGGTCTCACATTATTAGTGCTGTGTGAGCATCACCTAAACACATTTTACAGATATAAAGATTCATTTAAACTAAATGTTGAATGTTTTATGATATGCTGTAATAACTTTGAACATGGATCATTTTTCTTATTATTTACCACATATACGTAAACATTACATGAAAGATTAGGTCATGAAAATTTACATAAAAGTCCTGGAAAAGTCATTGAATATTATTAGCAAAAATGTGTATAAATCCTGATTATTATTAATGGTAATTGTAATAAAAGCAATAATGACTGGAGTAATAATTTGATTTGAAACTACATACAATAAGAAAGCAGTTATTTACAATTTAAATAAATATATAACAATTTACTTTTTTTTTACATTTAATAAATGCCGTCTTCAATTTTCTTTAAAAAAAAAAAGAAGAAAAAAGAAAATGGAAAAAAACCTGACCTCAAAATTATAGAGATATATTCACAATCATATAAAGTAGACATATAAATGTTCTGTAAAAATGCAGTATAATGTAAGTGTAAAAATATAGAGGGTTTCTCACCTCTGCAGTCCCTCAACAGGAGTAGGTCCTCACTGAACCAGACTCTGCCCTTGGAGATGCTGAAGACACAAGCAGGAGTTTGTTGTAAAATGTATTTGTGGAAAGAATTACACAGCTTTTCCTGCTTTCCCATAAGGAAACAATGTCTAACAGTTTATCTGAGCATTAACAGAACATCACTCTGTCATAAAGTTATTTCAGACCTGATTGCGGGGGTTTCCCCTTTGAGTCTTTGAGTCTCTATCATAGTCATTTATTTCCTGTAGTCTTTGCTTTAATAAATAATATGGAATTTCCCTTTTATAACAGCCTTTCATCAACAGGTGTTGCATTTAATGTTGAGTGCTGTACTGTAATGACTGCTTACTGATCACTTGTCTATTGTATTATGTATGACGATAACATTCATTCATTCATTCATTCATTTTCTTTTCGGCTTAGTGCCTTTATTAATCTGGGGTCGCCACAGCGGTATGAACCGCCAACTTATCATGTATATGTTTCACGCAGAGGATGCCCTTCCAGCTGCAACCCATCACTGGAAAACACACATACATGTCCATTCACACTCATACACTACGGACGATTTAGCCTACCCAGTTCACCTGTCCCGTATGTCTTTGGACTTGAGGAAACCGGTGCACCCGGAGGAAACCCACGCGAACATGGGGAGAACATGCAAACTCGACACAGAATTGCCAACTGACCCAGCCGAGGCTCAAACCAGTGACCTTCTTGCTGTGAGGTTAGAGCGATACCCACTGCGCCACCATGTTGCCCGACGATAATATAAATATCCTATATAGATATAATTTATATAATCTACACAGATTAACAAAGTTGATAAAATATCTGCAGCTAGTTTTTGTGCATTCACAAAATAAATGGTCAAATTTCTTTGTGCCATTCAAAAGAGAAAAGATCACCAAGACTATTTAAGAACATTTCAGTGACCTGGGGTTTGTTCTTTGTACGTGGATTGCTCGATTAGCTGGGTTTGGTTATTGTCGTTTTGATAGGACATGGGACAGTTTTGTTCTTCAAAACTCATCAGAGAGTTGTTGTCATAGCAACAGGTCTCAGGTCTAGTTATTTCATATAAACAGGTTTAGACTGTGTCATTTCAGAAAGTATGCTGATTTTGTCTTACAATAGTAAGCAATAGGTTATATACTGTAATAATTTAGGAAAAATAGTAAAATTGTAAAAACTTCAGAAGTAAAAAAATCCAAAAGTTACAAATCCTAATATTACGTAACACTGCTAAATAAAGGTAGTAATACTGTCATGGGGATCATACTGCCCAAGGGGTTCAAAGAGAACATTTATTAGTGACTTTATGGCCTGTAGGCTAATTTTACAATACCACTATTTTTGATAAATATTTGACTTTTTTGAATAAAACGCATACTTTTAAAAGGTCCTGTCTCAGCTTTAGTACAATTTATTTTCTTTTTTTAGGTCAATATTATAATTATTATTTTTTTATTTTGGTTTGACAGCTAATATGAATGTTTGCAAAAGTTACAGACACCTTTGCATAATCAAAATGCTTTTTTGATGCAAATTTAATTGTCACTTATACCTTACGCCACAACGATCCTAAAGAGAATCCACTCAAAGTAAAACTAAATAAATTGATAAATACACATGTGTAAAACCTGCAGCTGTCAACAAATGTGTAAGGCTATTACGCATCATATTTAATAAACTATTTAATATTAATTTCATGTAACTTGTTCACATGAATAATTGAATATTAATCAGATGATGTCATTACACTGCTGTGCCATCACTTAATCACATTGCATTGCTGATCATGATTACAAAAATCGATAGAATTTGTCCTTCACAACAATCACGAGCACATGTAGCGATCTCAGATCAGTTCAATCAGACATTTTAATCTGTTTCAAAAACTAGTTTCCAAATCATTTTAGATCATTTAAGTGACATTCAAAGAACAGAAATATAATTATAGTAATACTACTACTACTACTACTACTACTACTACTACTAATAATAATAATAATAATAATGCGATTAAAAGTTAATAAATATTTTAGAGTTAAATTGTTAGTGATATTGAGCAATTGCTTTTTATAACAATAAATAAATAATAATTTTTAGTAATTAGTTTTTATTGAAATAATTCTCAAAAATGATCTCTGTCGGCCACACTTGCCTGTGTCATTTCCCTCTTTCTCTCACACTATGTATATGAAAAAGCAAAATCCCATGAGTGGGGATGGAGGATGTTTAGCTCACCATCGCTCTGGACCTTCCTCAGCGTGACCGAGGGGGTAGAGATGGCTGAGGCACGGAAGTTAGCAGGCAGGGTCTCGGAGGAGTCAGACGTCACACCCCTCAGGTCCTTCTCCCGAAACATCTTCCTCCATGAAGGAGAGCGGGTGAACGTCTTAGTGCCATCCTGGAGGACCAGAAGACACAAAAAAATCAGCACTTCAAGTCCTTGATTCCCAAGGAGATTCATACAATCAAAATTGTATCAACGCAGCTTCACAAAAAAAAAGTAAAATCAGGCATGATGTTTCAGTAATAAGTTCAGTTCGTTAGACATATTCAATCTTGGCCTGTCAACCATGCCGTCTCCGCCAGGATTCTCCCACATTTTATCATTCTATCCTGCTATGATCCCGTTTAAGTATTTTGTCACATTTCTCCCATATTTTTGATCTTTCTATGAAAAGTGGAAGTAACCCATCTCAAAAGCGATGTAACTGCAAGAGCTGTTCAGGAGAATTATGATTTCACTTTGTTTGGCTTGAAAACACTTTGAAATGAATATAAGAACAGCCACATTCCCTTCCTTTCCCCTACAGGTTTCTGTCCACAATGTTCCCCAAAAGACTCCTGTACACACAATTAGAAGAGGAGCGAAAGTAGACACTTTGGTATATGGGTGTGTGTTTAAACAAAAAAAAAAATACACTAATAATATATAATTTACTGTATATTAGAAATAATATATAACTATAATAATATGTAAACATATCTATCTTGGCATCTTCTATTTTAAACACAACTATCTTTATCTTAAAATAAGCATAAACAGTTATGATAGTAATGAATGCTTTCATTATAGATCTGTGCATTCTGAAAGCCCACCTCTGTTACCAAACAAAAAAGCTCAAAATGAAAGATCAATTTGCTGCTCAGTATCACTGATTTTAACAGGCTAAGCCTTTTTATTTTATTTTCAATAATTATGTACGCTATCTATTCTATCAGGTGGCACAGAGGGTAGCGATGTCACCTTACAGCAAGAAGGTCACTGGTTAAAGCCTCGGTCTGTTCTCTCTGTGTAATTCTGTGTGGCTTTCCTCCGGGTGCTCAGGTTTCCCCCACTAGTCCAAAGACATGTGGTATACAGTAGGTGAATTGGGTAAGCTAGATTGTCCATAGTGTATGTGTGTATGTCCTGGTCCTCTAGGTTGGGGGTTGAGCATTGGGCTAACGACCCACCTTGTAAAAATTAGATGTTACGAAACACCAACATGGTGCAGCTAAATACCAACTTCGATATAAACGGCCCTGGAAGTAAGTAAGTAAGTAAGTATCTATTCTATCATTTGAAGTTAATTTAATTTAAAAAGGTTTCAACTATGTTGATTTACAATTTAACTGCGCTGAATGAACAGATTTAGGAGTTTGGAGTCATTTGGGGATTTGTTGTGGGTGGGTTTGCAGTGGTATACTTACATCCCAGCGTTGACAGACATGGTTACGTTTGATTTGTTTCTCATTTTTGAGAAACAAATTAGCTCAGTGGTAAAGGGTAGTTTCTTCCACCTGAAGTCAATCGCAGTTTGTGCCCCACAAAGATCTAGAGACCATGCTTTTCTATCATCACGTCTAGATTACTGTAATTCCTTTTACTGTGGCCTGCCTCAAATGGCAGTTTCTTGTCTTCAAATTGCCCAAAATGCTGCAGCAAGGCTTCTTACTGGAACAAAAAAAAGGATACATGTGTCCTCCATTGTAGCGTTTTTACACTGGATTCCACTACATTTTAAAACCTGATTTTTAAACAGCTGATATTGTGTACAAGGTTTATCTGGACTCGGACCAAAACATATCTGACCTACTGATTTGCTTCACCTCTCAGTAATCAGATTCTTCTGACTGTCCCAAGTCGTTGCTGTAAAACTTTAGAATAGTTTGCCTGGAACTGTGAAATATGACTTCTCTGGCCAATGTTAAAACTGCTCTTAAATCTTATTTGTTCTCACTGGCTTTAATCAGGGTCAGTTTTAATTTTAGACATATCTTTATCTTCCTCTTTTCGTTTCTTATATGATCCGTGCTTCTTATGTTGGTTTTACATATTGTGTTTTTCTAGTAAAGGACTTTGGCACAATTAATTTTCTTCCAAATGTGCTATACACATAAGGAATGGTGGGTTCCACACAATTCCTTCACGTTGTCCCAATACAAATCAATTAAGTTAACTTACTAGTTTTTGCAAATTATAATGGATTAAACAAAGCATTTAAGATGTCCCAAAACAGCTTAAACAAGTAGCAAAAGTTTGAATATTGAATTGACACAGCATGCCGCTTTAGTTCTAGTTTGTTCACAGATGATTCAGTTTAGTTCAGAGTAAATGTTGAAGGATGTAATTCATTGTAGGGCAACTCTTTTGACCCCATCTAAGCGCAAGACAAAGGCAAAAAAATAAATAAAACAATTAAGGAAATGAATTCAGTAATTCAAAACCAAAGAACCGGAAAGCACAAACAGCCCCTGTGAGAGAGAGTGTCATTAGACTTCAGTGTGTATTTGTGTGGTGGGAGGTAAACATCCCACGATGCTCACCTCGTCTGGCCTCCTCTCTGTTCCCATTGAGATGAGGGAGTTATATTCCTTCTCCAGAAGTTGTCGTGCCTGCATGTGGAATAAACAAAGCTTACATGTTAACCAATGCAGAGGAATAATTACGCTCAGGAATAATATGTACTCACAAAGCTTTCAGCTATGAAGCTCTTATTGTTTTGAGTTTTTATTCATGCAGTCTGTCTACATCAATACAAAATCACTGTGAATGTTTATTTGTGTCCTTTTTGTGTCAACAAAAGTTATGTCTTGGTGTTTTAAACGTTTTATGTTAAATTGATGTTTTTTGAGCATATTGCTATTAGTACCATTAGCTTCGCATACATTCAAGTTAGTTGAATTCATTTAATTAGCGAGAAAGTTTGAGATACCACAAAAACAACTTCAAAATAAGTATTTAATAGCATCACCATGTGAGACAAAAAAAGACATTTCAGAGAATGCAACAAAAGTCTAGGTTTTTATGAAGCAAAACAATTGTACTGCACAAGAAACTGAACTAGTCCATAGTGACGCCCAGTTGTGTGAATGAATTCTGAGAACTGAATGAAAGACTGAATAGTTTGGGGCTGGAGCCAGAAATATCTATGAGTTACGCAATCAAAACTCACTACTAGCAGCATTTATGATCCTATTGATCTTCTAACACAGTTCCTCCGATACTGACTAAACTGAAAAAGTTGTTCTGTTTTGGGCTGAAGAACTGATGAGATGTGATAAGCACATCATGAAACTTAGAGGACAGGTGTAAATGCCTCTGAAACGTATATAAAATGGAGACTAAAACTGAATAGAATAAAACTGGATGTCTAAATGCATCTGCTTGTTGACAGCACATATGTACATTTTACTAAAAAAGTAAAGTAAGTGTGTTATATGCTATATGACATAGTTAGACCTGACAGCACTTATGCAAAAAGCAGCAGTTATGCAGTTGGGATGATTGTTTCATTTTATTTACATTATTTCATTTAATTACATTTTTAATTGTTAAAGAGCCCCTATTATGGGTTTTTGAAAATGAGCTTGTATGCAGTGTGTCACACAGCTCTAAGTGAAGTGAAATGTCCAGCTAAGGCTTAAATCTGAAAGTGCACAGTGTTTAAAACTATTGATTCATCTATAAAAGAGTCGACTCATAGTTCCTCAAACGAGTCGTCGTGCTAACGAGTCTTTAGCCGTTTCGGCATTACGTGAACACGAAACATAAGCCCCGCCCATTTATGCGCGCGCAGATTCGAAATCCCCAACCCCACCCACAAACAACAGCGGTGAGGAAATGTTGCCAGATCGGGCGGTTTTCAACTTGATTCTGCAGGTAAAACCCTTTGGACAGGGTTTGGGCTGAAATCAGTCAGCAACATCTGGCAACACAGTGAAGAGCACTGTGCTTAGCTGGATATTGGAAGTGTGCAGAGAACCCAGAGATGAGACTTTGAAGAGTTAGTCGTTTCTGCAGAAATATCTCTGCATTAAACCCTAGCCATGTGCTGTTACCCCTCCGAGGAGTGCTTACAACGGAGAATTAGGAGCACCGGGACATTTCCTGGCCTGCTATCCAGCAAGTGTGAGTAAGTACGATTAAAACAGTCACCTCATTGTTTTCTCTAGCTTGTAAATGATGCATTTAACTGTGTTTTGTAACTTGTAACCGCTTGTAGTGTCTCTGGTTAACTTGTATTCTCATATCGCGTCTAAAAGCACGTTGTAAACGCGACGCGTGCCGCTGTGTTTACGGATTAAAATGCGTTTGAGCGTGTTCCTCTGCTGTTTGTCGTTGCTATGGACACCATGAGCTCTGCTACACACGTGCGGCGGTGCTGTTTATAATGGTTCAGCTTTTGCCGCTGTGTGCATTAATACTGAATGTATGTCGCTGTTTTTACTTCTGGTTAAGAATTAGAGTGATATGCTGGGAGACCGGGGGGTTAGTTTTCGGGGTGAGGTGTCTGAAATACGGGCGACTCCCGTTTAAAGCGAGTGTTAGCAGATTAGCTCACGCACACACTATGACTGACTAACGTTGAGCGCTGTCGACCAATCGCAAAAGACTGGTTCATCGGTCCAATCAGCGCAGTTTAGCATCGCGCGAAGGAGGGGTTTTGGAACAAATGAATCCCTGAACGATTCATATAGGAGTCGCTGGGATAATGAGGTAAAAATAAATGCATATTATAAGACAATGAAAGTGTTTTTTGACCTTGCAATCAGATCAGCCTGCTGTTGGAGACCCCCAAAACTAAAATATGACCCTTTTCAATGTATAATATGGGCTCTTTAAATGAGACCATTGGGATCTAATTAAATCTACAGCTAGAAAGCAAGCAAAGCTAATGGTCCAAATATTAATATGCTCAATAAAACAAAACATTTTACATTAAGCGTTTTAAAAAATAAAACTTTACAACAAAATATTTATATTTATACTCATTGTCAGGAATCATCTATATATATATATGTAGTTGAAGTCAGAATTATCAGCCCCCCTTTGAATTTATTTTTCTTTTTTAAATATTTCCCAAATGATGTCCAACAGAGCAAGAAAATTTTCACAGTATGTCTGATAATATGTTTCCTTCTGGAAAAGTCTTATTTGTTTTATTTCTGCTAGAATACGCTCTCTCCGTTAAACAGAAATTGGGGGAAAAATAAACGGGGGCTAGTAATTCAGAGGGGCTAATAATTCTGACCCGTGACTAACCTTGTCCTGTAACCTAACTTGCCTACTGTAGTTAACCTACTTAAGTAAACTGTAGTTTAAGAGAAATGTTAGCATCTTACAAAACAAGTCAAAAATTAATGACAAAAAAAAGTAAGAAAGAATACATAAAAAATAAGAAAAAAAAACTTTGAATAAATTAACAACAACTTCTTGGGCGAACTATCGCTTTAAGGAAGTGGTTCTCATCCATGTTCCTAGAGCACCTCCCTTGGACAGCACATTTTGCATGTCTGCTTCGTCTCACAGAAACATATCAGGTCTCTAATGAGTTCAATCAGGTGTTTGACTAAGGAGACATTTAAAACATGCAGTGTTGGGGGAATGTGAATGTGGTTGAAAACTAACCGTATTGATTTTGTGGTAAACAATTCACCTGTGCATGTCATTAATAAAAAACGGTTTGCCCTTCTAATCTAAAATTGAAATCTGAAAATGCACTTCCTGTTTGTTTTAAGTTAAATTCTCAGATTAACATATTTAACCATGCCTCACCAACTGTCAATTTTGACAACAAACCCTTTGAAAGAAATGCCTACTTTACTACATCCAATCAGCTCATTTTCTCATTTAATACACTGTTTGTCTAGGAACTGCATCACAATACAAAAACATTTTTAATAAAAAATAAACGGGTACAGCTTCCGGTTCATGTGGACATTAAGGTAGTGTTTGTTAAGTCATGTCTGAAAAGGTGTGAGTGTTTGTGCGCAGTCTTGTCTCTGTACCTGTGTGTTTTGATTGGGGATCTGCAGAAGCAGGGCGAGGTCAGTGTAATCGAAGGTGTCATCGAGGGCCAGCAGAGCTCCATGAACACCGCTCTCAGTCAGGTTATCTGCATACTCCTTCAAGCCGATGGACTGAACCCAGCACATCACACGCTCGTTCGACCACACCATCACATCTACAGCAGAAACACAAACACCGGACAGTGAACAGACTTCTAGGAGGCTTCCACTACTCAGGAGCATCACAGCATCGTGAGCGCCGATGACTCTGCGTTTCATCTTTTGTGTCAGTAGCTCCTGATCTCATAGATGGACCTATTATTGTCAATGCGCATTTGAACATGTGTTTTTGTTTTCAGCCAAAGTCTTTTTCTCTCTGCTTTGTATTTCCAGAGGATTCCAGGGGGCTTTGAATTGGTTTTGTTGACTCAGCTTCTCCAAACCCAAGTTGAAAGGAAGGAATGCAATCATGGCAAACAGTCAAACTGTTCTTCTTGAATCATTTACAGTGTTAATACTGTGTGGTAAATATAAAACAGCCCACACAGCTTCAGGTAATGACATACTCTGTAGACTTCAGTCTGCTGGCAGAAGAGCAATAGATGTTATTGTGTCATGAACGGTCTGGTTTAGGCAGTGTTGTTAACTGTTTATAAAATTAAACTACTAAAAATAACTGTTGCTACGTGCAGTGAACCTAGAATTTACTGAAACTTAGCTTGTTGCCAAGGCAACACACACACACATATATACATACACACATATATATATATATATATATTATTATTGTTTTTTCTTAACAAGCACAACACTGAAGCAAAGAACTGCCTGAATTGCTCTTAAAAACCATTTACACACAACAAGCCATTGATTATCCTGTTATTTTGTGGTTATTTGTGCAGGTTTAGACCAGTTAAACATAGTTTTGCTGCAAAATATCTGATCAGATTTTTGTTAGTACTGACATGTTAATGTAACGACATGCCAGTTTCTGCTTTGAATCAGTCGTAAGTGAGATAGTAAGACAGAGGTTGTCTGTGCGTGTAAATGACATGGGCATATCTAATAGCTCATAGTAACATGTGTTAGCTACTGCTTCGCAAATATTTTTGAGTATATTATGAGCATACATCAGCTCCTGGTGAAGCTCCACACACGTCCTCGAGATTACATTGATTAATGAAAGCTCTGTCGACTGTCACAGAGTCACTGTGGTTACTACTAATGTTTGAGGGAAGCACGTTTATATGGATCTGTAATCAAACCTGACTAGATCTACATGTGAATTAACACTAGAACTACAGAGGCAGTAAAACTGAGTAAAAATCCTAAAAATTTCTTTCTTCCATTGTCATTTTATTAAAATGACAAAACACAAAAAGATCTATGTGTATTTCTACCTTTCATTACCATAGCGGTTAAAATGGCTGCATGCATTTCAGTAAAGACTCTAGAATACACAAGGCATGTCACTCATATAGTTTTGAATGGGAAAAAAGTGCAACATGGAATATGGCGAACAAAGCCCTGCCTACTAGTACAGGAGCTAATCAGCAATCGCTATAGACTGACGTTTCTCCGGGGAGAGGCTCGGAACAGACGTGTGCTTTTACGACAGTTTTTTGTGGTCAACAAACCCACTGGAATCTCAGCGAATACTGGCTTTACGGGCATAAGAAATATGTCCACATAAAGCTTGAAATCTGTACTTTTAAATGAACCAACTGCACATATGTTTTTTTGTTTTTGTAATCTGTTTGAAATGAATGCGAGGTACTGTCCGTCCTGTCAAGCGCACATCACATGACAGCAGCAACTACTCAAAGGCCCACAGACTTCTAAATAAAGAGTCGCTGTCATTTCTGAAGGAGATTAGCCATCAAGACCAAGTTAGTGGATTACTTTAGAAAAGCAGCACGATCTGACGATCATTATCCAGAGGATGATATGTAACATGGACAAAAATTAGGTTGGTGTCGTAATTTCATTCCTTTCCAGTGCGCATGCGCATCAGATCGGGCAACCTGAAAAAATGCAGATTTTATTTGCTTTGGATATTAAGAAACGAAACTTATGAGACAGCTGTTGTTAAAAGTTAATTAGTGATTCCAAATGTGTAATGTAACTGTAATCTTGACAAACAGTTTTGGAGAATTTTTTGTTTCCCCATTCAGACAGAATGCCTGAGCATACTGCCCGAGAGGCATTTCAAAGTTGGCCACCGAGTGAAAGGACTTGCCTTAAAGGGACTTTGATTTCAGTCTCTGCTACTTTTCCCTGTGGCTGTGAGTATGTGTGCCTCAGTTGCCTAGCAACTTCTTGCTAACAAAAACATAACTGCCTGATAGCATAAACAACTTTATATCAGATATGTCTTTCAAAACAACATTTTCAGTGCCGTGAAAAAAACCTTTCTCTCCTGCTTGTGAAAGTGAAAATGAAAGTAAGGTGTGGACCTTCACGGGCAGTCTAGTAACATACACAATTGCAGGCTGTATTTCCAAAAACATGGTACTTTTAGGGTAATAATTTCATAAAATATGACAACAGACATTCAAAGCAAAATTTAAATATCTCAATAGAGGCTTAGTTAGATAGATTAATTGAATGTTGAGTGCTTTGTTGTAGTTAATACCTAATTATGTTATGTAGAGTATTATTAATGAGAGAGAGAGATTGACTGAGCAAGTCTGTTTACCTGTTTCTGCATTCATATATATATCAGTCAATCTCTCTCATTAATAATACTCTACATAACATAATTAGGTATTAACTGCAACAAAGCAACTCAACATTCCTCTTTACAAGTTATAAAGAATTGTTATCTAATTAGTAACAGAGGTTTGGGTTCATCGGGTAAACTGTAAACTTGCTATTTTTCCTTGGGGCAGAATGAAGTAGTCTCTCAACACACTTGTGCATTCATGTCAAATAGTGACATGACTGCAGTATTGCTGGTTTATTGAAACAAAAATGAAACAAAGCAAAAAATGGAAAGCAAAGTTTCATTTCACTGATTGCAGTGTTGTTTTTAAGATGTTAAAATCCCTAAATAATAAAAATATAAATTTAGAACCATGAACAGACATGATTCAAAACATGAATTTTGGGTAATGAAATATATGAATGAATAATGGCAAGACCAAAACTAACACTGGGTCTAATGTGGAAGAAAAGATTGTCTTGGTAGTCACAGTTTATTATTATATCTTAAGCATAAAAGTTTAGTTAAAAATATATCTAAAATAGCAGGTTATTGACTGTTTTAGAGCATTTTCATGCTTTATATTTGTGGATGCATTCATTAAAATATACATATAAATGACAAATAAAAAGTCTTAAGTGATATAATTATAAATGATAATTATAAAAAACTAAATCTAAAGATTTCTAAAGATACACCTTAACTCAGGCATCACAATACATTAAAGTATAAAAAATATATTGTTCTACTTTCTTAAAACTCAATTTAACAGCTTTAATAAAGGATAAGTGCTTTCTGAAATCCCCTTTACCTGCATAAGTATTGCATGGAGAGATGTGTGCATGCAAAAGCCATTCGCTCGAGCTTAATATAGTCTCAAATGGCATGAAGGCATCTGTGTTGCTATGCGATGAATAACTTGTAGATCAGCGAAGGCATCTGTTTCTAATCAAGGTACTGAATGAGGCGGCGACTGCACCTTTAAAATAACTGGCAGATTAATAGTGCGATTTGTGCATTGTGCTTTGATCAGCTGCTCTTCAAAACGTGAAATGTCTATTGTGCCACTGAATGCTGCTCATAATGGAAGGCTGGGCCGCTCAGTGCTTTCCAGACGTCACTGCTGGTAATGTATGTTATTACTAACAAACGCACTCTGTGTAAACACCCTTCCTCTCTCTCTGCCATTTTCTCATTCACTGTCCGATGTTTTGATGAACTGTACATTCCACGGGTGACTGTTGTTGCCTTTTCCCTTTTGTGCGTTGTGTTTATCAGACTGTTCTGCTCTATGATTTGATTGATGATGCAAAGCCAAAAGATTAACATGATAAAACCCAAAGAGCACTTGGGGAAAATATCCTGAAATTCTTGCTAGGCCAGCTTAGAGCAACATGGTCTGGTTTACAGTATGTTGGTTTAGTGCTGATCTAGCTGGTGGATTGGTTTAATCCAGTCTGCAAAAGTAGCTGCTCGATCAGCATGTCATTAAGGAAAGAATAAAAAGCCATGTATACGTTTAAAATGTTTGTGTTGCGTACTTAAGTCTCTTACACTCAACAAGGCTGTATTTATCTCATCAAAATTAGTCGCCACAGTGTAATGAACCGCCAACCTATCCAGCATATATTTTATACATCTTTTACACTTCCAGCTGCAACCCAGCTCTCACCCATATACTACATATACTCACATACATATACACACACATATACTACAGCCAATTTAGTTTATTCAATTCTTCTACACCGCATGTCTTTGGAGGAAACCCATGCGCTCGCAGGCAGAACATGAAAATCTCCTCACAGGGACTTGAACCAGTGACTTTCTTGCTGTAAGGTGACAGTGCTAACCACTGAGCCACTGTGCCACCCAAAATATTATTTGAAACAATTAAATGTTCACTACTGCAATATATTTTAAAATGTAAATAATTTCTTTGATGGTAAAAAAAATACTTTTTGGTGTCACATAACTCTTCAGAAATCATACAAAAAATGTATGCTTTTTTAAAATTATTTTTATTTATTTATTTATTTATTTTGTGAAAATGTGACATTTTTACAGGATTCTCTGATAAATAAAAGTTCAAAATGGCAATATTTTTTATGTCGCTTTTTTTTGTAACATAAGTAAATGAATTATTGTATGTCTCCTTGCTGTACTAATTTCTTTCAAATACAAAACTGACCACAACCTTTTCAACAGTAGTGTATAGTGTAAAAATAAATATTTAATAAGAATTCACAATTCAATTACTTTATCCTGCAGTATTTGCTGTCTTGTTTTCCAATACAAATGCCCCAAAAATCATAAATCACGCATAATGACTTTAGATGTTGGTTATTCTGTTAAATAAAACTAATATCAAAGACAAAAAAAAAAAAAAATATATATATATATATATATATATATATATATATATATATATATATATAAAAATAATTAAAAACAAAACTAAAAAACAGAGCAAGACATGCATCATGCACCAGCATCATATGCAGCTCAGATAACATGTACTAACCATGTTCTGACACTTTTCGCTATTTAGCGCACTCAAGTGACCACTCCTCCATCATTTAAAGCCAGATAAGCATGTTTGTGTGATCATTCTCTGGGTGAGCAACTATTGCACAATCCAAATTTTGATTGATGTCTTTTGGACCAGTAGTTTTTGAGAAAAGATGAGAAAAGTACCGCCTACGCAAGTGTACAGAAGATGGTAGGTGTTAACGTTGTTCCCTACACGTTTAAAATAGTGTTCTGTCCAGGGCGCATAACTTCAATTCACCAGCAAAAATGGACATTGTTTTAAGTCTTATTAAAAAAACAATGTCAGAATACAATATTATTGTGTTTAACTTGAAGTGAATGTTATATTTAATCACTTTCTATTAAAGTTTGAAATTATCTAACTTTACCATCCTTTCATTTTTATGTCATGTTTATTTTATTACAGCATGACAATTTCAAATATTAAAACATTAAATTCATGCAAATTAACGCTAACTTATATGACCTTTTACGAATATAAGCATCATCACTGGACAAAGATTATCCAGACAGCCAGCAGCTAGCTCTCTGCAACTCTCACATGGTCGCCCACTGAAGCTAAGCAGGGCTGCGCCCGGTCAGTACCTGGATGGGAGACCACATGGGAAAGCTGGGTTGCTGCTGGAAGTGGTGTTAGTGAGGCCAGCAGGGGGCACCCAACCTGCGGTCTGTGTGGGCCCTAATGCCCCAGTATAGCGAAGGGGACTCTATACTGCTCTGTGAGCGCCGTCTTTTGGATGAGCATTAAACCGAGGTCCTGACTCTCTGTGGTCGTTAAAAATCCCAGGATGTCCTTCGAAAAAGAGTAGGGGTTTAACCCCGGCATCCTGGCCAAATCTGCCCTCTGGCCTCTGTCCATCTTGGCCTTCTAACCATCCCCATATCCTAATTGGCTTCATCACTCTGTCTCCTCTCCACCAATCAGCTGGTGTGTGGTGTGCGGTCTGGCACAAAATGGCTGCCGTCGCGTCATCCAGGTGGATGCTGCACACAGGTGGTGGATGAGGAGATCCCCCCATAGTGCAAAGCGCTTTGAGGGCCCAGAAAAGCGCTATATAAATGTAAGGAATTATTATTATTATTACAGTGTTTGCAGCCTGTCTCTCAGGCTCTCTCTAGCGGAAAGTTGCACCATGTGGTCATCACCCACAATTGACATTCAAATATCCCCATTTCAACAAAAGATAATTCATTTAACAATTTGTGATAATGTTCATATCATAAAGACTGTAATGCTGTGTCAAGCATAAATTAAATGCAAATGCATGTTGTCAGTGCTCTAAATGTCTGCCTTTCAAAGAGACAATCGCCCGTTTAGCTTGCCCACTGTCTATTTTCAAGCGCATTAGGTGAATGTAGCAAACTTACTGAATTTTCTAAGAGACATATGGTTGCTCGGAGGTGAAAGAGTGTGAAATAAAGATTACACAGCTATATAGATTGTCTATGACTTATAAGTATTTATTCAGAGATTGGAGTTAAAAAGTAATCTGCACGGAACATGGTTGTGTACGGAACATGGTTAGTCTATGTTAATACCCTAAAAGGACTCTGTACCTTAGTAATACTTAAAGTTAGGCATAATTGTTAGCAAACAAAAAATCAAGTAAGAAAAGTAAGCTAAAAACCTTTATTCTGGTGCTGGCTCTCGTCTCTCCTCCTCTCCAGCTCCTTGCGGTCATAATTGAGGCGCTTTAGGCACATGATGCCATAATGCATGCTCACCCTGCAGGTCAAAAGAGCACACGGATAAAGAAAGAGGTCACAGGGCTATCTGAATTCATTAGAGCCCTCCACCCTGGAAAAAAAGAGTTACAAAAAATGACCCCAGGCACAGTTGAGATTAGCAAAGGCCCAAAGACACGCACCTGCACCCTGAGAGTAACTGATGGGCATCAGGTGATCATGAGATTAAGACTGATGAAGAGAGGGAGTAATGAAGCATGCGGCGGCATTTAACTGATGGGGAGAGAAAAACAGTCATTACCTGTGGAAACTGTCCACCATTTTCAGCTGGCCACGCAGCTCTTTCTTGGTCAGATGGTCCAGCATGCGGGCATCCACAAGAGACTCCATGAAGTAGCTTCTGTACTGGGGCAAACCCAGACTGGGCAGCCAGTCATTGCCCACCCACTCATGGTTCATGTCTCCATAGGCCAGGATCTAACATGGAGGAAAGGCAAAATCAACTTTTTTTACAGCTGTATTTAAGTTCATTCACTGTAATGTGGAACTTCTGCATGCAAAAACCTAAATTCAAGTATTTCGATGTTGCTTTAAATTAATAAGTTAATCAGGTTTCAACTATGTTTTATATTTTTAAAATTTTACTACAGTTTAACTTAATATGTTTGTCAGTTTGATTGATGTGAGTTGAGAGGATTATCAAAGTCAGTTTGATTCAACTAAAAAATTAATGGAACCAAGTATTTTTGCAGTAATTTGTGATACAATTTATGAAACTGTCACTAGTATTACTGGATCAGAACTATATGGCACATTTATGATCTTGTGCATGCATTTATATTCCTAGAGTAAATAGTGTTGTTCATTTAAAAGCTAAAATTATTCAAAGAAGTCATTTTTGAAAACTGAACTAAAGCTGAAAATATTAAAATTTAATTTACATTTGAAATCTAATAAAACGTTTAAGTGTAAGTATTAAGATAGTTTAAACTAAAGATACAATAGAAATATTAAAAGCGAATAAAAACGAGAAAAGAACCTAAAATATAAACAAATTAAATAAAATAAAGTAAAAAAACTAAAATATAAAAATGCAACTATTGTCAATATAATCCAGTGTGTATTTAATAAAATACATAAAATGTAAAACAAACAAATATAAATGTATTGTTTACAAAATACATATTAAACATTAATTCATTATTTGCTCAGGATTTCATGTAAAATGTTTGAAAAAAGATCAGTGACATATTTTAAACAATACAAGTATTACTTAAAATGTAAAACTGTAAATATATAGCTTTTATATATAGTTATACAGCTTTTTGCAGGCACGGCAGCCAGTATACGAGTACATCTCTCACAAATTTAACTGTTAGAAAAGATAGACTACTATTTAAAATTGTAGATTTTCTATAGCATGCTATACAATGCATATTACATTTGTCAATATACATTAGTTTAGTCATTACTGAAACCAAATCTGGAGCTAATCTAACAAATAACGGTCCAAAAATTAGCAGCCCAAATTTGTATGTTAGGGGAAAATAAATAAATAAATAATAAATTTAAAAAGAGGAAAAATCAAGAGAAACAAATATATATATATATATATAAAATGGTGGAAATTTTGCAGTCTGTAATTTTGGAATATTTTGCTTGTATTTAAATGTATTATCTTTCTATTTCTAAAGACGTTGGGTGGCAAATATTGTTTTAAAAAATAACATATGTTTAATAAATCAAATGCACCAAATTATTCATTTATTTTCTTTTCGGCTTAGTCCCTTTATTAATCTAAGGGTCGCCACAGCGGAATGAACCACCAACTAATCCAGCATGTGTTTTATGCAGCGGATGCCCTTCCAGCTGCAACCCATCACTGGGAAACATACACACACACTCATTTAGACACATACACTACGGACAATTTAGCTCACCCAATTCACCTTTACCACATGTCTTGAGACTTGTGGGGGAAACCGGAGCACCCGGTGAAAACCCACGCGAACACGAGGAGAACATGCAAACTCCACACAGAAATGCCAACTGACCCAGCCGAGGCTCGAACCAGTGACCTTCTTGCTGTGAGGCGATTGTGCTACTAAGGAATAGATAAAAATATTGCTTTACAAAATGGGGTGTACTCATTTTTGCTGAGCACTGTATTGATTTAAGTTGCAGTGCATCAGAAATGTATAACTATTTATCTTGAGCCCAACTGGGGGGGGGGGACTGTTTTGTGATACTATGTGCTTCCAACACACACACACTCGAAATAGGGTCTAATTGAACATAATTGAATCAGAACTATCTGATCCATCAGCTACAAAAAGTGTTTAATGGACATATTGACGTTACTCACCTGATCCCAGCTAATCTCTTTCAGCTCCTTGTGCGTGGAGGTGACAGCATGATAGCAGAGAGGTGAGGAAGAGAAGACAAGGAGCGCAGCAGAGGGACGGCAGGAAAGACACACCGATGGACAGGAAGAGGAAAGAAGAGAGCGAAGAGGGAGAAAAGCAGGAAGAAGAGGTACAAAGGGAGGAACAGTTTGTTAGTGACCGGGTCATTAGTCGGAAGCAGTTCACACTGAAACAGAAAAAAGAGGGAAAGTTGAGGATGTTCAACGCTACAGCCTAGCCGGACACACAGAGGGGGAGAGAGAAAGAGAGAGACGCATCAACACATGATCACTCCACTCTCTCCTCATGATGCCTCGCATACTGTCCACTAGGGGGCAGAGCGCTTTACCATGCCACAAGCCTGGGCTCTATTTGTGGATATATGAAATTTACTTTAAAAAAAACAACAACAAAAAGATGTCCTAATTATTACAGAACAAATTGAACAAAGTATTACAGGAAAAATCAACTGCAGGGGTTTGTAGGAAAATGATTTTTATGGGAATTCTAATTTCTTAAAGAGACAGCTCACCCAAAAATTTTGATTTGTTGTTAATTTCCTCCCCATTAAGATATAGGTTACTTTTTTTCTTCAGTGTTATATTAAAGATAAATTTTAATTGCTACTGGTGCTTTGTCATTTATAAAATCTAAGTCAATGCCTATTGGCACTTTGAAAGTCAAGTAAACATACTGTATAGCACAGCAGTGGTCTCAAACTCAATTCCTGGAGGATTTGAGCTCTGCAGATTTTAGCTCCACCCACCTCCAACTCACACTTGCTTAATAGTTTCTAGTAGTCTTGAACACCCTGATTAATTCAGATTAATTTAGATCAGCTGTGTTTCATAGGGTTGGAGCAAAACTGCGCAGAGCTGTGGCCTTCCAGGAATTGAGTTTGAGACCCAGGGTGTACAAGAAATACTAAATTAATACACTAGGCTCCTGCACTGCAAAAAAAAAAGCAGTAAGTGCGTCCCTGATGATGCACTTATTCAACCGTTAAAAATAAGTGTGGAATGATGGACACTTCACACACTCAACATGCTTTGCTCATGAAATGGAAGGGACGGAGCTTTTCTGGCACTGATGTTGAATTACATGATTTATTTTGTATTGTGAACATAAAATTGTCCTACAAGAGTGATTATAGCGCCTCCCGATGGTCAATGCGGTTATACTCATGGCAGGTATTATTTGGTAGTTTGGTCATTTATTTGACTAATTTGGCAACCGACAAACGTCATCAGGGAAACGGTTTGAATTTGCGCTTAGTAAATAAAACATCAGTGTTCCATCAGTGTTCAGGGAAGACACTACATACATACTATGCTGTTGAGTGTGTAAGTATTTAGTGTAAAGTGTGCCATTTGGGACGCACATAATGTTTTTGTACTTTGATTTTTTGTATTGTTTCTAGTGCAAATATCTAAACATTCTTAAATTAAAAAGCATTTTCAAGACCAGCAAAATATATTGTCTTGTTTTAAAAATAATATGCCATATTAAGTCAGTTTTTCCATAAAAAAGGTGAAATAATCTGCCAATGGGGTAAGCAAAATAATCTTGTTCTTCTTTTTGACATACGATTATTCTACTTACAACATTGGCTGATTATTTAGCTTGTTTTAAGGAAAAACTCACTTCATTTTGTCATATTATTTCTTAAAACAAGACAATATTTTTTGCTTGTCTAGAAAATGCTTCGTGATTTAAGAATGTTTAGATATTTGGAGTAAAAACAAGACAAAAAAAATCTAAAAAAGTTTTTAACAGTGTGAATATACATTTTCAGATTTTAAGCTGTAAAAAGATCAGCCTTTGCATGAAAGTGAATACTGTCACTTTTAATCTACAACTTTTGCAAATGGTCCTGAGTGTGAAATTAAAATATATGGGTGAACTATACCTTTGAATGCATTTTTGTACCCTTCAATACACATTATTCATATCTGATTGCATCAGCTTTTTGCAAAATCAAAATAAATCAGAGCAACACTAACAAGTTCTGACAAAATACAAAAATAAAAGGTGGTTACTAACTGGTTTGGTTGCTGCAGTCAGGGACTCCATTTCAGCGTGGGTCATCCACACGTTACTGGTGGACTGTGTAAGACAATAAAATAGCACAACACAAACACACAGTACAGATATCAGGATAATGGTTCGTTAGAAAAATGTGGAGTGGGGTGAAAATGTCTGAAATCACGCTGAAAATCTCGCATATTTAATCCTGTTCTGTAGATACAACATTCAGTATTTTAACAAATGACATAACCCCCAATGAAAAATCTGGCAGTGGCAACCACATTTACAAAAGTTCTATGCAGGGTGAACAACTAGCTGTTAATAGCATATTTAAACATGTATCAGAGTTGTGTCTCTCTTCTAAAAGTATTATACAAGAAATGACAAGGAATGATGTGTGTCTGCGCTTATTAGCATTGCTAGATCTTGCTAGAAAAAAACAACCAAAACAAAAACAAAATAAAAAAGCTTTATCTAGGAAACAATCTACATACCAACATACTGTATCATGATCTAGACCTGCCTACCTTATTAACCCCATTAACCGCATCCTATAATCTCAAAAATGAATAGCTTTCTTAAAATAAGAGGACATTGCAACATTTCAAGTTGCCACTCTGTCAAAGACGGATTCATTGCAATCACAAACCAAAATGCAGGACTCTAGAATTCTGCTAAGGCTACAAATCTATGCTATGCTACACTAATGCTATGGTGTCATTCATCTAAATTCAGGTGCAAGTCCTGTTTTGTACGCACATGGAATGATAATTACATATTTAAGCATCTGTCTTTCCTGAATCTTTGTATGTGGCCAACTCTGCTGTAAATCTGGATTTTTATGCTATTTTAATAAGCACAACAAAGTAATCATATGATTCTCAAATCATCCCAGATGACTTACTTGAACACGGATCAGAACATTCTGACATTTACATTACTGTTCAAATGTTTAGGGTCAGCAAGATGAAACTTTCTGAAGGAAATGAATGTTCAAAATCCATTAAACTGAAAATAATAAATATTTTAGATAATCATTTTGAATAATTAAAATGTAACTAGTGTAATTCATCAAAGAACCTTGAAAAAATGATCAAGGTTTTCACAAAAATATTTAGCAGCACAACAGGACGTTTATTAATATTAATAAATATTTCCAGACCACAAAAAATTGGCATATTTTGGTGCCACTGAATACTGGAGCAATGACTAAGCTTCTGGAACAAGCTTTCACATGAATATACACAAATATGATTTACACTTACCGGCCACTTTTTTTAAGGTGCACCTGTCCAACTGCTCATTAACAAAAATTTCTAATCAGCCAATCACATGGCAGCAACTCAATGCATTTAGGCATGTAGACATGGTCAAGATGATCTGCTGCAGTTCAAACCGAGCATCAGAAAGGAGAAGAAGGGTGATTTAAGTGACTTTTAACATGGCACGGTTGTTGGTGCCAAACGGGCTGGTCTGAGTATTTCAGAAACTGTTGATCTACTAGGATTTTCAGAAACAACCATCTTCCCGCACAACCATCTAGAGTTTTTCATGGCACACTTTGGGCCCATTGGTACCAATTGAGCATCATGTCAATGCCACAGCCTACCTGAGTATTGCTGCTGACCATGTCCATCATTTTATGATCACAGCGTACCCATCTTCTCATGGCTACTTTCAGCAAGATTACATGCCAAGTCATTAAGCGCGAATCATCTCAGACTGGTTTCTTGAACACGACAATGTTCACTGTACTCAAATGGCCCCACAGTTACCAGATCTCAATCCAACAGAGCACCTTTGGACTGTGGTGGAACAGGACATTCGCATCATGGATGTGCAGCCGACAAATCTGCAGACACTGCGTGATGCTATCATGTCAATATGAACCAAAATCTCTGAGGAATATCTCCAGTTTCTTGTTGAATCTATGCCATGAAGGATTAAGACAGTTCTGAAGGCAAAAGTGGGGGTCCAACCCAGTACTAGTAAGGTGTACCTAATAAAGTGGCCGTAAGTGTATATACGTGTATGATGGAAAACTATTATTTTAAACCAGTTACAATGTATTTAACTACTGTTTTTATAACAGACTTTTATCATAAAAGAATAAAAGTCCAGACCCCAAACTTTTTAACTTTAAATTCAGTCTGTTTTTGCTGATAATCTTATTTTTTATGATTATTTGTTATGAATAGAGTGTATCGAATTAAATACACTGAAAAACAAAACCATTTTCATTTGTGGTCTCAGACATTTAGACCCCACTGTAGATTGATAATATTCGGCATTGTATGAAAGCATATGTGAGTGCATGAGAGCGTACGGAGCGCGTGCTGGCTGGGGCTGAGGGGCTGGTCAGGGACACCATCTCTTGAATGGCCAGTCTCAGTTTGAGGCGGTGCAGAGGGTTACTGATTCCAATCTCTCGCTGGATCTCTGTGTCGGACAGGTTTGCCATGATGGCTCCGCTCTTCACGTTTGCGCGACATGCTGCCACGTACCACGCCGGCATGCCCACCCACAGCTGACAGACAGAGAGGGGAGATGTTTAGAAAAACACAAAACTAACTAAATAAGTTGGTAGCATTTTAAAGTAATGGTTCAAAATAATGGTCCATGCTTTACAAGATTATTCATAGTTCAATGTTAGTAAATAAACATTAACTAATGGACCATTATTTTAAAGTGTTGTAAATTTAGCCTTATTTAACTTTATTTTGAATTTAGTCTTATATAGCACATAAAAATAATACAAAACAGAAGCAGACAGGAGGAGATTTAAATAAAATATTAAGTAGATTCGATGCAACTATTCAAAGTTCATTTATAAAGCACATTTTAGGAATAACAGGTGTTCACCAAAGTGCAGTAGAGTTCAATAGAATCAAGAGTCATAAAAAAAACAAAAATATAATATAATGGAAAAAAGTGAATAAAGTTAAATTAAAATAATAAAGCATAACAAGATATAATATAATGGAATAAAATAGTGAATAAATAAAATAAAATTCTAAAACAAAACAAAATATAGTCGGATAAAAATAGTAAATAAAATAAAATAAAATAAAAATAATATAATATAATATATAAAATAATGAAATAAAAATTGCAAATAAAATAAAATAAAATTCTAAAACAATGAAATAAAAAATAATGGATTAAAACAGTGAATAAAAAAATGTAAAATGAAATGAAATTAAATTAAATGAAATTAAAAGATCCATATTTGGATAAACTGGTCAGTCATACTTCCAGCCAGGAGACAACAGTGGGTCCATCCCAGGATGCAAAGGGCAGACCCTGTCGACATGCTTCCTCCAGCAGCTCATGCCTAAAGAAAAAGAGAGGTGCTCATTCAATATAAAGACTCATATACCGAGAGAGAAGGAAGGAAGGGAGTAAAATTACTTCTTCTTGCTGCGCCGGTCCTTGTCCACCGGACCAGCCATCTTAGTAAGTCCGAGGGGATCCACAGTGCCCAGGTCATCTGAAGGGGTCGAGGCTGAATGACACACAGAGTTTAAGAGTGACAATCAACTCAATCTTTTATTACAGAAATCTGTTTACCAGAAACTAAAGGAATCGCTTAACAATGTGCAATGCCTCATAGAAGTCCATCTTTAAAATGTATATACAAATTCTTTCAAAACTAAGACATTCCACAAAAAAAACAACAACATTTAATTAGCTTTCCAGCTACTTTTATACTATTGAACTCTTTGTATTAGGGCTGTCAAAAAATTAATCGTGATTAATCACATCCAAAATAAAAGTTTAACATAATATTTGTGTGTGTACTGTGTAAATTGTATTATGAATATATAAATGCACACCTGCATATACTTGATAAAATGTTGGTTTATATTTAGATATATAAAAAATATATGTGTATGATACAAATTTTACATTTGAATATGATGTAACTACTTTGATGTAACTTTTTTATATATAGTTTTGGCTTCTATGAATGTGTTTATCACATATACATAAAAAATATATATAACACGGACACATATTATGTCAAAAAAAACTTTTATTTTGGATGTGATTAATCACGATTAAGGTTTGGATAGCCCTACTTTGTATATGTTCTCAAAATGCACTTTCTGCTCATTTACAACACACTTGAATTCAGATATACAATACACTGTACTGCTCTTCAATGTTGAATGATGATCTCTATTTCAAATACATTTTGCTTTGTATTTGTAATTATAAAAATATTTTTAAAAATCTAAATACTAAGAAAATAATAATAAAATTTTCTTCAGCAGCAAATCAGAATAATTAAATGATGATTTATGCATGTAGCAAGTTGTGTTTAATGACTTTGACATACATAAAGGTCATAAAGGTTATTCATTGCTCAAAACAGTCACTTAGCCCTTTAATATATCCAGTGTCATGTGTTTATACCTTTGTGATGGACTCCGAATAATTTTAAAATATCACTTGAATTTAATGTAGTGATATTTCATTTTGACTCACCCAGAGATGTTGATTCGCGCCCAGGCTGACCCATTCGGACCTTGTCCTTCTTTCCAAAGAGCCGGCCAATGGAAGACTTGATGCTTTTCTTTTTACTGGCTTTGTGGAGGGAATCCTGGCTACTGTTTGAACTGCTGCCATCAGCTGAGAGGCTGCAATCCACAGAGATGTGTCACTTGTGCAAAAATATTTAGACTGAAGCACAAAGGGAAAGATGTTTTGTACATTGCAAGCTCAAAATAGTCCTGTGAAAGAATGAAAATCAGTAAAAGTCTTTTTTTTTTCCTTAAAAAATAAGTCTATTCTGCTCATCAAGGCTACATTTATTTGGTCAAAAATTAAAATCTGTAAAATTGGGAAATATTTTTACAGTTTAAAATAATTTTTTACACTTGCTTTTTGAATGTAGCTCAACTTTTAATAGATTCCTGTGGTTTCAGCATCATTACTTCAGTGTACCATGATTCTTTAAAATCCATTCTAATGTGATGATCTGCTGCTCAAAAAGCATTTATGATTGTCAGTCTTGTAAACTGTCATGCTGCATATTTGCGTGGAAACTGTGATATAGAACCACTGAAATACACCATTAAAAATGTATTTACCTTTATTTAGCAATGAACACTTTAATTGTTCAAGAACGTAGGGTATTTATCCTTTAAAAAAGTTAAAAGAAAACGAAATCTTTCATTTCTTCAAAGATTCCTTGAAAGTAAAACATCACCAAATTGATCACTGTGATCCTTGACCATAGGTATTTACTAAAATCAAAAGAATAATAAATAATAACAAAATATATTATAATGGAATCCAAATAGTGAATAAAACATAATGAATATAATATAATGGAACTAAAATAGTCAAAAAAGTATAATTTAATCTTTATTTTCATTAAAGATTCCTAGAAGGTAAAACATCACAGTTTCAACAAAACCATAAAGCCAGAAAATATTTTCAACATTGATCATTATGATAAATGATCATAAAATAAGTTATTAATGATTGAATACCAATAATATTTGATCAAAGCACAACAGAAAATCTGTATTTTATTATGAACTTTGAAAGACTGTGTGACACAAAAATTCAGCTTTAAATTGAAATGTCAAATTTAAAATACAACCAATAAGAAAACAGATTTTTGACCATTTTTACTGTATTTTTAATTAAATAAATGCAGCCTTAGTGAGCAGGATAGAGTTCATCTAAAAACATTAAAGTCCCCTCAAGAGATTGAAAATCCCACAAGAGATTCTGCTTTTTCTTCATTATCGTGACTTATATCCACTTAAAACGATCCTAAAATTGAAAAAATGTAGGGCGGTGCATGATTTCATTCTTTGGGAACTGTTCGAACTGTTGAAAGATAGTTATTGCTAACAAAATCAAGGAATATTGACAAAAGGATGAATTCAGGGCAGAACCGAGATACTCAATTACATCCCTAGCCTAAAGTAAATTCATGTGACCAGGAAGTTAAGAAAGTCATTTTGAGAAATTGGGAAGGTTATTGTATTTGATTAAAGTTCATGAGAGCAAATTAATTTTTACAAAATAATGAAGTGCACAGATACATCTTGTATGAAAAGCTAAAAAACTATAAACACAAAAATAAGAAGTATAAAATGAAATTTCATGGCGACTTTTATACTGATCCCAAACGTTTGACCAGTAATTTATAATGGGCTAGGCTGATTAACACACCTGCGAAACTCGCGACTGTCGTCCAGCAATGCACCAGGGTGAGTGTGTGTCATCCGGTCTAATCGTAGCGCACGAGGGGTGGGAGGAGGGGTGGAGTCCAGCAGGGCCAGAGACCTGTCGTCCTCTTTGTTGTTCTGAAGAGCAGAAGATGAACACCATCAGCTTTCTACATATTGATATTCAAGTGTAACAGTAGTGCTTGTGAATGACCCAGCACACTCTCGCTCTTGCCTGTCTGTCTGTCTCGCGTGCGGGGGAATGGGGCAGGCGGGGTGTGGAGTGCCCGGAGCTGGGCGGAGAGGGTGAGGCCAGGGTGGAGGATGTGAGGGATGGGGGGATGAAGCCCCGTCCTGTGCTGTCCCGTCCCAGAGAGGTCGGGGGAATGGGAGGCCCGTCCAGAGCCACACTGCTGACTCTGCTCTCGATTTCTTCAGCACGAAGCTCTGTGCTCTCCTTTTCTTCCTGAATCAGCCTGAAGGAAACATGAAAGGAACGTGAGACGAAGATATCAAGAAGCCTTTTCAAAGACTACCTAAATAGAATTTACATTCATTCATTTTCTTTCGGCCACAACGGAATGAACTGCCAACTACTCTGGCATATGTTTTACCAAACAGCAGTAACACAGTACCATAATGGGAAATGGAATTTACATTTCATAGTTTATTTTAAGGAAGCACGGCGGATCTGTGGTGTCGCCTCAAAGCAAGAAAGTTGCTGATTTGAGTCCCGCCTGGGCCAGTTGGCATTTCTGTGTAGAGTTTGCATGTTCTCCTCGTGTTCACGTAGGTTTCCTTCGGGTGCTTCAGTTTCCCCCATAGTCCAAGACATGCGCTATAAGCAAAGCAAAACTAGGCATAGTGTATATGTACGTGTGTGAATGTGAGAGTGTAAAAGTGTTTCCCAGTCCTGAGCTGAGACTGGAAGGGCATGCGCTGCGTATAAGATATGCTGGAATAGTTGGTGGTTCATTTCACTGTGTTAACCCCTGATAAATTAGGGACTAATCCAAAGGAAAATTAATGAATGTTTATTTTGAATGCCTGGGGATATAACAAATATATGTAAAACATTTAGAAACCTACAAATTCAAACGCTCTTAAATATTACTAATAGACCATACAGTATAATTCTACCAAAATTGGTTGGGAAAAGTGCTGTAATATTCATGTATTATGAAATAATAATAAAAGATAGCTCCGATTTAAAACCTACAACTAAAATAAAACTTTAAAAGATTTTTCTGTGTGTGTGTGTTATTAAATTAATAATTTAAATGAACTGAATTCAAATTTAGGCACGATGATTCTGTATTTAAACATAAATAGCTATAAAAAAAAAGCTATAATACGCTTAGTGCTAACTCTAGTCTACTCTAACAAATAAAACAGTTTGAGATTTTTTTAAGCAGAAACAGATTAAACTGATCAAAAATGACATTAAATACTTTGACAAATGATTCTATTAAGAATTTTCTATTTATGAAATATCACAGTTGTCACAAAGATATTTTAAAAATAAGAAATATTGACCACCATACCAGAACTAATGAACTGCTGAAAATTACATCACTGAAATAAATAAATATTAATAGAAAATATACAATTAAAAAATTGCTAAATTAAATTTTTATATAAAAAGTATCAAATGATACTGTGAAGAAAATGTAAATAAATGAATGGTTATTTATTAATATAAAATAAATAGTTATTTAAATGTAATACTTCTTACATTTAAACACTTCTTAATGTTTTTTTTAATCAAATACATGCAGTTTTGGTAAGTATGTCTTTTTAAAAACATAAAAAAATATATATTACCAACCCGCAAAATAGCAGGGTTTCCTTAGTCAGTTTTAAAACTGGTCTCCTACAATTTACCCTCCATACTGAGCTTTCCCACCAACCTGATTTCACCAAGTAGCACATGTTCCTGGATTAACATCTATGTTGATCCTGGAACAACATTTCAATCAGCCAATCAGCATTAAGGGGTACGTTTATAGTTTATGTTACGTATAAGCTTACGGTTGGGTTTATGCACTTCTACATGAGTGTTATCCAACTATTATTCCCCTCTGATTTTGTGAATAATTTAATGTTGGGATTAGGGGCATGGAATAGATATGGATTACATTATCGAACAAAGATGATGTTCCAGGATCAGCATAAATGCTGTACTTGGTAAAATCATGACATGTGAGCTTTCCTCCTGCTCTTTCCCATTAACCTCTCGTTCAAGGCCCTCTTCATTTCAACTGTCTTCCACATGAAATAAAAGTTTGTTTTTCTAAGTCGTCCTCAAGGTCTCTCTGTCTGCAGTGAACTCACTTTATTTCTTTGTTGATGGCCTCCAGCTGCTCCTGCAACATGATAGCGAGGGTCTGCACATCTGTCTGTCCGCTCGGCGAGAGCAGCTCCGAGCCGAAGAGCGTCTCGCGGTCCTCTTCATCATCAGAACACCTGTCCTCCACACCGCCCTCGAAACCAGAGCCCAGCAACGCTCCGCTTTCCCAATCGCCATACTGAAGCAGACCAACACAAGACATTACTTCTTCAAACATCCTATTAAATCATTCTGTTCGTCTCTTAGTAAACGTAGAGATCAGAGGAATCAGAATTTGCTGAATTTTGCTTTCAATGTTTACTTATCAACTGGCCACTTTTGGGCATTCTGTATTAACTTTAACTGTAACAAATTTCTACCTTTGTTCAATTCCCGATTTAGTGATGCTTCTCAATGATTAAAAGGATTGCACAGATTTAACTTTGTGTTTGTGAAGTTTTCATTATAGCTTGTGTGTAAGCAATAGCTTGGAGTTTTAAAGGACACCTATTTTACCCCTTTTACAAGCTGTAAGATAAGGTGTGTCTCCAGAATGTGTCAGTAAAGTTTCAGCTCAAAATACCCATCATATAATTTATTATAGCCTCCAAAATCTAATAATTTTGGTGTCTGTGTAAATTGTAGCTGTTTTTGTAGCCTGTTGCTTTAAATGCAAATGGGGCTGCTTCTCCCAGCCCACTGTTCTCAGGTGCGTGTCTGCCTCTCACCATGGGTTATGTCAGATAAACAGCAGTGACAGAGACTCAGATGAAGCTGAATGCAGCTCATACATCAAAAATAACAAGTAAGTTTATTTTATGTATTTGTGGTGGAGTTTATTCAAGCCTTTCTGAAAGGATGAGTCTCACACACAGTGCTTAATTTGTGAATTGCGAAGTCTCGGAACAGATTGGGGTAACGGATCCGGCATGTTACCAGAGGATGGAGAGGTGTCGTGAAGAGGGTTGGGGAGTCACTGAACAAAGTGAAAGTGAACCGTAAGCCATGCTCACACAAATGCAGTTTACAGTACACACACACACACACATGTGCGCGTTTACTGACACCCTGCAGCCTTGGTGATTATAGCGGTAAGGATTACATAGTTACTTTACTGTCTTTATTACAAACATGCTATGTTTCAGAAATGTTTTAAACTTATAAAAATCTCGGAGAGTTGGAACAGATGTTTTAATCCCAATGCTCTGTGAACTTGTGTATACATTCTATTATAGAAACATGGTGCCTGTCAATCCATTCGATGGGTGAAGAAAACCGCACTTCTACGTCACGTTGTGGTGGGTCTCAAAATCACTGGCATTTGGGCCCTATTTTAGCATCAGGAAATTTTACAAAAGAGACTTGTTTGGTTTATATTACTCCAATATGACAGTGGACACGCTATACATACACAGTTCTGTTCTGTCCATCATAGGTGCCCTTTAAGTTTCAAAAGTTCATAAATAAATAAGAGCAGGATTTGTGTTCATTTCATCTGTGAAAACCTCTACTTAAAGCTATAACTATAATAACTATAACTTTAAATAACTATACTTACGAAACACTGGTTTCAATTATGGCTGCAGTATGCTTATTGTGCTATACAGAAGTGCACTCATTTTTGCAATTGTTTTACAACTTTCAATTCAGTCACCAACAAGAAATAATAAATGGCAGAAAAGAATCAAACTGCTTGCTCTACAAACAAGTGTGTTCATGACCATACATAAAAACTAAAATAATAAAATACAAAAATATCAGTCTGCAACATCAAGAAGCATAACAAGCTGTTGTTAACATCTAAACATCAATGGGAGTGAGAGGAATCGGAAGTCTTGAGCCAAAAATATTCCAATAGTTGCTCCAGCTCGTACATGAAGAATAAGGTCAACATGGTCACCCAGTAAGGTTCAGTAAGGTTCAGACTAGAGCTGCACAATATTGGAACAATCTGCCATTGCAATAATAAGTTTTTCTGCAATATGTATTGTGGTATAAATAAATTTTTATCAGATGGCTTGAATAGCTCTACTTGGAAGGAATTCTTTCATGTAGATGATTTTGCAATGATATTGAAGGGCACTGCATCATGCATAGAAATATAATAAACTAATTACAAGTGTAGATAAATACAAGAGAGTAAAGATAAAAGTGACATTGATAAAGTGAAAAGCTGAAACGATATATTGTGCAGCCGTAGTTCACATGATGTTTTTTTTTAGGTTTTAACTTTGTAATTATTTACTGCACTGACCAAGAAAATGTCATGAATGCTGCTAATATATAAGCACAACCTAAAGGCAGAGAGTGAATTAGCATTTTTTTTTTAAATTCAGCCTGTCTACTGTTTTTGTTTGTAAAGCTAAACTCACAAAGCTAAAGCTATTCTTAATTTTTTAATTTAATTTAATAAAATTGAAGTTGTTTTTTAAAGTTAAAATATAAATGAATAAAATATAATGAAATCTGTATGCCAATCTGATCGTTTGCTGTAAAAAAAAAATCAACCACTGGAGTCAACTTTAAAAATTGATAATAGATAGTAACTAATGTAACTAACGATTATTATTTTACTGATTGTTATTTTTATTTAATTTGTTCATAATTCACTTTATTTATTCCCCATAGACCAGTTAAAACACACTGGAAAAAAATATTAACTTGACCTACCAAACTCCTCTAAGGCAACTGGCCGCAAACAATCCACATGGGCTAAATTTAAACAAACAAACCAAATTTAGTTCAACAATGTTCTTACTTTGCTTGCATCCTCCCTGGCACCACTCCAACGTCCACGATGAGTCCGTCTGACCACACCACCTGTGCCGGTGTTTCCATAATGGTCTAGGTGAGTTGTGGAGCCAGCAGGAAGCGACCCACCTCCTTGAGAGTACCTCAGCTCTAGAGCACTTCCTGGCAGAGATCTAAAAGAAGTTAAAGGTTAAAGTTAAAGCAACATAAAATTTGACCCTTTTTAACAATCACAATAAAATGATTTACTGATGGATAAAATCACCCAATGTTCCTATATACAAATATACTGTTGATCGGAAATGGCCCACAGTTTACCAAATTTTAGGAGCTCTACAACTGTTTTTTTTTAATGTTCATAAAAAGCTACAGTTATTTAATTGTTTAAAACAGCTCTATTAAATGTTTACATTTTTTTTACAATTTATAACCATTTTCTATATACAATAACATATAATTATATTATATTTTGAATGACATTGCATTTTACAATCAAGTTTATTCTTGTGAAAACAGCTGAATTTTCAGCATTGTTAGTCCCATCTTCAGCATCACAAGATGCTTCAGACATCAAATATGATAATTTGCTGCTTAAATTTTTTTTTTAAAATAAATAAATAAATGATTTTTTAATCCTGAAAACAAATTGTCTTTACAGTTTTTTTCCTTGATTTTTTTAATGAACAAAAGCATAAATTACACATTTATGAAAAAACAGAAAAATTATTAAAACACAAAATTTTGAAAAATATATATTAATTTACATTTTGTTTTATGTATATTAATATATAAAAAATGTATATGTAAAATGTAAATGTAAAATCTAAAATGGACAGCTATGAGTTTGTTTTTTTTCTGTTGAACACAGAAGTAGATATTTGGAAGAATGCTGGAAAGCAGCATCCATTGACCTTCATTGTTAAAAAACAGTCAGTGGTTACCAGCTTCAAACCATTTACTAAAAATCTTCTTTTATGATGACCCATGAAATTCCATTTATGGCAATTGAATGTCACAGATTCATTAGATATTAGTTTTGATGACTAAAACCACCAGCAGGTGAAATGTCCCCATGTAATGTGTTTGTATGTGTGCTACCGTGAGTAAGAGGATCCAGGTCGTCCTCTCAGCTGGTCCAGCTCTAGCTGAAGCCTCTCCAGCTCTGCAATTAGTTGATCCTGTGAGGAATAAGACATTAGTATTCAATAATGCAGCCATCTGGACACAGGTCAAGTGAACACAACCTTTTCTTTCTTTCTTTTAAACAACAGAATAATAGATTGGAGAGGAATGTACCTTGTTCGCTAAGAGATCGTCTTGGATCTTCTTCATGTTAGCGAGTTCCTCAGAGAGAGCGTTCTGTAACACATTAAACCAGACATTCGTGTAAATTAATTCAACTCTCACATGTTTTTCAGACAAAGTGATTATATGCTTGCTCCCTGAGAATCCACCCATGACATTGGCATGAAAAGCATCAAGCTAGCAATGGGTAGCAATACACAAACAGCTGAATATTCATCCAACAACTAGTCATCCTAAGAGCTTCTAAATCAATTCAAGTTTATTTGTAGAGCGCTTTTTTACAACTGTTATTGTTTCAAAGCAACTTTACAAAAAGTGCACATTATTGCATTACAATCAAAATCAGAAGTTAAGGTTATTACTGTAGTTACTGTAACTTTACTAGTTACAAATAACTTTAATTAAATGGAGTTAAATTGTTAACAAAGGTTTGGCGGCGGAACCACGCCTCACTATGTCTCCTTAACCAATCACCTACTCCCTAAAACTTATTTCAAGAGTTCACACTTAGCTGATGATTGATTATAAAGCTTGTTTGGCATGCTGTCCCGGGAGAGAGCCCTAAGCTCATAAGATCCTCGAGCCCAGGGCTCCCTCCCGTTTGCAAGGCGAGAGGAGAGTTTGAGCACAGGCAGATGTCGAGAACTCCCCTGCGGGTAGCTAATGAACAGATAGTGATTGCTCTTAAGTGATAACTACTTACTAGGAGCATGTCTATGGAGCCCATTTGGATTAGTCTATTAACTTAAGTTCCATGTTTTTGGATGGTGGGAGGAAACCGGGGAATCCGGGGGAAACCTACGTGAGCACGGGGAGAACGTGTAAACTCCGCACAGAAACGTCAGCTGGCTTGGTAAGGACTAGAACCAGTGACGTTCTTGCTGTGAGGCAACAGTGTTAACCACTGGGCCACCGTGCCACCCATCTAGGAAAGGATGAGGAGTAGGGGTGGAAGGGGAGATTCTTCAAAATGAAGATGTCTGTGATATGGAACTTAGGGTATATATACTGGCTTAGGACTCATCTGATTGGTGAATCATAAATTGAATAATACGGGACCAGCTGCAAGCAATCATCTGCACGTGATCCTCTCGAAATTAGTTTATTAATAAACTTCCCTTAAGGCAGACCAGCCCTCAAGCACTGTTCTTCTCGTTCTTTTGAACCCACCCTCCCTCACTCTATTTCCTTGCTTCCCATCTTATAACCCTTTCTTCACTCCTAGGTTGAATCAGGGGTCCAATCACTCTTCCAAAATATTACAGAGACGGTACCCCCCTTTCTGAGTCTCTGGTCATCACTGTTGGACGCCCAATCAACCTACCTACCTGATCATTGTTTATCCTCTTACTTCCCTCCCCCTTCATCCCACTGTTCTCTTACCATCCCCTTCATCTCTGCAATAAAGTCTGGCTGCAGACTTGGTGCAGTGCAATTTGAGCTGCATCCAATGCTTTATAATGGGCTCACCTAACCCTACCCCTCACAGTGACGTCACTATCTCTGTTGATTGAATTGTGTCTGACATTGCATCGTGCATGCTGGTGAACTAGTAACTTACAGCTTTTAACAGTTTAGGTTATTACATAGAAATATAGTTAACCTAAATCTATAGGTATACAGATGAAAATCATCCTCTGATTGGTTCAATTCTACAGCATTTTCAGGAGACGTGTCTGTTTGTCTTTTTAAACAGTCCATCTTTAGGCACATAAGCTTTAAATGTGTTTACAATTTTTACAAAGAGTGCTTTCTGTGAACAAAACAAAAATTTCCCTTTAACACTAGAGTCACCAGAGGCTGTTGATTATGACTAAACCAACCAGCAGGTACAATTTACCCATGTAATGTGCATTTACTGTTTTGACAATATCATTAAAAAACATTATCTCATGCTACTGACTTCACAAAGTAATGTCATGACATGATTATTTCAGTATGAAAAACACACAGTACACGCCACTCACTCATGATATTCGAATGCCATCATTCGTGACATTTAGTGCCTGTAATACCTGTTTGAAGAGATAGTTCAATCAAAACCTGAACATGCTCTTATCATTTACTCTCACTCAAGTGATCTCATACCTTTACAAGTCTTAGTTTTCTGCTAAAAACAGAGGAAATTATTTTGAAGAAAGCTGGAAACCTGTAACCATTTTCCTTCTATGGAAGTCAGTGATTGCAGGTTTTCATCTTTCTTTTGTAAATAATGAGTGACTTTTTATTTTTGAGTGAACTATCCTTTTAACATCAGTGAATCGCCTTCGGTTATCCATTGTGATCAAACTTATATTTCTAAAACATGAGCAGAATGAAAATAAAGGAATTTTATAGGCAACTTTGTAGCTTATACAGTAGGTAGGGCCAGACAGAATCTGTGGACATTTTTTGCTATTTCTGCTGAGTATTTTGTTAAAAATCTGTGGATTTATGCGGAATGATTTTAGGAACATCATAACAAAAAAATTATATATAAAATAAGAAGTAATACCTTTTAAACTTTTATTTAATGTTTACAATGCGAATCCAATTAGATCCATTTTATTTGGTAAACAAAGCAAGTCTCTCATATAAAATCTCTACTAAAAGACAAAAAATATTACTTTACAAACTGTATTGTAAATAAATCATATAAATATTTTCATATTAGTCAATATTATTACTGAAATTAATTTAAAAACTGAATAAAAATAAATTTACACACATTTACACCAGTAAATAAACCGAATCAATGATGGGTTAAAAATCGGCGAAAATCAGTGGAATTCTGCGCGCGCAGATTCCGTGTGGCCCTACTTATAGGTACAAATGCCTATAATTTTTCATCTGTTTTTATATCCAAACAAGAGTTGTAACTCAGGTGATTGAGAGTTTTATTGAAAATCTTCTATGCAAATTTTAAAAATAAATTTGAAATAATTTTTACATTGTGGTTGTTCTAGTGTTTAAAGAATCCAAGAACTTAGCTTGAGGCACTTAGAGTAACTAAGAAATGAAAACAAGCACATCATGCTGATATTGTAAGGACATGAACTTTAGATTATAAACATAAAAGCTAGTTTACATGGAAAGACCTTTTCAAGGGGCTTTCAACTTTCTGAATAACATGTTTGACGTAATTTGAACTAAATTAATCATTAAAAACTAAAAAAATATTATGGGATATATATATTTTTCCATGACCTTTAAAGAACTTTTTACATTCCGAGATTTAAAAGCCTGAGCATCTTCTCTTATCAAATGCATACTTCACATACATACACAGTCATGATTTACTCAAAAAGCCTCAAGCAGTACCAAACCTGTATAAAATAATTTCTTCCAATCAACACAAAAGAGAATGTTAAGAACCTGTACATATAGTTTAACCTACAAAAACAAAAACGTCTAGGCTTACAACAGCTTGAAGGTTGAGTGAATGGTGAAAAGATTTGTATTCGTAAACTATTCATCTAATTCTGCATGTTAAAAAATTATCTCCAGACCTTCTTCAAGTTTTGAACGCCAAAATGGGCCTTTTGTCCAAAATATGAACCAGAAACAGTATAAATTATACTCCCTTAAAGCCAAATAGTTAAGATTTGTGCTTCTTGTTCAAACTACTTATTTAAAATGAGCTGAATCAACACAATTCTTAAGCCTATTTTGGGACAACTTATTTATTTTTTGTTCAATGCGCTTTGTAAAAACAATTCAGTGAACTTGATTGATTTGTGTCGGGACAGCATGAAAGAATGGTGTGGAATCCAGCATTTTTACAGTGAGTTAGTTCACCAAAAATGTCATCGAACCCATGATTTACTCAGCCTCAAGATATCAAGATAAGAGTTATTTTTGATGTCCTGGCTCTTTTAAGCTCCTTATGGATGGGTGTTTGTCTTTAACAGCTCAAAACAAGCACAATGAAGCACATCCATCCATAATAAAAGGTGCCTCGCGTGGTACAGGGGACCCCCCTGTAGTTTTAATTGTTTTCTCATAGTGAATCAATGTATTTTTGTAAGAAAAATATCTATATTTAAAACTTTATGAACATTTTTGCATAACTTCCGCTAACTGTCATAAACAGGTTTATAAGAGACTACCTTCTGGTTGATGACAAACTTAGAATGCAGTTCAGTGCTCTACACTACATGCATAATAAGCCTTTCACTGCATATCATACACAGTAAAAAAAGTTGTAAGGCAGAGCTTTTTTAAACTGACTCAACTTTCAACCCAAATACTGTACTTGACTCGATTTAAGTTAAGTCGACTCAAAAAAGCTCTGCAGCAAGTTGCCTTACAATTTGCCTTGTCAATTTTTTACTGGCAAAGTGTACTGGCTTTGACTCTGTATGTGACAAATAAAACTCTACTTTTATGCAATACGTCTATGTTTTGGGCTTTTGAAGTGAAACACCCACTTGTTGTCAGTGTAGGACTTGACATGTTTTAATATAACTCTAGTTGAATTTGACTGAACGAAGAAAGGTATATACGCCAAAGATGCCTTAAAGATGAATAAATCATGGGATAATTTGAGTTTTTAGGTGAACTAACCCTTTACCTACAGCAGTTACAGTAAACTAGTTAAATTGTAAAATAAGCAGCCTTCCAACGCTGTTCTTCGGTCTTCAGTCACACATCTTCTGTTTCTGCCATCAAGTGTAAATTATACTTTAGCCATTCATCATGGGTTGTCTGAAGAGAAATGCACTGAGCACGAAACACCTGCTTTTGTGCTGAAAAAATGAAGGAGGACACAAGGAGGAAGCCTGGAGCTTCTATTAGGCGTGCACATAACTGAAGCCACATCTGGAGTTTTAGGAAAACTTCAAAGATGCGGTGACATGTCAAGGCTATTTTTCAGCTTTCTCTCGACGCATGCAGCATTCTTTTTTTTTTTTCAAGAAATCAAATCTGAAATGGTGGAAATGGATCACACCTTCTCCTCGAGGGCAGCCATTCTCTCCTTCAGGTGCAGCTGAAGTCTCTCATTGGACTCGGACAGAAGCTTGTCCACCGTGTCCGAGAGACGCTTATTGTGTTCATCGTTCATGCGCTCCCTCTGCCTTGCCTGAGGGAAAAAATTGAATGATAAAGAAATGAGAAATTAGTTCATTTAAATTTTTTTTTTAAAAACCCTGTGGATTTATAGATATATATATACATACACACACACAAACACACGATATATATATTTACTAAATCTTTAACTAAAAATAAAAACACAAAACAAAATTGAAACAAAATAAAATTGCAATACAATAAAAGACAATTAAAAATGTTAAATTGAATTAAATTTAAATTTGATCACTTAGGCATAAATATAAAACAAACAAATAAATAAATAAATAAATAAATAACAAAAAAAAATTTAAAGGCATATATATTTTTTAATTAATATGAAATATGTGACCCTTGACCACAAAACCAATAGTATGTTGCACGAGTAAATTTTTGGCATATGCAAAAAATACCTTGTGTGAATCAAAATTCTATATTTTATTTTATGCCAAAAATCAAACTGTAACGTAAGGGACTATAAGGGAACACTTGGCAACGGAGATGAGGATCCACGTGCAGTTTTATTAAGAATCATCAGGCAAGCAATGGTCATCAGGTATAAACAGGAGCATAAGGATAATCCAGAAGCGTAGTCGAGGTCACAGGCAGAGTTGGGATGGCTGAGTGAAACTGACATTTTGACACTGTCGAGATCCTTAAACGCAAGTGTTTCAAAACACTGCACCGAATCATGATTCGAGCCACCCAGGTTACATGACTAAGGTGATTCAAAATACCCAGGTCATGTCAAAGGTAAAAGCATTGATCGTTTCAGAAGTGGAAAAAAACAAGGAAAAAAAACTCTCTCTCATGTAGCCTAGTGAACCGTTTGTGTGCTCAGAGTTACTGTGCAGCAAATGGTCTGAGTTCGAATCCCGCCTAGTACAAATACTATAATGTTACTTTTTAAGACCAAAACAACACCTATTAAATCACAAAGTGTTCAGATGTCAGACCAATGTTAAAACAAAACACGTTACAAGAACAGAGCGTTTAAAAACAAACATCTATAGCTGCATCACCCTGGACTCGAACCCATTATCTCTGCATGCTAGTCAGGAACTCACCGCTTCACTAAATCACTTAAAACTTCAACTCTACAACGTGGGGTTCAATACCTCAATTTGCTTAACCGTTTCTTTGCTGAAGCTGTTCCAGAGTAATGCATAAAATTACCACTAGGTGGGTTTTGAAATGTTTCGAAGCTTTAACACAATTGCTTTGACTGTTTCAAGTGTTTTAAAAAGCCTCGCTTTGCCCACCACTAGTAAAGAGGTCGATACAGGCAGCAAACAACATAAACGAGGAAACAAGGCAAGGGTCGAACACGGAAAGACTAAACAAGAACTCTTCGTAATGTTACAGGTAAACAACAACAAAGAAGTGTGTATGTGCTGTGTTCATAGTCCTAGTAATCAGTGAGAATGAATTTCAGCTGTGTGTATGAGTGAGTGTCCGGATTATTGTCAGCTGTAGCAGGTGTAGATTGGCACAAAGTATTATGGTAGTTGTAGTTCATGTGGTGCCAGATGTGTAGTTCTCCGGCGATCTGCATAGGCTAGGTCGCTGGTGAGCATGACAAAGACATTATTTAAAGATCATGTTCCATGAAGATGTTTTGTAAATTTCCTACCATAGATATATAAAAACTCAATCTTGGATTAGTAATGTGATTTGCTAAACACTTTATTTATACAAATTCAAGTGCATTTTTTATGTTGGAAAGCTTGGAACGGAAAGCTTATTTACTCAGATGTCAAGTGATGTATAAATCTAAATGTTTTTGTGGTCCAGGGTCAAATAAACTTTTATATTAAAAAATAAACAATAAAAAATACATAAATAAATACTCAAAAATAATAATATCCATGTCAACTTGATAATTAAATGATTGAAAGAATAATTATGGATTTATGTTTTCATTTTTCATCAAGCTCATCTAAAGGTGTATTGAAAATACCTCACTACCGAAAAAAACAAAACATAAAGTGATGATGATGAGTCACCCTCTGCAGCTCCTGGTTCTTCTCCTCAAGTTGTGCCTCCAGCTGTCTCAGTCTCTCCTCAAAGTTGCCGTGACGCTCCTCCGCCTAAATGAACAGATCAAGGTCAAAATGTATTTTAATATGGTTCTGACCTGTTCTCAAAGCAAAAAGGAGACAAGCAGATCTGAACACACCTTGTTGAGCGCCGCCACCCTCTGGGCGAGCTGAGCCTCGATCTCAGGCAGCGTCTCGGCCCTCTGGAGGGTCTGTTGGAGCTTCTGTTTGGCATCATCCAGACGCTCCTGGAGCTGCCGGTTCTTCTCTTCACTCTGAGGTGAGGAGTGACAGAACAATGAGGACAAGATAATAATAAAAAACACTAAAAGGAGAACATTCACATTAGGGGAAAACAAGCTTTGCTTATACTGTAAAAGTGAAACTTCTTCATAAGAAGGGTCACCAGATAAAGAATAAAACTAAGAGCTAAAAGTGTAATCAGGTTAAAAAAAAGACACTGATTATTTGTGTATATAGGATAGAAAAATATATAGTAGCTTTTTCACTGCATGGCACAGCACAGTTCGTCTCACTTCTGTATGGTTTTCCTTGGCTTGGTTTGCATTTCCACTGCAGTTAAAGTGGGTAGGATTATCACTACAGTCACACCACCTCTTCTGCTGTGACATCACCATTTTCATTCATTCGTTCATTTTCCTTCAGCTTAGCCCCTTTATTAATCAGGGGTTGCCAGAGCAGAATGAACCACCAACTATTCCAGCATATGCTTTACCCGGTACTGGGAAACATCCATACACACTCATTCACACACATACACTACGGCCAATTTAGTTTATTCAATTCACCTTTACCACATATCCTTGGACTGTGGGGAAAACCGGAGCACCCGAAAGAAACCCACACGAACACCGGGAGAACATGCAAAACTCCACACAGAAATGCCAACTGACCCAGTAGAGACTGGAACCAGCGACCTTCTTACTGTGAGGTGACAGTGCTAACCACTGAGTCACCGTGTAACCATCATGACTTTCTCACAAGAAAAAAATGCTTTTCTCACTTTTTTACCTACTTTCTCACTAGTTTTTGTTGTGTTTCTAGTCCAAATGTTTAGTCAAAAAGCAAAAAAAAGTCAAAATGCATTTTATAGACAAGTAAAAATATCTATATTTAAAATTTATGAAATAATAATGTCAAAATTAAGCAAATTGGCAGATTATTTTGCTAGTTTTAAGCAAAAAACTCACTTAATTTGGACTTTTTTGACTTTTATTATTTTTATATATTTTGACGAATTTTCTGAAAACTAAACTATATTTTTCCTTGACTATGAAGTCTTCTTGATTTATGCATTTTTTTATATTTAGACTAGAAACAAGACAAAAACTCGAAATAACAAAATCATTTGTTTGCTGTGCATTCCAGGTCATCCCATTAAGCTACCAATCAAGAGGAATGTCTGGATCTCTTCTACTGACTATGAATCTGCTATTTCAGATGTCGTTTAAAAACGGTTTAGTCATGCGAACCAACAATACAACAGTTCCAGCTGCGAACTATTTAAATATATCGGGTTTGGTATTTCCTAGTGCATATCTAATGACTCCAGTAGTGACAATTCTCTTGGACCAATTGTGATTAGCACTTTGTATCCATCATGTTTTGTTAATGGTACATTCTGCTTGCAACCTCAGCCAAGGTGGAATTAAAAAGAAATGCTACCTAACGCAGTGAAACAAAGCAGTATTGAACTGGACTCCGCCACACTTTGCAGTGAAAAAGCACATTAATGTCTATCTATGGTTCAATATTTATCTATTAATCTATATTTAAATATATGCCTAATATGCTAAAAATGTTGCGCAAACTAAAACATTGCTATGACTTCTTATCTTTTTCTCCTGTTGATCCATGTTGACGTATATTAAGAATTGTAAACATGTTTGTATTACAACTTTTCTAAAATGTAATGTTTAAATATGCAAACGAACATTACATATAAAAAATATGCTTATTTGAATTTCATCGTTTTGACATAATAGATTCAGAGGTTCACTCAATTATTCAGAAATACTGTTAACTGACAAAACTAAAATTTGGTCAATAAAAATGTGCACAGTCAGGTCAATTATGTATGAACAAATCCATCTGTAAAGAATGACAATGTGAGGTTTGGTATTAAAGTGCTGAACTGGAGGTTTAGTGCATTCAAAATGAGTATTGTAATTGAAATGTATAGACACAAATCAATACAGTGCAACAGAAGGAACATTTAGAAGTGTATTTCTTTAAATTAGATTGACAGGTGCATGAAAAAATTGTGTTTTTGCTTGCAGTGTCTCGTCTTAAAATTTGTCTTTGGATTTTCTATAACTAGTGATCATTCAGATAAGTATGAACATCAAAAAAAGTGTTATGTAAAAGCAACACGTCCAGGCATATCAGAGAGTCTGAAAACAGATTCTACATTCTTAAAGCCACAATTACAGACCTCCTCAACCAAAAATAATTCCCTTAGATTTAAAAGCAACAGTAATTTAGCTACTTTAAACACTGATGTTCCACAGTTAGGAATGTCTCAATCTGCAGTACATCTTTCTCGATAATAACATATCTTTGTAATACGAATATTTCAAAACGCAGGGGTCATTTAATGTAAATTTTTGGTAAATGCAAAAGAAAGATCAAATAGTTCTTAAAATACCACAATAAATAATTTGTGTTTTAAACGTTTGCATGTTTTCATTTTTATTACCACATTTAACCCTTGTGCACTGTTTAAATTTACTACCCTTTTGTTATATTAGAAAGGAAAACATCCACTTAATTAAACTGCTGTAAAAATGCATCAGATAAATATTTTTTTTCATTTTGCTTACTATTGATTTAATTGATTTCTCATTTAAAGTTTTGCATAAATCTATTAATCAACCTCTGTCCTGATCAAAACTACTAAATTGTTCAGAATATTACAAAATTTTAATTCTTTAATTGTAAAGTTCACAAATGATGTCACTGATTTGGTGAAAAAAACACAAAATGATCTATTTTCAATATAAAACGTAATTGTGGGCTGTTTTTTTAAAACCTTTTATCACAGTCTTAAACATGTGAACGATTAGTAACAACATTGGCTTCGTTTCATTGTTAGATTTTCATTTTTTTCTCTCTAATTTACTGTTGATGGCTGTTTTTGCTCCATTGACATCCATTATAACCACATTTGATGGTGCATAAATACAAAGCTTTTGTTTTTATTTACCCCATAGTTCTGAAAGCTAAGGTGCATATTTTGATCTTGATCGAGTTAATCATCAAGGTAAGGTCACTCTCACACACTTACAGACTCACATACACACACTTTAATTTGCTGTTACTTTATGTAAAATCCAGAAACTACGTTTTTTTTTACACAGGCCTACCTAAAGGGTTAATGGTGCCACCTTATGATCAATAGTAAAAGTTACACATTTGACCATTTCCCAAAAGGGAACACCACCAACGATCAAAATTGCATGATTATATTGTGTCATGGTTTTGTGATCAAAAAAGTTTTGTTATAATAGAAGTCAAAAATAAAGTATAATGAAAATAAAATTTGTCACCAAAAATCATTCAGCTAGCACAAACACAGAGAAGGTTCATTGAAAAAAATCACCCCAGAGTGGATAAAAACATCCCAACAGTACATAAAGGTTAAATCATTTACATAGATTGCCCTTCAGAGATCAGTACATTTTATTTTGACGTATTTATTAAGATTGAAACTTTTATTCAGCAAGAAAGAATTCAACTGTTCTTTTAAACTATTAATTCATCAGCGAATGCTAAAAAATCAAACATTATGACTAAATTATCAAGCAGCACTGTTTTTACTGTTAGTGTAACTGTTTTTAGCTCTGATAATAAGTAATGTTTCAAAGCACCATACATAATCTAAACTAAAAAACAGCATTAATCGCTCTTACATAATCAAAAAATTAAATAATAGTCCACAATATTAGTTTCTATTGTATTTTTGATCAAGTAAATTTTGCTTTGATCCTAAAAAACACTGACCTCAAACTTAAGAACAATATTGTGAATTATACTTCGCACAAACCTTTAAAATAAATAGAAATAAAAGGATTAATATTTCAAGCTTAAATAGTGTTGTGAGAAAACTCATGTAATGTTCTATGTTTTATGCGGCTGATGCCCTTCCAGCTGCAACCCAGTACTGGGAAACACCGTTACACACTCATTCATGTCATGTTTATTAAGGAATAAATATTGGCCTATTTGTTGACGATGAAACGAAAGTGCTAATTATAACACCACTCCTGAACCTCGGGTGTTAAAATATAAAGCATTTCTTGAAAGTTCAACAAGAAAGGCTTTCAAACCACTTCAAATGAACTAACAACAAATCCAAATCTTCGAGCACAAATGGCGCCACTTCCTGACAATAAGCCCCACAGACTCCTGTAGATGAACACGCTGCTAAATGTTCCTTCAATAGTTACACCTTTCATGTGTGTCTGTACATGATTTGCCTTTTGTTGTACCTGTCTGTATAAAGACTCTTTGCTGGCGAGCTCGTTCTCCAGTTTGTCTTTGATGTCATGAAGAGAGGTTGCCTCCCTCTGGGCACTGAGGTACCTGCACACACAAAAACACACACACAAGCTGAAGATCTGTCCATCAAAACTGCAGCTCCATCTGTGGCTCTCCAAAGTGTGGTCCAGTACATCCACAATAAAATGTATCATATCAAATGTATACATACTGTATACAACTTTCAATTTAAACTGTATGTAAATTTGAATTTTGCGCGTCAAATTATTTTTTTTCATCACCCAAATCATCACCTCCTCAAAAATTAGAGTAAAAGTATTAATATAAAAATCAATGTGAAAACAAAACTAGTTGTAAGGATGTATTTGTTTTAATTGGGATTTGTACATGATCTAAAAACCAAATAAATAAGCTTTCCACTGACGTGGTTTGTTACGACAGATACAACTATTTTAAAATATGCAATCTGAAGGTGCATAAAAGACTAAATGCTGGGAAAATGGCCTTTAAAGTTGTCCAGATGAAGTTTTTATCAGTGCATATCATTAAACACAACATAAACATTGATATATTAATAGTAAGAAATTTAGAAAATGTCTTCATGATTAGATGGGAGGTAGGGTTTTGAGTTTCTTTCTGAGGTAATTTACTGTGAAAGGGTACTTCCAAGACAACTTTGGGTCTTCTCTTTGTTGTAAGGATCTAGTTGGTACTGTACTGTACGTATGTATGTTTGTTTTTCAATGAAAATGACAATAAAGAGTATAAACAAATAAAAAATAAATGTCTTCATGGAACATGAACTTTACTAAATATTAAAATTAATAAAATTAAATAAAATTAAATACAATTAAATAAAATAAAATAAAGATTTAAATAATAATAATAAATAAATTAATTAATTAAATTAAAATAAAAAAACATTTTTTTAAATGAATAAAATAAAATAAAATAAAATAAAATAAAATAAAATAAAATAAAA
>CAIGQQ010004433.1:5852219-5868167 GCA_903798035.1 Danio albolineatus | reverse complement strand
ATAAAATAAAATAAAATAAAATAAAATAAAATAAAATCTCATTGACTCATGCAATGTATCTATTGGCGATTCCCACAAATACTCGTCTGAAACTTAAGAGTGGTTTTGTGGTGCAGGGTCACAAATAAATACAAGAAGATGACGGGGAAAAAACAGGTCGCTCTTATGATGCTTGTGGTGTTACTATTTGAGGACATAAATACTTGAACTTTAGTTCCAAAGCTGATCTGAGAATAATTTCCCCTCCATTTCATGTGAGAAAGCAATGGCAATAAATAGATCAAATCTCCCAAGATAATAATGATAAAAAATAATAATAATAATAATCAAATTAAATTAAATTAAAAATTAAAAAATAAAATAAAATTAAATATAATAAAATAAAATTAAATTAACATTTTCTTTAGTTTTTGGATAATTTGAGAAAAACATGAAACACTTCATAGGGGTCCAAAAATGTCATTTATCTTAAACAATTTTTGTTCAGTAACATTTATTTCAACTACTTTAATGGAGTCCAGAAAAAAAAATAGAATTAAACAATATAACGGATTTCATATCATTGCGCCCTACCATCAATCATGATCTACTGAAGCAAACTGTTTATTTTAGGTTTTCTTTGCTGCGCATCAAGGATCTTATTCAATAAGTGTGAATCCATCATATTTTAAGCAGCAAAGTTTACCTGCGCTCTAAGGTGGTGATTCTTTCTTCCATGTCTTCTCTTTGACACAGCGCCTGTGGTTGAGGGTGTGGACAAATTTGAGAGTTTAAAAAAAAGTGTGAAAAAGAATGAAAGACAATAGCATATCTTTAACTTACAGCAGAAATACAAACACAAATTAAACCATCACAATTAGACCATTCGGCTACATTATTAGGGTTGGGCATCTGTCTAGACAGCAGTTCTGCAGTAACTGTTTACTTCAAATGGTGCTGACAATGAACAGTTATTGCGAAACCAAAAAGATTTACAACAAATATTATTATAATATAATTGCTATGGGGGAGGTGACGAAAGATACGTGTTGTGAAAACAAAAAAAAAAAAGAAGAAAGGCCTTTCATTTTTCAGGTATAAAGAGATGAAAATTCTGTCATCATTTACTCTTGTTTCAAACCTTTAGGAGACACAAAAGCAGATATTTTGGAGAATGCTAAAGGTGTAACCATTGACTTCCATTGTTTTTTTTCCTACTATGGAAGTCGATGGTGAGAGGTTTTTAGCATTCTTCAACATATCTTTTTTGTGCTCATCAGAATAATAAAAATCACATAGGTTAGGAACCACTTGAGGGTGAGTAAATACTGAGTTTTAGTTTTAGATTTAAAGAATTTTGGGGTGAACTATCTCTTTAAGACTGTATAACAGTCATATAACAGGCACAAAAATCTGCTCAAGGCATCCAACTTAAAAATAAAGCCAAGCCAACACGGTAGCCACCAGCAATTCCGTAAGTCGGGGACATGAAATCAGCGCCGCTGCCAAGTTGGCAAGCCAGTGTGTATGGTGTGCTTCTATTATACAGAAAATTAGACTTCTTCCATGAGGAATGTCAGATAGACAGCTGATTATTTTGTTGGCAGTTTGATTGATTTTGGCGTTGGCTGACAGGCACACCCATCAACAAGTAGAGCACTTTACTGGCAATTAATCACTGCGCCGTGGCAGGAAACCCTTCTAGAAGGGAAGGGAGGTGGGACCATGTTTGCGTGACATGGGTCTTTGGATGTTGTTTCGAAGTGCTCTCGATGAGAACTTAACTTCTGACCCACCTCTTTCACGTCCCTCTGCAGCTTCTGATTGGCCTCCTCAGATTTAGCTAATTCCCTCCTGGCGGTGGTGAGCTGCTCCTCGATCTCTCCAACCTGCGCATGGAAGACTCAGACGTTAGAATGTGCGCAACACACAAACCAGCCAATGAAACTTGGATGGCTTCCAGTTGGATGAGTTCTCCCTCTGTTGTTTCATGCTTTGTTTTGTTTTTTTCACTTTGACAATGTTGTGCACATCCACCAGGGGGCAGCAGAATGTGGCAACGTCTTTTCCTGAGCATCTCCTCTGATCCTCTATCTCTATGGTAACCATAGGAATGCCAGGCTAACTGGAAGCTTCTCAGTTGAAAATGTGTCAGTGCTCAGAGTGTGTCATACTGTAGGTCTTCTTCTCCCACCCGTCTGTCCCGTATTTCCTTCTTGTGTCTGTGAACATTATATTTGCAGCACACACTAATCTCTGGTTTCTGACTACTTAAGCGGTATCCTTATTATTACAGAAGCTTGCTTACATTTCATCTTCAAGTTTTTTATATGTCAAAAGAAATGAAATGTTCTGAAATTCTAATAATTACTCTATTATAATCTAAATATTATTATAATATTCACTACCATTTAACAGTTTTTTGTTTTTGCAAAAAAAAAAATATGTTTATTGTAGCCAAACAGCCTTGGTAAAGATTTCTACATATATGAAACAAATGCTTAATTTTGAATCAATTGTCATTTATTCTCACATTCATTTACCTTACCGTAGCTTAGTCCCTTATATAAACCCCCACCTGTTCTGGCATATGTTTTACGCTGCAGATGCCCTTCCAGCCTCAACCCAGTTTTGGGAAACACTCATGCATTCACACACGCACTCAAACTACGTCCAATTCACCTATAACACATGTTTTCGGACTGTGGAGGAAACCGGAGCACCCGGAGGAAACCCCCGCCAACACGGGGAGAACATGCAAACTCCACACAGAAATGCCAGGGACTGGAGCCAGCGACCTTCTTGCTGTGAGGCCACAGTGCTAACCACTAAGCCACCGCGTCGCCTTGTGTCAGTTATAGAATTATAATCTAAATGTGTTGGTCAGCAGACTCTTTTCCCTTTTTTGTAACATTGATAATAATTCTATATATTGAGAAATGTTTATACAGCAGCAAATCAGCAAATTAATCGAATTTTTTAAAGAATTGTGTGATGCTGGATATTGGAGCAATGGCATCTTAAATGTTCAGATTTGTCATAAAATTTTATTTAAATAGAAAACACTCTAATATTATGTCACAATGTTACATTTAAAAACTGTGGGTTTTTTTTTGCTTTGTTTTTTTATTAATATTTTTTATTAATAAATACATTTCCTAAACATCTATCTTACTATATATACATATACATATATGTATATATAAAACACTTTAATTAACATAAAACATTTACAAATGATTTGGATAAAACCTGTATACCACATATAAAGTTCCTTTGAACAAAACATCTAAATAAAAACAGAAATGTATTGTAACTGATGTTGAATAAAACACAACTTTTCACTCAAGTTTAATGCTCTCGCCTTGTCTGCCATCTTGCCATCTGCTTCTTGTAATGCATCATGGCAGTTCTGCTCATGTGATATGCTCATGGAGGTCCACTTTCCTGTCCCTGAATAAGATAATCAGGGTTTTCAATAGATACCGGTCAACTTGTCATAAACTGGAACTGAATAATTTTTGCACCAGTGTGCTACTATTTCCTCGCTTTTATGGACTTGCACACAAATTGCATTGCAATCATTTTCTGAAATGTCCCTCCAGTGGAAATATTTTGTCAATAAATAGATCCATTAATGCTAAAGCACAGATGCACTGACAGACGAAACAATCACAAAACACTGGAATACTGCCTATGGTTCAGCCTGTAATCTACCAAATAAACGTTTTATTTATTTATTTATATTTTCTCGCAAAGTGCATAAAAAATAAAAAACATTTTTTTAAATTTGCTCTAGAAAATCAATAACCTACAATCCAGATTGATTAACTTCCTGGTAATATTACTTGAAACTTTAATGACAGTCTGTTGGGGCAGGTTTTACAACAGTACATTTTGGCATTGCAACTTGTGTGAAGTATACATGCGTTGCTGAATTTGGATCAGGCAGAATGTTAAGAAGTCTTCAAATGTCTTACATTTCAAAAACTAAATTTCAGGCATTAAAAAGTCTTACATTCACTGAAATATTGACTTATAGGTCTTAAATCAATTTAAATGGGTCTTCAATTTCCTATATGTCCATGTAAAGCTAGCCGAGCTCGGGCCAACATTCATCCAATTATCAGCAATCTCATTGAAATGTTTAAAACTCTGGTTACTAATATTGTTTCATTATCTTCCTTACATGTTCTAAATGTACTCCATGTATTTATAGACCATATGTGTGGTCAGGACACTGACCTGGAGATACTGTTGTACATTTAGGGCCAATATCAATTCTATTTTATACCCCTTTGTCTTCCCCTTGGCCCTTGAAACAGAGTGTGAAAGGGTAAGGGTAGAAACAGCCCCCTTAGAAATGGGACAGCACTACTACACACGCACACGGCATAATGTTGTTAGCAGAGCAGGTTGTGAGCATTTTAATTCAAGCTGAAATTTAAATGTACTTTAAGAGCATTGATGCTAACTTTTGTTATGAAAAAACAAAAGCATCACTTTTCGATGCCATGAGAATTCCAGCACCAAGACTGTTGATTGTCTAGTATACAATGGTTGCCTAGTAACATAAAAAGCACAGCACAAGGCGGTGCATCTAGCGTACAAGCCTCCAGTTTTTGCAAGATGCACAAAATTATACTTTGTATTTACAGTGCTCATATTCGTAGATGTAACCACAAGAAAATGACATACCAGACATCATGTAAAAAGCATTTTCAGAGCCAGTCAGCCACCAGACGTTTCTTATAAGAAATAAAATTCGTTTTCTAATATTTTAAAGTGGTTATTAAGGGACTGTTGTTTAGAGGCTTTTTTTCTCAAAAGGGTTTCTATGAAGATCACGACTGTAACACATGAACTCATGTGAATGTAACAAATCAGATGCTTGTTTGTTGTAAAAATTCTTATGTTCATTTGTAATATTTGTGGATCTCCTTGCTTGATTTTGCAGTCCTGTTGCGGCTGTAGTCAGATTAGTTTTAGTTTTAACCCTAATTAAACCCACCTGATCAAACTAATTGAGTCCGTCAGGCTTGTTTGAAACCTACAGGTAAAGCTGCAGTCATACGAATTTTGTCATACGGTGCTGCGAAAAGGGGTGGGATTAAATAAGATGATTAGAAGTTTAAAAAAGCAAGCGATTGCTCCATATTTTACATTTTTGTCCAGAGAGGTCATGTTTTGATCCCTCGAGTTCACCAAGTTTGAACTTTGCAACGCAGTGAACTGCGAAACTTGACACACGAAGTTGCGTTTCCGTGCGTATGAATGGAAGTCTATGGTGAGAAAAGTCCAGTGTGACTGCAGCTTAAGTGTGTTGGAGCAGAGTTAGAACTAAACTGTGAAGAACTGCAGCTCTCCAGAAACTGAGTTTGACACTCCTTGTCTAAGGAGTAGAATTGGAATTGGGGTTAAGTTTATTACAGTTTTTAAAGTGTGTCAATTTTTTAAAGAAAAATTATGTAGAGAAGAAATGTGTATGAAGACAGGGTTTGCTTGTTTTTATCCGTTATTTAAAATATGTGGCTCAGAAATAAATCATTTGAATTTTTTAATGGGGTAAGTAAAAATCTTTTTACTTCTAAAAATATTTTTATATCTAACTTAAAAATTCTTAGCATTTAGCCCTGTATACATCTGAAATTTCATTCATAATGGTCTTAAAAAGCTCTTTAAAAGTCTTCAATTTGTGAATAAAATTTGTTTTCTTCTTGAATCGGCCAATCTTGTATGCAGTTATGAGTCCTTATGATGTGTCCTTTTCAGACAGCAGTGCAACACTCACCTGTCTGCACATGAGCGCCAGTCTTTCTTTTAACTGTGAAAGCTCTGCTCTCTGTCTCTCTATCTCTCCCTCTCTCTGTCTGTCAATCTCGCCATCATCCAAGATGGAGGACGGGCCATTTGGGAGCCGCTGTGTGAAAAACAGAGGGACATGAGGGAAAAAAACAGTGAAAACATTCGAAACAAGATTCAAAATAGTTGTGACTCACCTCCTTTCCATTGTCCAAACCCCGCTCTCTCCTTTTAATCTGATCCCGTAAAGACAGTACCTGAGCATAACGAACAGATCTAAGCATGCAAGACTGACATGCCACATGCTTAAAAAAAAAGGTGGAGCAAAAAGATATGATGTTCACCTCATTCGTAGATGATTCAAGCTCTTCTTCTAGAACGGCAACTCTCTCCAAAGCCACACGCAATCTCTCACGAACCTGAGGGAGAGAAGAACAATTGACTATAAATCAACAGGGAGAACTTGTCCAAAAATCATACCATCTTTGAAGAGATACAGTTATTGTCTAGACCAGGGCTGCCTACATTTTGTCTTATAAAGGGCCAAAACCAAATTTGATTGAGGGCTGTGGGCCGAAGTTAAATATACCAAACCGTATTACATAAAATTTGCCATGGATAATTTCCTAATTTACTTGCTAATATTTAAAAATAACTAGAAAACGTTGTCTTAAAACATATTAATTAAAGATGCAGTACCGTTTTTACCATTTTATATTGAACTTAATAAAGTAAAAACATAAACGATCCCATTTAAAACACGATGGAGTTCAATGCTGAAAGCATTAGTCGAGCTGCTCCTGCCTTTGCCTTGATTTGCTCGCCGATGTCTTGTGCGTTGTCCTCTATCTTTCAAATGACAGTATTTACATTTTAAAAGTCTGATTCATTTACAACATTTAAATTAAACATTTAATTTTATTTGGATTTTTGTAGCTCCTCGATTAACAAAAGGTTAGGTTAAATTCAAAATGACTGTCAAAGGCATTTGCCCCAAGCAACTCCCCATCATTCTCCCTCTCTTTTCTGATCGGACAGAGGGCCAAACCAAAGGTTACCATGGTTCAACTTTGGGTTACTTTTGGGTTCTAGACATTGGGTTATTTTATAATAAATTGTTTCTGTTGTGAAATTGTGAATTTGCAATGACTTAAAAAAGGAAGTATTGAACAAAAAAGGATAACATAAAAGCAAGCAATTGCAAATTGTTTTTATAATTTTAAGGAAAAAAAGGCTGTGAGAAATAAAGTGGACAAATTGACAACAAGCATCACGTCAAAAAACACGTCAAAATTGCGAATTTATTTTATGTCAGTTTTATGTCATGACATCAAGGTGTCCGCTGGGATATCTATCTCACATAATGTCAAAAAACATGTCAAAAATGCAAATCAATTTGATGTCAAAACCTTGATGTCTATTTCACACACTGATGAACAAAATAACGACACAAAAAGTATTATAATATATAAAAAGTTTAATTCATCTGATCAATTTCAAATGACAAATTTCGTATCCTTACAATGTATGTACCTTGATGTCTAAATGACATCAAATTGGCATTGGCATCAAAAAACATGTCAAAAATCGATTATAGGACTGTCCTGTATTTGATTCTTTACGATAATCGTTTTGTCATTGAGGTGGTCAGTTTACATCTAATCAAATGACATGTTTTTTGATGTTGCAATTCTCAAAAAAATAAATAAGATTTGAGAGCTTAAAAACTTGCAGTTGTGAGAAATAAAAGTCACATTTCAAAGGAAGTTGAACCTTAGTACTATGAGAAATAGTCAGTGAAAATGCTATTGAAAGACAAATCGCAACTGTAAGAAAAAACTCAGATGTAAACTCTGGCTTATTAACGTTCAATTGCAACTTAATTGCGAGATACATTCGTAATTGTGCGAAATACAGCAAAAACTGATAAAATGTCTGAAATTAAGCAATCTTAGTGCCACACATGTTCATTCTCATAATCTCCTGCTTCCCTGATAGCTATGCCTTAACACAGAATTAATAGGTTATGCTTTTTGGCTCTTGAAGGGAAAGTTCATCTCCCGAAAAATTAACTAGTTTTGCAGCAGGGATATAACGGCTTAACAGATTTTCTTCTTTGCCCTCACACAAAGCTACTGTACAGCTTTAGAAGACTTTAAATACAGTAGATGAGTCATGTGAACTACTGCGTTGACACTTTCGTGGAGCTTTTGGTCAATTTTGGAGCTCTCGGCCAGTGTGTTTTCATTACAGCAGTAAAAACAGAAACCAAACAAGCACCTGTGGTCATAGATATACATATTCATTAATTTATTTTCTTGTCGGCTTAGTCCCTTTTTTTAATCTGGGGTCGCCACAGCGGAATGAACCGCCAACTTATCCAGCATATGTTTTACGCAGCGGATGCCCTTCCAGCTGCAACCCATTTCTGGGAAACGTCTATACACACTCATTCACACGCATACACTACGAACAATTTATCCTACCCAATTCACCTATAACACATGTCTTTGGACAGTGGGGGAAACCGGAAGATATACATATATTTGGATTTATTTTATCAACATGGACAGGACGGGGTAAGAAAGGGCTACTGACCTTCTCATCCAGGGCTTTGTGATGTTCAAACAGGGACTTGAGGGCCTTGAGCACCTCAACCTCACTGGAAACTCCAGCAGGAGACTGGGCCTGTCTCTTCACCACAGTCATCCTCAGAGAACGCTCGTGACGGGACACCAGACACTCCAGATGCTCCAGCAGGAGCTACATGCCATGAGGAGACAAACAGAAGAGGAACATTTAAATAGAAGAGACTTGAAGACTAGTTAGCAACCATTTTATTCAGATTGAACATTTCCTAAGGTTTTACTATATGATTTTACTATAGGATTGTTATGTACTGTATGGCTTGGAGCCATGATACACAAATCTGATAGCTGGTCATCATCAGCACACTTTGGTCAGCTTTATTTCTGACATGTGTTTAAAATAAAAATAAATAAAGAAATAAAGAAAGAAATAAATAAATAAATAAAGAAATATACTATTAATAATTTTTTTTCATGAAGAAATCATCTGTACATTTTAAGGAAATTTCAACATGCTCCAAAAGGAACATTATAAAATAAAAAAATAAAAAACACTACATGAAAATCAGCTACAAAATAGGACTGACATATAAATACAACAAGAAATTAAACCATTTCTTTAAAAAGTATGTTTTTAGACCTCTTTTAAAACCAGCAGATATTTGTGGAGCCCTCAAATGATATTAAAAGTTAAAATTCAAGGTGGCTAAAGCCTCATTCACATTATTAGTGACTCGCACCTGCAAAGTGACAAGCGACTGTTCATTTCAATGGAGAGTGAGCGACATCCCGCAACCTCCTTCTACGTGAGCAACAGCAACCGTTGGCGATTAGGTAGGCTTGTCGAGCGACACAACAAAGTTGAGAATTCTTCCATTTTATGCAAATGGAAAGCGACTTTCTTGAGCGACAGCCAATAGGAGCACCAGTAGAGCTCATGTGATCCTCTCTCAGCTCGCTCAAAGGCCGGTTGTATTTTTCGTGCTGTAGACCTACACAGGCCTCTGTTTGCAGCGGGTCACCACCGAGAGCGGCAGGCAGATACAAAAACGCTGCTAGTGTGAATGAGGCATCAGACACAAGGTTCTTGTAGTTTTATGTCTTATGTTTTACACAGTTTTAAGTAATCAACATTCATTTCTTTTTTTCGGCTTAGTCCCTTTATTAATACGGGGTCGCCACAGCGGAATGAACCGCCAACTTATCCAGCATTTGTTTTACGCAGCGGATGCCCTTCCAGCCACAACCCATCTCTGGGAAACACATCCATCCATACACATTCACACACATACACTATGGACAATTTAGCTTACCCAATTCACCTGTACCGCATGTCTTTGGACTGTGGGGGAAACCGGAGCACCCGGAGGAAACCCACGCAACCACGGGGAGAACATGCAAACTCCACACAGAAATGCCAACTGGCCCAGCCGGGGATCGAACCAGCGACCTTCTTGCTGTGAGGCGAACATGCTAACCACTCGGCCACCGTGGCGCCCAAGTAATCAACATTCATATTGAAAATGGTAATGTTTGTTTATTTGCATTCTTAGATTTGTTCTCCATTTTTGAAAGGTAAATAAACATTAGAGGTGCCCCTTATACTGCTAGTTGGCCCTGGATTGTAGCTTTTGCTGTGTTCCAAGCATAACTTTTAGCTAAAACAGGTTAGCACCACATCCACTACATTTTAACATTCTTGAGTCTGAATGATTTTTGATGTTTCTGAAATTTCTAAGCATGTAAATGCTGCGTTAATTTAATGATACAGTTAAAAAGTGATATTGCAAAATACCACAATTAACTTTTTTTAATTAAAATTTTACAAGATTCAACAATAGTTCTAACTACAAAAATATATATTTATTTTATGACAGCTTACCTTTAAATTACTATAAATCTTATATGCTATAATGCTATAAATATTAAGTTATTAAATATTAGTATATCAAGTAGTGCAAATGCTCTTAACTTTACCAAAAGAGTGAAACATCTCATAAACACCAAATCAGCATATTATAAATATTTCTATATCATGTGTCACTCAAAGACAAGGAATAAAACTGAAAATTCACTTTTACAACTCTGCATTATGCATAGTACATATTAAATTACACAAACATTTAACAAAAGTATATGTGTTCATGTATGTGTGGTTATGAATAGTCTTACTACATCTGCCATGTTTTCATTAACATGACCATGTGTCACTTCACCTAACAACTGAAATGTCCAACGAGCGCTCACTGCAAAATCTCTCTAGAAGGTTATTTGTACCGGTACTTTTGACATTCTGTTTTTATAAATACCATGAATTAGTAGGTATTATATGCAACTGTTCTTCTTGTTTGTTTATACACTATCAATCAAAAGTTTGGGGTTTGTTTTTTTTCATGATTTTTTAAGATTATTCTGCTCATCGGGGCGGCATTGTTTAAATGTGAAAAAAAGGGTTAAATTGTTGAATATTTATTAAATTGTAAATAACTGCTTTCTTATTGTATTTAGCTTTAAATGAAATTATTACTCCAGTCATTATTACTGCTTTTATTACTATTACCATTAATAATAATAATAATAATAATAATAATAATAATAATAATAATTTATATTAGAGTGATGTCTGAAGGATCATGTAACTCTGAAGACTGGATGAAGCTGAAAATTCATCTTTATAATCAATGGAATAAATTATTAATTTAAAAGATAAACTACTTTTAAAGAGTACTACTTTTTATTATTTTATAGTGCAATAACATTTCACAATTTTACAATTTGCACTGTATTTTTGCTGAAATAAATGCACCCTTGGTGAGCAGGATAAGCTTATTTTAAAACATTTAAAAATCCTACTGACCCCAAACTTTTGAATGGTAGTGTACAGTATGTACAGTTGAAGGCAAAATTATTAGCCAAAAGTAATTAATTATTGAAAATTAGTCATTAAAACTATTAAGTATAAATATGTGTTGAAAAAATCTCCTCTCTGTTAACCAGCAATTGGGAAATCATTTTAAAAGAGTTAAAAGTTTCACAACTGTATATACACACATGCTATCCACTTCCTGACAAAAGTCATGTCTTTTATCCAAGTTTTAGGAACAACAAATAATAATTTGACGTTTAGTTGACTTTTAGTCAATGCCACCTGCTTCATCTTTTCTCAGACATGCTCAATAATATTCATGTCAGGTGACTGGGCTGGCCAATCCTGGAGCACCTTGATCTTGTTTGCTTTCAGGTACTTTGATGTGAAGGCTGAAGCATTAGAAGGAGCGCTATCCTGCTGAAGAATTTGCCCTCTCCTGTGGTTTGTAATGTAATGGGCAGCACAAATGTCTTGACACCTCATGTTGCCATCCACTCTGCAGATATCTGCACGCACAACCCCATACTCAATGTAAGCCCTACACCAAACTTGACTGATTCTGTGAGAATCATAGGTCCTTGTTGTTTCCAATAGGTCTTCTGCAGTATTTGTGGTGATGATTGTGGTGATCAACTGATGATTCATCAGAAAAAATCTACCTTCTGCCACTTTTCCAAATGATCAACTTATTATTTTTTACTTTTATAACTGGGATCGACGACAAGACTTTTGGTAGGTAGTGTATATGTAGTATGTGACATCTGACCTATTTAATCAACAAGAGCCATCCTAAACAAACAAACAGGGAAGGGAAATAAAGAGGCTATGATGTCTGTTTCACACGCACAGATTATGGTTATGGAGTTACTGACCCGTGTGTTGTTCCTCTCTGCCTTGAGCTCAGCAATCTCCTCTTCTCTCTCCAGCAGCTGCTCCCGACATACATTCAGCTCTTTGGTCAACACCGCAAACTCCTGCTCACACACACACAACACACACACAAGAGAAAATTAGTTCTGTTTTGATCTTTACAGGATTCTAACAATCAACACAAATGAACCAGAGAGTGTGTGTATCCATTGCTGTGGTCAGCCAGACATGTATTTACACATCAGTCCAACCACATGCAAACGCACGATGTGGAAATGAACACATAGCATATTGTATGCATAGATGTGTGCAGCGTGTAGTCTGGGCTGCAGATAGATAGACACGCTGCCCACTGATCGCCCACTGACCGTCTGAGCACACTTCATGCACAACTGAAGAGTACTTTCTGGATCTGGCCAGCTGTAATCTGATTGGCTGACTTCATACTATTTTGTCAGCTGGAGGAATACAGGGTTTGTTAATCATCTGGGTGGAAAAAAGTCACCTTTGTTGTTGTGAAGATTAAATGATAATTTAAATTTAGTTGATCTGGATTATAAATAATAATTAAATAATGTTTTGATTTGATTACTAATACTAAATACCGAACAGTATCGTTTATGTTAACTAAAACTTAAAAACCTATTTTTTATTCAAATGTAGCAGAAATGAAACAAATGTAAATATTAAATAATACCAATTATAATGAAATAAATCGAACAATGCTAGTTGAAACTGAAATACTAAATGACAAACTAAAACAGCAATAAATATATTATAAATATATAAATAGTACAACATAAAGCCGATAGATGGAAAGTTTTTTTTGTTTTACTTTACTTTACTTCTTTACTTTACTTTACACGAGTGGAAATGTATCTTTTGTCTCACCACACAACCACATCAGCGTCCACACTACACACATCACAGAAAAAACAAGCAACACCAAATAGTGGTACACTGTAAAAAATCCAACTTACAGATTGTTAACTCAGTTTAGTTAGGTGTTACATTTTTTTACAAGTTAGGTGGACATATTTTGAGCTCAGAGCTGAATTTACTCATAAAAATTATTCAACTGCATGTTTGGAACTGTCTGTTAAATGAAAGTTAAAAATTCAGTTGAGGAGACTTTCCATTTTGATTTCTCCATTATCTTCAAAAAATAAAAAGTTGGGTTAATTAAAAATTTTGAAATGTTGAGTTTATTACGTTTTAAAGTCTGAAGTTGTGCCATATTATTCCGTAAAGTATTATTTACTTAAACCAGCCTTTTCGGTCAACTTAAAAAATTTATTTGCACAACTTCAACCACTGAAGCTTAATAAACTCAAAAATAAAATAATAGTACTGTTTAAGAGTTGTTCTAAAGTGTAAGAGCTGGAATTTTATACTTAAGTGTTATGAAAAATCTTCAATAATGACATGTGCTTTCTGTTAATTCTCATTGAATAAGTTTCATTTGGTTGTCTTTGTGCTTTACTTACAATTGCACTGGCAATTTTTATTACTCGACACAGTTTTTGCTTTTCCATTATTGGCAACAGTCCATACCATGCAATCATGTTGAAACTCACAACACTTTCAACCAAGTTCTTGTTTACCATCTCCAGAACATTTTGACTCACACCCAATTGTTGTAACCTCCTAATGAGATTTTGTTTCATTTTAAATGAAAACATTACAGGCGTAATACAGCTTTAAATGATGTTGCTTCTCACCACAAGCAATGACTATCATACATTTTTATCAACTCTTAAAGAAGACTTACAATGTGATGACTTAAATGATTCATTTAATTTAAAATACTTTAAGTATTGTCGCATTATCTACTATACACTCTACTCTGCAGTTTTTAGTGTTTAGAGTTTCGTTTCATCCCGAACAGAACACTATTTCCCAGGCCATGTTTAACCGTTGCTAAATTATGGATATAAATGATCAAACTACCAATAATAACTGTCATGTATATAATATACATATAAAAACTTCTTCAAAATATAAATAAGTGGTCACACTACATTTTAAGGTACAATTATCGCTATTAATGAACCAATAACTATGATGTTAACCTCAATAAACTCTTGATATGTTGCTGATTAGCATGTATTAAGATAGTAGCTGAATTTAGGTACTGGTTTGGGATAGAGATGTAGAATATGATCATGCAGAATACGTGCTTTATAAGTAGTAATAAACAGCTAATATCTGAATAACAAGCAGGTAAAAAGTGTTCCTATTACATTTTTTAGGTATTAATATATACTTTTGAGTATGGACCCTTTAAGTACAAATGTGTACCTTTTGAAAAGGTATCACCCCAGTGACAGCTTGTGTACCTTTATTTCTGAGAGTGTATATAATCTACATTAAAACCCACAAGCAGTAATATAATCTGTATATCTGTTAATTAGAATGTATTTAGCAGAATTTCAGACCACTAGGCTGTAAAAATTGCTGGGTTATTTCATCCCATATTCGAATCAACCCAACCAATGTTGGGGTAAAATGAGAAAATTTAACCTAATGGTTAAAAAAAAAAAAAAGCATTTCAGAGTGGAGCCACATTGTTGAGGACAGATACCAGCCAGATGATGTCAACTAGACACATTCACAACCATTGTACAGTATACAGCATTAACCACACAACATTTGAACCACACTGAAATCTAATTATTAGATTTTAACAAACTTCATTGATTTACTTATCTTCGGATGTAATCCAGATGTAAACAAATATTATCCTCCCAACAATAGCTATTTATGAGATATATGCAGAATCTTCGATATTACAGAAAGGAAAAATAAATACAATAAAATGTATTTAAATCCTGTTAAAGTCAATTAATAAAGAATGATTTGAAACTAGCAGCTTCATTTTAATTACAGCAGAAATACAAGAGTAAATCTCATAGCCTATTTAGATTACCTTAGCTTTGAAATTCACTTCTATAAATGGTTTATTAGATACTATTTTATTAAATAGCTTTTAATCTTTATATCTATTTATAGATCTATTTAAATCCATTAAACGCAATTCAAATAATCTCCCACTCTTTGTGTCGAGAATTTAATAATCATCAAAATAAAAAAAGTATTTCTGTACATGTATTTAATGAAAAGACCATCAGGCAAACAAACTGTTACAAACGCATATATAAGATTACTAAATTATTACAATTTATTAAGATGGGTTACGTTTGAGTTTCCTGGATGTTTTGTTGCAGTTTATTCACTTTTATTATAGCCAACATTATGCGAGCTATTGGTGTAATTTGCGAGTTGGAGGGATTGGGTTGTGTCTCTACTACTTTTTGCCAAAATCAATTCTGTCCCCACCACTTTTGAAAAGTCATTAAAAAACAGGCACAAAAGTCCCGACTGAATGTGTTAAACGCGCTGACTTAAGAAAAAACATTTATTACTGACACTGGACTGTTTCAGCTTAGTCATTTTATCAGTCATCTGAGGCTGTTGATTTGTTACTGAAGTAACACAGGCTGGCATCATAAATGGCCCAAATGTTTGGTTTCGTACAACCGATACTTGCTCGCGTGCTTGTGAGACTGAATCGGATTACTTTTATTGCTTTTGTGTGAACAGATGACAAAGTCCACATTCTGAACACTCCAATGAGCAACTCTCGGGTGTAAGGTCTTCATAGCACCATGTTGTGTAAGATGACATATGGCCTCACATGGCTGCCACTGCGAGCCTAAAGCCACACCATCTTTTTCTAGCTGCCTATACTGTATGTGATTGGGACACCTTCATCAAGAATCACAAAAGACAGTTTCCTTTGTCTGAAGTAGACAAAATGACCATACTGTAAAAAAAAAA
>CAIGQQ010004433.1:5794241-5812219 GCA_903798035.1 Danio albolineatus | reverse complement strand
AGTTCTATAATACAATAATACAAAACAACTGGTAAAACATAAAACTATAGGTATTGTAAACTAAACATTTAAGGCATTTTAATAAATGTTTGGTAAGCATGTTTGACAGTGTTAAGGTACAAAGTGTCTTGTCACTGTGGTGGTACCTTTCACAAAGTATACAATATTATATCTGCAGGTTTTTTAAAACAAATGTACATTTTGGTTTCCCATGGTACAAATCATGACCTTAAAAGGTACAAATTTGTTTCTTTTCTTAAGGTTCAATTCTGTCCCCTAAAAAGGTACTGCCCCAGTGACAAGGGTTTGTACCTTGTTTGGTACAACATTGTGCCATTTTTTCTGAGAGTGTATGTTGAAGACAAAATAAGTTATTTTGAAAAAAGCTAGAAACGGTAACATGCATAGTAGGAAAAACTAAGCTGGGCTAACTTGGCTACTAGTTTCTAATACATAAGTACTGGTATCAGACAAATAAATATTGTACTAGTACATAGGAAGAACCAATAGACCTATCTGAAGGATGCTAGTATGCTAATTAGTAACAAAAGAATAAGCACTAGCTAATGAATAGGTAGGCATATATTTTAAAATGTTTCTACCTAAATAATAAGCAAGCACTAGTAGATACTTAAAGTCATAGTTTACCCAAAAATATAAATCGACTCACTATTTACTCACCCCCATGTGGTTTTAAACCTTTGTGAATTTCTTTCCTCTGCTGAACACAAAAGAAGATATTTTGAAGAATGCTGGAAACCTGCATCATCGACTTCCATATGGGAGAAACAACTGAAAGTTAGGTTACAGGTTTTTAGCTTTCTTCAAAATGTTCTCTTTTGTGTTCTGCAGAAGGAAGAAACTCAAACAGGTTTTGAACAAGTAAAGGGTGAGTAAATAATAACAGAATTTTTATTTTGGGGTGAACTATCCCTTTATTCTCTAAGCCTTCTGGAAAATATATGCATGCTAGGCCTATATCTACAAGCGCTGGTAAATTAGTATTAAAATAGATACTGGTGTGTTGTCATACTTCGTTGATGAAGCAGCACTTACCACATCGGTCTGACAGAGTGTGGCGAGGGCAGCGGTCATGAGGCTCATCTCTCCCACGCCGCGGGCTCTTAATCCCCGCAGGGCAGAGTTGAGCGCGGCCGCGGCCACCAGGGACGGCGGAGTCCCGAGAAAGCGCGAGTCGCACACACACATGGCGACCAGAGTGTCTCCGTGGCGCCGCAGGGTCGTCAGAAAGTCCTCGGTATGCGCGTCCCCGTCCCGGAGCTCACCGAGAGTCCGCAAGAAGAGCGGGATGAAGTCCTGAGGGGTCACCGCCAAAACATCCCAGCGAAGAGTCGCCAGAACCACACGCTCCATTTCCTAAAGGATGAGAAAGCACAGACACATATAGGCTACATGTTACATTATTTTGTAGATTAGGCTATTTAAAGGTTATGGCCTATATATTTTATTAGGCTACTTTTATTTTTTATGAATTTCACTTTTATTACTCGCTTTTTAATTAGACCTTATTCTCATTTGACGTTTTAAAATTCAAATAGGCTAGAGAATAATTTAAAATACAAAATTGCTAAATGACAATATTTAAAACATGTAGGCCTATTTACATTTTTACAGTGTATTTACGAGTGTGTTTAATTAATTAACAGATTAATTGGGCTAATTAATTAATTTGTGTATGTATAGGCCTAGCCTATGTAGGCTATGTTTTTGTGCAACATTTTCCATAACATTAAGACCTACACTATAAAAAAATGCAGGTTTTCACACAATTCATTCATGTTGTCCCTAAACAAATTGATTAAGTTAACTTAGCAAATGTAAGTGGTTTGAACATGGAACAATTATGTTGTTTCATGTTGTCAAAAAACTCAATTATGTTGTCTTGTTTACTGTAAGCATATTTATATATCATCTATTTTTTTATTTTTTTATTTTTATTACCCCTTTCCCAATTTTCCAACTATAATTTCTTATAATATATATTATGATGACAAATTTGTTAAAGTAAAAAAAAAACAGCACTATATTTTATTTATTTTATCATGATACTACTTTTTGTTTACACTTTTTATAATTAATTATTTATTCTCCATTTTCTGAACATCATTGTCCATAATATTGAGCCTGTTTTAGTGAGCTTTAATGCTTAAAGTGTTGTTCAGAGGTAAAGGCCTCACCCTCAGGTTTCCTGACAGGAAGTCATACTCAGCTGCTGCACAGAGAGTATCAGCACTGACTGTGTCGCTCTCTGTCACTTTAGAGGCCAGCAGGATACAGGCAGCGGCCAGACATGATGGAGAGACAGGCAGAGATAGGGTGGCCGACAGATAGCGGTCCAGCAGAGAGACGGCCAGAGGAAACACAGACTCGTCACAGTCACATTCACAGCACACCTAAAACACACCAGTGCAACATTTCAGCAACTGTCACAAACATACAAAAAATAAGTTCTCAGAAAAATTCTGAGTAACTGAAAACATTTTAATTTTGAATAGAAATTTTACCTAAATATGAAAATGTTTTATGCGTATAATAAAAGTCAAGATCTTGAATTGTTAATTATATTAATTAATGCATTTATGAATGGATGAATACAGACAACATTTGAAACAGTATTCAAAATCTGCTTTAGCTCAACTATCTATTTAATCATTAAAAACATTATTATTGAAAAAATAAATATTTAAAATAAAAAATCTATAAATATTTTTAAAACGTTTGTTTTTGTTTTCATATTTAGATAATTAACGCTTTACAGTTTAAGCTCTAGTTAACGCATTCACTGACATTAGCTAAAAACGCAATCAATACTCTTAGTATTGTTAATCTTAAAAGTATTTGTTTATCCTTGATTCTCATGTTTATTTTGTGCTCATTAATGTTTATTACTAAACACTGGAACTACTAAACAGCTTTTTATTTACATCAGTTGCATTAAATAATATTTACAAATAAAGGATTAAAATCAAAAATTGTTACTGTTGAGAATAATTTGAAACAAGATTCATAAATTCAAATGTACATTTGCTAAAATAGAAATGAGTTTACAGTAATGCAGTTTTAATTAGTGTAGTAACAGTGTAGTTATCCTGTAATTTTTTATTTGTTTTTTTACATATTAAATTTTCATAGAATTCATTTAAGCAATGTGTAATGTACACTGTAAAAAAATCCATAATTTTATGGTTTATTATATATAAAAAAGTAAAAATAACGGCTGTTAAATTACAGAAATTTTGAAATTTAAATTTAAGGAAATTTGTGTAATTTAATATCTGTTATTTTACAGTATATTTCTGTAATTTAACAGCTGTTTTACCAGCACCCCAGCTGCTGGAAAAAAACGTAAAATTACGTATTTTTTTTGTGTAGTTATGCTTTAGAAATCGCTTCACATACGTTTGTACTTAAACCAAAATTAAATAAAACGTTTTTTTTGTTGTTGTTCTGTTTGAATAGGCAAATATTATTGTAGTTTTATGGTTGTAGTCTACACTCAAAAAAAAGTTTTGCTGCTTGTTCAAACTACTTATTTAAAATGAGCGATAACAACACAATTCTTGAGATATTTTGGGACAACTTCATTGTTTTCTGTTCAATCCACTTCAAATTGTTTTCATGAGTTTAATCAATTTGTTTGGGACAACATCAATGAATTGTTTGGAATCCTGCATTTTTTTAACAGTGTAGCTATATTAATAATAATGTTCCTGGCCTAAACCACATGTTGTAAAGACTTTTAGATACTTTAAACAGCACATGAACACCTTATGTCACATCTTGATACACAGTACAAAATGCTGGCATCCACACATATCCTTCATGTTGTCCCAACACAATTCGATTATGTTAACTTAATCTGTTTGACAAATTTAAGTGGATTGAACATAAAACAATTAATTTGCCCCCGCCCGCAAAAAAATACTAACAAAAACAAAACAAAAAACAAAAACTAAGAATTGAGTTAGCTCAACTTATGATAACTCAGTAGTTTGAACAAGCAGCAAAAGTCATTTTTTGAGTGTATACAGCAGGTTTCTGACATTCCTCCAGGTTTTGGTTTACGATATCTAAACACTACCTCCATTGCCCACTTGGCCAGCTCCTCTCTGCGCTGCGGCTCTCTCTGGACGAGTGAGATGTAGAGCGGAGACGGCAGGTACCTTTCCTCTGACTGCAGGAGCCTCTGAATGACCCTCTGTCCCGAAGCGCTGGGGTCCCAGGGGGCTCGCACTGAAGCCTGGTGAGTCCTGTCCCGACCCGAGTCCTCCTCACACCACAGAGACACAGACATCACTGCTCCAATACTCAAGTCTGTCCTAAAGTGCTCAAGTTTCAATGTGTCCTGTTGCGCGTGCGTCTTGTGTTGTTCTGTCTTCTCTCTTCGCTATGGCTTATATATGTGCTCTGGCTGAAAGGGTGACTGGTGGCCAATAAAGTGAGAAAGTGAAGAATAAAAGAGGGGTGTGTAAAATGAGCAGAGTTTTAAAAGAAAAGGCCACAATGCTGGCGGATTAACAATGGCATCAACAGGTGGAGAGAGAGAAAGAGAGAGAGAAAGGGAGAGAGAGAAGGAGACGCCTAGAGGGACACAACAACAGCTTGTCACCGTCAGAGAGCCAAGAAAACACAGAGAAAGAGAGAAAGAGGTCATCACTGTGCTCTGACAATGGGAATGAATAACAATAAGATGTGTCTGGTTGTTGACTGTGAAGGGTATCAGATAAATATGGTGGACTGCATTTACACCTCTGTGTCAAGTGAGGTTTTAAAGTGATAGTTCAACAGCAACAAAAATTACTCACCATTTGCTCAGTTTGGGATTTTTTATGTTGAACACAAAAGAAGATATTTTGAAAAATGTTGCTATCTGAAAGCCATTGACATCTAGAGTGAGAAAAAAATTATATGAAAGTCAATGGGTGAAAATTTGAGTTTTAAATACGTCTGTAACCTTTGAAAACTGATTTTGTTATATCATAAGTAGGGCCATACCGGGCCAGACGGAATCTGTGGACATTTTTTGCTATTTCTGTGCAAAATTTTGTTAAAAATCTGCAGATTTATGCGGAATAATTTTGGGAGTATCAAAACTAAAACCTTAATATATGAAATAAAAAGAAATACCTTTTAAACATTTATTTAATGTTTACAATGTGAATCCAATTAGATCCACTTTATTTGGTAAACAAAGCAAGTCTCTCATATAAAATCTCTACTAAAAGACTGAAAATATTACTTTACAAACTGTATTGTAAATAAATCATATGAATATTTTCATACTAGTCAATAATTATACTGAAATTAATTCAAAAACTGAATAAATATAAATTCACACACATTTACACCAGTAAATAAACAGAATGAAGGATGGGCTAAAATCTGCAGATTTCGTGTGGGTCTACTCATAAGACAATTTAGACATACTAAAATGATATTCAATTCAATGCATGTATAAACCCTCTCTTTAATGATAAATCAAAAGCTTAGCATCTAACAACTAGACACATTTTTAGTACATTTATGGAAAATATACTTTTATTTATCATTTTATACACAGTCTCAGACATAAAGAAAAGCTGCACTGGGTGGTACCTATTCAAAAGTTACACATTTGTATCTAAAAGGTCCATACGGATACTTTAATTGAGAACATTTGAACCTGAAAGTACAAAAATGTATCTCTTGAGTTGTATAGGTACCCATATGTACCCTTCAATGTGTAATGTTTTACAAAAAATACCAAAAAAATTACAATAACAGCAGTTTTTTTAAGTTACCCAGTGACAGGTCTTATAACCTTATACCTGAGATAAAATGGCAAATTACCTCATTTATTTCTTTAATAAAACTGTATTTGTGTAAAAACATGATTCATAAAGTCATGAGGGTCAATTTTTGACATTCAGATTTATAAATCACTTGAAAGCTAAATTTAAACCAGAACAATACAAAAATACTGTAAAATCTTAAAAACCTTTAAACTTGAATGTTTTACATAAAAAAAATGTTGTAGTATTTATATATTTACAGTACAGGAAAATTACAAAATATCTTAATAGATCTACTTAATATTCTAATGATTTCTGGCATGAAAGAAGAACTATAATTTTGTCCCACATAATGTATTTTTGTATATTGCAAAATGTTAATTCATTTTCTTTGTGAGCTTTTAGTCTCTTTATAAATTTGGTGTCGCCACAGCGGAATGAAAATGTAATTGTCTATTCATTCATTCATTTTCTTGTCGGCTTAGTCCCTTTATTAATCCGGGGTCGCCACAGCGGAATCAACCGCCAACTTATCCAGCATATTTTTTACGCAGCGGATGCCCTTCCAGTCACAACCCATCTCTGGGAAACATCCATACACACACATTCACACTCATACACTACAGACAATTTAGCCTACCCAATTCACCTGTACCACATTTCTTTGGACTTGTGGGGGAAACCGGAGCACCCGGAGGAAACCCACGCAACCACGGGTAGAACATGCAAACTCCACACAGAAATGCCAACTGACCCAGCCGAGGCTCGAACCAGCGACCTTCTTGCTGTGAGGCGAACGTGCTACTCACTACGCCACCATGGCGCCGTAATTGTCTATTGTCAAAATGAAATTAATATAATAAAATATTTTAATAATAGGCAACACGGTGGCGCAGTAGTGCTGAACACCTGATTTTCAGGGTCTGAAATGACATCAGGTTGAGAGCAGATGGAGAAGCAGTTTTGAAACATGATACAGCAGTGCAGAACAGAGACTGAGGCCGATGTGCAGACGCAGAGAGTGCGCCACTTTTGTTTTAGTGGCTCTGAAGTCACACTTACTCACGTGCCACCTAATCGACCCCCTCTGTGTTTTCTGTGGAATCTCATTGTCAAAGCAACTAGTGTCCCATTCTGGCCGTCCAGCACCGAGCCCCTCCCTGTGCCCATGGCAATCTGGTGTCCTGTTTAAAGAGCACCGGGACTCATGGGAGGGCTGGGTGAGGTATGTGCAACAGACAGTGGAGCCGGCAGGTCAATGAGGCGTATTGTCTCTCTTTACAAATCACTGTCAGACACCAGTGCCTGGCCTTCTGCTCCCACTCACTCACACACACTTCACACACGCACACACTTCACACGCTCACACTCGACTCCTGGATGGCCCTCACTGTCACAACGGGACAAGATTAAGTGGAGAACACACGACTGGGTTTGTCAGCATGTCTACAGGTGCAGAAGTTGAGGTTTTATACATGTAAAAAAAATAGGGTCATACAAAGTTCATTTTACAAAGGCAAAATTATTAGCCCTCCTGTGAAATTGTATGTTTTTTGCATAGTCAGACCCATAATTATTGATACCCCTGGCAAATTCTGATTTATATTTGATTCATTCAACCAGCAAGTTTTTTTTTTTTACAGAAAATGGCACAGGCTTCTCCCCAAAGATGATGTACAGGAGACAAAATATTTAACAAATATTTCTCATCTTTCATGTGCATTTTATCCCAACATATTTTTAAACATAACAGATTTAACAACTAATTTCTTTTGTCTTTTCTATGAAGACATAATATTTTTCTAGCTATTTTGCAAGACATTAGTATTCAGCTTAAAGGTCAATTTAAGGGCCCACCAAGGATGAGGTTATCTAGTCAAGTTTTGGTTAAACTTAAAGTTAAATCATTTGACACCATGGTTTGCTCTGTGGCCAATAGAATAAACAAATTCTTATGAAAATAATAACTATATAATTACTAAATAATAAAAACAGTCTTTTCTGCCAAACTAAAAGAAATAAGACTAAAACTAAACTAAACATTTCTCCAGAACAAAAAAATTATAGGTAGGCTATGAGTATTTGCTTCCATAGTTTTTATGACAACTACAAATTTGTAACGCTGTAAGATTATTACTAGCATTATTATCTTGAATATTATCTTGTACAAATAAAGATTCAAAAGAGAGTTATTGATAAGTGATAAGAACCGTTTTTCTTTAGTGTTTTGAACAGGGTTGCACAAACTCTGTCCTGGATGGCCGGTGTCCTGCAGAGTTCAGCTACAACTTCTAATTGTGGTTTGGAGCTGAACTCTTTTTGGGCATATATAAATTGATTTTCTTTTCGGCTTAGTCCCTTTATCAATCAGGGGTCGCCACAGCGGAATGAACCAGCGACTTATCCTGCACATGCCCTTTCAACTGCAACCAATTACTGGGAAACACCATACACTCACCCAATTTACCTTACTGCATGTCTTTGGACTGTGGAGGAAACCAGCACCCGGCACCAGCATATATATATACTATATATATATGTATATGAAAAACTATCTCAGCATTGAAAAGATGCTGAACTCATTTAATAGTTCTTTAGTTTTCCTTTTAGTCATTTAATAGAGTGGTTCCCAATTTGTTTCCCCGCCCCTGCCTTGCCCATTTTGTATGTCTCTCTTATTTGACCCAGAAATATCAGTTCGAGGATCTCTGTTAACAAGCTGCTGATCTAAATCAGGTGTGTTAAGTAAGGATGACATACAAAATGTGCAGGGCGGGGGGTTCCTGAGGACTGTAATTGGGAAACACTGATTTAGCAGACACTTTTATCCCAGAGACTTACAATGAGGAAGGGATCAGATGAAGAATTATCATAAAGTATTTACATAAAGTACTACTAATGCAAACTTCTGTTTTGGTTAGAAAACTGCAAGCTGGAGTATAGGGCTTTTTTATGTGCTCACAGGAATGATTTGCTTAATATGCGTTTGAACACTGGTTAAGCAGTCTGTATGGGATTAGGGATTAGATCATTCCACCAGCAAGAAACAGTAAATGAAAAAATTCTGGAAAGTGATTTAGAGCCTCTTTGTGATGGTAGCCTACCATAAGACGGCACTCACTTTCTGACTGAATGCTTCTGAAAGAGATGTAGATTATCCTCTGGCTGTTCTGTATACAAGCCTCAGAGTTTTGATTTGATGGCCATCCACAAACGTTATGTTATTTCTAGCCGATCAGTCACTAAGTCAAATGAACACAAATAGAGGTGAATCAAGTCCAACTATCACTTTACTATTGATCATTTAGCCAAAACAGCCCACTCTATCATTATTGCTAATCACAATATCAAATAATTCTAAGTCTAAGTCTTCACTGATTTATAAACCACAGGATACAACTCTGCAAATCTACCATCATTTAGAATTTCAGATGACTTTAATGGTTGTAATGGAAATTGCATTGGTTTAAATGGAAACTATCCTTTTGTTCTCTAGGGGTATTTTTTATATTAGTTGCTTGATAAAACCAATAAATCCCAATAGAATATGATGGATAAGACACAAAACACACAACACTATAAAAAATTATTACTATTTTTACAAATTTAAGTGGATTGAACATGAACAATTGAGTTGTCCCAAAAACAATTTAAGAGTTCTGTTATTTCAGTTGCTTTTAAATATGTAGTTTGAGTGTAGAAACCATTAAAATGTACTGGTTTTAATGGTTAAAAATTGATAGTTTGTCATTTTTAATTGTATATGTAGCAGAAGTTATTGCTTTCAGCAGGTAAGTTATGGTGCAAGTTTCCTCATCACATTCATCTCTCCATCGTTTGTGTGATAATAAATTTAATTCAAAAGACAGAACAGTGTGGAAACATCAGGAGTCTGACAAAACCCAATCACACAACAATAACCCTCTAAAAACTGATGAAGTTCGCAAACGCACAAAGACTGACTTCACTCAGAGCTTCTTAAAGCGTCTGAGCTCTTGAAAACTAGAGCTTAACTCGCAGCAGATTGAGTTTGAATGAGACGCTCCTCTATTCTTCTTCTGTCCCTCAGCAAAGGGAGGTCATGCCAGCCATAAAAAAACAGACAAGATGAGTTTCAGCCTAAAAGTGTGTGTTTGTGTTTGAGACAAAGCAGGGTGGCAGATCGCAGGGCTGTTTAAGTGCCATGTTAAATTCATACGCTGCAGCTGTATTCAAAGAAACACAGTGGGAAAGAGAAGGACAGAGAAAAGAGGAGGACTAGCAGCAGAAAGAGCAGTGAACGGGACGGTGAGAAGGAGGCGTGTTTCTCCACCCCTCATTTTCCAGCTCATTTGGCAGGACAGTGGGCAACAGTGACCCCGTTTAGCCTGATCTTTTAACCCCAGTCAGACACCTGCTGATGGAGTGTGTGAATGTGTGTGTGTGTGTTTGCATTTGGTGGTGAGCCGTGTAGCTCTGTGCCAGACATAAATTACACGCTTTGACCAAACATATGTTGAAGGTTGAATTAAAGGATTTTCTGGTTCATTAATTTAACATTTTTTGCTAATCACTGGTTTGAAAATAAAACTAATTAATCAATTATTACGTTTAGAATATTGTGTTTTATTTTTAAGAATTTTTCTGAGAGATGACTGGAGGGTGGGAAAAAACTCGAAGGTAATAACAGTAATAATAATAATAATAATAATAATAATAATAAATTTTAATGAACATAAAATATATTAAATATATACAGTGGGGGAAATAAGTATTGAACAATTCACCATTTTTTTCAGAAAACATATTTCTAAAGGTGCAGTTGACTTGAAATTTTCACCAGATGTTGGTAACAACAAATGAATCCATATATGCAAAAAAAAAAAAACTACTAATTAGTTTACGAATTATGTGTAATAAAATTAAATGACACAGTGGGAAAAAAGTATTGAACACATGAAGAAAGGAAGGCAAAAAAGGAAGTGAAACCCCAGACAGCAGCTGAAATCTCTCAGTAGTTCTTCAGCAACCCTCTGCTTCTCCTCATTGTAAATTAATATCAGCTGCTTCAGTCCAACATCTACATTAGCAGGATGATGAAGATAAAAGCAGAGTGGACGTTTCAGCAAGACAATGATCCAAAACACAGCCAAGGAAACTTTTAAATGGTTTCAGAGAAAGAAAATCAAGCAGTAGAATGGTCCAGCCAACCACCTGACTTAAATCCAGTGGAAAGCACCAAATAAAGATCAGATTTCGATAGACGAGACCCACAGAACCGTCAAGATTTTACACTCTGTTGAAGTCTGTGAAAAGAATCACACCTGAGCAATGCATGAGACTTCATTCTCCACAGAAAAGTCATCTTTAAGCTGCCATCACCAAAAAATGTTTATAAAAAGTATTACATTTATTTCAGTAATTCAGTACTTGCTCCTTTTGTTATTACACATAACTGAATTATCAGATTTTTTAAAAAGTATTTTTTTTTGTTTGTTTTGTTTGGATTTTTACTAAAATCTGGTCCAATTCCATGCCAATAGGTCCTTTAGAAATATTATTTCTAGGAAAAAACATCACGAGTTTCAATACTTATTTCCTTTACTTTATACATGGAAGTATGCGAGTGCTGATAAATAATATCAGTCAGAAATTAAAATGTAACAAGGACATCATATTATTAAATGTAACCAATAGTTTTAAAATTATGAAAATACGAAGTGTTATAATGTAACAAATAAAGCATTCCATCAGGGTTTATTATGGTCACAGATAATTAGAATTTGTTACGTACATTTCAGATTTTCATTACAATTTTTTATTGTTGTTCATGTTTAAAATGATTTAATAATAATTAATCTAAAGAAATTTAATTGTACATGATGTTTTATGTGAATGAAAATGTTGATGTAACGCCAAATCTAAGGGTTACAGAATAAAAGGGTCACAAATAAGCTTCTGGTCACCATTTTTAAGACATTATGAAGATAATATTAATAACAATAATAGAAGTTGCAAATTTGAAAAAGGTCTTAATTAAATAAAAATGTATATTTGCATGTGATTTATAAAAATTATTATGAAAATGAAGACACACATTTAATAAAGAACAATAATAATGTTTTATTATGTAAAATGCCAACAAGGCAAGCTTATTTTATTTATTATGCCTATGTCAAGACTAAATATCCTCAATCTTAATTAATTTGAAACAATATAATGGGGTTAAAGCACTAATAGGACACGTGGCAAAAAACAAAATCTTTGAGATTGCTGCATAAATGTAGACATCTGCCCTCATTTAGTTTTTGAGTTTTATTTTAAGTTTGAGTTTTATTTTATTTATTTATGTTTTTAAGGTTTAAAACAAAACAAAACAAAATCTCAAATTCAAAACAGCAGGTACTACATTTGAATATTTTATTTTAGATGCTTTCACCATATGAAAGAGCTTAATGTTAAAAACTAACAATAGAAGTAATATGAAGTAGCTCCTGCTACATCGCATGCAAAATGGTAGTGCATAGCATAACTTGAAGCAGACACAGAGTGTAACAATACAGAGAGTGAAAAAAAAAAAGACAGAAAATTCGACAGAACTTAATACACATCAACATATATTACATAAAGAATACCATAGCATTGGGTACTGCAAGTAGTGAATCAAACAATTAGATTTCCAGCACTCAGAAATGCATAAAATATTAACAGATAAAATATGAGCGATATAACTAGAACAATAATGCTCACACTATAAGCAATGGTTTGCAATGCCCATAGTCCAAAATCCTCAGCCCTTCTTTGCAAAGTACAGTATAAAACTGTCCAGATTTCCACCTCTGAATTACATTCATCACATTAATCATGATTTTATTTCCTCATTCAATTGCATCAGGTTTTCTTAGGGGATTATGGGTATGTGGGAGGCGGGCGCTGTGGTGTGTGCCCGTTGAATGGTTGGCAGGACGTGGCTCCTCTGACCTGTGAATGAGAGAGTAGAGTGTCCATCTCGCAGGCCTCTGAATCTGGACTCTGTTCAGACGAGCCTGATAGGACGCGCAAACCAAGAACTTCCTGCACTTTCGGAGATAATTCCTGCACACAGTATTATGATTTTTTTAGCATAGACTCAACAGATCTCACTGCTCATGAGATTTATTATGTTCCATTTAACATGACTCCTCTTAATAAACACTATTAAAAACAAAAGAAAGTAATAAAGGTTTGGAACTACTTAAGAGTGAGTAAATGTTTATTTTTGGGTGAACTATCCCTTTAATGTATCCCTTTCTTGAAAAGCCCTCTCAGGTAAACAGCATCCCCACAGTTATTTTTCATTCATATCTTTCCCATCTCACCTTGCAGTGTGTCAGCTGCAAATAAATAGCCTCTGCTCCACATAGTACTGACTGCAGATCCAGCTTCATTGTCAGCTCATTAATATGCTGTAAATACACAGAGAATTAAACAAATCATTTACTATGTCTGTGATTTTCAAGGCTCTGTTTGATTGATTAGGCTAAAACACTTCCACGCACCTTTAGTATAGAGTTAAAATCATGGTTTGAACCAATCAGCTCCTCTTTTTGTGACTCAAGAATGGAGCAAGCCATGAGTAAGTGAAAGTTTTCACAAGGCAGACGAGTCCACAAGACCTGCAAAACATTGGAAGCAGTGTCAACTAACAGCTAATGTTAACTGAGGAAAACAAAACGTGAATACAAAGACTAGAGAATACACAAGACTTATTACATGTAGAGTTTGTAATGGGGAAAAGTGTAACGATCAACATGCGATAGCTACCAATCAGCGATAGCTATGGACTGACGATTCTCCAGGGAAGGGGCTGGGACCAGATGCGAATTTCTGCAGATTTTGTGCAACTCACACGTTTAGAAATGAAACTAAAGGGATAGTTATTGTTTAATTATATTGTTGTTTCCTAAATTATAATCTAATCGTAAACTTGGCAAGCGATTTTGGAGAATTTGGTGTTTCCCCATTCAGACAGAATGCCCAAGTGTACTGCCCGAGAGGCATCTCAGAAATGGCTTGCCTGAAACGGACTTTGGTAAATATTAGATTAGGAGAATTTAAATGTAAATAAGAAATACTCCCATGGCAACTAAATAAAAAATAAAGTTCAAAAGACAAGGTACCCATAATAATTATAATAGTAATAGTAAAAAAATTATAGTAATAATCATAATAATAATAATAATAATAATTTTCAATTCAATTTAATTCAATTCACCTTTATTTGTATAGTGCTTTTACGATGTAGATTGTGATAAAACAGCTCCACATAGAAGGTTATAGTAAATTGAAACAGTTAATTACAGCAGATTTTTAAAAAATATTAATATACCCCTTTTTACAGGGTTCATACACATTTTTACTACTAAAATTCAATGACTTTTCCAGGACTTTCAAGTAAATTTTCATGACCTAATGTTTCATCTAATGTGTACGTATATGTGGTAAATAACAACAAAAACGATGCATGTTCAAAGTTATTACAGCATTTCATAAAACATGATGTATATCTGTAAAATGTATTTAGATAATGCACACACAGCACTAATAATGTGAGAGCATGTGTTTGGCCATGGACAGAAAAGAAGTAAAGACAACTAGCCTATATTTAGGCATACATATATTTGTTCAACTAATTTCCATGACTTTTCCAAAACTTTATGGGTTTTTCAGTTTTTCCAAAACTTTTCCATGTTGGGAAAATGCCATGTCAAAATTCCATGACTTTTCCAGGTTTTTCATGATCGTATGAACCCTGCCTTTAATATGACATATTTGAACACTTTTTAAATCCTATTTACTATTTATTTTTCACATGCTGTTTTGTAGTTTACATAGTTCGATTAAAATTCTAACGAATTATGAATGTTATGAAAACATAATTTAATTTAAACTGAATTATTTGTTTGAATAAGGAAAAAAAACCCTTCATGATATCACATCACTTGTGCAGTTGCTATAAGTAGCAGAATAGTGACATCATCTGAGATCAAAAGCGACTCTGAAATTCTAGCCTAATTTAACATTAATAATGTGTTGTATTCTTTGTGATAATGATGATGATGATGATGATGATGAAACAATTTGTGTGTAACTTAAAATCATGTCACAAAAAATTCATAATTCATAGACAACAAAAAACTTGTTTTTCTTATCTTACCTCCCACAAACTCAAGATGTCTTCAAAAGAGAACTCTCTCTTGAACCAAATCAGTAACCACCGGAAACAGAAACAAAGTGAACCGCTGTCCTGAGAGTCTGAAAGAAGAAAACACAACAACATGAAACCACCCATGTCACGCTGCATGAGCCTAAAAAGATCAAACATTGAATGAATGTGTGTTTACCCAGGTAGTCACACAGCTCTGGGTCGAGCGCTCTCAGCAGGAGGCTGAGCTGAAGGAGCTGCTGTTTCATGGCCTCCTGGGACTCCTCAAAGTTCTGGTGCTAAAGACAGAAAGATTTGATAATTTACGACCTCAATAGTCCCTTATTAGGATTTGATTTTAATGATGCTGTTTGAGCAAATAAAAAAAAAAAACGTCTGCAAATATTTGGTGCACAAAATTCCATAGAAAGGAAGATATTTTCTTTTACAGAATCTGCTTTTTAAAGCCAGCAAATGGTTCGTAGGGACTGGTAGGTGATATCACAGATTGTGATCATGATGTAGGCAGCGAGCAAATCAGAACATGCTGGGTTAGTTGACCAATCTGAGCCTACTGTACAACTTGGCATAGAAACTTTTATGAAAATGCTGTTTTTAATTTTTTTTTATAAAAGACACAGTATGTGTGTGCGCGCATGTGTGTTTGTATGTATGCATGCATGTATATGTACAGTAGCGGACCAATCTAAGCCTATTCCATACTTCTGAGGGAGGGGCTTCAATAGGGCTTGCCAAAATATAAAGTGGCGAGTAGAGAAGAAATCTGCATTTATGATTTATCAGAAATACTGGTTTCCACGGTAACAGCTGTTTTATCAGGCATTATTAAAAATTACTAGCTCAAAATGACAGAAACTTTTCTAAAACTGCTGTTTTTTTAAATAAGCGTCTGTATGTGTGTCTGTGTGTCTATGTATATAATGGTAGGGCTGGGCGATATGTAGGGCCACACGGAATCTGCACGCGCAGAATTCCGCAGATTTTTAGCCCATCATTGATTGTTTCTTTACTGGTGTAAATGTGTGTACATTTATATTCAATTAGTTTTTAAATAAATTTCAGTAACAATATTGACTAATATGAAAATATTCATGTGATTTATTTACAATACAGTGTGTAAAGTAATATTTTTCTGTGTTTTAGTAGATTTTATATGAGAGACTTGCTTTGTTTACCAAATAAAGTCGATCTAATTAGATTCGCATTGTAAACACTGAATAAAAGTTAAAAAGGTATTACTTTATTTCATTTATTAAGATTTTAGTTCTGATACTCCCAAAAATCCTTCCGCATAAATCCGCAGATTTTTAACAAAATACTCCGCAGAAATAGCAAAAAAAAGTCCGCAGCTTCCGTCTGGCCCTAGCGATATGACAAAAATGTCATACCCTGGTTTTTAGAAATATACTCCTTCAAATGTGATCACATTTCTGAGTTTATTTATAACTTCAGGGCAAATGCTGGATTAAAGCATAATCATTAACTAATTTTTAACAAAATATAACAAAATCAATGAAAGAGCATAATATAAAATGACAGACTTTTTAATTTCTCCATACGATATAAATATCATGCTAACAGTTGTGCCGCTGTCTTTGACTACATATTCCATGCATCTGAAATAAAAGTGTGTTCTGTTTTAAAGTGTCCATGCTGCAGAAGTACAGTGTTCGAAATATCAGAGGCATTTGTATTTAATTTCTAATAACTGAATCAAAACAAGAATCAAATCAAGGATTGAACAATCATGATCGCGTGAGTTATAATCGATTCAGGATTTTTAATTGATACCCATCCCTAATCAGAAAACGAGAGTGTATACTCACAACAAGATCCATAAAACCTGTCAAGCACCAGAAGGACTCCACCTCATTCTGGGTGACAAAGAGCAGAGGAGACAGGAGATCACTCATCCCTTGAACATAACCTGAAACACAAGTTAAAAAGTCATAAAGACAGATTTGCAGCATCCTCTTGTGGTGAGCAGTGGAATTACAACAGCAAATGACTTGCTCCTACCTAGATCAAAGTTGTACATGCAGTACGTCATCAGCACATCGTGAAGCAGCGTTAGTCCTGGGTTCTCATTCCCAGAGAAGAAGGAGTTGTGTCGGTCTGTTCGATTCACATCCCGTTCTGTCCAACCAGAGAGCAGAGGTTAATAAGACTTATTAAGAGTTATTAGACAAATAAGAGTTATTAGAAAACCAGTCACGTCACTTAACATACCAATGAGACTCCGGTATCCTCTGAAGAGAGAGTTTCTCATCTCCTGCTCTTCACTAACTGATTTCCACTGAACCTTCATCCTGAAATACTCATCCCTGCAGTGGAAGACAACTAATGTAAATATGTGATAAAAAAAAAGTAGTGAGTTGTGCTCATGAGTGTGAGAAAAGCAGGTAGACGTTGTTTCAGCCAAGTCTATTATTATTTTCTTATATTTAATAGGCATAGAGTAGATGAAAATTATGAATTTGTGCTGAAGATTAACTGAATATAATATAATATAATATAATATAATATAATATAATATAATATAATATAGGGTGACGTGGTGGCGCAGTAGGTAGTGCTGTCGCCTCACAGCAAGAAGGTCACTGGTTCGAGCCTCGGCTGGGTCAGTTGGCATTTCTGTGTGGAGTTTGCATGTTTTCCCTGTGGTTGCGTGGGTTTCCTCCAGGTGCTCCGGTTTCCCCCACAGTCCAAAGACATGTGGTACAGGTGAATTGGGTTGGCTATATTGTCCGTCGTGTATGAGTGTGGATGACTGTGTGGATGTTTCCCAGAGATGGGTTGCAGCTAGAAGGGCATCGCTGCGTAAAACAGATGCTGGATAATTTGGTGGTTCATTCCACTGTGGCGACCCCAGATTAATAAAGGGACTAAGCCGAAAAGAAAATGAATAATATAATATAATATAATATAATATAATATAATATAATATAATATAATATAATATAATATAATATAATATAATATAATATAGGGCGTCACAGTGG
>CAIGQQ010004433.1:5718377-5794141 GCA_903798035.1 Danio albolineatus | reverse complement strand
AATTACATTGAAATGGTGCTCTTTTTGAAAAATGCTGTTGTAATGCTTGAATGATAGTGTACATTTATAATTAAACCAATATAACATAATATAATATAATATAATATAGGGCGTCACAGTGGTGCAGTGGCTAGCACAATCGCCTCACAGCAAGAAGGTCACTGATACGAGCTTCTGCTGGGTCAGTTGGCAAAACCACAATCAGTTTATTAATAATTGATTATGGTAGGAGTTATTGAAATTTTGAAATTACAATATGAATTCTGTTATGTTCCTGTATATATTGGTAAAATTATGAATGTACACTATCATTCAAGCATTACAACAAAAAAAAAATTACATTGAAATGGTGCTCTTTTTGAAAAATGCTGTTGTTCTAAAAACAACATCTTTTACATAAAATATAAAAATATAAACAGCACTGACAATATTGCAATGATTTCTGAAGGATCGTGTGGGACTGAAAATGAATTAAAGACGCTGAAAATCCAGCTTTGGCAAAAATACTTTTTGAAGTAATATTTAAATAGAAAACAAATGTTTAATTTAAACTGTAATAATAGCAGTTTTTATAATAACTATTTTTATTTATTCTGATGGATTAAATACAGCATTGGTGAGCAAAATAAAAACAGTGTTTAAACAGCAGTGTACATATCCTGTGCTAAGCTTAGATTAAAATAGGTAATGAGAACATTAATGACACAGGAAACCACAACTGCTGCATATAGCTCACTGAGGGTTAAAGAAACAAATGCACTATGTACATATTGTTATCTTTATGGCTTGTAATCTTATAAAAGAAAAAAGAAAAACACACGCTCGGCTTACGTTTTCACCATAAGGATGTCCTCTCTCTCTTTAGTCGTGCTGTTCCATGGGTAAAACCCCAGTAAGAACTTCCAAACTTCCTTTCGCAGAGATGGAACAATACCCTGGACAGATCCAGAAACTAATTTATTAACAAGGTCATGACAAGTGAAATCAAAGCTGCCTTGATCTTTTGACATACAAGAGCTCTTTGTTCCGTTGAAACATCCTGCAAGACTCAATGCTTAAAACATCCTCCTTGTTATAAACAAAGCATACACTTAATCAAGCACTTAACTTAACCAAGGAACTTTTGCTTTGGGAAATCTACTCTAAACAGCTCAATCGAGTCACTGTACAGACTTCAAGAGGAAAAGTGGATGTTTTTTTATTTTTACATTGTTAAAAAGATTTATATAATTAATTCCAACCATTTGACAGCAGGCAGGCAGTTTTGTAAATGAATCAGTGTAATTTTGTTGACAACTAAATCAGTGAGCTTAATGTTTGACGGTAACTGGCAGTTTTGCATTGACAATGTTGCCAAAACACTTTAATACTACATTTACTTTTAGAAATACTACAGTAAGAACTTTGCCAATGATTATTTGGTGTATTTGTTGTGGAGTTAATTCAAGGCTTTCTGCAGCGATGAGTGTATCGATACAATACTGTGCAATAGCAATAGGGCTTTATGCTGTTTCCAGTGAATTAATATCAGCCTATTAATACATTGGCCATATAAGCTTTAAAAGGACACTGCCTTAAAATAATTTCTTTTCACTAGAGATACACCGAAATTTAATTTCTGGGCTAAAACCATTATGTATTTTATTAGATCTACTCCAAAAAAATGGAGTAGTGCTACATAGAAATGTCATGTTTACTTTTATTTGAGCAGATTTGCTTTTCCGGTGATCATGTACCATTCTTGAATCAATAAGTTTATGTGTGTACATGAGTAGAATATCCACAGAGCAGAATATTGAGCTATTTTAAACTTTGACCGCTGCGCCTGCATGCTAGTTGATAGTGTGCTCCACTTTGGTCAGTGCAACAACAAACCACTTTTTGCTTGGTGTAAGACTCTGAAATGAATAGGCACATTTTAAGTCTGGTATTACAGCCACCTCACACTGCACAGTGACTATGGTTTTATAACTTGATAGAATGAAATTTATTGCAACCCATGTCTTTTTACAAAAAGAACCATTCAGATTTCAATGACAAAAATGTTGACAAAGATCAGGGCCTGGCTAAAAATCTGTGTGGATTTGGGGGGGTTTATGGTGTGGTTACTGATGAAGCTTTTCATTGGTCAGTTTGAATATCTCAGTATTTGAGCTTTGGCCACATGGTCAAGGAAGAGACAAATTGGATTGAAACTTTTGCTCTGTCTCTTTTCCTGCTCTGGTCTTTTCTGGTCAGATCCTTTCTTCTCTGGCTCTACTGCTATCTGGCTCTCTCTTTGGGCCCTACTCTACTTGTTCTTTGACCCTCTTTTTTTTGACCGTTTATCTCTTTTAGCCAAAAACTGAAAACGCCATATTCTATCATTTTCAGCGGAAATATATAAATAATACAACGTCATCAAACCTTTTAACAGCACTAGTTTGTGGAATGCAAGCAGGATTATAAAAGACTGTGGACACATGAACGCACCCCTCTAAACACCAGCTCCTTGACTTTCTGTGGATCTGTGACACGGCCCTCTGGATCCAAAAACTGCTCCCAATTATCCAAAGGCTTTCCTCGTTTCACCTCCGGTCTGGGACCAAGCTCCGCACCCTGGTGCAAGAAACAATTCTTTCATGTTTTGCACACCATTTATGGACAGACAGGCAGAGAAGATGGTCTTGGACTCACGCAGGTGATGAGCTCAAAGCCTGGCTCCTCATCAGCTGAATGTGGGAAATGGGGGTCCTGAGGTGAGCGGTTATTGAGGGGTGACTCTGGATTTCTCAGTGCTCCCCGGAAGAAGTTTGTCACCTTTGAAAAGCCCCCAAATGTGGTGGCGTAAGGGTCCTGAATGAACCTCTGGAGAAATAACCAGTCAGATGGTTTCTTTAGAGAATGCTCTTATGGCTTTGACTGTGCTAAAAACACAACCAACCAAACATGACTTACAGACACAAGGTCTGCACTGGTGTCATCAAAGAGATGAAGCTCATCAAAGGACTGCGACAGGGCTCCAGAATCATGAGGGTATGCCAAGAAGAGTCTGCCATCCATGGGGGAGCTAAAGAGCAGAGAATGTTTGACAGAAGTGTGTAAATATATACAGTTGAAGTCAAAATTATTAGCCCTCCTCAGATTATTTTCTATTTCAAATATTTCACAAATGATGTTTAATGGAGAAAGAAATTTTTCCACAGTATTTACTATATTTCTTTTCTTCTGGAGAAAGTCTTATTTGTTTTATTTTGGCTAGAATAGAAACAGTTTGAATTTTTTTTATTATATATTATTAGCCCCCTCAATATTAATTAGCCCACTTAACAAATGTATATTCTTGGATTGTCAACAGAACAAAACAATCAAAAAACAATGATTTGTCTAATTACCTAGACTTACCTAATAAGCCTAGATAAGCCTTTAAATTGCCCTTTAAGCTGAATACTAGTATCTTGAAAAATATCTATCAAAAAAGTTTATATATTGCCATCATCTCCTTTCAAAATATACAGGGTGGCTATTAGTTCAGGAGGGCTAATCATTAATAACTTCAGCTGTATGTTAGACATGCATGTTTGCATTGAAATGTATATGAACACAAAGTGATGCACTTCACTCTGAAACTTTTTAATTGCAATCAGCCTTGCAAAGTAAAAGCATGATATGCTAATGTTTTAAAATTAAAGTGTAAATGTATTTTACAGTACTACAGTATTAGTATTATAAAGTACCACAAAATATTTTGGCAACATGTTTAATCAATTGTTAACAATTATTTAATTTCATAATAAAAATATAGTAAAACTGAAATAATATTGAGTAAAATATATTCCAATAAGTTTTTATTTTTAACTTCAAAAAAGGTTTGTTAAAGCAAAGCTCCTCTTACAACTTTGAGCTTTATTCCCTGACCTTTTCAAAATTATTTTTATTTTTCAGATCACCATAATTACTCAAAACCTTTCATCCTTTCCATATACATCTATTCAAGTGATCTTATGAACGTCAGCATTTTTTATATATTGAAATTTAAAGCACAATAGGATTATATTGCATATTTACATTTAATTATAACAAATTTAATTAAATAATTGTAATCCATTAATTCATGATTATTATTTTTTTTACATAAATATAGCTGCATAGCTCAAAAATTCTGCTTGTAAAAATTCCTTTATTTTATTTTATTTTTTAAAAGACTTGGCAAGAAACTATAGCAACTTCAATTTTTTGAAGTAAATACTTTTTAAATAATTTTTTTCACTGTTTAAAGCAAAGGACTGGAAAAAAAACATAAATAAATTTATATGGCACTCACGGGGCTAGTCTGATGTAGCGCTGCATGGCTTTGAGCAGCTCTCTTGTGCCTCCGCGATGGAAGTGCAGGGGAGGGAGAGGATCACCCCCTCTGGTGGTCAGAACCAAGAAGTTCCTGCCCAGAGAGAACCGAGCCCTCCGAAGAGAGTACAGCTCTGACAGCGGCAGAGAGAACGAGCTCCAGTGACCTGCCACCAGACGCCAAACATCAACGTTTATGAGCATGTATGTAAATTAATAAGATAAATCATTCTGACAAGCATGGATTTAAACACCATACCGGTTTCCCTGACCGGCGGCCGCTCTTGCCGTCTGTCCTGCTTGACTGTACTGATAACAGCCCAGTCTGGCTCATAACCAGGGTCAAACTTGGTCTCCTCTTCTCCTCCTTCTCCATCCTTTCAGGAGACATCATTTTAAGAGAGATTAAAAGATACAAGTCATGTAGAAAACAATTTTTTAAATTTTGGACAGACTTCTCCGCATTTATTAAAACTCAGCAAATATAGCATAACAGCAAAACTGTGAAAACAACTATTACAATTTTAAATATTTGTAATTATTTTCATTTTTGTGTTAAACGTATAGAAGTACTTCTAAATAGTGTCATCTATTTATCTTCTTAATCTACTGTGCTATCATACTAATCAAGCTTGCGAACACAGTGCTAAAACCATAGACTGTAAAAAATATGGACGTAGTATCCGTGACGTCACCCATAGGTTTCTGATGAACCCAAAAGAAGCTACTAGTAGGCGTGGACAACCGTCGCCATTTTGTTCGCGCGTCATCGCACCAACCGAGGCATACCTAACAAGGGCAAAGAGGCGGAGCGTGGGCGGAGCGTGAGCGGAGCTACGGGACGCATGCTGGCATTGGAAGAAAGCGTGAATTACATCCAAATACTTCAGATATAGTCTGTGTTAGTAAATGCAGGGGTATTGATGAAATCCAGGCAGAACACTGTGATTTTATAGGGTACATCTGATCAATCGGTCAGATTCTGGAGTGCATTAGAGTTCTGAAGAACATTATAAATCATAAATTATCCTAAATACAGCAATTACATGTATAGAGATGGTATAAGTAAATAATTTCACTCACCTGGGAAACGTGAGTCCACGTGAATGGTTTGTGAGCACAATTAAGCGCACACAGCATGCCATATTATCTGATAATGGTAGGAAATAATTCCAAAAGGCAACTGACTGTGTAAAGCCATATAAAACAACACAAAAACACGATGAATCAGGCGGAATCAGCTGAGGTGACGTGACGGCGACCAGCGGGACTAGCTGTCACTCAAGTGGCCACGCCCTTAATTATGCAAACTTAATTTAGCTTAATATAAAGGAAACGGATGAGTTATAAAAAAATTCACCCCCCTCACAGTTGTCATGAAGGGTAATATCAGCTATATGAACCAAAATCGTTCTTTGTACCAGGCTGTAAACACCTTTTTTTCTGCTGTAAAATTGGCCATTTCACCAGTGGGCTCATTGGAGATTTGCTCTATTATGGAGCCAGGACAGCCAGGACTAGCGGAATTTTCGATGAATTGCAAGTTTCAGTTACTTCCGTATTGGCTTCCCGAGGGAGAGCGGGAGGTTGCCGCTTGGCTAAAACATGCTAACAGAATGCAATCACACACACAAACACTAACACTAATAGGATAATAGTTAATGAAACGTGTGACAAGTGACCATTAAACTTAAAAAGAAGTATACTGAATGCCCCATCCTCTTCTCTTTTACCAACCTTTTTGGTATAGAAGACTGCAGGTGCATTTCTCCCATCGTCCTCAACAGGACTCCATTCTAGCGCCGGTTCTCCATCCTTTTTGAAAGTCAAAACAAAGTCAGGTTTTGTACATTTAGTTATCAGATATTGCTGACAACATGCCGAAACATATCAAAATCAGTAAAACAAAACAACAGGTGTTTAAAAAAATCATACCCGCTCAACTATCCGGATGAATCCAGGGATGGTTGTGTCCTGATTGCTTCTTTTGGCATTGGTGTGAAGGTAAACTCCCTCCTTCTCAAAGATCAGCTGATGAATGACATAATGCATTACACATTTACAGTGGGGATGGATGTCAACAAAGGCTATGGATGGTTAATAACATGGATTAAGATGTCTATACATAGTGATGAACATATAGCAATAAACAGATATAATGAAGCTTATTGCTTTTCTCATTACACAACAATTACATAAACTATCTTTACAATACCGTATAGTAAACATTCCCTTATATACACAAGGGGATTCTAGCAGTTCAGTTGTGTATCCCAGCAGTCAGAACAGCAACATTGAGGTGAAAAGAGGCTGTGTGGATCCAGCCGCAAGTTTTGTGCTTCAGGTCATGATAACAAAGCTCTCCAAGTTAACTGGTTTGACAAGCCTCGTCATTCAGTGACATGAATGACCTGAACGTGTTGCCCAAAGGGCGACGGTGATGGTATTTAAAATGTCAGTCAATTATAAAGATACGACAGTGACTAAACCATAAGACATGCCAGTCATCAGCCTGAGCTATCGCTAACTAGCTCCAGCTGTGGAAAATAATATCTGCTCGGCGGACATAACGTTACGTAAAGACGTGAAAAACGGTCCATAAAGTTTTAGGTAGTGCCGTGTCAAATGTGACACCGTCGAACTAAATTATGATTATTGACAAACACTATCGCCGCTTACCTTGTGACTCTCTGGCTTCGCCTCCATTCCTCCTCCTGTGTTCACGTAGTTTCACCAAAACAATCTCACTTCCGTTTTTTTTACTGGACGTCACCGCCCACCTAGGCACCAGCCAATCAGACACTCAGAAATCATGACATATTTTTCTGATTTTGATGAGGGTGGGTTTTAATCAGAGTTTTCTTAGTGGAATTGTATCAGTCCCAAATATTATTTTTTTATTGGAATTCTTTTGTTTCTGAAATTGATTGGAGAAAAATTTGGCTCATCCCAAATTGCTACTTAATTACAAATAAGGTAAAAGAAGTTTCATTTAGAATTATCCATCGTACATACCCAGTGAATACTCTGTTGGTAAGATATAAAAAAGATATTGATACTAATTGTTCCTTTTGTAAGCAACACCCTGAGTCCCTAGTTCACTTATTTTGGCAATGCAAGTTTTCTAATCTGCTTTGGAAAGATTTTTCTCTGTTTGTAATTGAGAATATTGATAAAGATTTTTCCTTACTATGGGAAAATGTTTTGTTTTGTTTTGTTTTGAAGCTTCATATAAAAAGAAAATATATTTTATAAATCTTCTTATCCTATTAACAAAATTTTATATACATAAATGTAAATTTTCGAACCAAAAACCTTTTTTTTATTTTGCTTACTGAAATGCAGTATTACTTTCAAACTATTTCTAACTCTCTTACAAAAAAGGCTTTAAAAACGACTGAAATGTGTAAATTATATAATCTTTTTCTTTAATGTGTAATGTATACAGTATACCCCTTCTATTTGTCTTTGTTTTGTTTTTAATTTTTGTTTTTTCATGTCTTCCTATTGCCAAGTTCTCTTTTCAGAATGTATTCTTTTTTTGTCTTTCCTTTTTCTTTATAATGTACTTTGATTGTATATTATTACCTTTCATATAATAATAATAAAAAAGTTTTAATCAGAGTTTATTGTGTTCAGAATATATTTGTTAATTGTAGGATGAAATGAGGATCTATAGTGCAAATCAGATACTAGACACTACTGGAGAGGACCAAATATAGCTTTCAGGGATGTTACACCCCTAAACAATCTGATTCTCGTGCAAGTAAAAGCATAAAGACCTGTATACTGTATACAAATGTATACTGTTACATTGTAAATGTAACAGTATATATTTGTGTAAAATACTACTTGGAAAAAATGTATTAAATTATTAAAGTACTATTACATTATAGTATTATATAATTTACTGTTTGCATTTATTTACTTATTTATTAGTAAATTTAATCTAATCTGTATTTATTTAATGCAATTTGTTATATTTTTATTTATATTAAAGTTTTTTAAATATATTATATTTATTATATATATATTTTTTTTTTAATTAATTCATTTTTCTTTATTTTTTATACTAACGAGTTTATGTATCTTAATACAATCTTTGATAAATTTTTCATTCTAATTTTTATTTCTGCAAACATTTACGGACACTTCTTTTAGGCTACTAGAAAGACAGAATGACGATGACCATTCACTTTCACACTGCATGCTATGTAAAGAATGATGTAAAGAAAGCCAGAATTGAGCAGAATTTAAAGTAAATTGTCATAATTCAAATGAGTTTTCATTTAAACTGATTTTTATAGACACTAATGGTGATATTGTGTGCTGTATTAATGTAGTCAAAATCTTTATTATGAAAATCTAATCTCACTCTAAGCAAAGTAACTACTGGAGCATCATAGATAATTGATTATCAGTTTTATTAAATAGCTTTTCTCTCTTTCTTTCTGAATGTTACCTCTGCAAATGTGTTGACGCATGTATACCAACCATCGCGCGTGCGTCCGCTTCAATGTTGCCAAACCCGCTTTTTACGCGTACTCAAGGCTTGCTCTTAACAGGATATGTTTGCGCATGATTTTGAGCAGTGTACATGTCTGCATTATGCATAATTTAAGCCAATGCTTGTTTCCTAAATTACAGACATGTAATGTCCTACAAGGAAAATAATATTTCATTTTTTTGTCCCTAAGAAGGAAACGGATTATAAATATTGAAAAATATGTTATTTTAGAGCTGATAGTATAAATCAGAACAGAAGATTCAATTTAGGTCAGAGACTGTAACAAAATAAGGTTTAGATTGAATACAGCCTATTCATTAAAATCACAAACCAAGTGTGTTTCTGTGCTGCTGAATATAAAAACGATTGTGTTGCAGTATTAATTGCAATTTTGCAGTATTTGTTAGTCCATAGATTTTACTTTCAGTAGTTTTATTCAATTACAATAAATAAGATAAAAACAGTGTTGTAGTAGGTTAAAATGTGATATGTTTAAAACTAAGTAGTCTAATTGCATTTCACACATGTTTCCTAATAATTATTTCCTACAGTGCAGATATAAATTAATAAAAAAATATATATTTGACGATGGGACTTTTGCATGAAGATGATCTACCCTCAACTGGGGTTCCTTGTTGTAAAACATCGAAAACGCTTTTTGTGTTTTTTATGGTAATCTATCAACCCCCCACAAAGAAGGCGTGAAAAATAGGTCGGTTGTTTTGAGCTTGTTTTTCAGAGCATTTGCGTGTTTTCTCCTGCGCAATCTGGCAACCCTCGTCCGTTCCTACTGTAAACAGCGCTGAGAGCGTCGCTGCACTTGAGCCTAGGGGAGAGACAGGCACGGGCAGAAAGCTCCGAATAAAGAGGGCGTAAAAGTTTGAAGAAAAGGACGAGTGTGACAGAGGCGGGAGGATAATAAGAGAGTAAGTCAACTTCTAGTTGTTCTTTTCTCGAATCAGTCCGATGCAGTTTTGATGAAGCAAAATGCATTTTAGCAGCCCTGCTAATGCTGGAGCCCATTGGCCTGTGTATTTCACTTGGCCACTCACCAGTCAACTGATCAACAAGGTCTAAATCAGATCATGTTGTAATGCAAAAACCCTCTGTTTCGCTACAGATTTTGGTTGATGGAGTACATATTAAAGCTGAGAGTGACAAATAAAAGCAGCAGAAGTAAAGGCTGGCTGTGAGTCTGTCCCGAAAATGCGAGAGACGCACAGATCCGCTGCACAACAGGCCTCGAAAACATATTTTAGCCTTTCATAAAAACGAATTCTTAAAATTAAAAGAGTACCTCCCAAACATACGTGTACGTGTGCTGCACGTGTGAGGGAATGGAGGCGTAGCTATCAAGCTGAGTGGGGGGTTTGAGGAACAGTACTTCACGAGTTTGATGACCAAACAGGTTTTCAAGCTGGTTTGCACTTACAAATCAAAGTGCATGTTTGTGTCACCTATGTAAGTTCGATATATGCCCATATATCACTTTATACATACATATTTATGTTAGCAGGAGCAGCTGTCCCTGTTTACTTGGGGGGTGGTTCCTGATTTCGTATATTCAGAAATGCCCCTGTTGCAGAACATACAAAAACCTCACCTATGAAGATCTGAATCTGAGCAAGAGTAGAGACTATTATCGTCAGTTATCAAAAGAGATAGTGTTATAGGTTTCAAAATATCTACATTCTAAATATTCATGGTAAAATAAAGTAATATAGGTTTTAGGGCTCCACAATATATTATTTCAGCATCAACATCGCAATGTGAGAGTCTGCAATAGTCAAATCACTGGGATCTGCAATGTAGTTGGGATAATAGTCAACAAGACGATACAGTTAACAACATAGTGGAGTCATTTCAAATTTTAACCCTAGAGTGGTTTATTATTTGCATGTGTTTTTAAGGCCTGTGATTGTCATAATTTCATGCAAATTTAAGCAACTTGGGCACAATAAATTAAACGTTTGTAGCTTACAGTGTACATTATAGAATAATTTACTCGATGAAAACTGTACATTGTTGTGTTGTTATTATTATACAGTGATTATTTAATTTCTGTTTATGAATATTGTGTGACTTCCCATAAACATAATGAAGCATGGTTTATTTGAATCTTTTCTCTTTTGTATTGAACTTTGCTTGTCATTTTGCTTGCCTATATTTTGTGCAGATACACTCCCCTACAGCAATCAATACCGGAAAATTGATCTTAAATTATGAATTCTTTACAAGCTATTCAATTCAAATTGCATTTATATCGCTATATATATATATATATATATATATATATATATATATATATATATATATTGCAGTAAATTAAAATATTGCATAATGTAAAATAGTACTAATTCTACATGAAAATTTAAAATAACCTATTAATGAATGACCATGACATTTTTTTCTTTTACTATTTAACTTTTATGTGCGAGCAAGTGTAATATAATAAAATACATACTATGCATCTAATTTTACGGACACCTACTGTAATGCCTATTTTACAAGAAACGTGTTTTGTGAACACTTATGCTGTCTGTTGGTGCTCTAGATTTGCTGGGTTTCAAACCACTGAATAAATCATTTTTGGCACAAAAATGAATTCACAGTGGTATAAACCATTACAGGGGTGGTCGAATGTATATTTAAGTTGTCTATAATTTAAATTATTAATAATATTAAAGGTAAATATCAGAGCAAACTATTTATTAACTATTAAACGGCAGACCCCCCCCTCATAGATCTTGTTTTGATGTCCTTAATCAAGCGTAATTAACTGACTGACCTGCCAAACCCCCTGTAATTTGCACTCTGGCATTATGTACAATATAACTATTCTGAACAGGGTGCTGCGTTGTTTTAAACATCCTCAATCGCAACTCTGTAATTCCCACAAACACACTGTATACCACATGGTTGTAAGTAAAAAAGATAATGTAAATTGTTATATTGCAGTTAAATTTGCAGAAAGGACATATATTGTGCTTAAAACTGGCCTAAAATACACATTTTATCCTGATAATAAATACTGAGGAGCATTCCATTTCCAAAAGGACAAGCATAAACATGCTTACTTCATATCCATTTTGTTTCAGAAAATTTGTTATTAATACAATACTGTTTTGATCTGAGTACTTTTTACATTTTTCAATGATTTTTTGACAACTAAACTAGAAAGAGTCACAGGTTTTCATTAAACGTATGCTTATTTTTCTTTTTCAGGTAACATCAGCAAGTGGTGACGTCCTCCCATCTCTCCCCTAGCTCTCTCATGCATGCAGACACCATCGCCCATTTCAAATGTGCCTCTTCTAACAGTCCCATCAGCATTATCTAAACCAAGTTCTCATTACCAAAGAGTGCTGTCCTCAAAAACACATTTCATAAGTGCATACATTCACATACGCCAGCATTTCAACATTCCAAAACAGTTCAGCAGAGCCATATTTGATGCATAAACACATCATGGCCTCTGTCGCCAAATCCTCTAACCCAGAGATCCCCGATAATCACAAAGAGTGCTGGTTGGCGCTGCTTGCTGCCGCTGAGGCGTACAGTCAGACGTCTGGATGTGATTTGGCTATTCTGACTGCGTATAAAAAGTTCCATCCGTCCGGGATTGAGGTGGAAGGACAGAGGAATCATGAAGGAGGCGGGACGTCTGGAAATAAGAAGTTTGATTATGAATATCATGTATGGGGTCAAGGGGCGTTGGCTGAGTCGTCACGACGATATATGGATGACATCGCCGTTCTGCACTCCACCACTGTAATGATGGCACAGAGACACACGCGGATGAATACAGAAGAGGGCGGAGCCAAGCTGGGCGTGGACATGCCATCCGATAGGCTGGTTAGTGGTGATATATTACTGTTGGGGATTTTAGCAGTTTTGATTGTTCTTTTTTTTTTTACAGTCCATGACCGCTAAAAAAAAAAGAACAACTTACTATCCTGCACCAGGGACACAAATAAAAAAATTAAGAAAATAACTGATTATATGGGAAAATATAAGATTCTAACAAGTGTATGAAGGACATTTCCTTTCTTCTTAATGCTAAATCAAAAATGTGAAAGTTTTTTTTTTTGGCAGTATTGGCCATCCCCAATTTTAATTGCCTCATAAGTGCTTTTATACACATACAATTATTTGTAGTTTTTCGTTTGTTCCTTTATGGCCCGTTTCCACTAAGTGGTACGGTACGGTTCGGTACGCTTTTAAGGCCGTTTCCACTGTCTAAAAGTGTACCGAACCGAATCGTACCGTACCACTTTTTAGTCAGCCTTTGCAAAGTGTCCCAAGCGTACCAAAGCGAGCCGTAAAGCGGAGCTAGATGCGCAGCTGAACGCCATTGGCTTACAGAGATACGCCATTTGCTCACGCAACAAGCCAGAATGAAAACAAAAGACCCGCCATGTTTAATACAAAGCCGAGAGACAATGCTCTGAAATAATATCAGCATATAATAACGAGCCATGGTCGACCTGAGCTCAAACAAACCTTGTCGTCGTCTTGAACGGCTACCATGCCGAGAGAAGAGCAGATTGTTATAGGTTACGAGCCCATCAGCGCGAGCGCGTGAGGTTTCACTTGTCTCTTGTGATCGCGTGCGCGTCAATGTTTGAAAAAAACAAAGTTCTTAACCTGGACTATTATAAACTCGGAATGATGGAGTTACTCTCTAACGAGAGAATAATGACGGAGAGGCTGCATGTACTGGTGAAGATAAAAGACACAGATGAGAGGTTTGCACAGACGGGGCTCTATTTTGTATTGTTTTTGAACCTAAATAAGGCATACATGTCTGCTGTGTGTAGTTTTTCTGTAATTTGGTAACATCGGAGACTGTGTGGGAGTGTATGTGTTCATACATGCTGCATTTATTTATTTATTTGATATAATCGCGGATCGTAGGCTATTTCGCATCATAGATCTGCAGTTATAATCAGATCATGTTCAGTCAGTAATGACATTTTTACACCAGTGATTATGTGTATAATAAAGCATCTGTTTTGTGAGAAGTGCTTCTCGTATGATTTGTGAATGACCTATAAAGCTTTACTGTACACATTTCCTCGAGTGAAAATGACGTCGACTGAAACTTTCTGTCGTACACCACGCCCACCAAAAGAGTACCCTTTTGCAGTGGAAACGCAAGCCTGATAAAGGCGACCCGTACCGTACCGTACTGTACCACTCAGTGGAAACGGGCCATTAAAGTGCGTCTCATTCAGCACCCTTGTTCAGTAGTCAGTGCACTGATTAGGTTGCCAGCCAATTTAAGTGCCACAATGCACCGTAAAAATCAGGGTAAACTGATACGCACAATGTGCCCTTAATGGAAGTGAATCATGTGACCCAAATAATCAAACGTAATGACCCCTGAGATACTTTTTTTCTAAAAAGAATCTGTTATTAATTTAATTTTAACATGAACGAACAATGCTAAATAGGTTCAAAAAATATCTAACAAACATTTTTCATAGTTGAAGTTTTGCTGGTATTTGAAAAATTATTATAAGGATTAAGCTATAATGTACTTTTGAAAGTATTAGTTTTTCTGTTGTTTATAAACCTTTGATGAGGTACAATGAAGACATTTTCATGTCGCACTTAGTGTGTCCAAATGTTTAGTGTACCAAGCTCATCACTGTGCTTACCAGGGCCTGAATTTGTGCACACAACCTACTGATGAACGACATAAGAAGCTAGGGTGCAGATTGAGGCACAGCATTAGTTTGCAAAGAGAAAATGGGATCTATGATGTATACCAGAGCCAGCCACCAGGGGGCGATACAAATGTTTTAGCTTCTTTTTAGGCCATATGAAGTAGGGCTGCACTATACAGAGTGATTTGAAAAGAATACCACAACTTTCGGGTTGATGTCACTTGAATGTCATATTGAACATCTATGAACTTGAAGTAGTCAAGTTTAGAAGAAATTTGTTTCTTTTTCTGTATTGCATTTATTTATGGTTGTAGATTAGTTTATTATGTTTTATGCATATATATGCTCCCCTACAGAATGTAAAATTATAAACTCTTTCCAAATAGTTATTCAACGCATCTAGTCAAATTGTGTTCCTATCACAATATATATCATTGTTATATGTTAGATTGATTGTTAGATTTTTCTAATATCGTGCAGCCCTTATTTGAAGCACAGTTGGTTGAAACACCTTTCCCTGGTTTCACAAACAAGGTTTAAGGCTAGTCATAGATTACATTGAATGTTTGAGCTGTCTCAACTGAAAATAACTTGCACTGAGATGTCTTAAAATATGTCAGTGTCATTTTTTTTGTTTGTTTTCAGGTGCACACCAGTAATGTATTTTTCTAAGGCTGTTTTTATAAATGTTGCTTAATTAGCCTAATTTAACTAAGATCTAGTCTTGGCTTAAGCTAAGCCCTGTTTGTGAAACTGGGCCCTTATCATTTAAGGCCCGTCCACACCAAGATTGATAACTAAAATTATAATAATTTATAATAATAATAAGTTTGCGAAGATTTAGATTTACTGTCCCACCATTATTATAGTTGTGTTGTGGACTCATTCATTTAAATTCACATAGATTGTAAAAATATTATTATCGTCTGTGTTGTAAACATGCCTTTATGGTATTCTTTCTTCAAAGAACTTGACTGGAGATGGAGTTGGGACTGTTAGTCCGAACATGAGGCTCTATTCTCAGAGCTACCCGTCCATCTACAGTTCGGCTGCTGCTGCTGCCATTGGCCTGTCAGTCGGTCAACATGGAAACGGAGAGCGTGACAGAGAGAAAGCGGCCATGGAGGAACGAGAGAGGGCAAGAGAGAGAGCAGAAATAGTGGACTTGGAGGAAGAAGATGAGGATGATGAGGAAGAAGATTTGGATGGAAGGGGACGTAACCTGAATGAATCGGCAGGTAAATTAAGCTTTGTTTCCTCACAGGAGGAGATGTGGTTTGGCATTGCTGAAGGTCATTTTAATTCAACTGTGTTTCTCAGGTGTCTTCTCTATGGATGAGGACTCTCTGTCCCGTGACTGCGAGCCCTTCTTTGAGTCTGATGCGGAGGAGGAGAGCACTGATGGTGATTTATTAATAATGTTATTGTTATTAATTTAAAAATGTAGCAATATAAAAATTCTGTCCAATGATTTTAGTGCCTGGTTTCTTCATGTTGATGTATCAGAACATTTTAAAATTAATTGTAAAGAATAGATTATGCTATTTGTTTTGAAATATTTACTCATTATCATTGGGTTATTTGTTAAATAATTAAGGTTTTGTAAAACTAGTGAAAATGAGCATATACAAAAAGACCATTATTTTTTTTTCCAGCAGGGACACTTTGGTCTATATTCATTCATTTTCTTTTAGGACTCAAGCCTGGTTTATACTTCTGCGTTGAGTGATCGGCATGACACACGGTGCCTGCCTTGTCTGTTGCTGTGCATTTAAACCTCTGCGCGCTGTTTTTGTTGCTCCGCAGTATCATTTACGAAATGCCAGCTAGCAGTAGGTTGTGTTGTGTTCCTCATGTTTTTCATGGGTGTTTTTTTTTTTTTTTGGAATGCTACCTTAATATACAAGTAGCTACAACTCTCTCATTCTGAGGTGGGAGCCGGCGGACATGTAACAACTTTAATCTTAAGGTAAACACAAAACAAAAGTTTGTTACAAAAGTCCAATTTGAGCTCCTTCACGGGATTCGACACTTGTAACCACTCGCTCCAATGGGTTCGCGCTGCTCTCACCTCCGCCCACACTCTTCAGCGATACAAAGTTGACCAATCACGGAGCTTGTGCTACACGTTGTTGTGACTTGTTACACTTTTTAAGATGTGCGCCACGGCGAGGGGTATATGACTGTGCGAAGGCTGCGCCAGAGCATATGTATGCGCTTGACACCGAAGTAAGAATCAGCCTTTAGTCCCTTTATTAATCATGGGTCGCCACAGTGGAATCAACTGCCAACTTATCCAGCACTTTTTTCTCAACCCAGCACTCGGAAATACCCATACAGCCTTGCATCCACACACATACACTACGGACAATTTAACTTATTTAAATTTGAAAACAATTATAATTTAACAATGCTGTAAAACTAATTAAAAAAGCTTTAAAAGAAGTCTCGCTTATGAAATCTAATCTCTAACATATAATATCTATTATAGTACCAACATATGCATTGTTACATAAAAATCCTCATTCATTAATCTCAATAGATGGAAAAAAGTAGAAGTGCTGTATGAGGAAATAACACCGTGACTCCCCATGTACTGGACTAAGTGCTGTTTATAGAGATGATTATCTGAGGCTCTGTAGCATAAATGTGTTTTATTGCTGTCCTCCATTTATTTATATCTGTTTTATTGCTGTCAGGTTCTCTGAGTGAGGAAGCGCCTCCGCCTCCTCGTGGTTTGGCAATGGGTCACCTGGCGTCCCGCTCCTCCAACCCCATGTCAATGGCTCGTTCATTGCCTGTGTCTGTTCCGGTGTGGGGCTACAGGAACAATCATGCCCCTCAGGGAGACTCGCACAGTGGAGAACGGGTCAGTTATATGTTCTTTACGTCTATTCTTGAACTATATTTAGCCGTCTATTAGAGTTTCAGCCAAATTTACCCATCATGCAAATGTCTGGATGGATATTAGATGCCTTTCAAACTAGTTTTGTTTGACTTAGTCTTTTTGTCTCATAGTCATTTCTAAGTATCTCATACATTGTGTTGATTTCAGGTGGGCTGTGCAGACCTGGACCACATAGCTGCCAGTATGAAAGCCCTGCTGGTCCCAGGAGCCACCGACGGGACGGAGATGTTCGGAGCACTGCCTCGGCCTCGTCTAAACACGGGCGACTTCTCTCTCAAACACTGAGAGGGTGAATGTGTGCATATGTATGTATGAGCGACTGACAGACTGAGCGTGCATGAGAATGACAGGTGAGCTCGCTAGTGTGCGAAAGAAGTGTGTTGAACAGAACCGGAGAGTTTCAAAGAATGTTTTTTAGCAAAGACGTTGCCAAAATCTGAAGCTTCTCCTGCATATCATTATTAGTATTTCTATGGCGTTTCAAGTGGCTAAACCTTTTACCAAACCTTCACATCTGCAGCAAGAGGAGAAAGAGGAGGAGGAGAGGTTTGATCAGCATGTCTTAATTGGGACAATTTCTTCTGGTTGTGGCAGACCTAAGTTACGTAGTGCATTTCACTGAGAAACACTAACAAACATCATTTCATTACTAATCACATGCAGTAACTGATAGATTTACTGATGGTATTTGAGGTGATTTACACCACGTCCGGCACCGGAGGAGAGTTTTACGTTAACAGACACTACATGTACTTGGATGTACAGTATAGACTGCTGAGTTCAGAAATGGATTCTGTAGTTTTTACTGTGAACACTTAAAAATGATGTCACTCTCTGTCTGCGTGAAATATCGCTTATTTCAGAAACAGTTTCAAAGAATTTGTAAAGCTTAAGGACAATAAGCTTTTAAAACACCAATGTCATGAATTATTCACCTGCAAATTTCACTTTTTCCTGCATTCTTAGTCCTTTAATGTGCTGATAACGGATATAAATGCCGACGTGCGAATTGTTGATTAGTTCGATGACTTCTCTAAAAAAGCTTATGCTATTGAAGGATATGTCAGGTTTGAGGGTTTTCAACACTACAGATGTCAACCAGCTATGTGTTTATCTTAATTATTTCACGACTGTTTGATGTTGAAGTTAATGCGTTTTGAATAAACATGTTGTTTGTTGTTGAATTCTGCCCCTCGTCTTACTTCATTTTAAGTTCGAAGTTTTTGTTTTGGTTAGCGCAAGTACATCGATTTTTTTCATTAGATGTCCCCTACTATTGGAACTATTGGTCTATTAGAAGGAATGCGTCAATAGAGCTGCCATTTTTACTACAGGGTAGCACTCCCTTGAAATAAACGTGGGACCAAGTTGCAGTGGAGGGCTGGCCATCGAGAGCCAGAGATATATCCACATATAAACATATATCTATGATCGGGAGTTTTCCCGGTGGTCAGTATGCAATTTTTTATATTGATGTATAAGTGACCACACGGGCATTCCCGACAGAGTGTGTGTTTGTTTGTTTGTAAATGTACTATCCTTATTCCCTGTTAAATTTGATCCAATCCATGTCCTGAAACACACCCCCTTTCCTTCTTTCACTTCTAATTCTAACGGAGCAAGCAATTCATTTCTGAATGAATCTCTGTTATGAATGGCTCGTGTGAACCAATGTGCATATCCACCTTTCTGATCTAAATGGTATATAACATTTGTAATATTCAATAATTTAGGGTGGACAGTATGCACATTGAGGCGCAGGCACTGTTATTATCAGGCTTATAACTTTTTAAAGTTTCTTCAAAAACTAGCTGCTACTTCACTTAGCCAACGATAATACAAGTTTCTGGCATCAGCGTCTTGTCATATTTCATTTACATTGTTTGCTGAATTTATTTAACAAAACTAGCATACGCCTAGAATTTAGTGCAGGTTGGTGCTACTTTGCCTCATGGTCAGTGCAGTAAGTGACTGTATTACCATCAGTAACGTTACTTGTTGAGCACAAAAGTTCGTAACGTACAAAAACATAAACTCTTACCTAAGAAATGTTAAGCCTTTTATATTTATTTGCTTTGTTTGCTCATTACTACACCTTAACGCAGCACAAAAATCTAGCATCATTAGTCTTGACTAGTGCGGTTCAATGTTGCCAAATATTTTCAATGAAAAGTAGCTAAAGCCTGCCTGAAAAGTAACTAAATGTTGCCAGATGACGTCACGCACTAATTTACATATTAGTGATGTCATCACATAGTATCTGACAAGCGTATCCTGTCTCTTCTCTCTGAGGTGCCGTGTATTATATTATATTATATTATATTAAAACATTACATCCAGATGCACAATAAATAGGTTTTTATTAACATATTACTTTGCGTGATGACGTCATTGCGTAACTCAAACTACGTCTTTATGTAGTATACAAAATAATTAGTGTTTTCTCAAATTGACTGGCCATCTCAGCAGAAACATTATTTGAAATATGTCCATTTAGATTTGTATGAAAAATTTAGTTGACTATTTGTAAAAGTTTTTGATAAGATTTTTATTTTTAAATATGACACTGATAATGAACAGTTACATTCTTTTAAACAGTCACAGCTTGTGTACTTACTCTTTTTACTTTGTCAAATTAACACATTTGTGAAAGTGACAACAATTATAGCACTATTGGAGTTTATTGCTACTTAAATTACCAACAATTATAAATGTATAAATATCAGTAATTTAGCAATTATGAAAAACAGTCTGAGCTAGCAATTTACTCTACTGAGTGAAGCCTGCAGCCACTGCTCTTTTGAGTCACTTTTTAAAAATGGCTAAAAGTAGCCAAATTAATGTTCAAAATTGCTAAATTTGTTGCTAGGTGCTTTTTGGAAAACAAAAGTTGCTTGGGTGGTATGAAAAGTTGCTTAATCTAGAAACAAAATTGCTAAGTTGTCAACACTGGTGCGGTTGAATGACTTTTGACCTGGGACCACTGTACAAATGTGGCGGCGGTACTGACCCATGCTCGCATGCGATATCTGGCCCGTTTCCACTAGTGTATATATGTATCTTTGGCGCGAGTAGGCTAAACAAAACAACTCTGAGGGAAGTGCACAACAATGTGACCAGCAGAGGGCGCTGTTGAACTGGTGTATTTTTTGTGTGGTAGTTCAAAAAACAAACACTTGTAATATTTTCATAAATATAGTAATATTCATTAATGAATATTTATATCAACTTTGGCAGTTTTTTGTAAGAAAAATACTTTTTGGGTACTTTGTTCTAATAATAATTTTAATTATAGATAAAATTAAAATAAATAAATAAATATATATTGTAATTATACCTTCTTTATATTATATAAGAAAATGACAAGTTTAAAGTAAAAATTAGGACTTACAATATTGTTATAATTATATATTTTTTAAAGTAAAAAACTAAATTTTTATTAATTAAAAAATATTTTATTGAATAATATTTTTTGTCCAGTCATCTTTATTTCTGTTGCACTTTTTACAATGACCCTGAATCATGACTTTTTATCACGATTTCAGCATTTTATAATTATGATAACTATATATGACAACGTAATTATTGCTCTGTGAGAACTGTTTAGTGTTGGTGTAGTTTATATTCTCCTGCAATTTGTCTTTAAAAAAAGACACCACTCATATATGAAACAAATGAGTATCATTTTAAACTAGTTTATTAAAGCACAAAGATAAATATTTACTTGTGTAACTGCATCACATGGAATATAAAACGAATACACTTACTAGTCAAAATCTTTAGTATAAAGTTTAATGCTATACCGCATGAATTACTGGTTAAAACACTGAAATAGTATATTTTGGTTATGCACATATTTGAATCAACCTCAGGGATTTGTAACAAAGGCAGAATCTGGTTTAGAATGAAAGTCTCAATTTACAGTTTCAATACTGTTCTTTTATAGTTGTTTTTTTGCTTTAACTCATTACCAATGACTGTTTCTTAAAGTTGCATAGCTGTCTTTCCCTTACCCTGTTTCCTTCCAAGACCTTTTTTCTTCATATATTCACTAGGGATGGGCGATTTGGACTTGAAACTAGATTACGATATTTTCTGTTATTTACTGAGATAACTGTCAATGACGATAATTCACGTTTACCAACTGCAAGACAATTAAAGTCCTATATCGAAAGAGAGCACTGTTTTGTGTTCATTATTTTTTTTTGCTGTGAGCACAGGTATATTTCTAACGTAAGGCTAATACCCGTAACCGTTATCACTCTATAGACCATTTCAAGGGATGTAAACAATAACAACGGTCCTAAACTATTTCCTGTTTACATTTTAAATTTCTATAGCTTCAGAGGATCCAAAAAAGTCCCCATGTTGATAATGTTATGGCAGCTGTTCAAGATATAAAATCAAGATATGATTGAGTTGCTTCTTGTTACATATACAAAATAGTATGACAACAAGCAGGAAATGGTCATTGGCCAGTGACATTGCCATATTGAAATGGTCTATAAAATACAATAATGTTAATCATGTTATGAAGTGATTAAAGTATGTCATTAAATCTCTTTACGCACAAAAGTGTATTTTTTGTGCTATTTTTTTTCTTTGCATATAGGCTGATTTATTAATGTTTTGTCGCATTGTACACCCTTAACCAAAGCAGTGGTGTGGTCAAACCTTCTCAGAGTTTAGAGGCAGATTGCACACCTAAAAATATCTGTAAACAGTTGTGCAAATAGTTTGTGATTATTATTTTTTCTGTTTATTCATACTGTTTAATTGCATTATGGGAGCTTAATCTTAAATTTAACAACTTTTGATGTTGAAAAGTTTGAGAAAATTGGCTTTTAATGACACTAAAAGTTTGAAGTGATATATTGTCTGGGTTGGTGTTAACTACAGTACAAAAACCTGGTAATAAACTGCCAGGGCCTTTTCTGTTATTTTACAGACTTATTTCATTATATGTTATTTCTTAGGTATGTGCTGTTTCAAACTACTAAAATATCAGTAAAATTCACAGTTAACTGCAGAGTTAAAAGTCGACAGAGCAGAGGTCAAAGTCCTGTAATGTTATTCATAATCATAAATAAACAAACAGAAAACACCTGTGAATCACAAAATATGGAAACTGTTATTTAACAGATATTTTAAAAACGTTTAGTTACAGGTTACAGGCATTACTCTCGCTGGAAGAATTTTTATTGATAGATTTACAGATAGATTATAACTTGTTTTAACACATTTTAACACTGTTTTTTAATTATTTGTTTTATTTTCTTATAGTTTAAATTTAATTTCTGTTTATGTAAAGCACTTTGAATTGCCACTGTGTATGAAATGTGCTATATAAATAAACTTGCCTTGCCTTGATAAATCGCAATTGTTAAGATATCGCCCATCCCTAATATTCACCCTCTACTGATCTTTCTTTCGGATCTGGCAGTAGGAGTTTCTGCCCACCCAGAAACCAGGCATGAGCCTGTCGCTGATGCTGGTTGTAAACTGATGAACCAGTCGGACCTCCTTGGAGCCGTTCTCTCCCTCTTGCACTAGGAAGAACTTGATGATGCCTGCTGGCTGGTCAGCGTAGACGCCGATGACTGGGCTGAGCGGAGCCTGGATTTCTATGTTCACTCCGTCGTGCCAGACGTGGTAGCAGGACCCGGCCCAACCCACACCCCACGACAGGTCATTCTCTCCTAGACCACACGGGCCATCCTTAGCTTTCCGGCCTGCATTTTCACAGGCTACCCCAATCACCACCCAGCCCTCGCAGTCCACCTCCCAGTACCCACGACTGCCCAGAACGCCCTCCTTACACAGCACCTGGAGAACAGAGAAAACATCCGCCATTATTTACTCATTTGTGCATTTTGCCATCATTTATTCACCATCATGTCTTGTTCAAGAAATACTTTGTTTAAAATAAGCCTCTCTACTGTTAAACAGTTGATTTAAAAAATTTTTTTAATCCATTCAGCCGATCTCCAGGTTTGATGGGAGCACTTTTAGTTCAGCTTAGCCAAAATCATTGAATCGTATTAGACCATTAGCATCTCTCTCAAAATCAACAAATTCGTAGTTTTAAATGACTGAATCACAGAATTTGTTTCAGCATTAATAAATTGATATACCTCGGTTAATTATAGTTATGACATCAGAATCAGTTTTATTGCCAAGTGTGCTTTACACACACAAGGAATTTGCTTTGGCTACAGAAGCTTCCAGTGTACATAAAGTGACAAGTGACAACACAGAATAAATATAAAAAAGAAGACGATAGACATTAAACAGAGATGCAGTCAGTCCAACAAGATCTGGATGTTGAAATGTATGTACAGATTTGTTATAAATATACAGGTTATATACATAAAGTCCTTATGACATGCTAAATATGATTTTGTGTTTTGTATTATAGCTGTTAACATTTTTGTAAATGTATTTTTATATTATGAAAAGCAAATAAACAGTCTTAGGCTGCACATCCAGTAGGCAAAAAACTCAATGTGGTTTTCCACTACAAAAGAATAACCAAAAAAGAAAGTCAAAGAAAGCACTAGGCTATCTAATATTCTTGCGGAGATTATTTGATGAAACGTTTTTTCATGATACCCTGTATATTGGCATATGCCTAGTAGACATCAGTGGTCCGATGAAGAACCTCTCGTGGAGAGAATATTTATGCTTATAAATATTTAAGCTAATTTTGACGCTGTGGTGCACCTATTTAAATTTTTGGTTCATGATATACAAATAAAAAGGTCACACTTTATTTTGATGCTCCGTTTGTTGAATTTAAGATACATTGCAACTAATTCTCATTAGATTATTAGTAGACTGTTAGGTTGGGGTTAGGGTTAGGGTTAGTGTACGTTGGCATGTACATGCAAAGTTTCTTACAGTCAGTTAAATGCCTGTTGAATGTCAGTATCAACAGATATTAAACAGACAGTCTACTAATACTCAAATGGACCATCGAAATAAAGTGTTACCACAAAAAAATATATAAAAACGAATTAATAAAAAAAATCTAAAACAAAAACATAATCAACATAAATACCAAGTCAAAATCAAGTTGTCATAGACTGGATATACATTTGCGTTGTGAAGATGAATGAAAGTCTGACAGGTTTGGAATGACGTGAGGGTGTGAAATGAATGAATTAGTTGGATCTTGTATGGATTGTTTTAGATTATTGTCCAATCACAGAGACAGAGACTTAAGCATGTACCTGTGGTGAATGTTCGTATCTCTCTGGCCTGTCCAGAACAGGACACACTTCCTCTGACATGCGCGACACTTTGGTTCCACCTTCTGAGAGCCACAACATTTTCTGAGCAGTTCTGTCATCCAGTGAGATGTTCATCCAGTCTACGGGAAAAGGAATTCCATTTTAGAGCATTAACAAATAACCCTGTGATATTGACCTGTGACGTTGAAAAGAAATTTTGACATACATTTCATCAGTTCAGCTCTAGTGTTGGGTTCAGGGATGTTTGGTTCATACGGTGGTGCTTTTGCTGTGATGGAAGGCAGAAGAAAAAGAGCAAGAGTTCATTATATTGTATTCAATGTCTGCATAATCCAGTTTAAATGGCAGCTGTCTAATTAAGGCCCATGCATAATCTGATCTCCATTGTAGTCTGATCTTCACTCGATTAGCACTATTAAGATGGAGAGGTGTAAAGATGGCAGCGACGCTGGATTCACCTTGAGAAAGTCATGGTATTGATTGCACATGCAAACAATGTCGAAAGATTTACACACTATTTTAATTTGTCTGTGTCTGAATCTGCTCTATTATAGGAACAGTGAACTCCCTCAACTCCCTAAGTTGATCAGGTGGGTTTAAAAAAAGCACTTAGCTTGGTTGAATTAAAGGTAACCATCATGACACCTGCATTGATTTTATGACTGATAGAAATAGTGACATGAGTAGTTTAATTATGGAAAAATTAGGATTAAACATTGAACATAATTACTTTCAAATGGAAATATGAAGTAATTATTACGAAAATTAAAGATTTAGTAAAAACATTTTAAAAAGCTAATCATGAATTAAAAACAATTAAGACAAGTTTCAATTTAAAAGGATAGTTCACCCAAAACCTGTCACCAAAACAAGATCAAACTGTTGATGCCTAAACGCACTAAAGAAACATGTTACAAAGATCTGCATCTTTACAAAGAAATACATTTTAAAAAGCCATGGTCATGAACATGGTCAAAATGTACACATCTATGTGTACTAAATAATAAATGTTGTTAAAATGCTAGCTCAACACAGTCAAACCACAACTCTATGCATACTACAGAAATACGTAAACCAAAATGGCCACATTAGAATGGTGAAACTGTAAACCGACATATACTAAGACAATTTTAAAAGTATGCATACTAAGAAGTATTTTTGCAACCTCAACAGTCAAAATCTGCAAATCTGTGCTAAAGGATCATTTACAATTGCCACTGTAACAGAATGTGCAAACCTACATGTACTAAGTGGGGTTTATTTATAAACTAATTTCGAGAGAATCACGCGCTTATGATTGAACACAGCTGGTACCACATCAGCTCTGCGTATTGCACCAATCAGACGAATCCTGACATACTATAAATTACCAGAGCTTTCTACTCTGGTCATCTTTGTCTTGAAGAATCCCCCCTTCCACCCTAACTCCTCCCCTTCTCTAATAGGACGGCACGGCGACCCAGTGGTTAGCAGTGTTGCCCCACAGCAAGAACGCTGCTGATGTGACCCCTCACCGAGCCAGTCAGCGTTTCTGTTCGAAGTTTGCATGTTTTCCCCGTGTTCACGTGGGTATTCCCTGGATTCCCCGGTTTCCTCTTACCGCCCAAAAGCATAAAACATAAGTAAATTGACTACTTTAAAATAGCATCTTAAGGCAATCTAGTTAGGTTTATATCAACACGTTCACAAGCAAGGGAGTTCTTGAGACTTACCTGAGCTCAAACTCTCCTCTCGCCCTTTAAACTGGAAGGATATTCTAAGCTCAGGGCTCTCTCACGGGACAGCATGCCAAATATGCTTTATTATCAATCATCAGCTAAGTGTGAAGTCTTGAAAGTAATACAGTTAAATTGGCTGCCTCAACATGGTCAAATAAAATGTACACATACTAAAAAACATGATACAAATGGTTACCATACAGCCACACTGGTCAAACTGCAAATCCACAGTGTCCTTAATTTCAAGTCCCTCAATAAAGATACAAAATGGCCACCTCAACATGGTCATATTGTGTGGTTCTATGAAAAGAAACATGTTGGGGGAAAAAAACAATCTGCAAATATCTGTGTAAAAACATAAATAAATAAATGGCCTCCTTAAAGAAGTCAAGCTGTAAATCTACTGTATGTGTGTGTGCTTTAGAAACACATTCTGAATCGCTACCTTAAAATAGCCAAACTGAATGTTTAAACATACATAAGACACGATCAAAATGGCTGCCTCGGCATGATCAAACAATGCAAATCTGTACTAAAGAACACATTCAAAATCACTCAAAGGAGTCCAACAGAGCAGGCTGAAACAATCAAATTGTGTGTTTAATTTAAATCTTTTGATGGCCTTCCATAATACATTGCATAGTCATAATATACAAAATGCTGGAGTATCACCACTAGCAGAGAGGCTAATGGCCTGGGAATTTAACAAGGCATTAATTTAATAAGGCAATAGAGGGCGCTGTGATTAACAGTTAAAAAGAGTTAACTCACAAATACCTGCAGATTTTGCTTCTGTTTTTGTCCCTTTTCTTCCTGTAGGAGTAAATACAAAAAACATTGGTTAACGTCAGAGGTAGTTTTGCAATTACACTGATGCTACGCAAGCATTCTAGAGTCTTCCGTTTCCTTACCCTGCTTTTTTGATCCCTCTTCCTTACCTTTGGTGTGCAATGTATCACCCTGTGGTATGCCACTCATCTACCCCCACTGTTGTTACCCCTGAATCATATAGTTTACCCATGCCTGTCAGGGTTTAGGTTACATCTACGAAGCATGCTAGGCCTAAACTTACATTCATCAGGGACACACATCATAGGCTCTGACAGCAGTTTCTAAGAATATATTTTTTGTTTCTGCTGCTCATCATTTCCATGGTGTTAGTGGCGTTGGCATGTTTATGTGCAGCTCTGGGTTTAACACATTTCTCTCTGCTGTTGACTTTTACAAGCACCTTCTGAGAAAACTACCCAAGGTCCTTTGGCATCAGAGCATTTTTCGCCTGACTTTTTTAACTGCGGACATTAGTGTTAGTTGCTCCCTTGGGTTATAATGACACTTTAAGTGTTTAAGTGTTAATAGGAGGCAAAGAGGGAAAAGGTCATTGTAGCAATGAAATACTCTGTTAGACTTCCTCATAATGTGCTGAAAATCAGAGTAATTAATACATTAGGTTAAAATTAAATGTTTACATTTTATTATGCATAAAAGAAGATGTTAATGTTTTTCAGAGAATGTAGTTTTTAAGCAGTTTTACTGTAAAAATACATTAGATGTTAGAGTGTTTGGACAAAATTCAAGTGTATGTGCTTAACTGCAGTGGTTATTAAAATGAAAAGTTAACACCTTGTGCATTGTTGCTTTTAAATTAATATTTATTTTAAGTTAATTTTAGAATTTTAAATATTTTTGAACCTTATTTTTAAAGGGAATTAAGGATAATTAAATCAAATCTGTTAGTAATTCCTGTTGAGCCATTTCTAAGAAAGCCTGAGATTATGGTATGTGGTTTGTGTTTTAGGCTTTGTTTTGATTGGCTGCATGGCTTGGGCAGTGGGAGGAGTCAGAGGTGGCTGGGTTTCGTGACAGTGTGCTCCACTAAGTGATTGTGTCAGCTGTGTTCCAGTGCAAACAGGACGGGCGTTTGTGTCCACCTGTTCAAGAACTCCACCACTGTTTGTGAACTTGCTGACAATAACCGAGAACAGATTGTTCGGTATCACCTTCATCATCGTCATCAGTATGAAGTTTTATCAGCGTTTAACTTTCCATGGGCCATTTATTTGATTTGTTGTACATTTCTAGGCTGCCTTTATCAAAGACACATGTGTTACATTCTTTACTGGCATCGATTGTCTCCACCTTTCCATGAAGCCTTTCAAATGCACAGAATGGCTTCTTAAGAGCTGTTAGTAATTTTTTTTGATGGTATTCTTTTTGTTGAGTGTTAAGTAATTTTGATGGTACATGTCAGCAGCAGAATAATATTAGTGAACAATCTTGACATCATTGTGATTGGACGATAAAAACAAACACTTAAATATAAGCATAATAAGAACATGATGCATAGTATTAGTTAATTTGAAGTGTTACTTAATGTTTAGATAATGTTTGATGGGCTTACAAGGTGAAGGTGGGCTTCAAACACTACAGAGTCCTTATGTTATGCCTTTTTTGTTTTGTTTTTGCGGCACCCTTAGAATTGACCGTGCACGAGCACCTTATAATAATGTAATCCTTACAGTTCTTCTTTCCCAGCTCTAAGTGACCTGGCATTTATGGCATGGAACTAAAATCAACAAAGACGCTGAAGACTGCATCCTCATTTACCATACGCCTCTTCAGATAAAGGTACTGAGGTTTATAAGCACAGCTTACATTAACTGATTATTACATTAACAGGTCATGGCACCTACAAAACCTCGCCATCACTCTGTACATGCCACCACTCTGTGATGTGTTTTCCAAAAGCATCATTAGTCAACTATGCTCTACATGAGTGGGCTTGACAAACCACCTGTAGAACCACATTCTATAAATGTAAATGAACTATAGTCGCTAGTTCTATTGAACCAGAGATTTAAGAATTTTAGAGACTAAAGCCTCTAGAATCAACCATTATAGTGTCTAGGAGGAGTGAGGTTTAGTCCAGATTATTTTATGCCATTAAGAAATTATGAGATACAAGCAACACAAATCCAGTTTTTTGGAAAATGGCAACTCTGTCATGAATCTTTCTTAATGTCAATCACATGCAGTGAAACCTTAGATATAATCCGGGTACACATATACTGTACATTCCATCACTTGCTTTGCACATCCAGAGGAATGGATGGCAGAGGAACGAAGGGAACAGAGGTGGTAAAGGGATCAGGGCTAGAGATTAGCAACTGCTGCTGACAGGTCACTCCATCAGTCACGGGCTGGTTCAGCCTCTCCCTTATAGGGGCTGGTATGGAGAGAGTCGGGAAGAACGAGAGGGAGGCGTTCAATTTAACAGACAGCATACTGTGCTATATTATAGCCTATATACTATACCATATCCAAAATACAACAAGTCAGAAAGATCCAAAAAATAGATATTTACTGTTGAGTTTCTTCACACAATCTGAAGCCATGCAGTTGTTGTTTTTTTTTAGTGAGGCTTTTCTATCTGGTGGGAGATTGACGCCTGGTGTTTTGTGACAGAAAGACCACAGAGAAATGCTGTTAACAAGAGAACATGGATGAGTTCTGGGTAAAAACCACTATGTACAATATTGGATTGTCCACAAAGACTTTTACTCACATTCACATCTTTTTACTAGATAAACTGTTAATGACTAACTGCACATAAGTCTTTAATCAACAATGGTTATTTTACTAATCATCATGAGCAGCATGGTGGCTCAGTGGTTAGGACTGTCGCCTCACTGCAAGAAACTTGCTGGTCCCGGCTGGGCCAGTTGGCATTTCTGTGTGAGTTGCATGTTCTCCCCGTGTTTGTGTGGGTTTCTTTCGGGTGCTCCGGTTTCCCCCACTGTCCAAAGACATGCGCTACAGGTGAATTGGTCGTAGTGTATGAGTGCATGTGTGAATTTGAGAGTATATGGATGTTTTCCAGTACTGGGTTGTGGCTGGAATGGCATTCTCTGCATAAAACATATGCTGGAATAGTTGGCGATACATTCTGCTGTGGCAACTACTGATGAATAAAGGGACAGAGCTGAAGGAAAACAAATGACTTAATCATCATTTTCTCATCTTTTCTGTCTTGGCCTTTAAAACATGGCTGTTGGAAAACAATTTAAGAGAAACATTTCTTTAAGATTTCAATGCATGGTACTTATTTATGTGTACCTTGTATTTAACTCTTTAAACTTCAAAAACATTGACAAAGCACCCTTGATAAATCAAAGCTGAAAATTCCTGAATGTTAACACAGTAAAATTGTGCCTCAATATAATTTATTAGGGGGCCACAGTGGCGTAGTGAGTAGCACGTTTGAATGAAACGTGTGAATGAAAATGTATGGATGTTTCCCAGAGATGGGTTGTGGCTGGAAGGGCATCCGCTGCGTAAAACAATTGTTGGATAAGTTGGCGGATCATTCTGCTGTGGTGACCCTGGATTATTAAAGGGACTAAGCCGACAAGAATATGAATGAATTTATTGGTTTAAGCAAAAAAAAAAAAAAGATTTATATATACATGCTTGACATTTCAAGTAACATCATGCAGTAGTATAAATTCTCTTACAAAATCACAAAAAAAAGTGTTTTTCAAGTAAATTTTTTAAATAATAATTAAACATTCACTTTCCAAAAAATAAGACATAGATACCTATAAAAAAATTTATATTTTATACTTACTGTAGTTTTTATCAATATCATTAAAATCTATTTTTATTTTAATTGTAGTTTTAGCAATTTGTAGCCTGTTTTTGTCATTTTTAAGTCTTTCATTTAGTCCCAGAATGACATCGCGTAAGGGGTAGGGTTAATGGTGGGGTTAGGTGAGTCCATTAAAAAGCATTGCATGCAGCTCAGATCGCACTGCACCAAGTCTCCAGCCAGACCCCTCTCAACCATTTAGAGACATTTAATACAAGAGGGTATAGACATGTTTTGGAAAGGAATCTTAAATGATTTATCTTAGAGCACATATAGATCTATAGAAAATAAAATTAAATAACTATTCTTTTGTTTCCCAGTGCTGGGTTTTATGCGGCAGATGCCACATAAAATATATGCCAGAGTAATTGGCGGTTCATTCTGCTGTAGTGATCCTTGATAAATCAAGAACTAAGGCGAAGGATAGTGAGTGCCTTAGTGAGGCCGTGTCCACACTAATACGTTTTTTACTTACTGATATGCATATTTTACTTTAGGTTTTGGCCTTCTGTCCACACTAACACCACTTTTAGGAAACAATTTTTTTGAAAACGCTGCTGTTATAGTGTGGACTGTAAAAACGGAGGCTTTTGAAAACAATGATGCTTATTAGTCATTGCAGTGATTGCAGCCATGTGACCAATTCAGCTAACAGGGGGACGACAATGTTAAGCAGATGTTTTGAATGCTGTCTGTTTTGACATTTTTATTAAACATTAAGTTTCATTGAAGACAGTTTTATTAAAGAATTATTTCTCAGCGGTGGAAGCAGATGACAATTGAGACATTTTACCCTGACCTTTCAAAGAGACAGAAAGTGAATACCGGCCAGGCGGATATAACGCAGGTAATAGCATCTAACATCTGTGTGCATGTGCAATACATAAACGAAAGCTTTTTCAGTCATTTTAGTGTGGATGATGGAAATAATTGAAAATGATAGTGTAGACATGAAGCGTTTTAGACGAAAATGTCATTTTCAAATGTATCCGGTTTAGTGTAGATGTAGCCTAGATGTAGTATGAACGGTTCTTTTAAGGACGGAGGAGTTGTCGTTGGTGGGAGAGGGCCACCATCTTAATATAGTGGTGAAGGAAACAACCACTTGAGAGTGAACTGTCCTTTTAACTTCCAACAAATGTCCACAAAATGGCATCCTATAAACAGGAACAACCTTGTAGTGTTGAGTAACTCTGAACTTCACCTCTTTTTAGCATCAGTAGCTATGCCGATGACCTCGGGCTCTTTGCTAGGCTTTGGTGTCTTTCGCTGGTGATGACAGTGCAGAAAGCAGGTTGTTTGTGTTGGACACTTCTGTCGCCTGCCTTGCCAGCCTCCGCGCCGCTGGTATGGTTCATATCTGCTGGTTGGATCAAGGAGACGCTATGTATGATGATTTGAGAGGGAAGGCGATGGATATGATCCCACGGCCCCCCCGAGTGTTGAAAACCTCCCGCTGAGTGTCGGCCCTCTGTTGATTGCTTACTTGAAACGGGCCCGATGGAAAATAACATGAACAGACAGATGCACAAATAGAGGATTCATGTCGGTAAAGGGAGATTTCAGAGGTGTGACCCAGCGCAGTCCTGGGAAAGACAATCTACCCGCTCAAATTAGAGATGTTCTGGGGTATTAGTTAGATCAGGTCACTCTTAATATTGATTGAGCTGCTTTCCACGCTGAGAATTACGCACGGGTGCTGTCTAATCTTGCCAGATACTGCCATGCCATGTAAATCAGACCCAACTTGGCTAAAAAACAAAAGGTATAAATAAGGAAAGGACAGAGCTGTGGAAATGAGTTACTGTGGAGGGTTTTACACTTCATTGCCTCTGTAAGCAGGAAGGCGGCATGTCATCATTTATAAGCTAATAGGAAACCAGTAGGAGCTTCTTTTAATAGGGTACAAGGTCCTATCAAGGTGAAACGCATAAAAGAAATCAATTATATTATATTATATTATATTATATTATATTATATTATATTATATTATTCATTTTCTTTTCGGCTTAGTACCATTTTTAATCTGGGGTTGCCACAGCGGAATGCCAACTTATCCAGCATGTGTTTCATGCAGCGGATGCCTTCCAGCTGCAACCCATCTCTGGGAAATATCCATACACACTCATTCACATTCATACACTACTGACAATTTAGCCTAGTGTTTCTGAACTGGTGGGAACATTTTTAGTGGGTCGCGGAGTGTGTAAAACATAAATTTTTTACTTATTTTGCTTATACCCGACTTTTATTTTGAAATGCGTGCGTTTTTACTTTGTAATATTTCTATAATTTGATAAATTTTGTCAAATGACAGCAATAGAAATAGTTTATTTGCAAGCCTTTGTGATTTTCTAATGATTTATCTGTCACTACTTGTGTATTTTAACAAATAAATACAAATTAATTAATTATAATTCCTAAAATTATAATATAGTTCCTAAAGATTTGGGTCGCAGCTTGATGACCATGTAAAAATGTGGGTCCCGTGGCCAAACCAGTTGAGAACCACTGATTTAGCCTTCTCAATTCACCTATACCATGTCTTTGGACTTGTGGGGGAAACCGGAGCACCTGGAGAAAACCCACGCGACCACGTGGAGAACATGCAAACTCCACACAGAAATGCCAACTGACCCAGCCGAGGCTCGAACCAACGACCTTCTTGCTGTGAGGCGTTTGTGCTACCCACTATGCCACCATAGCACCCTATATTATATTATATTATATTATATTATATTATATTATATTATATTATATTATATTATATTATATTATATTATTCATTCATTTATTTTATTTTCGGCTTAGTCCCTTTATTAATCCGGGGTCGCCACAGCGGATTGAACCGCCAACTTATCCAGCATTTGTTTTACGCAGCGGATGCCCTTCCAGCCACAACCCATCTCTGGGAAATATATTATGTTATGTTATGTTATGTTATGTTATGTTATGTTATGTTATGTTATGTTATGTTATTACCACAATTCTGAAAATCTGTATTTAATCAAAGAAATATGATGGAATCTTGGGTAATTAATCAGTGTGAGGAATACTTAACAACGTTCATAGATGTTCAATTTGGCCCTCTCCAGACACTCGAGTGACATCAACCCGAAATATTATATATTTATAAAATAGAAATAAAATAAAAATAAAAATGAATAAAATTTATATATTTTAAAAACTTATTTCTAATAACTGATTTATTTTATCTTTGCCCTGATGACAGTAAATAATATTTGACTAGATATTTTTCAAGACACTTCTATACAGCTTAAAGTACAATGCTTAACTAGGTTAATTAGGTTACCTAGGCAGGTTAGGGTTATTAGGCAAGTTATTGTATGACGATGGTTCGTTCTGTAGACTATTGAAAAAATTGTTGGCTTAAAGGGGCTAATAATTTTGACCTTAAAATGTATTTTTAAAAATTAAAAACTGCTTTTATTCTAGCCGAATTAAAACAAATCAGACTTTCTCCAGAAGTATAAATATTATCAGACATACTGTGAAAATTTCCTTGCTCTGTTTAACATAATCTGGGAAATATTTAAAAAATATAATATATATATAAATGAAATCAAATTAAACATCACATTCAATTCAAAATTACAAAAAAGTATTGAGGTGAAATGAGTTCTAGAGAGAGAGAGAGAGAGAGAGAAAGAGAGGGGGGGGGGGATGAGCGTTCGAGAGCAAGAGAGAGAGAGCGAGAGAGTTGTTGAAATGACAGATGTGTGTGATGTGTTAAAGTAGAAGGGTGACAGAGTCACGCAAGTATATTAACACCTGAAAGAACATTCATCTGATGAATGCACATCAGTTCACTTGTATGTCAGTCTCAGTCTGATATTGAATTTCGAAACAGTGCAGTGATTTACTGTAGTATATTTAAAAAGATTGACAATTATTTAAGTACATTAACAGGATATAAGTTGTGAATCTTTAAATATTTGCATTAGCAAGAGGGTGTGTACAAGGTTGTGTATGCTTCCTCTTATCTTCCTCTAATTTTCTGCAAAAAGACTGAGTAGAGCAGCTGCTAAACTCTTTGTTTTTGTAAAGACTATTATTGTTTTGCTGTGAGATGTTTAGCTGGAGAGTATCAGTATGACAGTAATGCCCAAGGTGCCCCTCTCCTCAAGCTGTAACCCTGAGTAGATGCTGCTGTTCGAACTAACTGTCAGAATAACCCTCAATCAAGTCAGCTTTGTGGTGACACTTTTAGTTCTCCTACTGTCACCAGTGTTGTAAATACTGCAGGTCTGAGGCACGTAGACCGGGTTTGAAGTGACTAAAAGACGTCTGCCTGCACCACCAGGTGCAAACCATAATCTGAGATGAATTATTATTACTGGGTTTACGACGTTGCTCTCACGGCCACTTAGCTGTCTAAATAGGGAAATTCCACATCAGATGTTTTTTTTTTTTTAAATACAGATGCAGTAATAAATCCTAACCCTGACCCTAACTCACACCATAACACAAACAAAAAATAAATAATTAATAATGAATAAATTAATAATAACAATATTAATAATAATAATAATAATAATTAAAATTAACACTATATTATTATTATTATTATTATTACGTATATTATTATTATTATAAACATATTAGGACAATGCCAGAGGAATTTGTTTTGGGAAGTTGTACCATATTTAGCTCATTTACACAACTTTTCCCAAAATGACTTTAAAAATTAAATAAATAGATAAATAAATGAATAAATAAATAAAGTAATTATTTTTGTTTTTCACCTTGCTATTTATACAACTTGCATTCATAATAAACTTATATTCAAAATCAAGGTAAAGGTAATACCATACCAGACTTAACTAACAAACAAACAAACAAACAAACAAACAAACAAACAAACAATAAATAAATAAATAAATAAAAAACACTATATATATGAAATTAAAATCACAACAATACTATACCATAACCAAATATATATGCAAAAAAATAAATAATTGTGTGAAATAAATAATAAAAAGCAGTTGCATTGAATTGTTTTTTAGTTTATTTCATAATCAGTATAATTATTTAGTTATGTTATTTTTGCAAGTATTTTATTCGTGCGGTATTTATGTACATATTTGTACTTTTAGATTGTTATCCATTATTTTTTTCTAAATTGATCTCTTTATCACCTTCCATATCAATATGCGAACGTTCATGCACACCACATTAATCTGTACTAAGATACCAAGTTTTACTTATTTATTTACTACCAGATTACTACAGAAAGACTCCTAGACTACTTGTGCCACATTATCATTAAAAATATAAAGCAAAATCAAGCGACACCTTTGTGGAAGGCTAGAGTTGAATAAAAAAAGCCACAGTGATATATAAAAGGAGACTGGCCTGATAAAAGAATGTTTTTCATATAATGTATAATTGGTAGAGGTGTGGCAATGAGAGCAGCTCTTACCTGCTTTCTTTGCTTCAGGCATGATTCCGTTGGTGCTTGGGCTACTAATGGGCATTGCTGGTGTGGATGAGTGTCTTTCGACTCTAAGTCTCTCCGTCTCTCACTTCTCTTCTTATTCAGCCTGAAAAAGGGGGAGGAAAAGACACTGCCTATGAGGAGGGGAAAAGCGGTCTGTAGGTGGTCGAGGTGCTGAACACGAGGGCCATCCTGTCACCTAAACCACGTGTAGTTCATGCGGACCAAGAGATGTGTCAATAAAAGGAGAGCATATGTACACGCATACGTACACGCTGATATCAGTCAACACATCTACTGTTTTCCAGGACCAATATCTAAATGTTTTTTCATCAAGATTTACTTCACAAATAAATTATGTATTATATTGTTTTCTCAACAGTAGATCAAATAATAGTTTTACAGAACAAATATCTAAAAACAAAACCAAATCAAGATACACTAACAGGAACAGCAAATGAACAGCAAAAGATATTGTCAGGACAAATAACCAAACATTCTTGATTTAAGATATGCAAATGACCAAAATTGTTTTTCAAAGAAGGTCAAATTAGTTCAAGTATGTGAGTTTAGGATTATAATAAATAAATAAATAAATAAATAAATAAATAAATAAAGGAATATTAAAAATACAACATCAAAAAATATAAATAAAATCCGATTTCTTAGATTATATTTATATAAGTGCTCAGCATTTATGAGTACACCCCTTACAATTCAATAACTTTTTAATTCATATTTTTTATAGGAATCGTACAATTATTATTATATAGTGAATATACATTAGATTAGTCTGTACTGAAGCCAAAATATGATATGTTTTGTTAATAAAATAAAAAAAAATTATTTAAAAAGTTATTAATAAAATAATAAAAATGTTCCAAAAATGTTATTCCAAATTTATTTATTAAAAAAATATTATGTATATATATGTATACATATATGTAAAACTTTTTTTTATTTAACGTTTTTATTTAAATTATAATTGTTATTTAAATACATTATTTTAATTAATTTTACAAGTAATTTCAACTTAAATTTACTTAAACTGACTTTAAACTTGAAGCTAAACCTTGTACTGCTTAAAAAAGTTAAGTAAATCAAAATAAAAGTCATTTCAACATACATAACATCGAATAAGTATCATATAATAGTATAAGTGTAACAGAAAACCCAACAAAATTGTGATGTTTTGTGCAATATAAAGAACTAACACAGATTAATATAAAAGTGCAAAGTGCCAAATAGCAGAACACTGACTTAAGGCAATTGTTGTAAGATGTGAAGAAAGAATAGACTCGACAGAGAACAAAGAATAGTCTCTCTGACCCCAGAGTTCAGCAGGGCGTCTGACATTATACGCTCACATTACTGTCACATCTGAAGGGCATCTTCACACACGACCGCAGCGTTTTTCAGCTCCCTAATCTTTTATGTTGAGGGAAATATTATGTATCCACAGCAACTTTGCTAACACCGAGTTATCAGAACATTTTGGACTTGAAAATGGGCCAGGAGGGTGTCGCAGGGATCCAAAGATTTAAACTAATCTTACCTCTAAAATAAACAATGTAGCAATATAGATCAAAATGGCCGATTATGACACCTGGTTAATGTCAGATTTAATGAAGCCTCTCAAAATCATGACATTCTCTGTTGCTTAATGAAACAAAATGATTTGAAAATCGGTAAACGCTCACTAATCTGAGCTGAATCCATCAAACTGTTTTTCAGCGCATTATCACGTAGTAATGAGAGACATTTCTTCATCTCACTCCTAAATCACATGATGATTGTTTAATGCTTCGAAAGCAGACTGCGGCTTATATCGGTTTCTGGCCTGTCTTCGTTGCTGATGAATGAGGCAGGTGTATTTGTCATTCTCTTCACACTCTTCCTCTTAGCACCTCTCTTCTCTCTTTAACATCATAATGCGAAATGGCTTCCTTTCGAGCGTTTCATTAACTCTCTCTTTGAGGACCTGTAGGTAGTCGGGGGAATTTTAATAGGCTGCAACTGTGTGCTATGTTTAGCTAAAATACATTATCTGAATGTATAGGGCGTTTAAGAGACACTCCAAAATAGCCGCAGTGGAATGGCAATGATTTATAGGTTAACTTGCACAGAATTCAGCAACGTTTGTGTGTCCAGTTCTGCATAAATCAGTGGTAACTAGAATCACACTGAGCAATTAACATGTATGTTGCTCATTTGTTTATTTATGTAGTTACTTACTTAGCACAGTATATTTAAACTGATAGGGCGACACAGTGGCGCAGTAGGTGTCGCCTCACCGCAAGAAGGTCGCTGGTTCAAGCCTCGACTGGGTCAGTTGGCATTTCTGTGTGGAGTTTGCATGTTCTCCCCTTGGTTGCGTGGGTTTCCTCCGGGTGCTTCGGTTTCCCCCACAGTCCAAAGACATGCGGTAGAGGTGATGGGTAAGCTAAATTGTCTGTAGTGTATGTGTGTGAATGAGAATGTATGGATGCTTCCCAGAGATGGGTTGCGGCTGGAGGGGCATCCGCTGTGTAAAACAGATGCTGGATAATTTGGAGGTTTATTCCACTGTGGCGACCCTAGATTAATAAAGGGACTAAGCCGAAGAGAAAATGAATGAATGAATGAATGAATTTAAACTGATATATAGTAAATTTAAGTTATAAATATACTAAAATGCAAATTGTGAGATTCAAAGGATTCTTATACATGTGACATGTATAAGAAGTATTAAAGGGGACCTCTATAATGCAAATATCTGTTTTCTAAAGGGTTTTAAGACAGTTGTGTGAAAACAGTGTGTGATAGCCAGCCTCTAATGGTAAAAAGTATTATTATTATTATTATTATTATTATTATTATTATTATTATTATTATCAGACCTGATAAAAACAATCTGCTGAAACACTTTGACTGTCATTCTGCTTTTGTACATGTCATCGAAAGGGGAAAAGCCTCACCTAATAGTGACGATCTTTCCCTCATTAGCATATAGACAGCTCTGAGTGAGAAGCAGCCGTCGGCCATTAGAGTTTTCACATGTACCTGCTAAAGATAATGTGAGAAACTATCTGGCATTATAAATGTGGAGTTTTGGAATGCACAAATGAACACTGTAGTCTCCATAGACTTTTTTCCTCTGAGCCACTTCTTGTGACATGTTCAGTTTTTCACAGAGACAGGACTTTATTTAAACGATCTAGGCGCAAAGTCTAAATCGCATGGTGCAAAACCATTAAGGGTGTGTCGGAATCCACTTTTGCTATTTTAGGGATGGAAAAATATACTTTGCGCCCCTGCACATGGCCTAACAGGGTTGTACTTATCCTCTTAATGAATTATCAGTGTGTTTTGAGCATAACGTGCATGAAACCAATCAGAGTCTCATCTCCCACTCCCTTTAGGAGTCAGTTGCATCACGCCATGGCGCATGTACTACTTACATGACGGACTTTGTAAGTGGAAACAAAACACTCATAAATCAACATCTACAAACAACAGTAAATGAATAATTTAACACACATTTTCCAAACCCGACAGGTGGACAAATCTAAAGTTGTTTTTATTCAAACAAAGATAAATATTCATATAATAAATATTACTGCTGATAATAATATTAATAATAATAATAATAATAATAAAATTTGTGCATTGCTGTACATCCTGTGTTTATAAAAGCAATGTGTAAGCGTTTGAACCCTGGACTTTAGACCTGCAAAGGCATTACCATTACCACTGGCTTGCATGGTTTAGGACTTGTTGGGCTGCTTGTACTTGTGTATGGTTTGGGACTTGTGTATGGTTTGGGACTTGTACTAATCTTCAATATTTGGACTCTCAGCAGTGATTATTAAACCACATTGAACTGAACTAAAATTAACCTCAACACTGAAAACTTGACTGACACTGTTTCAATTTTTTATAATGCATGTGAAGCTGCTTTGACACAATCTACATTGTAAAAGCGCTATATTTATGAATTGAATTGAATTGAATTTCTAGACCGGCACACCCATAAGTCCACAAAGTGCCGTAAATGGATTTGCTGTTTAAACAACATGGTGCAAAATGTGAAAATTAGGGTTGCGCTGTTCTGAAAATAGCAGCAAATCACACCAAACAGGTCACACCATACATTGTGCCGGGTGTACTGTATGCGTGAGGACACATAATGTTAGCCCTAGATCGAATCTGCCACATAGATTTTTGTAGCTCCGCCCTGTTTTGAATAGAGCACAGTCTCATTTGAATTTAAAGTGACAGTCATCAAAATGGCACAGTTTGGATCATAGCCTAAAAAGGGCAGTTTTAGAGAGTTATAAAACATTATTTGTGGCATATGAGCTGAAAATTCACATACAACCTCTATGACAACAGAGACTTATTTTACATCTCGTGAAAATAGGTTCCCTTTAAAAGCAAAAGTAAAAATGTGCGGCCATTTTTGATTTACTAGGTTGAAATCTGTACACTATAAAATTAAAAATAGCAATAAATAAAACTCTGTTGATTTACTGCTGCTTGTAGATGTTGATTTCTGGGTGTTTTCCATTTATTTATGCTTTTGAATTGTCTTACAGGTATAATTGTCTTATAGAACGTTAGTCTCTGCTCCATCATATTTTGAAAATTCCAAAATGTAACTCTGTTGTTTAATTTTATAAGCATTTTAGTTGTTTGACATAATAGATTATATCAAAAACATGCAGCACATTTTTACTAAATGTCATTTTTTACTGCATGAAATTCCCGGAAAGTATATTGAGCCACTGAACACAAGTTCGGCTACAGTTCACTTAATGGTGAACATTATACAAGGTTTCTGACTTCTGCCTAGCCTCTAATATTGTGTTAACCTGAATATATTCCACCTATTTTAAAAGGATAGTTCACCCCAAAATTAAAACGTGCTCACCCTGAAATGGTTCCAAACTTTTTTTTCTGTTGAACACAAAATAAGATTAAATATAAGAAATATAATATGGAAGTCAATGGCTCCTAGTTCTTAGCATACCAGAAAGGTGAGCTGTAAAGGAAAAAAATAGGACATATATTACACATAGGGTTTGTGACAAGTGAAGTGTGACTAAACGATGACACAATTTTCAGTTTTGAGTGAACTATATCCCTTTACTATTACACTTCGTACTGATCACTTAACCACTGTAAATGTGAAAAGATCTAAATAAGAAACACGAGACCTCACTAAACCTTTGCACTAAACACAAAGCTCAAAATCACAGTGGTATCCCTGGCTGGTGAACTCTGGGTTACCGATAGTGACACCGCTGGTCAGACATTGACAGGATGTGAGATTTATAGTTGACCTTATGTCATGTGATTCTTCTTGTGGACACATCAGAACTGGTTCGGGTTTAATTTAAAAGATTTATATTATCAGAGGATTAGCAAGTTACATGCTCTGTTGTTTATGTGTGTTTCCTTAAAACCAATCACCTTTTAAAAAACAACAATTTCTGACTGAAAGGCTTCAGTTTCCTCCAAAATGAAAATTTTGTCATCATGTATTTACTCTCATCTCAATCCCATAAGACATAACTTTAGTTTAGGTCATAATTCACAGTATTAACAAACCATTATCGAACACTGCTAACTTAATAAACTACTTATTAGCTGTTTATTAGTTAGTAAGGTAGAAGTTAGATTCATTGGGTAGGATAAGGGATGCAGAATTCAATTATACTTATAACTACCAATAAGCAGTTTATATCTTAATAAAAGGCAGGTAATAAGTCAGTAGTTAATAGCACGAACTGTGACCTAAACCAGGGGTTTCCAAACTTTTCAACCCATGACCCCAAAATGGGTGGTAATAAATATAGAAAGCTTTCCCAGAGATGGGTTGTGGCTGGAAGGGCATCCGCTGCGTAAAACAAATGCTGGATAAGTTGGCGGTTCATTCCGCTGTGGCGACCCCGGATTAATAAAGGGACTAAGCCGAAAAGAAAATGAATGAATGAAATATAGAAAGCTTGCACACAATGGCTCACACAATAGGCCCAAATCTATTCATGGATTAAATGTGAGTGCTGTAAAGGTGTCAGAAAGCTTGGAAACCTGGTGCCATAAAATCAAGCTGAATCTGGTGCAATTACTGTCTATAATATAACATAATCACCCATGGAGTCGCACAAAACTCAAAAGACTGATGGCTTTTTATTTGCATGGTGTTTTTTAAAGTTGCTATTACCTAAAAAAAAATTCTGTATAGGTTATAGATAAAATATGGTAATTGCAATAGTTTAACAAAATGAATTCACCAAGTTCACTTTACTTGGAGGGGTACATCATCGTTAACCCATTCTTAACTACTCATGTACTCCTTATGCACGTCCGTCTGTGCGTTTACACTGAATAACAAAAGAAAAGTGTTCTGTCAACATCAACATGAACAGTTTAAGCACAGGAGTTCATGAGAAGTTAAGGATGAGTTAATGGTGATATGCCCCTCCAAGTAAAGTCATGACATAATGATACATTAACAGCTCATGAGTTCATGTTCATTACATTTAGCTTAAACTTAAATGCTAATTAATACATTATTTAACAACATACCAACAAGTAATTAAGGTAGCCGTTATTCACACATGAACTCTTGCATCATGTTGTAGTCAAACTTAGTTCATGATTAGCGCGTGCCTTAACTCATCGTTAATATATTATAAAGTAAAGTTTAGTTTACATATGAACATGTCATTTTTCATGTACTATTATTGTGAAGTGTTACCCAAATATCTTCATTTGAGTTTCCAAGATGAGATGTGATCTTTGGTGTACTGAAATCAGTATTAAATAGTTTAGCGTGACGATAAAACTGCGTTTGTGATTCTCATATTTGGTTTTCTATGTCTTTCTGTGTTCAGAAAACTACAGTGTGGCATGTGAGTAGCGAAAGAGCGAGCGGGAAAGAAATGTCTTTACCGTGATCCACACACCACTGTTCTGTCTCAGTTTCAACCATGTGCTTCTTGGCATCCGCACATTCATCAGGGATGTGATGATAGTTCTTCAATGAATGAGATCTATTTGTAGAGAAATTTACAAGTTACCCAATACGGACAGTTTAGAGAGGGATAAATGCCTGAGGTTTACAGATAATGTTAACTTCCCATTAGTTTAGCAGAGCTATAGCAGAAGAAACAAATCAATGTCTCCCGCTGCATGGTCTCTTGACCTGGTACATTTTAGCCCACCAGAGTACAGTTTACAGTGGCCTGTACGCACAAAGGTGCCAGACATCAGCATACCAGCAGATCTTTTTACTCCCAAACGACTTTGAAATTCATTCAAGTGCTCTTCTCCTTGCTTTACAGTTTAACCCTGACTTTATCTTTGGCCTGGACTGAAAGAGAGTGACAGTGATTAATTAGGGTCATCCACTTGCTAGATATCCTGCTCCGTAGGACTACAAAATCTTTCAGAGAACATGGGTGGGAGGTTGTTGTTAAGGGTTTAGAGGAACACGATAGAGTGCTGTCTGCACTGAGCCTTGTAAGATCCAGATTTACCACATACTGCCGCCGTTACTCATGAACAGACCCAAGACAAACAGGACCGCAAGCTGAGAATGACTGACAGGTGACAAAGATAGCCTCAGAAAGAGGGGGACATGAGCATATGGAGCATATCTAGAACATTATATCCCCAAGTTTGCTTCTGTTTACAGCACACATGCTAATAGCCATGTGATTAGCAACGTTTTATGAAGCAACGATGGGCAATGAACGCATGGATAAAATCTCGGAGAAGCGCCATGTCTCTTGAAGGTCAAGCTTTGATGATTAATCTCAACCAACTGGGCCTGTGAGCCACCTTTTTTTTAATCCAACTGAAAAAAGAATGAATGTTTTGATCAAAGCCTGTGACGTACTGTAAAATTAATACTATTCAGTTGATAGTCAAACTTACTCTGTTTACATTCTCCTACTTTTATATAAATTTTTAAATACTGCATAAAATGCTTAATGAAGTCACCAATATGTGCAAAAATTAGTATTAGGTTAAACTTTTTTATCCAATAAAAAATAATGCACAATCTAGCCTACGATGTAATAAGAAAAATGGGAGCAATGGTATGGTATGGTACACTCTCAGAAATAAAGCTACAGGAGCTGTCACTGGGGCAGTACCTTTTTTTTAAAAAGGTACATATTTGTACTTGAAGGGTCCATAATGGTACCTCAAAGGTACTTTTTAGGAACATTTGGGGACTAATATGCACCCTTTAGGTACCACTGTGGACTATTTGGGTACAAATATGTATCTTTTAGAAAAAAACTGCCCCAGTGATAGCGCCCTTTATTTCTGAGAGTGTAATAATGGACAAACTAGCAGACTGACCACATTGTAAAACCTATGAGATTATGTTTTGGTCATTCTAATACACTAAAAAAGATTGAAAGATGATTCCTTGGATTTACTTTTTCAAGTGTTGTAAACAGTTTATTTAGGCTGAATTTAAACAAACAAATGAAGTTGAACATTACTACATTTAATTTGTTTGTTCAAATTCTACCCATTTAAATTGTTTGCAACAATTTTGCAGAATCTTATTTTCCCCTGGTGTCACAGACCTTTATGACCTCACAGAAATATCTTGCCCCTCCAAAAGCTACTGCACATTCATTGCGTTTTGTCTTTGGAGGTGCAAGTAATTTATTATATAAGAAAAACATCCCACAGTGGCTTCTCCTACCACAGCAAATTCCATTTTCTTTTTGATATTTGTTGCCAGTTTATAAGGAAGTGACAATTTTGTTCTTGTTGACTCATTGGATAGAGTAATGTTTTATTCGAAAGTGCTTTATGCAATATTCAAGTCTTGCACGCAAGTCTAAATTGCATCTTTGGTGGAAAAATACTGTCAATTAGTTGCCTACATCACCTTTCAAAAGACAGTATTTTTATTGCTAGTATTTTTTTACTTTTCTGAACTTCTTCTGGGCTATTGATGTCAACGCGGGATGATGAAGCTCTTAGTGGTCAATTAATGTCATTTTTGGGGGGTGAACTAATCCTTTAAAGAGTAATAACTTATCTACTTTAGCGTACACAAATGTGCAAAACATCATGTTCTATGACCTGCCTAATATGCTACTGGTCCTCTATAGCTGCCAAAACAGAGGCAACCCACTGAGGCTTGGAGCAGACAAGATCCTTGAATGTGCCCTGCGATATCTGGCACAAAGACATTAGCAGCAGATCTTTCAAGTGTTTAGGTTGTGAGGTGGAGATGACGTGAGTTGGTTAGCACCTCAATGCTAACTTTATCTCAATGCTCCAATTCAGAGGCCAAGGCAATCATTTTTCTTGTAAATTGTTTGGCAGTTGCAAAAACTCTTAGCTTAGCATATAAAATAGTCATAAATGGGCTCGTTAGGAAACAATCAATGATTTAACTTAACACTCATGACTGGTGCTAATATGTTTTGCTCATTAGTGTATTTAATGGAAAACTAAATTTTCAAGTTGTTGTCACTCAAGCCAGTCATTACCAGATTTCCTTCCATTCCCAAAAATCTATTTATCATCATTGTTGAAAACAGCTGTGCTGCTTGTACCATGAAAATAGTGCCACTTTATTGTTTTAGACAGTGAATAGAGAGAACGGCATTTATTTGAAACTGTTTTACAATATTAGACATGTTTTACTGTAAAGCAGTGTTTTCCAACCCTGTTCCTGAAGGCACACCAAAAGTACACATTTTCAACCTCTTCCTAATCAATTAATGTTCCTAAACATTAGAAGAGACTCCAAAACTTGAAATGAAAATAATATCCAAAATATATACTGCTGGTGTGCCTTCAGGATTGGGAAACACTGCTGTAAAGGACAAATTAATCGATTTAATATGACTGTGCTCAATAAAAAATATTGAAAAAAAAAAATTCCAAACAGTTCAACGCCAGTGCAAATACTCCAAACATAATAATATACACTTCACTTCAATAAATCAGAAGCACAACATAGTATGTCTAGTGTCTTAATTACAATTTAACCTTTACAATTGTGGCTGAAACTGTGCATTTTAATGCTCAATCATTACAATACCTTGCCCCCATTGATGAAGTTGTGTTGGGCTGTTGCTTGTTACAGCTTTTACTCAAGTTTAATCACTTCTAATGAAGGCAAAATATTTCAAAACAAATCAGCTCACGTCCCTGGATCTACAAAGAAAGTGCTCGTGTTTTTCATTTTCACCCTCAAACTATCCAAGGTGTGACTGGCGTCAAAGTGCTTATGACTGTTTGTTGCTAATTATAAACAGGCCTGCATTGAATCTGCATGCACAAAAATCTGCAGATATCCACAGATATTTTACCCCAACATTGGATCTATTCATTTACTTAAACATGTAAAATATTTATTTAGTTCTTATATCAATTTCAGTATTATTAACTAATATGCAAATGTTTTTGTGATTTATTTCCTGTAGGTTTGTAAAGATTTTCTGTCTTTTAGTAGATATGAGATCCAATTCCTGTTGCATTGTAAAGCTTTAATAGAAGTTATAAAATGTTATTATTTTATTTATGTTTTTAATTAATATACTTTTAAAATCATTCTGTATAAATATGCAGATTTTGTCCGATCAGTTTCTTGACCTCAATGTATCATAATGAGCTACAGGTAGTAATTTGGATTTCCTTGCATGTTTTTACTGTCAAAAAAAACAGTATCTTTTGACTTCAATTTTAGTAAATAACTACACAGACACTTTACCGGTCATCACATTATTTTATTAAATCAGTAGTAAAAACACAATGCATGAATGCAGTTATAAGTTAAGCTTTTCAATCGTTATTTCTCTACAACAATCCTTCGTTTGTGAATGTATACATATTACTCTGCGTGTCAATCAACTCAAAATCTGCTTTAAATTATTCTGTACAACACAGGGGTTTCTGTCACCATGGGAATCATCGTCCTCCTCCATTGGCCGCTCCTCCTCCAGCTCCGCCTCCGGACTGATCCTGAGCTCCTGACATCATCAGGAATAGAACAAGTGGGACAATATACATCCACTGGAAAAAGACAAACACAACAGAGGCTTTCAACACATTTGAGACACAACCCATGACGGTTCCTCTCCAGAGTCAGTGATTAGGAGCAGGACAATTACAGCCCAATCGATTAATTGGCAGTTTTCCCAAGCAAATCATTTTCAGTTTCATCCTTCCTCGCTCTCTCTTTATCCGACCTCCACCACTTACTACTGCTGACAAAGGATTTCGCGACTAAGAGGGAGAAATCAGAAGAAATGAGACTGAAAAAACAGGGGAGATTGAAGCAAGCAGAGTGGGTCATGAACATCTCTGAGCAGCTGATATTACCCGCCGACCTGATTTTGAGTCAGAAGGATCATATTTGATCAAAACACCACTGATTTGGTCATGACCCAGCAGGAAATGTACACATAAAAGCACACAAACAATTGAACACCAAGCTGAAACAGAGGAAGGGTCAGAGGATTTGAGTTTGTATGCATGTGGGTGCGTGTGCAGGCCCACACACACACATAATGAAAAATGTGGCTGGAGTGACAGAGTAACCAAGTAGGCTAAATGAGATTTCAGTACTTGAAATGAATGGAAATCAGCTCTGCTCTCTGGCGCCCCCTGGTGGGGTCTGTGCTGAACTGGTGGCCATGAGGAACACTGCACCTCCCAGAATCAAATACCACTGGAAACACAGCACAGACCGACACAAAGTCAACACAGACACAGCACAGTAAATGCAGAACAGCCGACCGCGACACGCGCTGCTAGAGAATTAAAAGTTCAGACACAAAAGTGGGATGTTAATGCTGGTAAGCGTATATACACACACACAGCTGAGCAGAACAGATCAGCAACTTTCGACATTGAGCAGAGCAGAAAGTGAAAAAAAATGGTTAGCTCATAATACAACATAGAAAAGCCCAAAGTGTACTTCAGTTTTAAAGGGCTAGTTGACTTAAATAACGAATATTTTCTCCTCTACAAGTGGTTCCAAACTTTTATGACTTTACTTTGTACAGATGGATGCAAAATAAGATTAAAGGGGTGGTCCACTACCATATCATATTTTAAACTTTAGTTGATGTGTAATGTAGCTGTGTGAACATAAACAACATCTCTTAATGTTAGACCCTTAAAGTTCAATGCAAAGGGAGATATTGGCTATTACAGAGTTAGCTTAGCAAAGTCTACAGCAAATGAAGTTTGGGGACTACAAAAAAAAATACATCCTGGTTAATGATGTTATAAACCCTTCAGGTTACAAGCATACACTCTGCACAGCGAAGGGGCGTGGTCAGATGTACTGTAACGTTATGTTAGCCGACCAATCAGAGCCTCTTGAGGGTGGGCTTTCGGAGGAACTAGGAAATATGACGTTTTCATGTTAGCTGAGTAGCTGTATATAGTTAAAGTAAGATATTAAAAAATAACGTAATTTTTCGCAAATGACGCATAAGCGGACACATTGCTTTGCACCCCATAAACACAATCAAGCCTTAAAATACACTCTGGACCACCCCTTTAAGATTAATAAATGCTGGAAATGGTAGAAAATGACATCCATACCCCCCAAAAAATTGTATAGAAGTCAAAAGCTTCTGGTTTATAGCATTCTTCAAATGATCTTAATTTGTGTTCAACAGAAGAAAGAAACTCAATGCATATTTAGAACAAGTGACGAATAGATTTTTTTTTGGCCTCTAATTAGTTTCACTGATAGTCAGGTATTGGTTTTATAATATGGGACAGATTTTAATAAACTATTCTATTATGCCGTTTTTTATACATTCTAGAGAATATATATATTTTTTCCAGAAAATAATTTGCATTCACGTTTAAGCCATTTAAACAATATACAGATTGTGAAACTGTAGTTCAAAACCAATTATTTAATTTCGTAGACTATAGACTATAATGTTCATTTGATAACATTATTAATAACTGTTGTAATCTGGATTAAATTTAAAACAGAAAAACTCATTCTTACTATTTAAGATGACATAAATTACAGATTAAAAGACAAATTACATTATTTACTGTGTTACAAATAAAATGTGTTCAGTTCAGGTATGTTCAATTAAATATGCAAAGGTCTCATTATAAACTTTGTACCAGTCGATATTTTCCATGCCAATGCTGTCGTCTGCATAGTGCGTGTTGTACTAATTTTAACATTAGTGGAATACCAGAGTACTTTACATGCACAACGTGGTGATTTAGGTTTGAAAGGCTGTGGGTTAGAATGAGCATGTATACCAATATACATATAAGGTTAAAACAAATTAAGTAAACTTTGAGCTTAACACTGCAGTCCACTAGAAACATAGGATAACAAACAGACAAAAAAACTTGAAAACAAAAGAACTATTAGCAGGAATAGAGGCCATTTAGAAAGGAGTCACTACACAAAAGGAGGTGAAATACATGACAAGAGGAAATTAATGCAATTAACTAAAACAATAAAATGTAACATTTCCTAGATAGCTGGGAAAAATTATTAATTATTATACAAATGCAAACCCTTGTATAAACATAACATAATGTTATGTTAAAAAATAGCCCAAAACAATCCAATGACAAATCATTTTGAATTAAGATAATAATGATCATAATAACAACAACAACCATAATATATACTCACATATTTGGCAAAGAAGGATTTCTGCTCTTGTGGGTTTTTGCCTTTCTTTTCCATTTCCATTTCCATCCTTTCAATATAAGGGGCTGTTTCAGGTCTAAATAAGCCAAAAGACACAACAATTTCAAATGATCTACTAATAAACATTCTGACGATGCGATTCCTGGGTGCTATATTTACATATATTGATTATCTATTTTAAGAGATTTTGCCTACTGATCTAACATATGATCATTAAGAAACATTGTGAGACAGCATGCATCTTATTCATTATTTTAATACTTCATTATATTAACATTTCATTATATTAATACTAATATTATACCAAACAGATTAAACAAAAATTGTAGCTGCCATTCACATCTTTTCTTTCAGTGTATGCTTGTAAACATGAGTTTGTTCATTTAACTGTATTAGTGCACTGAACTGTGGACTTCCCGCAAAAGTGATACAGAATATAATGAAATAAGACAGAGGGGTCTCGACAAAATACAAATAGTCTCAAAATCCATGTTTGAACAAAACTTAATACCATATGTGGAAAACGTAATGCGTCCAGGCTGCCTGAATACTTTCAGCGTGTATATGTGAGAGAGTGTGTGTGCATGCATAAACACTCACACAGGTGCAGTTACTGGTGCCATGACACTTATTGTTGTGTTAAAGACTTCCAGGTCGACCTCATCCTCCACTTCTATCCCACGACAAGACCCAGGGATTGTCACTATAGAAATGCCAATAACATATCCGCTGACATCGGTGTGAAGGGTGATGACATCACTGAGGTGGGACTCCACCAAAGCGCACTGCAAAAAAATGATGGACAAGATTTATATTTGACAACTGCTTCAGAATTTGGGCTTAGTGATATGTTTTTTTTTATTCTCTTTTCTCACCAAAGCGCAATTTATTTGATCACAAATACAGCAAATTAGTTATGTTGTGGAAAATGATTACAGTTTAATAGAATTGCTTTGCGATTTTAAATATTTCATAATTTTATAGATGTTACATTAAATAATAATTTATAATAATAATTCAATAAATACGTTATTTTTTACAAGTCAAAGCTGACTGCTAATCTGCATTTTCAGTATCATTACTCTGGTCGGTCATGATTCCTCACCTTCTAATATGTATATTCTAACATGTAGATTATTGACATTTGATTAAAAACATTTAATATTTGTGGAATCCATGCAAAATTTCTTTGATAATTCTTTTTAAAATAGAAATATCAAACAGCTTTTACTTAAAACAGAAATCTTGTGTAACATTATGGACATCTTTACAGTCATTTTGAACAATTTTCATATATATTTGCACATAGTTTCACTGGTATCTTTCGCTTGCATAATGTAAACAGTTTTTTAATGCTGGTATTTGCATGCAGTTGACTTACAGCTCTAACAAATGCAGTAAGGTAACCTTCATACTGTCTCTCTGCCTGCCGATCCACCTGTAGAGAGACTCTTGGAACCCGGATCCTGTACAGACCATCAACAGCTGCCACGTCCTGAAAAACACAGGTAGAGAAATACAAAATTATACCAGTGAGACAGAGTTAGGATATTTAAAATTAACATCCTTTACTTGACAACCACAAAACTTTCCAAGCTTTGCTACATGGCATGTTCACCGAGGTAAAGATGGTTTTATATTAATACATTTGTTCAGTCACAACTTGTGACATGCTCCCTATATTGTTTACCGTGCTACTTTGAATATTCGGCCTGAAATCACATGCAAGTATGAATTCAAAACAACATTATTAATATTTATTTGTCTGTGAACAATGTTGTACTTTGATAGCCAATGACTGCTAATATGACTTCATTATTTAGAATTTGCAAAGAATACTTTTCTGACATTGTCTTATTAATGAGAAGGTCTGAATGTGCAAATATAAACCAACTTTACCTTAATGGCATGTTCTCACCTTCAGTGTAATCCTGTCTTTCTCTGAGAGCTGATTTTGTGAGAGATATACACTGTTTTCCCTTCCACCCCTGAGCTGTAGAGCCCCACGAAGTCGAAATCTTGGCACATCATCTGAAACACAGACCAATAACGTTAGTGACTCACTAGCACAAAAAGAGACCCATAATTCATTTACAAAATGTCTTTTGACTACACTCACCCACTTCAAACGAATGCTCTAACGGCACCGAGAATCCGCTGAAATCGGTGTCCACCGCGTCTCCAGACTAACAGACAGAAAGATAGAAGCATTGACATTCAATCATCATACTCATCTGCTAACAACAGACTGGTTAACGTCAGACAGCTCCCTAGCATGCTAACAAGCTCTCTGTGCAAGTCATCTGCAATCGCGCGTAAAAAACACATCTTGTAACTGCGAGGTTTAACAGACTTAATTATCTTACCCTTCGACCATTATTGCATTCACCAGACCGTGTCAATAACAACGTTACAGTTGACAGAATGGGGAGAACAAGTGACAACACTCTAACTGGAGCCATTTTGTCTCAAGCCTCGAGAGCGAGTCGCTTCCCCTGTGCGTCGTGCGTACCGGAAACTCTGCGTTTCAAAACAAAAGTATAAAACATTAAACTTGCTACGTCGTTCATTTCACTCGTACAAAATGCAGATCAAGTAAATTATTTGTTATTGTAAATGTATACTAATGTCGTTTTTCCACCTTCCATATGTCTTTCATATACAGGAGACCCGACATGGGATACCACAATAAAAGTCATTTTTGCTATTGTTTTACACTAAACGAAGGAATGAATGTTTTTCCTCTTACAATATTGTTTACATCATAAATGTAATTAACTTTTAAGAGTTTATTTTGCACATACAACCCACTGCTGCTCAAGCATCTTTTATGAACAGGCTCTATGTAGAGCGGACTGTTCAGCAGTAAGAGCTGCAGTTGTTTTTTTCTCCACCGTTAGAGGGCGCTCTCCGCTGTAGAGCACAGTAACATTGAAGAGCTGCACAGATCCTCCACTCACTCGCCGGGCGCAGTGGCGTGCGCCTGTAATCCAAGCTACTGGGAGGCTGAGGCTGGCGGACCGCTTGAGCTCAGGGGTTCTGGGCTGCAGTGGACTATGCCGATCGGGTGTCCGCACTAAGTTCGGTATCGATATGGTGCTCCTGGGGGAGCCCGGGACTACCAGGTCGCCTAAGGAGGGGTGAACCGGCCCAGGTCGGAGACGGAGCAGGTCAAAGCCCCCGTGCCGATCAGTAGTGGGATCGCGCCTGTGAATAGACACTGCAGTGCAGCCTGAGTAATACAGCGGGACTCAGTCTTTTGTGCATTTCAGAAGATTCTACTTTTAAACTGGATAAAATACATTTACTAATGTGTATTTGTGTAATCCATAAATTTAAATATTAATAATTTAAGCCTTTTTGGGGTTCATAATAATTTTTTCCTGCTTCCGCAAGTTAAAAAAAGATTGTTTAATGCGTATTTTAAAAGAATTCGCAACATTTGGTTCAAATTAATTACATTATAGAGTAAAGAAAATAGGTGATGCACTGCCCTCTTCAGTTTGAGAAGTTGAATTGCACCTAATTTTTTGGCGACATGGATCACTGAACCAGTAGGAGTCGCTGTACGCATTGTTTTTGTAATTATTTTCATGGCGCGGACATTTTTTTCCATACAGTTGATAAATATCTATTTAAGAATAGGCCTACACTGTGTTTGTTACCCAGCGGTCCAGTTTTCTAGTTTTGAGAAATATGTTACTGTATAAGTCATTTGTCACAAATGGCTCTGCTGTCTGTCAGACGGATAAAACAGGATAAACTGCAAGTAAACAACCGGACACAAACACATGCGCAGGAGTAATGAAGACCTCACGGTGAGTGAACGCTGTGTTTGTGTGTCTCAATTTGCATCTTTCTCTGCGCGTTACAGGTTTGTGGTTAACTTCATTATCACAAGTAAAGAAGATGTAATGACAGGAGTTGGACACTAGAGTGTGGTTTTGTAACACTGGAGAATGTGCCAACACAATATACAAACTTAGAAACAAATTGAAACGTGGCTTAATCGGTTAATGTTGTTGAATGATTGATGACAAAAAAATTTGTTCACCTTCTGCAACCCTCTGCGAGTATCTAAACGATTGCAGAAACAATATTTATTCTACAAATGCATAACGTTTGCCACTGAAAGCTTTTTATTTTTAATTTAAGAAGGGCTAGTGGGCCCTGACAGCCCCTCATTTACACTTTTAAAAATACTATATGAATTTGGACATACTGGTCTTTTGTTCTACTGTTCTGTTTTGCACACACTATACTGTAGGGAATATTTATATAAATTTGGTTGTTATTGAAATTACAGAATTATTTAGTGATATGTGTTTACAATTCATAATGTTTTCCAAGTTGTCAGAGTGTATGCAAAGTGACATTTTATAACATAGTCACAAGTGTGGAAAATGTTTTAAAGGGATGATTTTCCCAAAAATAAAAATGCCATCACCATTTACTCTCTGTCACTCAAGTGATTCTAATCTTTTATGAACTTCTTTATTCTGTTGAATACAAGATATTCTGAGGAATGCTGGGGGAAAATGAGCCATTGTTATAGCTAGAAAAAAAACAATGGAAGTCAATGGCTGCTTTTCAGCCAACATTATTATTACATTTTGTTTTCTGTTCATCAATAGAAAAAACTCAAACAGGTTTGTAAAAAGTGGAGGGAGAGAAAATAACTTAATTCAATGTTCTTTCGGGGGTGAGCTCTCCAAGTTTATTTTCTCAAAAGTACACAGGACCAAAAATGCATAGTTGAAGAAAAAGCTGTACTGGTTTGGTCCAATCCATGCAGTACAGAGATTGGTTTTGCCAAATAAACATGTTGAATTATGTCTGTCTGGTCAGAGAATGTCTAAGAAGTGACATGTTGGAATTTGGTGATTGTCCATGTGTGTATTGAACTGGCCATTAAGCCAAAAATGAAAATGATGTCATCATGCACCTGCTCTTTTCTTCTTCCAGAGTCCCCTTTGTTGGACAATAAAACCCAATATTCTAGAGTGATGATAACTGATAGCCATTGACCTTCTCAATATTTTATTCCTTCTGAAAGTAATTGACTAGCCTAGTTTTCAACATTTTTCAAAATATCTTCTGTGTTCAGCACAAAACCAAATCCCATAACTAATTTGGAACCACTTGAGGATGTGTAAATTGAGAGTAATTTTTCATTTTCAAGGGGTGAACTATCCCAACAGTTAAACATGATAACAATAGCCTACACAAAAAGGGCATAGTTCCACTTGAGAATACTCATTTACCTGATTACCTGTCATTGTAGTGAGTCTATAAGATTATAACCACATCGAAAAACTGTTTCAGAACGGGCCATCAGGGCCATGGGTTAATCGATAACACGTATCGATTGAAATCAATTACAGTTGTTGCGTCCCACAAACTCATTTGCCCTGTACTGTTCAGTTCCTATTGTTCCATAAATCAAAGTTAGTGATTATCTCACACTCTCTTTTTCCCAAATCAATAGTGTACCTATTTGCGCCACTCAGTACGGGACCAACAGGCTGCCATTAAGATCCGAGGAAGGAGAAAAACAAACACTCGCACGCCCTTTCAATTACATTAATCAGATGACACTGGGGTAAGTGATACAGCGTGGCGTATTGGCATTTCCATAACTGAACACACATCTCGAAGAGCGCCTGTATGATTAATGGGCCATTTCAGCAGGAGGGCTTGGGTTCTCCATGCACCCTTTGCCATGTGATTCCCAAGACATTCCTGCTTTGAAACGAATATATATCTCCTCCATCTAGCCATTGCTGACTGTCAGCACGCCTTCAGACAATAGTGAGCCCTACGCTCCTCCAAACCTAGGCTATAATTAGCCATTTCGTCACTGTGAATGTGTGTGTGTGTGTGTGTGTGTGTCATAAGACTCTCTGCATTGGCGTTATCATAAAGCAGTGTAACATATTTCATGATGAGAGTCGCTCTGCTCTTCTATATAGTGACTTATGATTTATATTTTCTTTACCGAGCCCATATTATGTCTAATTGAGTCAAATAAATTAAGTTAGCACTCTACGAAGCATGAAGTATCTTGTTTCCTGGCTGTTGTCTTCAATATATCACTTTCCTGTCCACTGCTTATGCGAGCCTCTTCTGTCTGGTGTCTTCTCTGTCATATTTGCCTATTTTCCCCCTTTTCTCCTTGACATCTGCCTCTCAGGTTGCACCTTCTACGAATAGCGCAGTCACTGCCCAGTCATCTCTCCCGCAAATTAAAGTTCAAAAGTGCGTTTATTGGTGTGTCAAGCTAAATAGAGCGTCGTTTAACTCTACACTTCAAGCCTTCTCACCAGGGACGTGACTAAACTCTGATCTCTGCAGTATGGTTGTTAAAAAAAGACATTTTTATGTACAGATTGCACACAGAACATCTTGTGACTGAGTTTCATGATGACATTGAATTTACTTTTTTTTGTAGGTCTTTTTTTTTCTTTAAAAGAAAATATTACTTTGGATTCTTTTTCATTTTGATAGAATTATTTGTATTATTCATGGTTTAATTATGTGATGTTTTAGTCGATGAAAAACAAGTCGAAAGTTGAGAATATCGTTATATAGTGTATTTTATTTTGTACTGGCAGAATCCTTGAGTGTCTGGCCCATGGGTTGGTATACGTTTCTGACAGTATAACCTTGGATAAAATTATCACAGTATCACAGTGTTGTGATTACTACTCTAAAATATATTCTTTTTAAATGTCTGGGTAAAAAACAACAACTTTTTTCCCCATTGAACACAATATATTTTATTTAAGGAAACATTTTGCAACAGTAAACATGTCAGAAACAATTAAAATAAATAAATGACATCTGCTATCTTCATTAGTTGCAAAAACACAGATTTCTTTACAAAACTTAAACACATAAAAATCTTACATATACCTTAAGAACAGTATAACAGAAAGTTTTAGCACTTTGACGTTTCCAAACCGCAGTACACATTGAAACCGGTTATCATCCCATGCATGCCTACACTTGCCATCCATAAATATATCTATTTGTTGATCATTTCATTCACTGAACTGTATTACACTGCAAAAGGTAAAATTTTGATGTTATAACAATAGGTTTGGTTGCTAAAAAATAATATTTTTATGTACACCAACGTTCAAAAGTTTGGTGTGTCAGAAAGATTGATTAATGGGTTAGAAGATGGAATTTATTTGATCAAAGATTCTCCAAAAAAGTTTTTGTGTCACACAATCCTTGAGAAATCATTATCATTTGCAAATTTTGTTGACTTGGTCCAACTTTTCTCCAGACACTCAATTGAAAATTCATTCATTTTTTTTTTTTTTGTGGAATCACATAATTTTTTTCCTACACAAATAGAAAATATTTGAGAGAATATAGATTTCTTTACATATTTTAGATTTTTAATATATTTAAACAGATTGTTACAGATATTACATGCATATTTTGTTATATTCATTCATTCATTTTCCTTCAGCTTAGTCAGTTCATTTAACAGGGGTCGCCTCAGTGAAATGAGCCGCTAACTTATCCAGCATATGTTTTACACAGTGGATGCCCTTCCAGCTGCAACCCTGTACTGGGAAACACCCATACGCACTCATTCACACTCATACACTACGGCCCATTTAGCTTATTCAATTCACCTATAGAGGGGACTATGCCAATTGATCCAGCCGGGACTTGAACCAGCGACCTTCTTGCTGTGAGGCGACAGTGCTAACCACTGAGCCACCGCGTTGCCCTATTTTGTTATAATATTTCATGATTACATTGACATCTCTATTTAAACCACCATCAAAGAACTAAAGTTGAACCTCTGTCATTCCCTGTTTATCCTTATTATGTTTATAAAACGGCACGCTTCTCACATTCACCCCTATGACCTGTGAAGAAGTGTCCTAATGAATGAGCAGAATCGCACGTCAGCAACACATACACTTGTTGAAAAGAAAGGAGAGAGACATCTGAGAGCTCAAAGGTCAGCCTCTTAACCTCTTGACAGCATGTCAGCATACTCGAATCTGTTCTTGCCCTTGTTCTTCTGAAATAACAGTTTCTCCATAGACAATCACAAGTGTCTAGCAGCTCCACTGTAATGTTTTCAAACGGTCTGTCAATCAAATGATCCACATGTCATGCCATTAGCAAATAGCCTGCTTAACGGCTTTCGTCAACAAGATAACCAATTAACAGGTTTGCCAAAGAGAGACTCTGTTTGTTATAATGTCAACATTTTTTCACCCTTGTCTCAGTCTTTCGTCTGCTCCTTCTGTCCAAGTTGTAATTCCCTTAAGATCTCAAGTGACACACTCTCTCTCTCCCTCTCTCCCTGTATCACTCTTTTTTCTCTTCACCCACCCTTCTCTATCTTTTTCAAGGATGGGGACAAGACGCTTGCCAAGGGAGGAGGGAATAAAAGGGATGAAAGATGAGTAAAGTGCACGAGAAAAGAAAAGTCAGGGTGACCGGCATATGACGAACCGCCATGCCTGAGCCGAAGAAGCCAGGTAAGCCTCTTTAAGTTCATTTTCAGCATCGATTTTACATTTAACACTGCGCCGTATTTTAATCGGCACTATTTGTCATTTTATATGCCACGTTAATGTAAGTGATGCTCTTATACTGGGACTGGTAGATAACTTGAGTGTTTGGCCCGCGCTTAATGTCCATAATAACATTTATTCGTTGATCATTTCAGTCATCAAGCTTTAGATTTTAGACAATCATGGGTTTAATCTTAATTATATTTTGTTAGCTCATGAAAGTCTTAAAAAGATTTTTATTTTATTTGCTTAAAACATAAATCACAGGTCTGAATGTTTAACTTATTGTAAGGAGGCATTTAGACCACTTTGGCAGTGACAGGTGCTGAAAGATAAATTTTATAGGTTGGGTTGGACGCAGCAGGAGCGGGAGGTCAATTTTCAGTTTGGGGTTTGGCAGTAAAGATGTCTAGATGGAGAAGACACTCTATAGCCATCAGATTAAACTTTATGTCTTGGTGGTGATTACCGGGATGGAATGCGCACAGGTTTAGGCATCAAAACATCAGGCATCAGACTTTTTTACATGCTTACAGAAGACTGTTGAATGCTTATACACATGAACATTTACTCAGAGGAGAAGAACCCACAAAAAGTCAATATTGCAAAACAACCCAAACTGTTAAACATATACTTGTTGAATGCCCTATAATTTTAAGGATATCACACAACAATTTTTATGTGGAGAGACCTTAAATGAAATATTTTTGAATATGAGTTATTCCAAAAGTGTAAAATGTTTATCAAAAGTTAACCTTAAAAACTGTTTTCAATTTTTAACTTATATTGCTATTATTTCTTATATATTTATGCATCTTATGTATCATGTATTGCTGTTGATGACTTTTAATTGTTACAATTTTTATAAGTATAAAAAAGTGATATTTATAAAATATGGTAAACTTCATCTGTTGTCATGTTTGTGGTTTTTAACCATTTAGACAATATAACTTTGAACCACTCTAACACATGCAGTTCTACTTGAATAAATCCTTTTACATTAGGACATCCCATTTTGAACACGTCTTTTGCAATGCACATTCTTAAGTTCATGACAGCAGTCCAGAAAACTGAATCTATTGTCATACAGGCAAAAAATTCACTTCAAGAATGATGACAATGCTGGCAAAATCTCATTATGAGCACTCTTTGCGTACATCAGTGCAATTGGAGGGGCATAATTAGCACGTCGGTTTATAGGCATGATTTTCCTCATTGGGCTAATGCCAAATTTTGCATTTAAAATATTTTTATAATTATAAAAAAGTGATATTTATAAAATAAGGTACACTTATCTGTTTTGTTTGCCATGACATAGCCTGAGAAACTGATATGGCAATAAACTCAAAACTATCTTACACATGCTTACAGAGAAAAGTCTTTTTCAAGTATTTTTGAGAAAATTATTTTGTATCTCCACAGAAAAATGAGCTGCGTTCATTCCATCTCACAATTGCAGTACTACTATATCCACTAACTCAGAATTATCATTTTGAAATCTATTTATATCTAAATGAAGCAGCAGTGAGGAATTACAGTGGTCTCATTGTGTAAGAATAGGAACTCTCAGAAAATGAGTTGTACGTGGACATGAATGCGTTATATTAGTTGGAATCCCATTATCAATGTAATAAAGATATGACATGAGCCCTCTTATTCATCTGGTTGCTAGATGATGTGTAACAAAAAAAGAAAAAAGAAAAATGAAAAGATTATTACCCAGATTTAGTACACACACAAACTGTTTTTTGTGTTAAAAAGGAACTGACTTTTTCTTGCAATAGTGAGTTTACATCTCACAATTCAAATGATTCTGAGAGCCGACAAACTCTTTTAGGTAGTATTGTGATACAGTATGAATACTCATAATTGTGTGGAAAAAAGTCTGAAATATAAGGAAAATTGTCTAAATTGGCAGAAACAAACCAGCTGTACTGTGGTCAATTCACTGTTATTTGCATTATTATTTAACATTAATACAATTATTAAATCTACAAATCTATGACATAAGTCTACATCTGCAGTCTCTAGAAGCCATAGTGACTGGGAAGAACAATTTGGTCAACTTCTCATTATCTGATATCCCACTATTTTTTAAACTCATATTAGTGGTGAATAGCAGATGCTGTTATATTTTCTTGTCTTTTTTATGGAAACTGTTAATTTACATGTGTCTTGTTTGTGGTTTTTAATAATTTATTCAATAGCTTTGAACCACTCTAACACATGCAGTGCCCCTTGAATATGTTCTTTTACATTAGGGCATCCCACATGGAACATGTCTTTCGCCATGCACATTCTGAAGTTCAAGACGGCAGTCCAAAAAACTGAATTTATTGCCATACATTGCCATACAATGCCAACAAAATCTCATTATGAGCACTCTTTGCATTCATCAGTGCAATTGGAGGGGCATAATTAGCACATTGGGTTATAAAGATTATTTTTCACATTGGGCTAATGGCAATTTTTGCATTAGCGTCCAATTCCAAAAGCATTCGATAGGTTTTTGTATTTTTAATTCTTTTGCTTTTGCATTGTCAGTGGATCAACTTCAGAAATTTACAGTCCAATCCTCAATTTTATGGGATTGTAGACTTGCAATAATTTGCCCTTTTTAGTAAATCTAGGCCTAAGTGTTTTAAAATCAGTTCAACATATCAATTATGTATGTTAACTCAAATTCGATGAAATCATAGTCTTAAGAGAAAAAACTACACTACACAATTATCATTCAACACTGATTGACCAAGATCTGAAGACTAGCTTTATTTTTTGGCAAATGGTATAGACTATAAAGATAACAATCAGTGTAAACTTTGTGTATTGTGTTTATCATATTTTTAAATGATCAACCATTGGACGATCTATTTCTATACCATTACACAGAGTCATTTTAAAATAAATCTGTGGTAGAGTTACACTATAGCATTAGAGGGAAAAATGATCAAATTCAAATCTCATTATATTGGAATACCCACATAAAGCTGTGTGAATGTGATGTTTTGCCTGCAGAAATGATTTGGTAAAGACCTTCATTCAAACACTGAACGCTCCATTGACCCTGCAGGTGACATTCTTATAATTATGAGAAGGAATCTATTGATTTAAGTAGTGCACATTTTATAACATATGAAGTGTAGTGTTAAAGGAGTAGGTATATTTGAAGTGGGTTACTTCTGAATACACTGTATTAGTTCAGTTGCTGGCATTGGAATAGAGGAAAAGGCATTTGCTGCCACACCTTTTTATGGCACTTTGAAGGAGAATGAATTGCTGGCATTAGAGTGTCACCAGCAGATGTGATCATTAGCATCAAATATCAGAAGATGATGTCAATGGATACCCATGTTCAGCCATGTAATGATGTTGTGAACTTGTGTAACTGACTGAGGTTCAAAAATATGACCTTCTTCATTTTCCTCATGGATTACGCAGAAGAAAATTTAGAACGAAACGGACTGCAAAAAGAACTAAAGGTTGTGGAATGTTTCAGGCTGCTGCTGAATTTGTGTGATGAAGTTTAAGTCGTCCTCAGAGAGATGACATTACTGCAGCAACAGCAGGATAATAAGCAAAACCTATGCCGTAATACTCTGAAAATGCGTTTAATGTAATGTACAGGGAAATAATTTCTTGCACTAAGCTGCTTAAAGGAGGACGCTGTTGAAGAAAACTGATCAGGATGGTTGTAATTACCATAAATGGAACTGGAATTACCAGATATTTTGAAGATGGAGTAATTTCTAATATATTCTCAGGAAACAGAATAATTTAGACTAACATAGACAATCAATATAATTTTCATTCATTCATTCATTCATTTTCTTTTCGGCTTAGTCCCTTTATTAATCCGGGGTCGCCACAGCGTAATGAACCTCCAACTTATCCAGCATTTGTTTTACGCAGCAGATGCCCTTCCAGCCGCAACCCATCTCTGGGAAACACATCCATACATTCTCATTCACACACACATACACTACGGACAATTTAGCTTACCCAATTCACCTGTACTGCATATCTTTGGACTGTGGGGGAAACCGGAGCACCCGGAGGAAACCCACGCAACCATGGGGAGAACATGCAAACTCCACACAGAAACGCAGACTGACTCAGCCGAGGCTCGAACCAGTGACCTTCTTGCTGTGAGGCGAACATGCTATTCACTCCGCCACCGTGGCGCCAATTAATTGAAATGAAATTTAAAAAAATTAAAAATGAAAGCTAAATTGTCCGTAGTGTATGAGTGTGAATGTGTGTGTATGGATGTTTCCCAGAGATGGGTTGCGGCTGGAAGGGCATCCGCTGCGTAAAAAATATGCTGGATAAGTTGGCGGTTCATTCCACTGTGGCGACCCCGGATTAATAAAGGGACTAAGCCGACAAGAAAATGAATGAATGATTTCAATTAATCGCACAATTAATCTATAGTCCATGGAGCACAAGTGTCAAACACAGTTACTGCAGGGCCGCAGCTCTGCACAGTTTAGTTCCAACTCTGCTTCAACACACTTACCTGTCAAACATAAATCTCATTAATTTGAGATGTGTTCAGATGTGTTTAATTAGGGTTGGATTTAAACTGTGCAGAGCTGCGGCCCTCCAGGCACTGGATTCAACACCTGTGCTATGAAGGGTTAGAGAGCTCCCTGATAAGGCTTCAGGTACTCCTTAAGCATAATTTTTTTATGATGCGTGGGGTTCTCTGATGTTTTTGGTCATTCGCATAAGGAGTCCCATTAAATGCTTTGCGTGTATTTGTAAAATACTAATCATTTTATAAACGTGCATAGTTTAAAAATATTTTGGAGCTCCTACCCTACCCATTTCTGAATAACATAAATAAGCAGCAGGCAAATAAAAGAGGAGCAACGTGTATATATAGCAAAACAAGTATGCCAAGTCCTGTTAAGCCATAGAACAGAGTAATTCATGAGGTAATCTGAAAATGATCCGACTCCCGCTCACTGATATTCTCCTATTTAAAAAGATTCTCTAGCACCTGAGTGTGAAGCAACTGGTCATGAGACACAGAGGGAGCCAATAGCTTTCGACAACCGAAGCTCACATAAGATGCTTTTCTGGCATCAATATTTGAATTGATTACTGACAACATCCAAGCTGTGCCGGGAATGGAGATGGCAATCACGTCGATTCGTTCCAGAAATAACTTGTGCTGTCACTGAAGACTTGGTATATTCATCTTTTCAATAAACAGCAACTGTCGTTGTACCTGCCTGCTATATCCGTGTTTTATATTGGCAAATGGTTGGGTTTAGTGTTAGAAGCTGTGTTACATGCTAAGTAAAATAATTTTGACTGTTTACTTTAGATAAACTCACACTCCAATAACAGCATAAATATTATCCAATATGTCTTTTAATCGTAACACTAAAATTGCCAAGCCTTTTGCATCATCATATTGACAGCAATAGTTTTTAATTTAATCGCAGAACCCCGTGTGTCATAAAACTGTGCCGGAGGGGTTCTCAAGCATCAAAGTGTGACGAGAAGAGGTCCTGATGTGAGAATGATGAGTTGGGAGTGAGAATGTGCTAGGAATGCGTTATTAATTCATCATTTTAGTTTCTTAGGTGAACTAACCCTTTAAGGTTTATTTTTTTAAATATATTTTTTTCTTCATTTACATAACCCATTAATGCATCAACTTACATATCATTTAATGGATAGATATCAAGTTTCTATATTTAGTTATTTTGCATAAGACATCTGTACTGTAACTAAGTTCAGTATCCTATAAAAGTTCATCTTTTGGTTGTCATAGACATGCATTTAACAAACAAACGCCACTGTCTCCAGAGACGGACCCTTCCAAAAAAACAAACACAAGGTCATACGAGTGTGTGTTATGTCACCATCCCTTCTTGAAGTCTGCCTGTTCTCTGTTACGATTCACTTTTTCCTTCTTGCTCAGCCGCATGACTTAGTGTTAATCCCAGTCTGTGAGCATGACATCAGGTTCGGTGTCAAATAACGGGCTCGTTTCATTGGAGCGTAACCTGTTGCTCTTTCTCTCATCTACCCTCTGTCCCTCTTTGGTTTTTTCATTCATGCCTCCTTCACACTTCAGGCCACACACGATGCCCTCTTTTAGTTCATTGCTTCTTAAAGATCCCATTGACCACTCTCCTCTCAAAGCGGCCCGCTTAGTGCTGAGTGTGTGGACCTGACAAGATAAAGTCTGTCTGGATCTCCTGAAGCCACGGTGACTGGCAAGGAGCACGATTCCTTAATAAACAGCTTCCAGAATAGACCCAGTGGCCTTGAGCAGGCTTTTAGGAGGGTGTGCGATTTTACAAATGGGCATGTTGACAGTGGAGAAGGGTTGCGAGATGTGTGTGGCTCCGCATATTGCTCTATGATTATGGAGACTCTGTAATGATAGCATTGCAAAAGTGAGTCAGTGCGCTATAAATTGTGCATTTGCATTAATATTGGAGTGGGGCTGAAATAAAACAGGTGTCACATTAATATATTACTTCACAAAGGCTCTAATGTAAGGGCTAAGCTTTACCGTAATATTAAAACATCCAGCCTGCTTGTAGCAGTTTGGGAAGGCTGAAGAGCAGAACTGAAATGTCCTCTTGATTATTTGCTTGTGCTGTTTAAAGGGATAGTTCACCCAACATGAATGTTCTGTCATCTTTTTCTAACACTCAGGTGGTTCCAGACCTTTTATCCTCTGTTAAAAACAGAAGAAGATAGTTTGAAGATTGTCAGAATTTACTACGCATTGATATCTATAATTAAAAAAAGAAATACAATGGTAGATCAGTAGCTACTGGTTTCCAGTATTCCTAAATAAACCTTCTTTTGTGTTCATCAAAAAAGAGGAAGAGTAAATGATGACAATTTAAATGTTTGGATAAATTATGCCTTCTGTCTTCTGTGAGTATTTTTATGAGGAATTTAATGGCCATCAGCATCTTAAATCCTTGAACATTTTTAATATTTCGTTTTTTTGTAAATTTCTAAAGCTATAATTTTGTATATATTGACCTTGTTATGCAATGCGAAAGTGTGCTCGTTTTTGCGATTGTTTTAGAACTTCCGATTCAGTTGCCTATGGGAAAAATAAGTAGGAATAAAACCATCAAACTACTTGCTCTACAAACAAGTGGGTTCATGACTATGCATAAAAAATGGAATAATATAAGAAGAAAACATCGATTTACCAAATCAAATTACGTAACGAGCTGTTTTGAATGTCTAAAAATCAATGGAAGTGAATGAGAACAGAAGTCTCAAGCCAAAAAGATTCTAATGGCTGAACCCGGGCATACATCAAGAATAAGGTCAATAATCGTTCTAAAGACCGTCACGGGGCGCAGTGGGTAGCACAATCGCCTCACAGCAAGAAGGTTGCTGGTTCGAGCTGGGTCAGTAGGCATTTCTGTGTGTTCTGAATGTAAGAGTGTATGGGTGTTTTCCAGTGTTGGGTTGCAGTTGGAAGGGCATCCACTGGGTAAAACATATGCTGGATAAGTTGGAGGTTCATTCCGCTGTGGCGACCCCTGATTAATAAAGGGATTAAGCTGAAAAGAAATGAATGAATGAATTTTTATGAAGTTTCTAATGCACTGCCTATGGACAGGACAGAACAGTAAATGTGAATATTTTTTCTCTCTTCTGGCTGCCGTTATCAGTCTCACACATTTTTCTTTTTCAGAAAGTCATGCTAACACTATCATTACTTTTATTATTTGAGCAAATACGAATGCCAAAAATTGATCTGAAAAATGTGCTTTTCAATTCACTGCTCTCTAAGTTTACCCAACTATAATGACTTCCGCTGCTGGAAAGCCCCTGAAAGGAGTCCATTGTGGGTAATTTTCTTTTTCTGTTGTCCTGCCATGCTGTAATAATGTCATTTCTGTCCTGGCAGAACAACAAGAATTGGGCTCCCTGTAACCCTACTAATGAAACACCCAGAGTATTGAGCATTAGTGAAGTTTAAGCCTCTTACTTGGCATCTGAAATGTCATTATTATGAAGCCTCATTTTCCCAAATCTCCCTATTTTCACCACAACATGGTGCAGAAATCACGACACAGGCACTGTCTGTGAACTCTCATCCAAGATGGACAGATTCCAACATCCTTTTCTGGTCTTTTTTGTCACACACACACACACACGCGCACCCACACACACACACACACACGCACACACACACGGACACATAAATACACACCAAATGCTGCTGTAAGCCACTGCTTCTCCCGCAGACCTCCAAGGAGCAAACAAGACAAGCTAAAAGTCAAGCTCTAAAGACCAAAGTAGCAGCATTCTCATTTTTTGAAACTTGTAAACATAATGTAAGTGAATTCATTAATTTTTTTTCCCCGGCTTAGTCCCTTTATTAATTAATTCTGCCACAGCAGAATGAACCACCAACTTATCCAGCGTATGTTTTAAGCAGCGGATGACCTACCAGCTGCAACCCATCTCTGAGAAACACCCATACACTTTCATTCACACACATACACTATGGACAATTTAGCTTACCTAATTCACCTGTAACACGTCTTTGGACTTGTGGGGTAAACCGGAGCACCTGGAGGAAACCCATGTTAACACGGTGAGAACATGCAAACTTCACAAAGAAATGCCAACTGACCCAGCCGGGACTCGAACCAGCGACCTTCTTGCTGTGAGGCAACAGCAATATCCATTTGTTAATAATTATTATTAATAATAATAATAAGGCACCATGGTGGCATAGTGAGTAGCACGTTCGCCTCACAGCAAGAAGGTCGCTGGTTCAAGGGACTAGGCCAAAAAGGAAATGAATGAATAAATTAATAATAATAATAATAATAATAATAATAATAAACAACTGCTCAGCAACTTGTCAAGGAAATGTTTTCATTTCTATTTAGCTTTTGTATTTAGCATATAAGTCATAATGGGTCTTTCGTTCAACAATGGCACCCTCAGAGTAAAGATACTGAGAACCACTGCCATGGATATTAATTGTTAGAATATTACAATGTCAATGTTTTTTAGAATTTAAAAAAATAATTCTAATTTATTTATCGTACTTAAGTAGTTGTTTTCCCAGCCGAGGTTATCCTTAGATATCCCCAATGGGAGGTTTGGTATACCTCAAAATATACTGTGGCTAAGCGATCCACTACACATACACACACACACAAATGCCAACACACACAGAGACAGCGAGTGATGGGTGTCTTAACATTCAATGCCTGATTTCCAGCAGGGATAGTGTAGCATTACCTCATACCTGCTAACATCACAATGGACTCCTTGGCATGCGTCTCCTTCATGATGGATCGCACGCAAATGTGTGAGCGCTTGCTTTTAGTGTATTTCACAATATGTCCTCCAAGCCAACAGTAACAGGATATGTACTGCATGACCTGATATGGGTGTACGACTGCATTGGTAGAGCGCTGTTGTATATTCCACACCTCAGCGGTGTCTCTGTCCTCCTGGAGATCTGGAATCATGAAATATTCACGTGAACCTACTGACCTTGATTAGCTGCTTCATGAGTATTTGATTAGATTTGAACTTTACTCTGCAGGAAGGTAAATCTCCTCTCCTCAAGCTGCACGGATAAACCACTGTGCTAATTTGTATCTGTTTAACAACCTTTCAAAAACCAAAATCTCTTGGTTGCTCGACAGACACAGTATACAGTTAAAGTCAGAATTATTAGCCCCCTTTGATTAAAAAATAAATAAATAAATTTCCAAAGGATGTGTAACAGAGCAATGAAATTTTCACAGTATGTCTGATAATATTTTTTCTTGTGGAGAAAGTCTTATGTTTTATTTAGGCTTGATTAAAAGCAGTTTAAAAAAATCAATAAATAAACATTTTAAGATCAATATCATCAGTCCCCTTAAGCAATATTTGCTTTTGATTGTCTAGAACAGGGGTGTCCAAACTCGGTCCTGGAGGGCCGGTATCCTGCTGAGTTTAGCTCCAACCTGCTTCAACACACCTGTAAGGAAGTTTCTAGTATATCTAGTAAGAGCTTGATTAGCTGGTTCAGGTGTGTTTAATTATGGTTGGAGCAAAACTCTCCAGTACAGCGGCCCTCCAGTACTGAGTTTGGACACTCCTGGTCTAAAACAAACCATCATTATACAATGACTTGCCTAATTACCCTAACCTGCCTAGTTAACCTAATTAACCTAGTTAAGCCTTTAAATGTCACTTTAAGCTGTATATAGGTGTCTTGAAAAATATCTAGTACAGGGGTGTCCAAACTCGGTCCTGGAGGGCCGGTGTCCTGGAGAGTTTAGCTCCAACTTACTTTAACACACCTGCCAGGAAGTTTCTAGTATATCTAGCAAGAGCTTGATTTGCTGGTTCAGGTGTGTTTGATTAGAGTTGGAGCTAAACTCTCCTGGACACCGGCCCTCCAGGACCGAGTTTGGACACCCCTGATCTAGTAGAATATTATTCACTGTCATCATGGCAAACATTAAATAAATCAGTTATTAGAAATGAGTTATTAAAACTATTATGTTTAGAAATTTGGGGAAAAAAAAACTATAAATTATATATTTTTATTATCAGCCATTCATCCATTACTATCATACAGTTACATTGCAACAATTACATTTATACTGTTTATATTTATAGTATACATTTATTTGTTTGAATATATATTGAATATATATTTGTCATATGTATTAATATTAATAAACATTTTGACAAATGCAACTAGATTTTTCATCAAAGAAATTTTAGAATAGAATTTGAAACAACATATTTGTAAAAACTTTATTCTATGAAATAATATGATTTATATTTGATGAAAAATCAACAGCTCCCTATATTGTTTCATCAAAGACAATTTGTAATGAAATCAGTTTTCATATAAATTCTTACATTGATTCATTTTCTTGTCGGCTTAGTCCCTTTATTAATCTGGGGTCGCCGCAGCGGAATGAACCGCCAACTTATCCAGCATATGTTTACGCAGCGGTTGCCCTTCCAGCTGCAACCCATTACTGGGAGACATCCATAAACACTCATAAAACATAATCTACTTCCATTCATGATGCTCGCAAATGAGTTAAAATATCCTCTCATTTCTCCAATGTAGGAATGCATTGTGATCACTGGCTGTCAAGTCCACTTAAAGTTTTGCTTGGTTTATTAAAAATGCAGTGCGCTTTCCTGAGAGTGAAAGAGAGAAAGGGATCACTGTCAGAAAGCAAAGAGACCATAATTAATCTAAGCGTCATCACACCATAAAACACATCTTTTGACATTTATTTTATATGATGGTCTGTCTCAACTTAATAAATACATGGAGAGAGAGACGATCATTTTAATAACATTTTTTTTCTTTAAATTATGCATCAGACTTCATCTTATGCTAATCTTTTTGCTTGTTGAAATGGCTGCATGACTGTAAAACTAATCTAATAAAACTATATAGGTCATGATTACATTCACAACACGACCCATGGCAACCGGTTTATTTTTATTCACAGATCATATGATCGCGATTAAACTGTTTCTGCATAGTCACCATCTCCTCAATCTTCATCTTTATCCTCACCACCCCGTCTTTCCATATATGCAGGAAAGAGATATTTACGATCTTTATCCATAACTCAAATCATCAGTACTGTCACGCAGAGACTGATAGATATTGTGTAGCGTTTCTCTTAAGTGTTTCCTCCTCGCTGCCAAAAGAATCACTCTCTCCATCCTCATAAAACGGGGAGACTTCATCATGTGTGGCCGAACCTCCTCACACTTGTATCCAATCCAAATGCTTCTAATGCCAAAGATGCTCCATCACACGGCCGCTTGTAAAAATAGCTGCTTTCAATCCGGATCTGAGGAGCTGAATGAAGCCTGAAGGGAAAAACATATATATTTTTTCGCGTGTGTGCGCAAGAGTCTGATGTCCTTAGAAACACTACATATATATCACTCAGCTAGTCCCATCAGAGTCTGTTTATTTTGAAAAACGGAAATATTTCAAGTGGAATTCGTTTTGTTCATTAGGTATGAGAGTTGAAGTCAAGGCCAAAGCCCTAAAGGTGATGTACTCACAGTCAAAGCTCTTTTTCAGTCTTCTAAAAGAAGAGTGCGATATGTTCATTGTGTTAGTAAATGTCCCAACTGCCCACCCCGCTGAAATTGATGTTTAGATGAATATGTAAATATGAGCACTTGTGTTTTTCTCTTAAAAGCAAAGTAAACATTCAACTGCAGGGCTCCTGACTAACATTCCAGACCTTCATTCATTTATTTTCCTCTGGCTTAGTCTCTATTTCAGAGGTCAAACCGCCACTATTCCAGCATATGTTTTACACAGCGGATGCCCTTCAAGCTGCAACCCAGTACTGGGAAACATCCATACACACTCATTTACACACACATACCTGTACATACACTATGTCCTACTTAGTTTATTCAGTTCACCCATTAATTCATTCATTTTCTTTTCGGCTTAGTCCCTTTATTAATCAAGGGTCGCAACAGCGGAATGATCCACCAACTTATCCACCATTTGTTTTAATCTGCGGATGCCCTTCCTGCAACCCATCTCTGGGAAACATCCTTACTCACTCATTGACACTCATACACTATGGACAATTTAGCCTACCCAATTCACCTGTACCGCATGTCTTTGGACTTGTAGGGGAAACCGGAGCACACGGAGGTAACCTGCACGACCACAGGGAGAACATGCAAAAACTACACACAGAAATGCCAACTGACCCAGCCAAGGCTCAAACCAGGGACCTTCTTGCTGTGAGACGAACGTGCTACTCACTACGCCATTATGGCGCCCACAAATGGAACAATAATGTTTTATTTACTAATTCAAACCGTATCCCTGATGATGTTTGTCGGTTGCCACATTAGTAAAATAAATGACCAAACTATTAAATAATACCTGCATTCACCACTGGGAAGGGGTATAATCACTCTCGAAGGAGAATTCTGCTTTCACAATCCAAAATAAATTATGTAATCTAACATCAGTGCCCAAAAGCTCCTCCAGTTCCGCTTCATGAGCAAAGCAGTGGCTGTTGAGTGTGCGAAGTGTCCATCATTCTACACTTATTTTTAATGGTTGAACTGTTGAAGTGCATCATCAGGGGATTTAAAGTGCCCTTATTATTTTTAGAGTTTTCAGTGTGAATGCACTACTTACACTATCTATACTACAAAATAGCATAGAACAGTGCATAAGTATGCGATTTTGGGACGCACTTTCCGACCAGTAATGAAATGGAGTGTGAAAACAGCTTCCTGTTTACACTTGCACACACATACCCAGTGTGCACGTATGGTTATTTAATGTGTTTTTGGCTGTATAGTGCATATGGACATTGTGTCTCTGTAAAGCAGTGAAAACGACAGTATGGATGAGGACCGTTTAAAAAAAAATGCACTAATATAAACTCAGTTTTGTAGTTTGTGGCACCAAGACCAGATCTGTTTGCACTGCACATGTAATATTAATAATATTAAGTTTTGTTTCTTAGAAATGCATTTGACAGTAGAGTAGCTTGATAGGTTTAAGAGTAGGAGCTTTGTGAAGGAGCACTGAAATGGCGTTAGTTCACCCAAAAGGATAGTTTACCCAAAATTGAAAAAAGATTTATAATCAATTACCTTCGTGTAATTTCGGTCCCCTGAGAGTTTTACTCATCTTTGCAACACAAATTAAGATATTTTAGATGAAATCTGGGAACTCCCTTATCCACCACAGACAGCACTGGTCCAAAGTTGTTAAAAAGTACAAAAAAGGAACCAAAAACTGTCACAACATTCCAAGTGACTTCAGTGGTTCAACTGTAATCACAAGAGCCTCAAATAAACAGTAAAAACGACTTAGTTGTATTGCCACTAGAGTCACGCAAGAATCATATTGCACACCTCATCTGTTGCAAAAGACATTAGCAAGCAAAAGTGGTCGTACAGTTTTCTTTCTAGCATTGCACGATTACCGCTGAACCACTAATGTCACATGGAATGTTTGACAATATTTTGGAACATCATGCCTGCCATTCTTGTATTTATTAAGGCAGGAGGTCAAGTCGACCATGTCAGTAAGTTGTTTAAGCATTGATTAAGGCATTATTCATTCATTCATTCATTTTCTTGTCGGCTTAGTCCCTTTATTAATCCAGGGTCACCCAGGGTCCACAGCGGAATCAACCGCCAACTTATCCAGCATATTTTTTATGCAGCGGATGCCCTTCCAGCCGCAACCCATCCCTGGGAAACATCCACACACACACACACATACACATTCACACTCATTCACTATACTGACAATTTAGCCTACCCAATTCACCTATGCCACATGTCTTTGGACTGTGGGGGAAACCGGAGCACCTGAAGGAAACCCACGCAACCACGGGGAGAACATGCAAACTCCACACAGAAATGCCAACTGACCCAGCCGGGGCTCGAACCAGCGACCTTCTTGCTGTGAGGCGAACGTGCTAACCACTAGGCCACCGTGGCGCCCCATTAAGGCATTATGTTGAACAATTTCGGGGTCGCCACAGCAGAATGATCCGCCAACTTATCCAGCATTTGCTTTTTATGGAGAGTTAGAGATCTCTCAGATTCATCTATGATATCTTCATTTATGTTCCGAAGATGAACAAAGTACTCAGTTAATTATAACGACATGACGGTGAGTGATTAATGAAGGTAATTACATTTTTTTGGGTGAACTAACCCTTTCTCTTAATAGGTGTACTGAATGAACAAACCCATTGTACACAGTTTGCAGGTCAGCGGGAAATTATGAAGTAAGTTTAAATACCTTCCTTTAGTCTGCTTTCTCACAAAATATCTCGCACCATGTTAAGTCACTGAGCGGATAGCAGGTGGTCATTTGCGGCTGTTAGAACGAATACAACCACATTAATCTTTAAACTTTACAAAAACAAGTACATTGTGTAACTATGTGGTTGAGAACGGACAAGATCAAAATATTTCATTCTCAGTTTACACATCGTCAGCTCGTGATCCAATTGACTAAACACCTCTTAATACCAAGAGTAAACGGAGCTTTAACTGTATTGATTGCAGTGATTCCATACTATAAATAATATCCTTAATTTGTTGATTTGTTAATTTGGAGCCGATTGACAGGATGTAATAAATAACAGTATGAATGACAGAGATCACAGTTTATGTGTATTAGTCACATTCAAAACACATTTGAGCCTGACTCTAAACACTCAGAGACCCTTTCAGGCTGTGTTTGTAACACTGTATGCAACAAGTCTGAGTGCATTGGAAGCATACATGTGGCGATATGCGAAGGGCATTAACGCATTGTGGTGTGGGTAGACATGTTAACTCAAGGCCACATGCGGTGAGGCCCCTGCTTTCAGTTATCACATCCAATAATGTGACTTGACAATGTTGTGAAGCGATATATTCCCCACTTTGACCTGTCGAAATGCTTGAAATCAGCGTTGAGTGCTAATATACGACAAGCTCTGCCGTTTGTTTTTAGACAAGTTGTCAAAACTAGCGCTGAATTGTCTTTGATCGCATCTGTGTTTTGATTGGTCGGTAGGCTTGCGGTTCAAAAAAAGGTGTTATGCTTTTGGTGAACAAGGAGATACTGTGAAGTGAATGTCATAAGAGATTATCTTTGTGCACCGTTCATCGGCCAAACAGAGTGCGTAGAGAGTGATTTGTCAGCAAACTGAAGGAGAGAGTGCTAGCGCTGTAGGCTAATGTAACTAAAGCAAGCAAATTCTCAATGCAGCCACGTATATGGTATAGTTCGAAACGCTGATGTTGGCGTTTCAGCCTACTCTCAGTTTCAGGGCTTCCCGCTCTTGTTTTTCTTGGATTCAGAATAGCCGTGTGACCCAGAGGGCCTGGCGTCTCTGAAACAACTCTGGATTAGCAAAATTGGAGCCTCCATGTTTGGATCAGATCGAAACGAAGAGGGACATAAAAACTATATATATGGATTGTGTGGGGATGGAGAGATATGTAATCGTAGATGCTGTATTTATGGAAATGGATTCGCATTATTGACATGGGTAGAGGTGTGGGAGACGGGAGGGCATTAGACCACTCGTTTACACTTTTCTCATATGATGTTTGTGACGCATACTTTTAGAGATCGGAGTCTACTCTGTGCTAATTTAACATGACCACTTTTAATTTGGTGGAACTCGCTTGACCTTATGATCACTGTCTGGCTCTCTCTTGTTAAGTTGTTAGGTTTAAAGTGGCAAGTGTGAGAAATATAGTCAAATTGTACAGGATTTTATTCTGAAGTTTACTTTATTAAAAAAAATATAGCTTTAGTTTTAGACTTCCAGGCTTTTATTATTCACAAAAGGCATTTTATTTTTTTGTGCACAGGTTAAAATTAAAATTAAAACTGAGAAGTTCTGTCAGGAAAATGTTTTAATAAATAATTTATTATTATTATTTAAACTAGCTTTCTAAATGTTTTAATATTTAATTTTTGTAAATGGTTTTATTAAGTCTTTTAGAGCAGCTAACCAATGTCACAACTGTTTTAAAATACAGTAAAAACAGTAATATTAAAGATAATATACAAATATGAAAAAGAAATGTTATTCCTATGATGCAATTTCAGCCTCATTAGTTTTGTTTTACATGATTCTCCAGAAATCATTCTAACATGCTGATGTGCTCAGTTATTAATAATTGTTCTTATGTAATGCTTTTATTGTCACTTGATTGTTTAATGTATATTTCCTGAATAAAAGCATTAGGTTCTTTTAAAACACACAAACACACACCCCAAACATTTGATAGTTAATATTTCACAGTTTTTGCATAAATATTTTTCCCAGAGATGGGTTGTGGCTGGAAGGGCATTCGCTGCGTAAAACAAATGCTGGATAAGTTGGCAGTTCATTCCACTGTGGCAACCCCGGATTAATAAAGGAACTAAGCCGAAAAGAAAATAAATGAATTAATATTAAGCATAAATATTAAGCAACACATTTATTAAGAACATTGATGGTAATAAATATTTTTGAGAAACAAATGAGCA